>CM059584.1:66912500-67522500 GCA_030407085.1 Trichopria drosophilae | reverse complement strand
GGGGGTGGGGGGGGGGGGGGGTGGGGGGGGGGGGGGGTGGGGGGGGGGGGGGGTGGGGGGGGGGGGGGGTGGGGGGGGGGGGGGGTGGGGGGGGGGGGGGGTGGGGGGGGGGGGGGGTGGGGGGGGGGGGGGGTGGGGGGGGGGGGGGGTGGGGGGGGGGGGGGGTGGGGGGGGGGGGGGGTGGGGGGGGGGGGGGGTGGGGGGGGGGGGGGGTGGGGGGGGGGGGGGGTGGGGGGGGGGGGGGGTGGGGGGGGGGGGGGGTGGGGGGGGGGGGGGGTGGGGGGGGGGAACCTAGTCTCGTCATGATTTATTCATAACCTCAAATTACAATGTGTTTATACCGATGATTTGTCTAATTTTCACGCAATTTTCGAAATTTCCTTAACATTACTTATGTGTGGAATTAAAAATGACCCTTATGACCTATTAATTGTCGGTTTATAACATAAAAATTTTGTACAGTTCGACTTTTTCTTATTTTTAAAATACTTTTCATTTTTTTTAATTTTAATTTTATTACTTTCATTTTCTGGTATTCAAAACACATGTGGAGGCAATGAGGAAATATTTGTTTTTTATTTTTGTGTTTTGTTTTGTATTTTCTAAATCAATATTGCAAATATTGAAAGTTATGTCGCACTAAAAGATGTGGGTTGAACCACACTCAATTTTTAGGTTATAAACAAATTCTTCATAGGTCACAATCATATAAGGTAATTTTCAATTTCATACGTACGTAGTGATACGGAAACGTCAGAAATTGAGTGAAAATCAGACCAAATATCTGTAAAAACCCATTGTACATGACTAATTTGAGGTTATGAATGAATCATGATAGGAGTAAGTATCCACAAATGATAATAATAACATTTCATCCCAGTTCTCCGTGATTTGAACCGTTATGCTGTCAAATAATCAATATTTGTGGGAGAAAATGTAAAATTACAATTTGGAGACGCCATCTTGAAGCCGCCATTTTGTTTGTTGAAAAAAATCCGACGGGAGAAGGATGGTCTGAGCAAAAAGACGCGATTAGTACGTTTTGCAATTATTGGGAAAAAACGTCGAAAAAATCAGTATTTTTTTCGAAAAAATGATCATAACTTTTTTCTCTGAAGTTTCCGGCTGATTCTGACCACGGCATTTGAAAGAGGAGGTCCAAATGTTCTTTTTAAGAGTTTGAAGAATAAAAACTTATGCTATACCTTTAAAGTAAAGACAAATAGCTTCCTATTCTCAAATTTACAGTTTTAGGTAGTGTACCATAAAAATATTATAAAATTAGTCAAAATCTATCTTTACATTCTTAGAACTAATTAATGGTCGAGGCTACCAGACTCTCCAAATAGTTTGATTTGTAGGAACGTTAGTAATAAGTACTTAGTTTTTCGCAAATCGATGACCGTTTGATGGGATTTTTCCAGAAGGTTGCATTCAAAGATTCTGATTTCAATAATTTGTTTCAATGAAATTAGCTTGTTGGTCCCTCCTAAAATTCCACTAGAGCAAAAATTACTAATTAAAGTGTATAAAATTGTTGTATCTCAGTTCGTTAGTGAGCCTCCTTAACTAGAAAATATATTAAATCAAGTTATACCATTACTCCACCCAATACCTCAATTTGAAACCATTTATTATTGCCCTGGACATTAATGTCTGTGGAGAAATCAAAGAAGTTACAAAATTATAGTCTTAATAAAAACTAAAACTAATTACTACTAATTACAATATTGTACCGTTTGCTGGTAGTTAACGCTAACTTTTGTATATTACTTATTAATTGGTGGAAATAGTAAAAAATGGAGTAGTGAAACTATTACATTGATAAAGGAGATTTGATATGACCTTTGAGGGCAGAAAACTCCTAAAAAAAATTAGAAAATATGGTTTTATAAAGATTCTATGTTACAAATTAAACAATTTCTTATTTCTCAATAAACAAAGTTCCACAATGACTGTAAAGTCACCTCAAAATTGACTAATAAGACGACTTTAAGTTCACTGTTACTAATAGTTGCCTATTAGTTGGACATTAAACCCCTATTAGTCAACTTTGAGGTGACTTTACAGTCATTGTGGAATTTTGTTTATCAGGTTTCTATTTTTGGAGATTAATGTATCGAATTTCAATATAACATATGCTTTCTACATTGTGATAAAAAATTCAACATATTTTATAAAAAATTCAGAATTGTTTTGTTTTTATTGTTTTTTTATGAAGGAGACATTAATTTAATTTTATAAGTATGATAAATTTTAAAATTCCAATATTACGACTTTCAGAACAGTAAAATTACACTTTTACGATTGTAAAATTATGTCTTTTAAAGTAGATAATTAATATGACCTACTTTGAGCAGAATAATTTTATTATTTTAATATATTTTCTAGTATTTATGCTTTCTTAAGATAATTTGTTTTTAGTAAAAAGAAACTCATTTATTTTTTACAAAAATACAATTATTAATTTATTTATTTACTAACACAGGCATAAATGCCCAAAATACAAAATATACAATATTGTGATGGTATATACATTGGCTTGAATTAATTTTATATAGTTAGATATTTATTTATTGATTTACTTAATTAATTACATATGTACTCGTTCATTTATGTATTTATTTAATTATTAATTCATTTATTTACTTATTTAATTGATTAGCTATTTTTTTTTATCTATGTTTCTGTGATTTATTTATTTACTACAATTTTAATAAGTTCATCGACCTGCAAAAACACCTTCTATTACAACTAGAAGAACCTTAATACTACAAGAATAATAACATAAATATAACATAAAATAGGAGAAATAATGAAAAACTAATAATAAGATAATAATAGTCACTCGCAATGACTAACGAAACCCTGGTTCATATCAAAGATGTGATATTTCAAGACAATAAAATGTGGGTTAGACACTATACAGTAGATTGGAAAAGGTCACAAAACGGTACTCTCGGGTTTCGCATTGGTCCGGGCGTATCCCGGGTCCGCGCCATGGGGCCCGAGCCTTAGAGCCTTGCGGCGGGTAACGCTCGGTCAACAAATAACGAGGTGACTTATGTCATGGTCGACCTGCGAGTAACCCTGGTCGAGGGTCGGTATGACGTCGCTCTCCTGCAGGAGCCTTATCTGGGACGGTCGGGCCTGGTCGCGGGACTGCCGGCCTGGATGAGGACCTACAGGAGCGGGGACCGGAGGTCCGCTATGGTGGTCACCATCGTGTCCCTGGATGCGATGGTCTTACCGACCGATGGCGAAGCCGGTATTGCCGTGTGGATCCGCGCAAAAGCCCGCAAGCTGGGCTAGGGTCCCGGCGGGTGAGCTGCGCATTGTTCAGCTCGGATGCGGCCTCGCTGAGCCATAGGGGTTGGAAAGTGCTCCGACCCTGACCGAGGGACGCCGTCGGTCTTGCCACCTACGGCAAAACTGGTAGCTCTCCTCACGGAGGGCGCGTTGGCGGGCGTATCCTGGCCGCTCGCCATGGGGCCCGAGCCTTAAAGCCTTGCGGCGGGTAAGGCTCGGTCATCAAATTAAAACGTGACGAATTTACGGCGGGTTTTGGAGGTCGCCAATCGTGAATTTGAAGACGGATTTGCAAAATTCAACATGGCGGATCCATACGATGGACAAATTTTTGAATATTTTTGGATATTTTTCGAAAATCACCCGATTTACTCCAAAATATGTTTACGGGGGTATTGAAGGTCGCTGATCACGAAGCTGAAAAAGAATTTGCATAAGAAAAAAAACGTTGGGTTGAAAAGACATGAATGCTAGACATTTTTAATGTAAACAAATTAAGGTCTTGACATCACTTAATACATATTCGGTGCCAGATGTCCAGAATTCAATACGGTTATCCAACATGGTGGATAGGTAATTACAAATACGATTACGAATACCAATCGGAAATGAAAGGTGTTTATTTCGAAAAGTTGTTATACCCCTGGCGTTAGCGTCATCCGACATGCACCACGCAGAGGTCGCACAGTCGGAATTGGCATGTCTTCGGGGTGCTTTGATGAGGTGGTTCCCCTTGCCGTCACGTCGTCGTGTGTGCGTGTGCGTGAGCGTGGGCGTGTGTGCGTGTGTGTGTGTGTGTGTGTGTGTGTGTGTGTGTGTGTGTGTGTGTGTGAGCGTGTGTGAGCGTGCGTGTGTTTGTGTGTTCGCGCGCCGGTGTGTGTGTGTGTGTGTGTGCGCGCGTGTGTGCGTGAATGCGTGTGTGTGATCTTCACCATTCGATGCAAGTGAAACGTTACAAAATGAAATTATGTAAATAATTGACCATTTGTTTTTTGTATTTTTTGCCATTGAATCATTTGTTACAACTTTCAGTCATCAATTTACGCGCCTGAGCTATTTATTATCTTTTTCTTTCATTTGAAATTTTTCCTTTAATTGAAATTAGTCTTGAGACAAACATCACACATTTTCAAACCTAAGCATACGAAGTAACTCAGAATTAACAGATATAATTTCTAATGAGTAACACTTCTGGGCAAATGGCTATTCTTATTTTTATTATTTTACAATTTTAAAGTAAATTGTCAATTTTACGTTATTCGTGTATTTTCATGAATTGTAATGCCATATAATTCACATCAGCGAGAGGCACATAATATTTTTTTCATAACAAAAAGTACGCTTCCTTGTGATATCAATTGAACATAGACGAAAGAGTTTAATAATATCGTATTTCTTCAGAGCAGAATGCCTACTCATTTTTCAATCGTTCAAAATAAATTCATTTTCTGACGCAGTAAATTTAATGATAAAATTTTAAAACGAGTGACAGGTGTTGCACCTCTTATAGGAAATTGGGGGAGAAAGGACATTTGGGAAAAGATTTGCGGGTAATTGCGAAGAAGTTTCGGCAAAAATTTCAAGAACTTCAGGTGATTGCGAAAATCTGCCCGGCATGCAGAAAATACCAGGATAAGTCCAACGATGATAACTTATTTGATTCACACTCACAATCAGAATCTTTTGAAGATTCGGTCATTGAGGTTACAAAAATTAGAACAACTATCAGCTGAGATAAAACAGGCATATTCAACATTACCAATCTATGATCCTCTGAGATTGCGCATACTTACTCTTGCTCCATCATCTTGGAGTGCTCGAGAAGTTGCTGAAGAGTTCGGAACGTCAAGGCGAATGGCAAAAAAAGTAAAAGAATTGAAAGAATCAAGCGGTGTTCTTCCTTCAACAACGTCAAAGAATGGCAAACGCTTACCTGAAGAAACTATTATAGAAGTGAACAAATTCTTCAGTAATGATTTATCCGGAAGAATAATGCCTGGTAAAAAAGACGTTTAAATGAAAATAGACGGTAAGAAGGGATTGGTGCAAAAACGATTATTATTACCCGGACTGAAAGAGTTACATGGACAATTTCTCACAGAAAATCCTCAACATCCAATTAGCATTAGTGCTTTCACAAAACTTCGTCCCAAGAAATGCGTATTCGCTGGATCGGCAGGAACTCATTTTGTTTGCATTTGTGTCCTCCGAGAGAATCCCAAATTGAAATTGCAGGCTATCAATCTTAAAGATTTGACAAAATCATCCGAATATCCTATGAGTGGCTACAAAGACTGCTTGAAATTGATAATGTGTGATGTACAATTACCGACCTGTCACTTGAATGAATGTCAGCGTTGTCCTGGCGTAACCATCATTTCATAATTATTACTGACATGTTTGGAGGCACATTGCATACAAAATATTCTATGTAACCAGTGGACTTCTACTGCTCGGTCAAACCTTATTACGGAATTGTTTACCGCTGATGATTACGTTGAAAAATTATGCGACGACCTCACAAAATTAAAGTCATTCATTTACTGCCAAACAACAGTCAGTCTATCTCGTATACACGAAACACAACTTGCAAGTCGACGAAGTCCTAGTTTTATATGATTTCTCGCAAAACTTCGCATACGTGATACAGAATACGTCTCAGGATTTTCATTACAATAGTCAATATACTGTAATGCCCGTAATTTGTTACTATCGACAAGGAGATGAAATTAAACATCACAGCTTTGTGTTTCTGTCAGATTGCACTAAACACGATACGACGGCTGTTCATATCATCCAAGTGTTACGTCCTACGTAACGGACTTAGATTAGCTATTTTCGAATTGTCGTAATTGCAGATTCCGCTTATTGTAAACCAGCATCAATGAAAATTCTTTATTAGCTAGCATTTAGCGCATATCGCACAAACACGTTTTTATTTTACTACTACTCACCCCCTCTCTCCTTTTTCTATATTTATTGATAAACGCCCATGCTTTCTCTTCGGTTTTTATTAACTCCAACTCTTGTTATTCTCTCTCTCTAATTTCCAATTTCTTCTTCTCGCATAGTTCTCTATATGTTCTTCTCTTCTCATAAAAGTCTTTCATAACTTCTCCTTCTTTATTTTTCTTAGTTTTTCTGCCTGCTCTTTTTGCTTTCTGTATCTCTCTCTTCATCTCTCTGCATTCCCTATCCCACCATGGCTTCCATCCAATCTTTCTTTCCCTTCCTTTTTGTCTGTACTGAGTCAACTCCTTTACTACTTTTTCTAATTCTTTCCATCCATCTTCCACTTCTGTACTATTCTATTTTACTCCTTTTATATTTTCTATAAACCTTTTTATTCCCTCTTCTGACCAATCTTGTGTCTTACCTTCTTCTATCTGTTCCCCTCTCTCTATACATTCCCCTATCTTTACTATAATCGGCTGATGATCTAAATCCATCCTCGGTACTACTTTAAAGTTCTCAATCTTTTCCCATGCCTGCCAATTTACTATCCCTACATCTATAACTGATCTTTTCCCTTGTCTTTCGAAAGTCCATTCCCCATCTTCACCCTCTTGTTTGTTTCCATTTAGTACTATCCTCCCTCTATCTTCTATTAATTGTATCATTTGCTTTCCTTGTTTGTTAATCGTATTATCCTTCGAATTTCTGTCCTCTATTTCCCCCTTTCCCTGCCGTTTGCCCATCCCCCTTTCTTCCCTATTCTACCATGAAAATCTCCCCCTACTATAAGATTTTTTTCCTCTTCTACCTTCACCCCTTCGTCTATTTCCTTCAACAGGGCTTCCTCCCCTTTTATATTATATACCGTTACTATCCTCCACTCCTTCCCCATGATATTTACTTTTCTTTCCTGCAACCCGTCTATCATTTCCGTCTCTACATTATATTCTTTTAATTCTTTTCTTATCCCCGTTATTATCACCCCGCTGGCTCTACCTTTTCTATTTTCACGTCTTGCAGTTTGAAATTTCCATTTCCATGCATCTGGTAGCCTATTCTTCAATAAATTGCATCCTCTTTCCTCCACCCACGTTTCTGTTAATCCTATAATATCAAATTCTTTAATAAAATCCCAAAAATCTTCGTCTTTATTATTCACCCCCGCTACATTCCAAAAGACAACCTTTATTTCCTTTCTTTCTTCATCTTTCATACCTATGTTTATATATATAACCTTTTTTACTTTTATTTTTCCCCCTTCTTTCCCGTTATTTTTCCATTCATACCTTTCTCTCTCAATCACCTCTCTCCCTCTCTCTTTCTTACCCCCACTTACGTTCATGCATTCTCTTCCTACATCTTTATTGTTATATTTCTCCCTCTCTACATTTTGTATTCTCTCATTCCTCCCCGTACTCATTTTACCCATTCTCACTATCTTTTAACAATACTCTTTCCCACTCTTTTTCTCATTTTCATTTCCATTTCCATTCACATTTTCATTCATATCCTCATTCACAACGCATTCATTTATTGCACATTTTTTTGTCGATTCACAAAATACACTCTTATGTATCCATTTCTTCTTCTCGAAATGTTTTCTCCACTATTCTTTCGGTTTTCCTCTGCCGTATTTTACGATCGCAGTCTTTCCTTTCTTTCGTTCATTTTTCGCCCATTCTTTAATGCTCTTCTGCATTATGCTTTCCCTCACTGTCATATCATCATCTACATATACATTCGCTCCTTTTAATTTTCTTCTCATTGTCATCACTTCCTTTTTCGCCTCAATGCTATCTAGCTCTACTAAAATTATCTTATTATTTCCTTTTCCTACATATGGAGCCTACATTTCATTCACAAATACTTTCTCTTCCTGCTCTCTACATTCGGCCCCTTTTATCACAATGTTTTTTCTCTTTTCTCTTCTCTCTCTGTATTCTTCTTTCTTCTTCATTTCTTACAGTTCTTCTTTTAATTTTCTTATCCCTTCATCTCTCGCCTTTTCTCTTTTTCAAATTCTTTCTTAAAAATTTTCCACTCTTGCTTCATCTCCTGTTTAGCACTCTCCATTTTTGCCATTATTTCTTCTTTCTGCTTATCTAGCAATTCCTTCATAATTGCTTTCATCTCCTCCATTTCTTTATTTCTAACCTTTTCTTGCGGTGATCTCTTTTTCTTTGATCTCTTTACTGCTCTCTCTTCCTCCTTTTCGCTTTCGCTAGTACCAGCTCTCTCCTTTCTGCTTCTTTTCAGCCACGACTGGACGCTGGGTCTCGAGCTCGCGATGCTATCCCGTTCTGCCTTTAACGCTTCGGCTTGTCGGTCTTCCTTGCTTTTCTCCACACTTCGCGATCGATCCGATCGATGTCCCTCTCCACTCGACTTCCCGCTCGATTCGTTGACTTTCTCACTCTATCTCTCCTCCCTCTCGCTCATCCCCCTCCGTTCTCGTGCGCACTCTCGCGACAACTTTGAACTTTGAATGCGAGTTCGGTTGCTCGATGTCTTCTCTCTTATTATCGTGCTTTATCACTCCTGCTAACTTAACGTCACTTCCCCCTAATTCCCGCGCTTGCTCACTCTCACTCCCAGCATGTGTCGTTCGTAAGCCACTTTGCCAAATTCAGTCGAAATACGTATAAAATATACCACTTACAGTCTTATCGAAGAAATTCAACGATTTTTCCACCCTGCCTATGTTTTCCGCCCACTCTTCTTCTCACCTTACAGCATCAACGATGTTGTCTCGAGGACTTGACATTTAACTTTTCGGGTTAGGAATGGAAGCCTCGGAAATTCCTCTCTCTAGCTCGCCTTCCGAACGGATAAACGAGCTGTTTTTTCTCTTAACTCACAGTTATAACGACTCTCGTCGCCTGTAACAAAAACTCCCCGCGGGGCAGATCTTATCAGCACCTTGAATTTCTCTTACAGTAATTCCACAACTTATTGACATGCATTCGGATACTCACCTCGCAACCGGAAGTCGAAAATAATAATAATGAAAATAATGAAAATAATGAAAACAATGAAAACAATGGAAATAATGAAAAGCATGAAAATAACGAAAATAATAATAATGAAAATAATGAATATAATTCTGATCAAGACTTGATAGATAAGTACTCTCGATCACCACGATGAAATAAAATAAATAGGGATCAAGACTTGATAGATAAGTCCTCCCGATCACCAGTATTAAATAAAACAAAAAGGGATCAAGCCTTGATAGATAAGTCCTCTCGATCATTAATATTAAATAAAACAAAAAGGGATCAAGACTTGACAGATAAGTCCTCTCGATCTAATACGATTTCTCAAATCACAAATAGCAATGGCGAAGATTACGAACCTGCTGAAACTGGAAACACTCAAAGTATAAATAGATATCTGACATCAAATATCGAAAGAAACAATGAGTCATGTAACGAACACTCTGGGTTTTCCGAGAATTACTATAAAATAATGAATACTAAATTTGTTTTAAATAAATCCGGTAAATGTCATGTCAAGGACAATGCCAGGAGTATAATTCGGAATATTTCAAACACAAGTTATCAATTAGGAAGAAAAGGATTTCAACGTATTCCATATGACAGAGGCAAAATTTATTCAGAAATATTTCTTAGCTTTTTAATTCGTTTTAATTTTTCTATATTTTTGCTAAAAATAATATTCAGAAATTACATTAAACATACAATTATTAGAAGTAAAGATTACATGATATAATACATAAGTAAAAACATATTCACATATTATTATTAAACGCACATGAAATTGACAGCAAAATGAAAAAAAAAAACAAAATTGAAATTATTATTACTGATAAGTAACTTATCCAGTTGAACATGTTATCAGAAACCAACGAAATCGCACTCACAAACAAAGTAAATAATTATTACAATTAGAATCGTAAAAATGAAGAAGGATCGAAAATAATAAAAAATATTATAAATGAAACTGAAACTGAAACTACAATCTAGATTATTCATATAATGAAAAATAAATTTTAAAACCTTTTAAAAAAATGTTATTGAGATTTTCCGATACGTTTTAGATATGAATATAAATCCAAACCTTAAAATGAAATTTTTAGATAGACGAAATATGTTACAAATCTTTTAACAAAATTGAACAAACCACATGGTGATTGTCTTAAGTCTAGTTTATAAGAAGCACTATCATTTACGTCAAAACGTATAATATAAATAATAATGTATCTTTGCATATACAAATATACATGTGTAATCCCGTTATCTAATCAGAGAAATCTGGAAACATGCATATATGTATATGGACATTTCTTTTTCAGGACCAACATTCACACACGGAGCAAGATAAAAATAAAAATTGATTTTCTGTTCTCAAACTATATATCTCTTTAATAATTTTCTTTTCATTCCTAACAACCCATTTCAAGAGGCTGGTGTTACGATTTTGATGTTTTTCGTAATGCAATTTTTATCAGGATCAGGAGTTGTAAGGGATGATTCTCGGTAGCTGAGAATCGTTTTTGGGATCTTCCGCATAAAGGGGATCGACACCCCAAGTGACGAAATACTGGCGAATTTAGTAATGATAACTTTATTTTAACTTATGGAAATTCCAACTTCAGGTCGTACAGATCGTCTGGGTATATAAGTACTAAGTCCGGTATTGATTCGCGGAGAGTCGCGGATTAATGTGTCACGAAGCTTCTAAGTTCGAGTGCGACTCTGTACCGAGATCTTCTCTGGATCGTACACGTTGCGACTCTGCACCGAGATCTCTACGGCGTCAATCGCGGGGCGACTCTAACGGAGATCTTCGCTTGATCGTACGCGGGGCGACTCTGCACCGAGATCTTCACTCGATCATTAACGGGGCGACTCTGATTTCGGGCAATGCGATTGCCCTTTTTATATGGTAGATGTCGATGAGATCATCGTCCTTTTTGATGGACACCTGCACTTGTTGTTTGCCACGTGTCATCTTCCACGTATCGCTCACCCCTTTTGACTTATCGGTAACCTCGGCGATTCGGGGAACGTGTGCTATTGTTTGCGTGTGTGAGTCACAATCTTAAGGATTGTGTTACTTCGAGCTTCGGCGTGGCACATTCTTTTCTTGATCGTTTGAGCTTGCAGCTAGAGGAACCCGTAGTTCCCAGTGTAAGTTACAGCACGTGTGCAATATAAGTGCGACGCCGAATCGGGCCCTTCGGTGTGTGTGTCTTGTCGATCTTACAAAGTATTGTCTATGTTACGAGTGCTATTATGTGCGTAGCCAGCATCCGTAACACTGGAATAACGCTTAAAACAAAAATTTTGTTGTATTAATAATATTTTATTTCCATTTTGTTTCCTATATGCACTATTAAGCTTTTTTCAAAATGCAGCGAATTAAAAGAAATATCAATTAAAACCATATTATTCAACCAGCATGCATACATTACAAACAACTAACAAAACTCATGAATGCTAAACTTCACGATTAATAAAATAATTAAAATGAAACCATACAGAAAGGCAATAAAGTAAATTACAATAATGCACAAACTTCTCCAGCGAAGAAAAAATAAAAAAGAATTGCGAATTGCATTACTGCATGATCAAAGTAATCGACACAAAACGAGGACAAATGTGAAAAATACGAAAATGTTAATTTTAAATGATTACAATGAATCAAATAAAAGAAAATAAATGGAATCTCAGAAGAGAACTAACGACGCGTTTAAGTTAAGCTTGCCACAAATTGATGGAGAGCGAGAGTTACGAAACAAAATGGGATCAGTGAAAAAATGTTAGAGTTAATGTTACTTCGCCGTTAAGTTGGGCTTACCACAAGTTGGTAGAGTGCGAAATAATATATGCTAATTAACATATACACTCTTTATTTGCTACAGTTATTAATGAAATTAAGAAATAATACCGTTCACATATCGCGACAATTTGTACTCGAAATATATTATTACTGCTAATATGTAATATTATTATGTAAACACATACTGTACATTCTATAACAATTCACAAGATTAGCGAACAAGATAAGACTCAATGTAACTGAACGCCATAATGTAATAAATCCTCGAATACGAATGTATACTACTTACAATAACATTGTACCGAAAAAGTTCATAACTACGAACATATTGGAATACAAAATGCAGATGTATTTAAGGTCGCAATAATAGACCACGTCATAGCGATTGTAACAATGCGAATCTACATGCGTTTTAGACAAAATGTATTAGGGCCACAGATATAGAGAAAGCATTAATGAACAATATTAGCAGACAATCTACTTCTTCTACTAAAGTTGGAGGACCAACTTTCAACTACGAGGGGGAGGGGGGGTCTAACGGACTTAGATTAGCTATTTTCGAATTCTCGTAATTGCAGATTCCGCTTATTGCAAACCAGCATCAATGAAAATTCTTTATTAGCTAGCATTTCACGCAAAACGCACAAACACGTTTTTATTTTTTAATTTCACCGATCTCTTATGTTTGATTTCATTATTCGAAAAGAGAACAACAAGGCGTTTGTTCATAAATCGTAGGGCCACGTCCAGTTTCCAAAATTTCCACGAAGTGCTTCTTATTATCAGACAAAGTAAATATCTGGTTTATCATTCGTATCCGCGTCGGCCTCATCAGAAAGAATCCAATTCTCACGTGCACCTTATGTCATTCTAAACTATGAACCTTCACATCCACGCCCACTCCCAAAATACCAGCGAGTATTTCGTCATCGATTCAACTGCTAAAATTTCCACGCGGGACAATGTCTACACACCAACACATAAAGAGACAAAAAAGAAGATGATTTCTCTCGAGTAGAACAGTCAGCCGCCCTCAGCAGCGGTGTCGGATAGACCCCGACAAAATTTCAACAGTTGAGTGCTCTTCAACAGTGATGTCGTATAGACCCCGACTAAATTTCGAACAATCATGACTTAACCCGACGTCATCGGACTAATAGTCAACGAGTTCTCCTAAGGAACGACATCGAAGAGATTGCGACCAAATCTGAAGTCATCACAGAATGATGTCTATCTAATAGCACTCAGAAGTCCTCGGGAACCGACATCGGATAATCACATGGTAAGCAATCCGCGTTATTGTTAACAATTATTCCTTAATTAACATTCCTTAACCCCCCCCCCCACAGGAGGCGATAATTAATCGTAAATGCCTCATTTTTATTTTTATATTTTGTTATTTTTACTGAGACGAATGTGTTGATTACCTTTTAATTTTTTTCTCTTTATTTTAAATAAAAGGAACAACACATCAGGGAAAATATGTTTGTTATAAGTGATACTAGTGACTCCATTCGGCATCGTTCTTTGAACGAAGAGCCGATTGAGCCACAAGCATCAATAGGGACTGTTAGGTTTCAATTCAGTAATGTTATTATGTTCTTTTATTTTATTCTTTCTCTTGTGATATACACCCAGAAAACCCAATATGTATTTTCCTCAAATTACTAACTATTAACAATATCTAATGCATTCAATGCTCGGGAATATTTAATTTCTTTAAAACCGAATTAAAAATCAAACATGTAATTTATTTAAAAGTACATGTAAAATTTCAACTATTAATTCTCATTTATCCATATATTTCTTTTTATTTTAATTACATGTTTTGTAATTCTTTACATTCTTTTTGTTAAAACAAATAGTTATTCTTATTTAAACTACAAATTTATAATACGCATAATTTATAATATAATATTTTTCTGATTCTAGGGAAAAGACACAAAGAAGTTGCACACCGGAGAATCTTCGAATTAATCGCATCCCTAATACCTTCCAATACTCCCTCATTTTTATCATTCTAAATAAACGCAATTGCTTACTTTAAATTTCAATTTTATTTTAATGCTACCTTTATTCCTGATCTTTTATATTAGCAGCAGCCCCCACAAAATTTCGAACTCAGAATCGACTCTTCCAGTCGATTCCGTCTTTTCGTGGTTGTGTTGAGGTGAATCTATTTGCAAACATTCATTGCAAAACGCTTCCCCTCCGGCCATAACACAAGGATTATTATTGGCAGAAATGAAGAAGAAAATTACCGTACAATATGTAATTTATTTTTCAGATGGTGCTAAACAGCATTTTAAAAATCGATTCCAAGTTGCCAATCTTTTGAATCATACTAGCGACCACGGAACATCTGCAGAGTGGCATTTTCATGCCACTGCATACGGGACAAACGCTTATGACGGAATAGGAGCTATTTTTAAACGAGAAGCCACTAGAGCATGCTTGGAAGCCTCAAGAACCCAGTCAATTACAAATGTAGAATCTTTGCTTGAATGGGCTAAGAAATATTTTGAAAACATCGTGATAGGCTCTGACTCTGAGAAAATGCACCAGAAAGCATCTTCGGCAGCGATTCTCAGAAGCTAAAGCTATTCCGAATATTTCAATTATGCACGCCTTTCTAACGTTACCTAATGGCAATCTAACAACTAAAGACAAAACAGAATGTCGGCATGCGAACCAATTAAGAACACAAACCTGGGCCGAGACAACACCGTCCTGATGCTATCAAGATCAAAGCGACAGGAGGAGTCTCATACATCGACATCCTAAAAAAGGTGAAAACTGCACCCGGACTCAAGAAATTGGGCGAAAGGGTAACGAGGATTCGGCGCACGAAGGCAGGAGATCTCCTCCTGGAACTGGACAAGGACGGAGCACCAACGGAGGACCTCCGATCGAAGGCCGCGTCTCTCCTAAACGGGTCAGCTCTCATCCAGATGCTGACCCAAGTAGAAGGCATAAAGATCACGGACCTGGACGAGGCCACAACCGCGGACGAGGTGGCACTCGCCCTCGCCTCTGCCACCGGCCTGGAAAGTGTGACCCCAAAGTCCATCAAACTTAGGGGCGCGTACTGCGGCACTCAGGCGGCCATAGTCAGACTCCCCCGCCTCAGTAGTCGAGAAGCTACTGGAAACGGGACAGCTGAGAGTTGGTTGGGTGAACTGCCGAGTACGGCTCCTAGAAATACCTCTTCGGTGCTACAGATGCCATGAGATCGGGCATATGGCAACGAACTGCAAGAGCTCAGTCAACCGGTCAGCTCAGTGCTTCCGATGTGGTAAAGAGGGTCACAAAATAGTGGATTGTGCGGCTAAACATCAGCCTGCACAAGAGGACGGAGTACCGAACAGCAATGGCTAAGGGTACTCCAGCTTAACCTCAACCACTGTGCTGTGGCCCAGAATCTGCTGTTCCAGCTGGTCAGAGAGGAAAAGGCCGATATTGCCATCATTAGTGAGCAGTACAGGGACCTAGAGGATTCAAAGTGGGTAAGGGACAGTACCAGCAAGGTGGCCATCTGGGTCTGCGGAAATTTTCACATATCCAACAGGATGGCCACCCCCTTACCGAAATTCACATAGGTGGAGGTGGCTGGTATAAGATTATACAGATGCTACCTTTCACCCAGTGACACCTACGAGGAATTCCTAGGGTCCCTGGACGACATTGCTGAAGTGTCAAGTCCTTAATTTGTTTACATTAAAAATGTCTAGAATTCATGTCTTTTCAACCCACCGCTCTTTTTTATTATGCAAATTTTTCTTCACCTTCGTGATCAGGGACCTTCAACACCCCTTTAAACATATTTTGGAGTAAATCGGGTGATTTCCGAAAAATATACAAAAATATTCAAAAATTTGTCCACCATATTGGATCCGCCGTGTTGGGTTTTGCAAATCCATCTTCAAATTCATGATCAGCGACCTCCAAAACCCCCCGTAAACTAATTTTAGCATTTATATCATGATTCGTTTTTAAATCCCGAGAATTTAGAGATTTTAGGCGCCATGGCGAGCCATCTTGAATCCGCCATTTTGGATTTCATCAATTAATCTTAACAACTTTCTGAAGCCGTCAGATACCGACAATTTGAGCCCAAATCGAATAGAACGTCAATTTTCTTTCTTACAAGCATTTTGATCCCAACTCTCAATTTTTCTCTGGTTTCCAGCCGCCATTTTGAAATTTTGCAAAATAACACATGGGCCCGTAAATAGGGGTCAATAAGGAACATTTTAGCCCAAGATCACTAAAATCCGGGCTAAAATTTTGGGCAGGCCGGTGGCCCGGTTGACAAATTTTCCCACATATAGATATATAAATCGAGGAAGTAGGGGCATAAGAATAGTTAGCTGCAGTTTAGAAACTCTTATTTAGGTCCTCAACTAACTTATTATGAAACGCATTTTTAAAAAAAGTATCTGTTTAATACTCCAAATTTCAATTTTACGAAAAAACTTTTTTTTGAGACATCTGAAAATCCAGAAGCAAAGTGGGACGGGTTGTTAAAATTACTTCTGGAAAGGTTTGACAGAGGGAGAGAAAGATAGAGAGAGAGAAAGAATGGGGGAGGGAGAGCCATCTAAAATTGCTGGATTATTTTCGAACTGTTCGTGGTCAAATACCGTCAAATACCGCTTGCCCTGCCCTTTACGCAAAAGGTACCATCAAAATTTAAAAAAGGTGAAAGTTTTACAATTTTACTATTCAAATTTATTTCGCGACCCGATTTTAAAGCAATAATTTCTTTTACAAAGCATTCCGACCGCATATTTTGTACTCTTAATTTTTGCGCCCTTATAACATGTTCGATATTTATTTGGTTTTCTGAACGACCCCTCCAATTATCTATAATTACTAAAAGTCACGTAGAGGATTCCTTTCCATGAGGAGAAGCGCTTTTCATTCGGAATGGGGAAAGAGAACTTTTCGTACGTAAACCCTGAAATTACGGTACGTATTTCATTGCGAGCGGCCAAATCAACTTGTTCCCGATGTTCCAAACTATCAGTGGGCCCTTCCGATTCTATACATTGTAAAAATTCGGGACCTCGTATCCAACGGTGATTGTCTGCTTTTTTGTTGGAACCCAACGCCAGCTATTCGGTGAAGTTAACTCACAAAGTTCCGCCAATCTATGTTTTATGTTAGTTATTACCATTCATATTGTCATTCGCGCACAAAATTTGACCTGAAATCGATACGAAACCTTCCACGAAAGGTCGAATTTCTGTTTTATGTGCAATTAGAATCATATTCCCATTACACATCCATCGTGCTACTATGTTTCCATATTTACAAACGAATCAAATTCCTTTAATCTACATGATAAAGTCAATAATCAATTGGCGCCATATTTTCTTCAAATATCAATTGCCATAGTGAACTTTGAGAACACCGATCAAAATATGACATTCTTTAGAATGTATGTACCAAAAACTATTATCTTCTATCAAACTTCTGTTTGAGAAAATGAGGGTGATGTTTCCATAAACATCGGTCAAAACATGGCGTTTTTCTAACGCCTATTTACGGTGACGTTCTTTCGATTATCTTTCAATGCACCAAATTTATGTTCAGAATGGGTGAAATAATACGTGCGGTCAAGCTTTCAAAAACTAAAACTATATTCGCTCGAAGCAGACGTCTGGGCGGCAATATTGTCGGAACGATCTGAACGTTTCGCGAATACCGGACATCTTCCTCAAGAGATGCGTTCGCTTTGCTCGCCAAAATGCGACTTATCGGCCTCAAGGAGGGTTCCGGAAGTTTCGTAAAAAACAAAAAAACGTTTCGCTCTGCACATCTTCACTTTCAAACGACCAATCGTTAAAATTCAAATCCAGCGGTTTATTTTCGAATTTGCTTCACGGTTTTCAACAGAATGGATCGTTTCCAAATTTGATTCGTTCGCGCCCAGATGCTCTAGACTTCTCATTCGCCAGAGGTCACAAGCACCTATCAGGTAACTGTCCATCTTCGAGAGTGAGCTTTATGCGAACCACAACATGTCGCGCTCCGAACCCCCGAACTTCTCATTCGCCAGGAGGCTAGCACAAAACAAAGATCGGAGTTCAACCCCGATCCCTCGTGCTCGGAACCTCACAAGTTACTTTCCATCCGAAGGCGAGCCTAGTGCGACATCAAAGATCGGTATCTAAAGCAATATCCGCTCTCAAAATATTTTGTATTACAAACTGAGTCAAAATAGAATTTCGCTGTTTACGAGGCAGGCAGCTGTCCCGCTCCGGAAACTGAAATCCACATTCAGTAATGGCTCCGTTTGCAATAAAAATATCGCGAGAGGTGCAAAGGGAGATATCCAAAAGTGATATCTTGCAAATTCGAAAATGAGGCTCAAAATCAAACCAAATTAAGATTCTCAACTATTATGTCTCCCCGAAGCCTTCCGCTACTTATGTCCCGGCCACAATAAAATATCGTCATATTGAATATATTGACGCCTTTCATATTTCAAACATCGATTATGTTCACAACAGTTTTGTTTAATCCCCCTGTGCGCCAGGACGAGTATACTCGTCCAAACTACATTGTTCCCTTATGGGAAAAGAAAAACTGGTGCACAGGAGGGTTAAACATTTATAAAGGCGCGATGTTCTTGCGGACATCTAGTGAAAGACGATGTTCATCAGAACACCTGTCAAAGGCGCTGCCTGGTGCTTGATATTCGAAAAAGATCGACATTTCGACTTAAATTGCTGAATTGCAACGTTGTATAAAACTTTGGCAAAAGTGACGTAGAGTGACGTTGACGTAATTGGATGCCTAATATATCGTCATCCAACTTCGTACTAACCTCACTTTTAATTATTAGAATTTACAATTATCGACTCAATAATTTGTCGTTCTACTTCCCTGTATATATGCACGTATTTATGTTTTATTCTCAATATAATCGAATTTAGAATTTAAAATATTTATCCCAATTCTAAAAATTTGTTCGGATTCTTATTCGTTACTGATGTAAATTATTTAATTCAACCTGTAATTTGAATAAATTAATCATCGTCAATATTAGTGAATTCAACCAAAGCTTGCAGAACTAATTTCATTTCAACAGCACTATTCGGTTACATCATTTTTAATACTTTATTAATAAACGTTCATTCTTAAAGGTAAAAATGTTGTATAGATATTCGCGTTAAGAGGGTTCCAAAGTAAATTAACCATTTACAATATAAATTAACCATTTACAATATAAATCTCAAAGACTTCTTCCCTGCCGACGGACGATAAGTCGATAATTTTACGTCCGTGTACGAATGTGGGTACTGTATATTTTAAGGTTTCAATTAAAAAACGACCAATATTTATAATTGCATGTTTGCAAAAATCAGATACATGTTTATGCAGAATCACATTTATCGGCACATATTATCAAAATTGATAAAACTTCATTTTTATATCAGGCACAAACAGAGATCAACATCCTACTCATATCTCGGCAATGGGCAAATTAATGGTATCGAACGAAAGAGTAAATTTTTTCTTTTATTTATTTTGAAATTCCAAATGAAGTAAATTATTTCCGAATTTTTTTCAAAAAAAGCATTCGCAAAATTAGGGGTAACTATTTAACTTTAGAACCCTCCGTTTTGAGAGGAAAGGAAAGCCGTGAAACAAACGCTTGACGTGTTACGTGGATCGACTTCGATTAATTTTTATTTCTTATTAATAATTATCTTTAATCAGGTTATTTACACTGTTTTATATTTACCTTTATGTATTCCAATAGCTCACTCCTTATGGTATTTAAAGATGAAAAAACACTACGTTTTAATTAATACTATAGAAAAGTAACTTTATTATAAAAATATCCTCAGTGACGAGCTCCGGCTCAAGTCGCTTCCTGGACACAAGTGACTAGTTGACGAAAAAAGTCGTTGTATCTTTTCAACTTTTAGAACGTTCGCGAACAACCAAAATTCGAAGCGCACTTCAAATCCACGTTCTCGAAACCAAAGAGCTACTGTCCATTTAGAAGTGAGACAATGGCCACATAAAGCTTCATTCCATAATCCATACCTCATAATCAATACGCATTATATTTATCCTTTACATTTCACGAGTTGCCTTTAATCTATTTTCACAACAGTTTACACAGCTTAATAATTCATATCGTCGCCAGTTTAGGCCAGTTACACATGTATATCTCTTAGGTTCCCGTCCACAAAACAGGTACCCCCATTCGGGTGTACAAAGGCGTAGGGACAAAACCGTAGTTAGTGGAAAAAACCTACACCCAGTACCGTTACTTAAGTTATGACAATTATGTCCGCAACAGGAACATATAGCGATTTTTAATTTTGAGTGTTTGGACTTTGCGGTAATTTAGAAATCATCGTATCTCCATCATTTTTTATCGCAGAACAAATTTTTTTTCTTCATTTTAAAGGTAATTTCTTCAACGTTTTGATGAAATTATCGCCCTACCTCAAATTAAAAAAAAAAAAATGATTTTTTTGGCAAATTAAATCTTAAAAGTTAATTTTTGCCAAGGCACCCGGAAGTAATTTTTTAATTTTAAAAAACATTATTGGATTCCTCGGAAAATTTACTAAAAAATATCAAAATATCAAAATGGCATTTTTTAAAATCGCCTGGGAATTAATTAAATAGCCCGGCAACCCGAGGGCGCACGCGGCGAGTGCGCGCTCGGTTTCTCGTTGCGTGCGGCGCGGTGGCCCTTGCAATATGTCTGCATGTCTTGTACTATAGTTTCAATTTGTCACTTTACAAGAACAGTTGCATTCTATCCTACATATTTTGTTATGTGTTCGTAACAAAAATCATTTCATTAAAAATGCAAACCACCTACATTTTACAGGAAAAAGGTTTTTAAACCGGCTTAGCATTTAATTGTTATATCTACGTCATTTGCATTATCATTTGCAAATGTTTCACGTGCGAACATTGTTAGCTAAAAAGAATGATATGGAAAAACCCGAGATTATCTTTTCTTGGTATATTTTTTACCGTTGGAAGGTTCGGGCCAACATGGATTAAGCAGGTATAAAACACGAGCGGAGGGAACGGTGACAAAGGAGGCCCCTTTTGTCTTCTCTCGTTCTCAGTTATTTTTCGACCGCTGTAAGTAACGGACGTGTTCGATCGTGCATAGTTGTCGAACATCTAGTTGTTCGCAATTGCAATATTCTTGTAGAACAGCAAATAAATATCTACATTTATTTGTAATAATTGTACATTAATAAAATTACTATTTACTCCCAGGGAAAGTGTTGAAAACTGTGAATAAGTGTATCATGTATTTAAAATATAATAATTTCAAGATTAGAAATTAATCAAATTCGATGAGTCATTGAAAAAAAGGGGGCGCCCTTAGCGGCTATTAACGTTATTAAACTAGATGCCCTTTTTCGCGCGAATTACAAACGGAGCAATTAAATGTACATACCATGTTGATTACGTGCAACCTACAAGGCCGGTAGTTGCTAAATCAGCGTTTTACCAAGAGATGGCGCATGTAGTACAACACTTCGCTCTTCTTTAGATCGGATCGATAATTGCATGTGCTTACATGCGCAAACAGCAACAGATCGCATGGTCAAAATACAAATCTTAACAGTAGTTCACCAATGGTCTTACCGAAAAACTTTAAAACATTTTCCAAGTGCCGCACATCATATGATTAAGATAGCAAATAAAATTGCAATCCAAAAAGACATTTTATCAGGACCAAACCCCCAGTCATCCTGGGCTGGACGAAAACGTTATGAATTTGGTAACAGCCTTTTACAATTCCGACGAATACAGCCGAGTAATGGCTGGTAAAAAAGATTTCGTCTCCATAAAAATTGACGGAAAAAGAAATCATATGCAAAAGAGGTTGATTTTGAATAACTTGAGAGAGTTACACCGTGCGTTCAAAGATACCTATCCAGATGCCAAATGCAGTTTCTCCAAATTTGCAAGTTTAAGACCACATTATTGCATTTTGGCAGGGGCAAGCGGAACCTATGCAGTTTGTGTGTGTGTGCAATACATCAAAATGTGAAATTGATGATAGATGAAGGAAACATAAAATCTCTAACGGCTAATGCTGAACAAGTAATTAGTGAATACCACGATTGTTTTACGAAAATGATTTGTGATTCTTCTTCTACCAACTGTTATATGGGAACTTGCTCCGAATGTCCGGGTGTACAAAATGTAATAAAGTATTTGGAAACTGTGTTTGAAGATAACTTCATCGACAACATCACTTACAAACAGTGGACTCACGTAGACAGAACTACATTGCAAACTGTCGATGAATATCTGCAGCTTTTATCCGAGGGATTACAAAAACTATTACGACATTCTTACATCGTCAAAAAACAAAACGAATTTTTGAATGAAAACAAAAATAATTTAAAGGCCAATGAATGCATTGTGATTTGCGATTTCGCAGAAAACTATGCCTTCGTAGTTCAAAATGCAGTATAAGGCATGCATTGGAATACTAATCAAGCAACGATTCATCCATTCCCAATTTATTATAAAGACGACAATAATATGCTACAAATGAAAAATCTTGTGTCCATTTCAGAATGCCTACATCATGATACTATTACCATACACATGTTGCAATCTGGACTTGTTAAATTGTTTACGGAAAAAGTACCAAATGTTAATCATATTATATACTTTTCTGATATAGCAAGCGCGCAATATAAGAATAAGAATAATTTTATAAATTTAACACATCATTCCAAAGATTTTCAAATGTTAGCCGAATGGCATTTTTTCCCAACGTCTCAGCGAGAGTACTAGAGCGAGTTTACAAAGAGAACACAGTCCAATATAATCACCTGTAGAATTATTTAAGTGGGCTACCGCAGCACTTCCGAATATTAATTGTAATTTTTTTTCAAAACGAAGAATATGAAATATAAGAAAAGAAACTAGTGATGCGTTTCGAATTGGCAAAAACTTTAAAAGGAACTTTAACTTTTCATTCGATGATACCTGCAACAACATCTACCTTGCACGCGAAGCCTCATTCTCATTGTATGAAAACCCATCAATCGTTAAAATAGTGAAATAAAGACATTAAACATTATTATTCAATCAACTGTAATTATTACTGTGATAAAAAATGACGTAGATACGATGATTTCAAAATTACCGCAAAGTCCAAACACTCAAAATTAGAAATCGCTATATGTTCGAAAAGAAGCGATAACAAAAATTCACGATACACGTGTTCGCTTATTTCATACCTACAATTGGTAAACAAAAATTCAAGCGATTTAAAAAGTTCGAAAAAAAGTGTGCGATTTGTAAAAGAATGTCTCATATATACTCGGTGAAAAATTCGAAGGCGTTATAAGTTATAATAATTTTGATTGGTTACTTACTCATACCTTCGCATAAGTAAATAATCGAATCTACTTCATTTGTTCTTCTTGTTCATAGCGAAACGTATTTCAAGCAAATTGTCTTGTATGTTACATCCCAAATATCCGAGGATGGCTGAAGAAATTTAAACACGGAACAAACACCAAACGATGATGAAATAAGTTCATACTCGTTTATCCATGCGCATGCACAATGCACATGCTTCATTCCCAAGGAAGTTCGTTACTACTAAACGGAAATCATCCTAACCCGTTTTTTCATTTCCACTTAATAAATTGTCGAATTCTGGATTATTAAATAAGTCTCATATTTGCGGGCCAATAAACTCTTCTTTAATTTTTGCATCGCAAAGGCATAGAAATTTCTTTCCTAGATATAGGAAATGCCGGGCCATTTTTGTCTATTGCATTTAAAATTTTTCATTAACCCCAATTCAATATGCAAAGGTGGTATCAAAATTTTGTTTGGGTCTAAGAGAGGTTCGTTTTGTATTATTTTCGCTCGGTTTTAAAGAACGTGGGACCGGCCAATCTTTACGGATATAATGAAAATTCCTTGCTCGGCTGTCCTACTCGCATCGAATACAAGACAATTTTGTAAATCCTAGCTGCAACCCCCGTAAAAAAGCAACTATCTTCAAATCACCGCAGAGTAGCCACTCGTGCTGATAGTAATTTATCGATTTTAAAACTAACTTAACGTTTTGGTACGTCTCTTTCATATGCGTCACATGGGCTACTGGAATAGATGGTAAATCATTATCTTTGGGCAGTAAAACTGCTTTAAGGCTGACTTTCGATGCGTCTGTAAGTAAACGCCACTATTCAACGCGACCCACAGCTGACATGAGACCCTGCACGTTATCACAGACAACCAAACCATCAACCATCTTCAAAAATGGAACGAAGTCGCCGTGACGATTCCGAAATGTAGTTATTTTTGCATCCTTATCAAGCAAATGCCACTGCCGTAGTCTAGAAGCCAGTAACTCTGATTTATTCTTTGGAAGTTCCAAATCTCTAACCAAATCGTTTAACATTCACCGCTATATAAACTGGGGTGCCTCAAGACTCGATTCATATTCGAAATCAACATCATTCGAGGTAGATATTTCGAATGCTTCAACTGGGGTTGCGGCTTTTTCTTTCTTGTCGAAATTCAAGTCTGAAGGTGGGGGCAATCAAACAGGGAAATCGTCACTGTGGGGTATTGGTCGTGAAGCGGATTATACAATTGGATATTTTATGGATTTCATTCTCTTTTCGATATTCCTGATTGTAATGAGGGCATCAAACAAAAATAATAGTCGAGATTATGATATTTATGGCAATATTTATTTAATATTTTGCTGTATAAATAAACCAATGAAAGTCATCATTTTTATATAAAAAAAAGGTTTTCGGAGCCCGTTTCAGTCAGTTGTGTTTACGGCATTGTTTCGACTACACGTATCTAACGATTTCGTACATTTTTTGTGTATTTCGAAATTATTGACATTCTTTTGAACGGCTGTATTTCGTTGTTTCGTCGTTTTTATTTTAATTTTAAAGTTACATTCGAAGCAAAAAACGGAGAAAAAGGAGTTTAGAGATAATCGAAAGGTGACTGATCTAGGAAGTGCTGACAAGAAAACGGCCAAATCCTAAGAAGAATGTGCCTGTTGTAACGACTGCGAGTGCACATGTAACACTGCACACATACAAAACAAACCTGTTTTCGGATTCCTTGCTTGTAACAGACAACACATAGCCCATATAATCGTTTGCCTTTTTCATTTTTCATCTCTGGATAATTGATACTCGTCTTGCTATTCTTTAATCAATGAATCTCCAACTAATAAATAGTTTGTATATATCGATAATCTGATTGTGGATTCATGATCAGTGATTCCGAAACCAACCGCCGAATCTGAACCCGTTGAAATGAAAATTCGCCATATTGAATTCGCCATTTTGAATTTTGAAAATCTGACAAGGGATTTATATGCAGATACTTCAAGAATTAACAAAACATATCATGTACTATTTTTTAGGGCAATTAATAACAATTAATTTACACTTTGCGAAAAGTAAAGTAGTAACAATTTCTTTATTTTGCAGCCGCCATATTAAGTCAGCCATTTATAATCCATAAAAATGAACATCATATTCGTGTTCAGCAACCTCCAAAACCTCTATATGCACTTCTTTGGAGAAATCGTAAGCTTCATTAAATTTTTTATTGAATTTTCTTTCATGTCTTCTATAGAAGACATCGACTCTGGGCTACTTTTTGCCATGTCTTCTATAGAAGACATCGACTGCCAAGGGGTTAATATCTTGTTTAAGTTATTATTTATTGAGTTAATATCTTTATAAAGTATTGAATTACAAACTTATTACTAGTACACTACAGAGAAGGCTTTATTTGTTAATTTTTGGGAATTAATTTTTAAAGAAGTATGTAAGATATACGGGTAATTTTTTCTTGTTGTTTTCTATACACCTTGAAAAATATGTCAAATTTTTTGTAAGTCAGAAAATTTAAAATTCGTTTAGTTAACCCTTTTCCGGGCCTTAAATTCTGGACAATCCATCAGGGAAAGTGATGGTACATTTAAGGATTATCGGGGTCGCTGATTATGAAACCGCGGTCAGATTTGCGAAATTCAAAATGGCGGCCACCTAATCGAAAATTTTAATTTTATGAAATAAAAAAAATGTTACAATTTTCTACGCGAAATTCTAAATTAAAAAGATATTTTTCGCTACATTGCATAGATTCTCAGGGAAAAAATGCCTTGAATATTATAATTCTGCGTTTTTTGAAACTTCGGCATTTTTTTCCCGCGAAATCTATGGAATGTAGCCATAAATAGCAGCAGATTTTTTACTCAGAATTTCACATTGAATAGGGTAATATTTTTTATATTTCATAAACTTCAAATTTTCGATTAAGCGGCCGCCATATTAAAGCTTCCATGGAACCTTCGCCATTTTTTGCTTCAGAATCAATGCAATGTAGTCAAAAATCGCAAGACAATTTTTATTCAGAATTTTACATAGTATATGGTAATATTTTTCATATCTCAAAACATTAAAATTTTCGATTTGGTGGCCGCCATATTGAAGTCGTCATTTTGAATTTCGCAAAGCTGACCTCGGATTCGTAATCAACGACCCCGAGAATCCTTAAATTTACCATCACTTTTCCTGTTTAAAGTGAAATTCACTACATTGAAGTTGTTAAAAGATTTTACAGTGTTCTGAATATGTTATAGTAAGGTTTACTTTGAGTGTAATCATTGTCAAATACTGTTTGTGACATATCAAAAAATGAACTGCCAATACTCTCATCTCCATCGTTAAAAGTATCATTATTGTCTGATGTCAAGTACGTACAAAAAAAAAATCATTCCATAAAAGCATGCAATGAAAACAACAGTGCTAGAAAAAATCGTTTACCTAATGAAAATACAGAGTTATATACTTATTTTAAGAAAGTACTTGAAATGGCTTTTTTATTTCAGTTAAAGAATAGAAAAGAAAAAGGTAAATTGTTAGGTTTCAAAAAAAACATCAGAATTTACTTCATTATAATTAATGTTGTAATTATTTTACATAATTTTATGTCCACCGTACACTAATGTACGACAGAAATATATATTATATACACTATAGTTGCGCTATAGCGACGATTATATAAGTCCTGATAAGTCCGCGCAAAATAGCACGGGAAAACGCCCGACAAATTAAAAGAAGGAAACGTCAGGCTCAAACAAGAAAACAGTTGGCAACAGATGCTCGACTTCCACTCTTCCAAGAGCGCGATACTTCATAGGTACGACCGCGCCATCGTGCGGGCTCGAGAATAGCGTGTTACGTTTGCTCCGTAAGAGCTCATTTCGTTCGTCGTCCGTTTGTCCGTGTATCCACGATGGCCGCGAAAAACTCAGGATTTCGCTGAAAACTGTTTTCAGCAGGTTGTTGGATCCGCTATTTTCGAATCAAACCTTACTTTTCAAAATCACTAATGATGAATATAAAACAGTAAATCAGAGAATCTAAAATTATATATTAATATATAATTGTATATTAATCCAAATTTAAATATTTTTTCTCCGCAATTTCCAAACCGATTTTGTTGAAATTTGTTCGGCATTCATATGAAACTTCTGCAATGACAACATTTAAAATATTTTTTAATTTTATATAATTTTACTTTATATAATATATTGAAGCTTTAATGGCAATAGTCATTTTTACTATCTTGTTTATTTTGGGCAAATCTTTTTTGCTTTGATCCCGGTTCAAAATTATAATATATATATTAGGGTGTATCGAATTTTTTAAAACCGAAATGAGGAATGATAAAACAATAGTTTAAGATGCCTTATTCACGAAAAAAAATATAAAAAAAATTTAAAAAAATATCTAGCATTCGCGCATGCGCGTCAAAAACGTCGTTTTTTGGGTGTTTTTTATTATTTTGTAAAGGTTTATTTTTTAAATAATAATTTCACATAACATATTGTTGAAATAGTGTATTCCTCGAACTAACATTTATATCAAAATCTATATTTTTTCTTTTATTATTAGAAATAATTCGTCATAATGTCGCATACGAATTTCATACTTTGAATCATTCATAATCATTCATAATCGCAAAAAAATACACCTCATGATATATCATTTTTTTTTATAAAACAAAGAATAAAATATTCGAATTAGTCGTTTGAAACATCGTTAAACAAAAATATTCTATTTGATAATGGAGAGAGAGAAACTGAGCAAACGCATTTGATGAAGATTAATTATTAAGAAATATCAAAGAAAACCTGGCCAGGTATGTAGAACAGCTGCATTTCCTCCTTATCGTTTGCAATTTTAATTGAGCACGTCCAACTTGCCAGCCTCCAATCTGATTCCATTGAGTTTCTCCAAAGTTGTTACTGTGGTTAGCATTCTCATTTAGATCTTTAGACGTTCTTCTTTGAATATATCGCCCTTGGTGACGACGTGACACATTCTAGGGAACACTCAATTCCGAAAAGACGTGACAAAATGGGGTACCGCACTGATGCTTATCAGCTTTGAAAAAAGCTTTGGAGTAGATACTCCAATTTCACCAGAATCTACACTCATGGAACCGTCACCGCGATACATTCAACATGTATTATCTTAGGAACCAAGTACAATTTTTTATCGAAACACAATACGTTGTCTACTCCTGATTACGAATATGATGCCAGAAATTGGCGCTCGTCAATATTTCGGCGCTATCTTGAAAAAATAGCCAAAAAAAACGTGATTTTTTTCAAGTTTTTTTTTTGCATTTACATATTGGAATAGTATTTTATGTAACAGGCGTACGGTTTTCTCGGCATTATGTTTGTTTTGAAGACCTAAAACTAGTCATTACTGATGAGCAGCTACATTATCATCCGCGGACGATAATGTAATAAGAACTTTGTTACTGCGAGAAAGTAAAATGCGATTGAGTATTTCCAAATGTACATCGTATGGTAAAACAATATGTTTCAAGTTTAAAATATCGATATTATTTAATCATTTCTGGTGTATTGCGTTTATATTTCAAAATAAACAATATTTACAGAATCATTTTTTCCTACACCTCTAATTCCAACATTTTACTATATTCTTATAAAATAAAAAAGATGATTATAATTACAGGTTTTACTTCTTTTTCGGTTCCACGCACTGTTTTGCGTTAACAAGCATAATACACACTTAATTTAAAACTAAGCACTAAAGAATGAACTTACAAGGAGAACCCCAGAAGTGCATTTCGAATTTTTAACGACAATTTGTCTTTATTCTTTAAACAAAAAAAAAAGGATACGTGTCTCAGCGTTTGATCTCGTAATGCTTTGTTTTTGGGCTGTGAATTTTTTAATTTTGAATATCAATACCTTTTAAGGAAACTTATTTATTAATGTAGTCTTTACATAAGGACGGGGTTTATGATTTATGAATCGTGCTATATCAAATTTGAGCTCATAATATAAGTATTTGTACGTGAATTAAAGATGATCCCTAATCTGTGATAATGAGGAACCGGGTAACAACGAAGAGGAAAACGAAGACGCTGTTACCAATGTATACGACGATGCGCCAAGCGACACAGAGGCAAACGAACATGGAGGAAGAATTAATCACGATCAGATGAAATTTACGCTAAGCTACAGGGACATAGAGGATTCTATAAAGCCTTTCGATGGTAACGACACTTATCCTGTCGAAAGATTTATTGCCGACTTCGAAGACGCTGCTGCTATGTTTAGTTGGACTGATTCGCAAAAAGTTGTATTTGCAAAAAAATCATTAAAAGGATTAGCACGGTTATTTATATAAAGCGAAAATTCCATTAACACTTGGAAAAAACTTAAAACCGCGTTACGGGACGAGTTCTCTACAAAAATTAGTAGTCCTCAATTACACAAAATGCTGGAAAGTCGAAATATGAAAAGAGAAGAATCTTTACAAGAGTACTTCCTGACAATGAAGGAACTTGCAGGAAGAGGTTCGATAGAAAACGAAGCTTTATTTGAGTATACGATCGAAGGGATCAACGACGATGTAAGCAATAAAACAGTTCTTTACGGTGCAAAAACTGTTAAAGAATTTAAGAAGTTAAAACTTTACGAAAAAATCAGAATCGCGACACGAGAGAAAGCCAGCAAATTCGAGAAACGGAAGGAAAACATAGTGCGAGCTCCAGTTGATAAGAAGAAAATGACATCGAAGGACGACTCAAGGACGAGGGCAACTTCTATTGTCAACGTAACGCGATGCTTTAACTGCGGAGGTTCAGGACATCATTCACGAGATTGTGACAAAAAAGAGCTAGGAAGAAAGTGCTTCAATTGCAATAAATTTGGAAATGAAGCAGCTAAGTGTGAGGAACCTCGAATGAGTAAGTACGGGATAAAGTATTCTTCGACGGTTCACCTACTAACGACATCGTCAAAGAGTGGGGTACTCAAGAAAATAACAATTGACAATTTGAATACTTTAGCTTTGTTGGACACGGGAAGTCCAATCACTCTTATACGCGATAAGATATTTAAGCAATCGGGAACGCGAAAACTTATAAAATCAACGCATTCGCTTACACTTTTCGGTAACGGTACAGCAATGAATTTCGGATATTTTCAAGATATTGTTCTTATTGATAACAAAGACTACCCTCTAACATTATACGTTGTTTCCGACGACGCGATGGACGATGATCTTGTTATTGGTCGAGATATTTTACAGATGGCGGAATTAATAGTCAGTGAATCGGGCACAATTGTTAAAAAGAAAATACAAATTTCATTTTTAGCATACATACAATTTCCGGAAGAAACGATCGCCGATATTGATCAAATTCCAAATGTAAACATTCGCGAAAAGGTTAAAAGTCTTGTAGAGAATTACCAAAAAAGTTAAAGTCAACCGATGTAAAACTTAGTATTACGCTTTTCGACGAAAAACCAATCTGTCAAAGGCCACGCCGGTTATCTGTACGCGAAAAAGAGATCGTTGAAAATCAAATTAAAGAATGGTTAGATGGTAAATTATAGAACTGTGCAGTTCAGATTTTGCGAGTCCTGTGGTAGTCGTGCAGAAAAAGGACGGATCACCCCGAGTCTGCATAGGTTACAGGTGACTTAATCAAGTTATTTTAAAGGACAAATATCCTTCGCCACTCATAGAAGATTTGATTGATAAACTTAAGGATGCTCTAATTTTCAGCGCAATCGACTTGAAAAACGGATTCTTTCATGTAGAAGTCGAAGAATCAAGTAGAAAATAGACATCCTTTGTTACGCATGAGGTCAGTTTCAGTTTCTTAGAGCTCCGTTTGGCTTATGTAAATCCCCGTCTGTGTTTCAGCGTTTTATGAATCGAATTTTTCAACCTTTGATTAGCGTCGGAATTATAGCGGTCTATTTTGACGAATTAATTATATTAGCGAGAAGTTACGAAGAAGCTGTCGAAAGATTAACTTTAGTTCTAAATGTTGCAAGTGACTATGGCTTAGAACTAAATTTCAATAAGTGTAAATTTTTGAAACCGCGTATAGAATACTTAGGTTACGTTATAGAAAATTCAAAAGTGTATCCATGCCGTCGACAACTCAGTCTGTTGTCCAATTTCCCGAGCCGAAATCTGCTAAAGACGTACAAAGTTTCTTGGGCCTAACTGGCTATTTTAGAAAATTTATAGAATTTTATTCTACTCTAGCTAAGCCCTTAAGCGATTTGCTAAAAAAGGATAAACCTTACTATGTCGGAGAAAACGAGAGAAATGCGTTTATAGAGTTAAAATCAATTCTAACCAAAGAACCTGTATTAAAAAGATTTAATCCAAAACGCCTGTCAAGACGGCCTCGGTGCGGTTCTGCTGCAAAGTTCAACGGATGACAACAAATAGCATCCAGTACATTTTTGGAGCCGTAAAACCCAAGGAGCGGAACGTAACTATAGCAGTTACGAGTTGGAAGTACTGACTGTTATAGAGGCTGTAAAAAAATTTCGTGTTTACCTGCATGGAATCAAATTTAAGATTGTCACCGACTGTGCTGCGTTTGATCAAACCATGAAAAAAAGGGAGATTTCCGCTAAAACGTGGTGATGGGCAGAATCCTTGGAAGAATTTGATTATGTAATGGAACATAGACCAGGATCTCGCATGAAGCATGCTGACGCCTTAAGTCGAAACGCCAGAATCACGAAGACACAAACAGAAGATCCCGAAATTCAGAGTATTGTCGACGCTCTGAAAGATAATCCGCAAACGAATTATCAGTTACGAGGGGAATTATTATTCAAATTAACGAGTGAATCTGATCTACTGGTGGTTCCAACTTGCATGCAGAATGAAATTATCCAGATAACTCATCAGAAGGGACATCTTTCGGGGAAGAGAACTGAAGAGTTGATAAAAGCAGAATACTACGTCCCTGAACTTAAATCTAAAATTGCTAGATTCACCGCGAACTGTTTGGAGTGTATTCTAGCTAATAAGAAATATGGTAAGCAAGAGGGGTATCTGCACCAGTTAATGAAGCCAGATGTCCCTTTACATACCTACCACGCCGATCACTTGGGTCCATTAGAATCAACAAGTAAAAAGTATAATCACATTCTCGCCGTGATTGACGCATATACTAAATTTCTTTGGCTCTATCCAACTAAGTCTACGACGTCACGAGAAGTACTCTCAAAACTCGATTTGCAAAAACGTGCATTTGGGAATCCAGCACAAATTATTACAGACAGAGGACCTGCTTTTACGTCACAGTAGTTCAAGAGTTACTGCGAAGAGGAAGGAATCAAGCATACGTTGATTACAACTGGCCTTCCTAGAGCTAATGGTCAAATTGAAAGGATCAACAGGACAATTATACCAATTTTGACAAAATTATCGATAGAAGATCCTACAAAATGGTACCTCAACGTAGATAGACTGCAGCAGACGTTGACTTCCACGTATCAGCGAAGCATCGGTACCTCTCCACTCGAATTACTGATTGGAGTAAAGATGAGAACAAAAGAAAATTTGTTGCTGAAAGAAATTGTCGAAGAAATGTTAATTAAGCAATTTACAAATAATCGTGATGAGCTTAGGGAAAGTGCAAAACGGCAAATTCTCAAGACTCAAGAAGAGAATCGAAAAACTTACAACCTTCGACGCCGCGAACCAAATAAATATAAAATCAAAGATATCGTAGCAATTAAACGAACGCAGATGGGTCCGGGTCGAAAATTGCGAGCAAAATTTTTAGGTCCTTACCAAATAACCAATGTAAAATATAACGATACGTACGATGTAACGCGAGTTGTACCAGGAGATGGACCAATGTTTACTACTACTTGTGCCGAATATTTGAAGCCGTGGAAATCCGCAAAATAATCATTCGAGACGAATTATCTTGCAAGATGGCCGAATGTAGGAAATAAGTTAAGTTAGTTATAAATAATGAAAATTTTGATTGTATCGGAGTTCTTTAGTACGTAAGGCGGGCCTGGATTAGTGCGCATGCGTGGTTTTGTATACGCGTAGAAAAGAGAGTTCAGTCACCAGTCGCAATCGATCCGCTGATCTAACGCCACGGTGTATTTTTCACTAAGTTTGGAATATACAATTTTAACCGAAATTCATAATGAGATTTTAATTTGTGAAACCCATGTTCATTCCTACATTTGTGCATTTAAATAAACAGCCCACCCTTTTCATTTGAATTTCCCTGTGGCGAGCCTCGGTACTGTCGTAAGAGCCGCGCTGTTTTGCCGTTGACGCGCGACGGTCGCTCTCGCTTTCCGCGCCCGGCGCCCGCAGATCAGGTTAGTTCCTTGTAATGGCGGGCAGAGATTTGCTACCGGTCGCATTGTTTTTCACATGTTTTTCCTTCTCTCCCTGCCTTCGATCCAATTAATTTTTATCGGTAAAATGATCGCCGCATTGCAATGTAGAATATGTAACTTTGGGATTCCGCGAAACTTAATTCCTATGTCACTACATTGAATTACGATAGTTTTTATATCGACATCTTTTTATACCTTATTACTATAAGCTCAACCTATCCTATCCTAACCTAACCTTTCACAATATCATAATTTAGAGGCACAAATAATACATTTGTATAAATGTGTCTAAGGGTCGTTTTCAGGTCTGGGCTGGAAACGACCATTCTGTGTGTTTATGTGTTTATGCCTTCCGCAGAATCCCTTTAGTCATTTCCTTTAAACATACACATTATAAAATTGTTGTCGGTTACTTACAAATTAGCTTTCATCAACAAACTTCGCAATTAATGGCCACGTGGCATGTTCGAGGTTATGTTTGCAATCTTATTTGAAACTTTTTAAACTTCATTACATGATCCTCAGACATTCTACCTCTATCAGATTAACAAAAAATACAAATAAGTAAATGAATTCTTATAATTAGAGTATATAAGTTATATTATTAATTTTTACCGGAGAGGGAGAGAAAGAGGTCACACTTTTTGGTCATAAGCATGTTTCCGAAGAACAACTAATTTTTCTTCCCACTTGAACCATTGTAAGCTCCATATTAGCCTCCGAAATCCGATCAAGATTGGTGAAGTACAGATGAACAGTCCTCGTCAATTGAAACGGCGAAGCCGGTAGCCATCTTGTATAGCGTCGGTTCAATCTTTAAAGCCTCATGGCGTGGAACTTTGTCGTTGAACGGATCCCTGGACGTTTCGATGATTACAGCGTTTTGGAAAACAACGAGTTGACAATGATGTTCAGACTCCTCAGCAAAACAACAAAGATCGTTTACGTTGATCTGAAGTCTGCGAAACGTGATCCGAAAAACGTCCTTTTGTTCCTTGTTCCTTGAATGTACTAAAACGAGAGTCCTTCTTTTCGAGACCTGATGCCTTCCGAACTCTCACGAACCAAACCGATCCCCACCAGCTACGGGAATCCTCGTTCTCTGTAGACTTAATAGAGTGCGACTCTTTCTCCTCTTTCCGCTCTTTCTCTCTCTCTGTCGGTAACTTCTTACAACTACTTCGGTCGATAAACGATACATGGTCACGGTAGATAATCGCATATTACAACCTGGAAAGCACCATCGGACTTGGAACCTACCTTTATACATGTGAAATGGGTCTGGAGCCGACCTCTATGCATATGTATTTCATGATTCAAAAATTTATACATACTATTTTTGAGATATTTTCATTGCGTAATATTTCGTCGTCGTACTGTTGATTCCCGATAATGATAACCCAACGTACAGATCGGTTTTAAATTAAGTATGCAAAACCAGGTGATAAAAGACCCGTCAGTCATAATATAAGATGAGTTTCCAAGCTATTTTTCGCAATTTAAAATTTGTTAAATCTAACCCAAAATACCACGGGTAACAATTTTAAACAAAATCCAATCACTATTTAAAACGTCATCCTTCCTGTTTGAATTTTCAAAATCTGATATCAGATTCGTAATCAGCGACCAGAAAAACCTCGGGCAAGTATTTTCACGGAATTTCATTAAATTTTTCAAAAATTGTCCGCAACATCTAATCCGATAACTTAAATTTTTGAATTACAACACATCCTGTTTGAAGAACATACCGTAGAATCCCGGTATACTTACTCGCTCGGTTCCTCGCTTTCCCCTCACGTTCCTCATATTTACCAAAAGAAGGGGAGATCCGTTTTTCGTAACGTCACAGCACGTCTTTCCTAAGGCCCCAGCCCTCAAGGTGGGGGAAAAAGAGTGCGGGGATGGGTAAATCTAATGAGATAGAACCGGGCAAATATGCTGAGACGTAAACATAGAGAGAAGCAATTATACCGGGATTTTAGACACCAAAGAAAATGTTGACTTAACGCTGTAATAATGGCTTAAATATTTCTTTCGGTAACCTGTTCATTACACTGGTCGACAAAATTCGGTCATAAAAAACTTCGGAGATGAAAGTAGCTAATCTTTGTCAATTATGGTGTCAAAGTTGCAAAAAGCAACGTTTTTGGCAAAATTTGAGGAGGTATATCTTTTGACAGAGATGAGGTAAAGGGTTCAACAATGGCTTAAAATAACGCTTATACCTTGCACTTTACGATAAGAAATAGAAAATAAAAAACAATTATAAAAAGCAAACACTTGCAGTGGTCATTTTTTTGAACGCGTCTAAAACCTTGCTGACCCTGACATGTCTGTAACTACTGCGTGCTATGTGGTCTAGAGTACAACATTGGGTGAGCGGGATAAATGATTTAATTCAAGTGTTACAAACACAAAGATGCATTTTTATTTAATATAACATCTCTATAATATGTTTTAGGGCTTGCAGATTACCATTCCTTTATCAAAATATAGATTCGACTGTCGAAAGATGTCTTAACCCGTTATCGCTTGAAACCTACAACATTTTACTCCTACGCTTACTAAAATATTTTTCGTAAAGTACATGTGGTATTTTTATGTGTATTTAGGGTCACTCGAGAAGGTTATATACTCTGATTTCGTTTTTATATGTGAGAAAACTCAAAATGACGAGGTTCTTACGGAAAACACGAACATAAATCGGCATTTATATTTCGAATGCTGTGGCATAACATAAAGTATCAGAAAATGGCACAAATATGTCGAGGTTTGAAGGTATGCATTACAGTGTAAATTAAATTCAAAATGGTGATTTCCAAATAGTGAATATTCTAAAAAAATGATGTTCGCTGTTAAAATAAATTGCGAATGTTTGCAGAAATGTTCAAAATTATTCGAAACTCCGCTTTGTAAGAATTTATGGTTTTTCAAAATTGTTGTGTCAACTAACTAACGACCAGTGTTATAAGCGCCATATGTCACCCGACATATTGGACTATTAAAAAAAACAGTATTCTCAAAACTTAAAGTTATGAGGAACATTTTTGTCCCTATCCGATTTTTGTTGTTTTTCTTTTATTGGGTAGATGGGAGGTCAAATTGATGGTTTTTCGTTTTTGACACCTTATATATTGATTTTTTATATCAAAACATAACAAAACAATATCACAATATAAAAGGCAACAAATAAGGGATTCCTAATTGATAAGAAAAAAATTGTACATGAGAAAACTAAAGATAAATATATTATACAAATCATACATCCGCTATTAACAGTAGATTAACCTCTTTATTACTTTTTAGAAATACTGAATAATAGTGACAATGTATTTAAATGCATTATTGCTCTTAAGAAAATTTTGCATTTGCATTTTGCATTTAGAATTTGCAAAGTACGGTTTGCCACATTTGTATAGCTGCGGATATTCATTGGAAGGACATATATATATATATATATATATATATATATATATATATATATATATATATATATATATATATATATAAGGAAAACAAAGATGACATTATATTAGTGATCCTTTACCGTCTCTTTACCTGTGTCTTTAGATCGTGTAATCTTTTCTGCGCTTCACCTTTCTGATTTTCTAATTGCTTTAATGTAGCTGCTAGAGTGTCCAATTCGCTTTGAAGGCTTTTGATTTCCCCATTTTTAATCTTAATATCTGCCTCCTTTTGAGCGATGTCTTGTTCCAGAATGTGCCTCTCGTGCGCAAGTTCTGCTATATCATCATTGATGATATTTAACTCAGGATTTGCGTAGCCAGACATTTTGTTATTTTCCTGATAAAATTAAATTATATAATTTCAACATCATTAAACAGAATTCATAACTAATAGTGAACCGTCTAAATATTATATTTTATTTATTTATTTATTATTCCCACATACAAGATTTGTACATAAAAACTATAGGGAGAAGTACAGTGTAAAAATACCTAAAGTTAACGCAAATTTTACAAAAGAAAAATATACAGAAAATAGCATAAAACAGCTGAGCGGATATATTCGATGTTACGCATGAGTGCTATGTGCGTCATAAACTTTATTAATGGGCAATATGGCAATGGTGAGTTCTTGCCTCTATGTATGCATTAAAAACTGTCTTCTCTTCAAGCAGTTCTTTGCAAAGTAGAACAGCAATTTAGTAGCCACCGGCTGATTTGAAGTAAGCAACAGAGCCAGAAAATTACTCGCACTTGACGTTCTTAAAAAATAGCTTTCATAAAGCCTCTCTCGACACGGATGAGTATGTGGACAGTCAACTAAGATGTGCAGGAGAGGGCGTCCTGGAGTTTTTTAATTGCTTTCTGATCTATGGTGTCAGGTACTTGGACAGTATCTTGTTCTTGAGCAGCACCTTGACGAGATCGAAATTTCGTAGGTGGCGAGGCGTCCGTGTTTGATTTCGGCGAAGATGTAGTCCAACGCTGCCGCTTTACTGCCTCGTAGTACGTAGTTATCGGCTTAGAGGTGGGGTCCCTAAGCAGCCGCCATTTCGACATGGTTGTGGGCCTGCCCGCTTGCGCGGGGACTGGTGCTGGTGAAGAGGGAGGCGGGTCCTCACTATCCGACTGCGGTATAGCAGAGGGTGTGGTCGACGGCGAGGACAGAGTAGCAGGTTTCCCCTCCTTCGACATAATCAGTATCCAGTAGCTGCTGTCGATACTAAAACGATAATTCGTTTATTTTCGCATTATTTATTATGATATTCGAGAGATTGTTATATTTTCTCAATTCGCAAACGAATCGCAAACGTTTGAGACCGATTGCAAAAAAATCGCAAACCTTTTAAAGGATTTTGTATATCGAGGCGGGCTGGACCTAGTAACTTACGATAATTCGTTTATTTTCAACTTATTTATTATGATATGCGAGAGATTGTTATATTTTCTCAATTCGCAAACGAATCGCAAAGGTTTGAGACCGGTTGCAAAAAAATCGCAAACCTTTTAAAGGATTTTGTATATCGAGGTGGACTGGATATAGTAACTTACGATAATTCGTATATTTTCACCTTATTTATTATGATATTCGAGAGATTGTTATATTTTCTCAACTCGCAAACGAATCGCAAACGTTTGAGAAAGATTGCAAAAAAATCGCAAACCTTTTAAAGGATTTTGTATATCGAGGCGGGCTGGATCTAGTAACTTTCGATAATTCGTTTATTTTCGCATTATTTATTATGATATTCGGGAGATTGTTATATTTTCTCAATTCGCAAACGAATCGCAAACGTTTGAGAAAGATTGCAAAAAAATCGCAAACCTTTTAAAGGATTTTGTATATCGAGGCGGGCTGGATCTAGTAACTTTCGATAATTCGTTTATTTTCGCATTATTTATTATGATATTCGGGAGATTGTTATATTTTCTCAATTCGCAAACGAATCGCAAACGTTTGAGAAAGATTGCAAAAAAATCGCAAACCTTTTAAAGGATTTTGTATATCGAGGCGGGCTGGATCTAGTAACTTTCGATAATTCGTTTATTTTCGCATTATTTATTATGATATTCGGGAGATTGTTATATTTTCTCAATTCGCAAACGAATCGCAAACGTTTGAGACCGATTGCAAAAAAATCGCAAACCTTTTAAAGGATTTTGTATATCGAGGCGGGCTGGATCTAGTAACTTACGATAATTCGTTTATTTTCGCATTATTTATTATGATATTCGGGAGATTGTTATATTTTCTCAATTCGCAAACGAATCGCAAACGTTTGAGAAAGGTTGCAAAAAAATCGCAAACGTTTTAAAGGATTTTGTATATCGAGGCGGGCTGGATCTAGTAACTTTCGATAATTCGTTTATTTTCGCATTTTTTATTATGATATTCGAGAGATTGCTATATTTTCTCAAATCGCAAACGAATCGCAAACGTTTGAAACCGATTGCAAAAAAATCGCAAACCTTTTAAAGGATTTTGTATATCGCGGCGGGCTGGATCTAGTAACTTTCGATAATTCGTTTATTTTGGCATTTTTTATTATGATATTCGAGAGATTGCTATATTTTCTCAAATCGCAAACGAATCGCAAACGTTTGAAACCGATTGCAAAAAAATCGCAAACCTTTTAAAGGATTTTTTTATATCGAGGCGGGCTGGATCTAGTAACTTTCGATAATTCGTTTATTTTCGCATTATTTATTATGATATTCGGGAGATTGTTATATTTTCTCAATTCGCAAACGAATCGCAAACGTTTGAGAAAGATTGCAAAAAAATCGCAAACCTTTTAAAGGATTTTGTATATCGAGGCGGGCTGGATCTAGTAACTTTCGATAATTCGTTTATTTTCGCATTATTTATTATGATATTTAGGAGATTGTTATATTTTCTTAATTCGCAAACGAATCGCAAACGTTTTTATGATATCGGGAGATTGTTATATTTTCTCAATTCGCAAACGAATCGCAAACGTTTTTATGATATCGGGAGATTGTTATATTTTCTCAATTCGCAAACGAATCGCAAACGTTTGAGACCGATTCCAAAAAAATCGCAAACCTTTTAAAGGATTTTGTATATCGAGGCGTTATATTTTCTCAATTCGCAAACGAATCGCAAACGTTTTTATGATATCGGGAGATTGTTATATTTTCTCAATTCGCAAACGAATCGCAAACGTTTGAGACCGATTCCAAAAAAATCGCAAACCTTTTAAAGGATTTTGTATATCGAGGCGGGCTGAATCTAGTAAATTTCGATAATTCGTTTATCATCGCATTATTTATTATGATATTCGAGAGGTGGTTATGTTTTCTCAATTCGCAAACGAATCGCAAACGTTTGAGAAAGATTGCAAAAAAATCGCAAACCTTTTAAAGGATTTTGTATATCGAGGCGGGCTGGATCTAGTAACTTTCGATAATTCGTTTATTTTCGCATTATTTATTATGATATTCGGGTGATTGTTATATTTTCTTAATTCGCAAACGAATCGCAAACGTTTGAGAAAGATTGCAAAAAATCGCAAACCTTTTAAAGGATTTTGTATATCGAGTCGGGCTGGATCTACTAACTTTCGATAATTCGTTTATTTTCGCATTATTTATTATGATATTCGGGAGATTGTTATATTTTCTCAATTCGCAAACGAATCGCAAACGTTTGAGACCGATTGCAAAAAAATCGCAAACCTTTTAAAGGATTTTGTATATCGAGGCGGGCTGGATCTAGTAACTTTCGATAATTCGTTTATTTTCGCATTATTTATTATGATATTCGAGAGATTGTTATATTTTCTCAATTCGCAAACGAATCGCAAACGTTTGAGACCGATTGCAAAAAAATCGCAAACCTTTTAAAGGATTTTGTATATCGAGGCGGGCTGGATCTAGTAACTTTCGATAATTCGTTTATTTTCGCATTATTTATTATGATATTCGAGAGATTGTTATATTTTCTCAATTCGCAAACGAATCGCAAACGTTTGAGAAAGATTGCAAAAAAATCGCAAACCTTTTAAAGGATTTTGTATATCGAGGCGGGCTGGATCTAGTAACTTTCGATAATTCGTTTATTTTCGCATTATTTATTATGATATTCGGGAGATTGTTATATTTTCTCAATTCGCAAACGAATCGCAAACGTTTGAGAAAGATTGCAAAAAAATCGCAAACCTTTTAAAGGATTTTGTATATCGAGGCGGGCTGGATCTAGTAACTTTCGATAATTCGTTTATTTTCGCATTATTTATTATGATATTCGGGAGATTGTTATATTTTCTCAATTCGCAAACGAATCGCAAACGTTTGAGAAAGATTGCAAAAAAATCGCAAACCTTTTAAAGGATTTTGTATATCGAGGCGGGCTGGATCTAGTAACTTTCGATAATTCGTTTATTTTCGCATTATTTATTATGATATTCGGGAGATTGTTATATTTTCTCAATTCGCAAACGAATCGCAAACGTTTGAGACCGATTGCAAAAAAATCGCAAACCTTTTAAAGGATTTTGTATATCGAGGCGGGCTGGATCTAGTAACTTTCGATAATTCGTTTATTTTCGCATTATTTATTATGATATTCGGGAGATTGTTATATTTTCTCAATTCGCAAACGAATCGCAAACGTTTGAGAAAGATTGCAAAAAAATCGCAAACCTTTTAAAGGATTTTGTATATCGAGGCGGGCTGGATCTAGTAACTTTCGATAATTCGTTTATTTTCGCCTTATTTATTATGATATTCGAGAGATTGTTATATTTTCTCAATTCGCAAACGAATCGCAAACGTTTGAGACCGATTGCAAAAAAATCGCAAACCTTTTAAAGGATTTTGTATATCGAGGCGGGCTGGACCTAGTAACTTACGATAATTCGTATATTTTCACCTTATTTATTATGATATTCGAGAGATTGTTATATTTTCTCAACTCGCAAACGAATCGCAAACGTTTGAGAAAGATTGCAAAAAAATCGCAAACCTTTTAAAGGATTTTGTATATCGAAGCGGGCTGGATCTAGTAACTTTCGATAATTCGTTTATTTTCGCATTTTTTATTATGATATTCGAGAGATTGCTATATTTTCTCAAATCGCAAACGAATCGCAAACGTTCGAAACCGATTGCAAAAAAATCGCAAACCTTTTAAAGGATTTTGTATATCGAGGCGGGCTGGATCTAGTAACTTTCGATAATTCGTTTATTTTCGCATTATTTATTATGATATTCGGGAGATTGTTATATTTTCTCAATTCGCAAACGAATCGCAAACGTTTGAGAAAGATTGCAAAAAAATCGCAAACCTTTTAAAGGATTTTGTATATCGAGGCGGGCTGGATCTAGTAACTTTCGATAATTCGTTTATTTTCGCATTATTTATTATGATATTCGGGAGATTGTTATATTTTCTCAATTCGCAAACGAATCGCAAACGTTTGAGAAAGATTGCAAAAAAATCGCAAACCTTTTAAAGGATTTTGTATATCGAGGCGGGCTGGATCTAGTAACTTTCGATAATTCGTTTATTTTCGCATTATTTATTATGATATTCGGGAGATTGTTATATTTTCTCAATTCGCAAACGAATCGCAAACGTTTGAGAAAGATTGCAAAAAAATCGCAAACCTTTTAAAGGATTTTGTATATCGAGGCGGGCTGGATCTAGTAACTTTCGATAATTCGTTTATTTTCGCATTATTTATTATGATATTCGGGAGATTGTTATATTTTCTCAATTCGCAAACGAATCGCAAACGTTTGAGACCGATTGCAAAAAAATCGCAAACCTTTTAAAGGATTTTGTATATCGAGGCGGGCTGGATCTAGTAACTTTCGATAATTCGTTTATTTTCGCATTATTTATTATGATATTCGGGAGATTGTTATATTTTCTCAATTCGCAAACGAATCGCAAACGTTTGAGACCGATTGCAAAAAAATCGCAAACCTTTTAAAGGATTTTGTATATCGAGGCGGGCTGGATCTAGTAACTTTCGATAATTCGTTTATTTTCGCATTATTTATTATGATATTCGGGAGATTGTTATATTTTCTCAATTCGCAAACGAATCGCAAACGTTTGAGAAAGATTGCAAAAAAATCGCAAACCTTTTAAAGGATTTTGTATATCGAGGCGGGCTGGATCTAGTAACTTTCGATAATTCGTTTATTTTCGCATTATTTATTATGATATTCGGGAGATTGTTATATTTTCTCAATTCGCAAACGAATCGCAAACGTTTGAGACCGATTGCAAAAAAATCGCAAACCTTTTAAAGGATTTTGTATATCGAGGCGGGCTGGATCTAGTAACTTACGATAATTCGTTTATTTTCGCATTATTTATTATGATATTCGGGTGATTGTTATATTTTCTCAATTCGCAAACGAATCGCAAACGTTTGAGACCGATTGCAAAAAAATCGCAAACCTTTTAAAGGATTTTGTATATCGAGGCGGGCTGGATCTAGTAACTTTCGATAATTCGTTTATTTTCGCATTATTTATTATGATATTCGGGAGATTGTTATATTTTCTCAATTCGCAAACGAATCGCAAACGTTTGAGAAAGATTGCAAAAAAATCGCAAACCTTTTAAAGGATTTTGTATATCGAGGCGGGCTGGATCTAGTAACTTTCGATAATTCGTTTATTTTCGCATTATTTATTATGATATTCGGGAGATTGTTATATTTTCTCAATTCGCAAACGAATCGCAAACGTTTGAGAAAGATTGCAAAAAAATCGCAAACCTTTTAAAGGATTTTGTATATCGAGGCGGGCTGGATCTAGTAACTTTCGATAATTCGTTTATTTTCGCATTATTTATTATGATATTCGGGAGATTGTTATATTTTCTCAATTCGCAAACGAATCGCAAACGTTTGAGACCGATTGCAAAAAAATCGCAAACCTTTTAAAGGATTTTGTATATCGAGGCGGGCTGGATCTAGTAACTTTCGATAATTCGTTTATTTTCGCATTATTTATTATGATATTCGGGAGATTGCTATATTTTCTCCAATCGAAAACGAATCGCAAACGTTTGAGACCGATTGCAAAGAAATCGCAAACCTTTTAATGGATTTTGTATACTGAGGCGGGTTGGATCTAGTAACTTTCGATAATTCGTTTATTTTCGCATTATTTATTATGATATTCGAGAGAATGCTATATTTTCTCAATTCGCAAACGAATCGCAAACGTTTGAGACAGATTGCAAAAAAATCGCAAACCTTTTAATGGTTTTTGTATATCGAGGCGGGCTGGATCTAGTAACTTTCGATAATTCGTTTATTTTCGCATTATTTATTATGATATTCGGGAGATTGCTATATTTTCTCAAATCGCAAACGAATCGCAAACGTTTGAGACAGATTGCAAAAAAATCGCAAACCTTTTAATGGTTTTTGTATATCGAGGCGGGCTGGATCTAGTAACTTTCGATAATTCGTTTATTTTCGCATTATTTATTATGATATTCGGGAGATTGCTATATTTTCTCAAATCGCAAACGAATCGCAAACGTTTGAGACAGATTGCAAAAAAATCGCAAACCTTTTAATGGTTTTTGTATATCGAGGCGGGCTGGATCTAGTAACTTTCGATAATTCGTTTATTTTCGCATTATTTATTATGATATTCGGGAGATTGCTATATTTTCTCAATTCGCAAACGAATCGCAAACGTTTGAGACCGATTGCAAAAAAATCGCAAACCTTTTAAAGGATTTTGTATATCGAGGCGGGCTGGATCTAGTAACTTTCGATAATTCGTTTATTTTCGCATTATTTATTATGATATTCGGGAGATTGTTATATTTTCTCAATTCGCAAACGAATCGCAAACGTTTGAGAAAGATTGCAAAAAAATCGCAAACCTTTTAAAGGATTTTGTATATCGAGGCGGGCTGGATCTAGTAACTTTCGATAATTCGTTTATTTTCGCATTATTTATTATGATATTCGGGAGATTGTTATATTTTCTCAATTCGCAAACGAATCGCAAACGTTTGAGACCGATTGCAAAAAAATCGCAAACCTTTTAAAGGATTTTGTATATCGAGGCGGGCTGGATCTAGTAACTTTCGATAATTCGTTTATTTTCGCATTATTTATTATGATATTCGGGAGATTGTTATATTTTCTCAATTCGCAAACGAATCGCAAACGTTTGAGAAAGATTGCAAAAAAATCGCAAACCTTTTAAAGGATTTTGTATATCGAGGCGGGCTGGATCTAGTAACTTTCGATAATTCGTTTATTTTCGCATTATTTATTATGATATTCGGGAGATTGTTATATTTTCTCAATTCGCAAACGAATCGCAAACGTTTGAGACCGATTGCAAAAAAATCGCAAACCTTTTAAAGGATTTTGTATATCGAGGCGGGCTGGATCTAGTAACTTTCGATAATTCGTTTATTTTCGCATTATTTATTATGATATTCGGGAGATTGTTATATTTTCTCAATTCGCAAACGAATCGCAAACGTTTGAGAAAGATTGCAAAAAAATCGCAAACCTTTTAAAGGATTTTGTATATCGAGGCGGGCTGGATCTAGTAACTTTCGATAATTCGTTTATTTTCGCATTATTTATTATGATATTCGGGAGATTGTTATATTTTCTCAATTCGCAAACGAATCGCAAACGTTTGAGAAAGATTGCAAAAAAATCGCAAACCTTTTAAAGGATTTTGTATATCGAGGCGGGCTGGATCTAGTAACTTTCGATAATTCGTTTATTTTCGCATTATTTATTATGATATTCGGGAGATTGTTATATTTTCTCAATTCGCAAACGAATCGCAAACGTTTGAGACCGATTGCAAAAAAATCGCAAACCTTTTAAAGGATTTTGTATATCGAGGCGGGCTGGATCTAGTAACTTTCGATAATTCGTTTATTTTCGCATTATTTATTATGATATTCGGGAGATTGTTATATTTTCTCAATTCGCAAACGAATCGCAAACGTTTGAGACCGATTGCAAAAAAATCGCAAACCTTTTAAAGGATTTTGTATATCGAGGCGGGCTGGATCTAGTAACTTTCGATAATTCGTTTATTTTCGCATTATTTATTATGATATTCGGGAGATTGTTATATTTTCTCAATTCGCAAACGAATCGCAAACGTTTGAGAAAGATTGCAAAAAAATCGCAAACCTTTTAAAGGATTTTGTATATCGAGGCGGGCTGGATCTAGTAACTTTCGATAATTCGTTTATTTTCGCATTATTTATTATGATATTCGGGAGATTGTTATATTTTCTCAATTCGCAAACGAATCGCAAACGTTTGAGAAAGATTGCAAAAAAATCGCAAACCTTTTAAAGGATTTTGTATATCGAGGCGGGCTGGATCTAGTAACTTTCGATAATTCGTTTATTTTCGCATTATTTATTATGATATTCGGGAGATTGTTATATTTTCTCAATTCGCAAACGAATCGCAAACGTTTGAGACCGATTGCAAAAAAATCGCAAACCTTTTAAAGGATTTTGTATATCGAGGCGGGCTGGATCTAGTAACTTTCGATAATTCGTTTATTTTCGCATTATTTATTATGATATTCGGGAGATTGTTATATTTTCTCAATTCGCAAACGAATCGCAAACGTTTGAGAAAGATTGCAAAAAAATCGCAAACCTTTTAAAGGATTTTGTATATCGAGGCGGGCTGGATCTAGTAACTTTCGATAATTCGTTTATTTTCGCATTATTTATTATGATATTCGGGAGATTGTTATATTTTCTCAATTCGCAAACGAATCGCAAACGTTTGAGACAGATTGCAAAAAAATCGCAAACCTTTTAAAGGATTTTGTATATCGAGGCGGGCTGGATCTAGTAACTTTCGATAATTCGTTTATTTTCGCATTATTTATTATGATATTCGGGAGATTGTTATATTTTCTCAATTCGCAAACGAATCGCAAACGTTTGAGAAAGATTGCAAAAAAATCGCAAACCTTTTAAAGGATTTTGTATATCGAGGCGGGCTGGATCTAGTAACTTTCGATAATTCGTTTATTTTCGCATTATTTATTATGATATTCGGGAGATTGTTATATTTTCTCAATTCGCAAACGAATCGCAAACGTTTGAGACCGATTGCAAAAAAATCGCAAACCTTTTAAAGGATTTTGTATATCGAGGCGGGCTGGATCTAGTAACTTTCGATAATTCGTTTATTTTCGCATTATTTATTATGATATTCGGGAGATTGTTATATTTTCTCAATTCGCAAACGAATCGCAAACGTTTGAGAAAGATTGCAAAAAAATCGCAAACCTTTTAAAGGATTTTGTATATCGAGGCGGGCTGGATCTAGTAACTTTCGATAATTCGTTTATTTTCGCATTATTTATTATGATATTCGAGAGATTGTTATATTTTCTCAATTCGCAAACGAATCGCAAACGTTTGAGACCGATTGCAAAAAAATCGCAAACCTTTTAAAGGATTTTGTATATCGAGGCGGGCTGGATCTAGTAACTTTCGATAATTCGTTTATTTTCGCCTTATTTATTATGATATTCGAGAGATTGTTATATTTTCTCAATTCGCAAACGAATCGCAAACGTTTGAGAAAGATTGCAAAAAAATCGCAAACCTTTTAAAGGATTTTGTATATCGAGGCGGGCTGGATCTAGTAACTTTCGATAATTCGTTTATTTTCGCATTATTTATTATGATATTCGAGAGATTGTTATATTTTCTCAATTCGCAAACGAATCGCAAACGTTTGAGACCGATTGCAAAAAAATCGCAAACCTTTTAAAGGATTTTGTATATCGAGGCGGGCTGGATCTAGTAACTTTCGATAATTCGTTTATTTTCGCATTATTTATTATGATATTCGGGAGATTGTTATATTTTCTCAATTCGCAAACGAATCGCAAACGTTTGAGAAAGATTGCAAAAAAATCGCAAACCTTTTAAAGGATTTTGTATATCGAGGCGGGCTGGATCTAGTAACTTTCGATAATTCGTTTATTTTCGCATTATTTATTATGATATTCGGGAGATTGTTATATTTTCTCAATTCGCAAACGAATCGCAAACGTTTGAGAAAGATTGCAAAAAAATCGCAAACCTTTTAAAGGATTTTGTATATCGAGGCGGGCTGGATCTAGTAACTTTCGATAATTCGTTTATTTTCGCATTATTTATTATGATATTCGGGAGATTGTTATATTTTCTCAATTCGCAAACGAATCGCAAACGTTTGAGAAAGATTGCAAAAAAATCGCAAACCTTTTAAAGGATTTTGTATATCGAGGCGGGCTGGATCTAGTAACTTTCGATAATTCGTTTATTTTCGCATTATTTATTATGATATTCGAGAGATTGTTATATTTTCTCAATTCGCAAACGAATCGCAAACGTTTGAGACCGATTGCAAAAAAATCGCAAACCTTTTAAAGGATTTTGTATATCGAGGCGGGCTGGATCTAGTAACTTTCGATAATTCGTTTATTTTCGCATTATTTATTATGATATTCGGGAGATTGTTATATTTTCTCAATTCGCAAACGAATCGCAAACGTTTGAGACCGATTGCAAAAAAATCGCAAACCTTTTAAAGGATTTTGTATATCGAGGCGGGCTGGATCTAGTAACTTTCGATAATTCGTTTATTTTCGCATTATTTATTATGATATTCGGGAGATTGTTATATTTTCTCAATTCGCAAACGAATCGCAAACGTTTGAGAAAGATTGCAAAAAAATCGCAAACCTTTTAAAGGATTTTGTATATCGAGGCGGGCTGGATCTAGTAACTTTCGATAATTCGTTTATTTTCGCATTATTTATTATGATATTCGGGAGATTGTTATATTTTCTCAATTCGCAAACGAATCGCAAACGTTTGAGAAAGATTGCAAAAAAATCGCAAACCTTTTAAAGGATTTTGTATATCGAGGCGGGCTGGATCTAGTAACTTTCGATAATTCGTTTATTTTCGCATTATTTATTATGATATTCGAGAGATTGTTATATTTTCTCAATTCGCAAACGAATCGCAAACGTTTGAGACCGATTGCAAAAAAATCGCAAACCTTTTAAAGGATTTTGTATATCGAGGCGGGCTGGATCTAGTAACTTTCGATAATTCGTTTATTTTCGCATTATTTATTATGATATTCGAGAGATTGTTATATTTTCTCAATTCGCAAACGAATCGCAAACGTTTGAGACCGATTGCAAAAAAATCGCAAACCTTTTAAAGGATTTTGTATATCGAGGCGGGCTGGATCTAGTAACTTTCGATAATTCGTTTATTTTCGCATTATTTATTATGATATTCGGGAGATTGTTATATTTTCTCAATTCGCAAACGAATCGCAAACGTTTGAGACCGATTGCAAAAAAATCGCAAACCTTTTAAAGGATTTTGTATATCGAGGCGGGCTGGATCTAGTAACTTTCGATAATTCGTTTATTTTCGCATTATTTATTATGATATTCGGGAGATTGTTATATTTTCTCAATTCGCAAACGAATCGCAAACGTTTGAGAAAGATTGCAAAAAAATCGCAAACCTTTTAAAGGATTTTGTATATCGAGGCGGGCTGGATCTAGTAACTTTCGATAATTCGTTTATTTTCGCATTATTTATTATGATATTCGGGAGATTGTTATATTTTCTCAATTCGCAAACGAATCGCAAACGTTTGAGAAAGATTGCAAAAAAATCGCAAACCTTTTAAAGGATTTTGTATATCGAGGCGGGCTGGATCTAGTAACTTTCGATAATTCGTTTATTTTCGCATTATTTATTATGATATTCGAGAGATTGTTATATTTTCTCAATTCGCAAACGAATCGCAAACGTTTGAGACCGATTGCAAAAAAATCGCAAACCTTTTAAAGGATTTTGTATATCGAGGCGGGCTGGATCTAGTAACTTTCGATAATTCGTTTATTTTCGCATTATTTATTATGATATTCGAGAGATTGTTATATTTTCTCAATTCGCAAACGAATCGCAAAGATTTGAGACCGGTTGCAAAAAAATCGCAAACCTTTTAAAGGATTTTGTATATCGAGGCGGGCTGGATCTAGTAACTTTCGATAATTCGTTTATTTTCGCATTTCTTATTATGATATTCGAGAGATTGCTATATTTTCTCAAATCGCAAACGAATCGCAAACGTTTGAAACCCGGTGTGCAGACGAAGTAAAGTTCGTCTGTTCGAACGCAAGGCAAGCGCAAAAGTCGGACGATTGCGTGGTTCGCAGTAGATATGCGCACTGCTGCCAGATGTGTGAAATGGGTCCTCACGTGTCTTAGAAAATATACCCTAAAAACGGTACACTGAAACTGGCAGAAAAAAATTACAATACAATGGTCCAGCGACCTTACTTGAATCACTGAGGCTATTAGCCCCTTGAACTCTGATGATAGCGTGTTAAACGTCAGTCCGAATTCCGACAATATGAGGTTAGAAAACCAACCGTCAAATAAAGTCCGATAAAAAATCACTTTAAGTACTAGACTGAGAGACACCCATCAAGAGGTGCAAAATAGAAGAGTCAGAGACGCGAATGCAGACAAAAATTTGTCTAACTTTTTAAATTCACAAAGGGTAAAACTAGAAATAACTAAGAGTGCAAACTCGATCACCAGTCACAAAACAAAACCGGTACGCCCTAAATATTATATAAAAAATATGACGTGTAACAAATATAACGATAAAAATATTGCGGATGAAGAAATATACTGTATTAACCGCTTCACTGGTAGCAAAAAAAAAAAAAGCTTCAAAAGCGTATAATTAGTAGTCGCCATATTGAATCCGCCATATTTATTTTTGAAAATGTGACATCAGATTCATATTTAGTGACTTAAAAACCTATAGTATACCAAATTTCATGTAAGTTTATAGAAAAATTTGGAAGTTATTATCTATGATACGTCACCAGTCGTGGGACTTTTTTTGTACAGATATGATACATTACCAGTGAAGTGGTTAAGGGTACAAATTATGGTGTAAGCATTGATAATAACTTTATTATTAAATAATATATATAAGGAAAATCAAAGATATATATGTGTAATATAAAAATCATTTTACAGTTTATGCGATTCTTTGTAAATAGTTCTAAATATCGTGATCACTATTGATGGAACAAATAAATCATTGTTCCACTATTATTTTTGGTTCAGCAACTATTTCGTTTCAGAAATTCAACACATTAATCATGAATGCATTGATGTTATTAAACTTTTCAGTATTTATTTCTCGCAGATACATTTCATATAAAGTTTATAAACGAAAACAGAGGGGTTGGGAGAGAAGTGATCAAACACATTATTAAAGCGAGGTTGGTAGAAGAACGAAAATCTTTAATGGGGATAGAAGAATCTGCGAATGGATGGAAAAGGTAGAGAGGATACGAATTGAGTGAGAGCAGGAGAGAGAGAGAGAGAGAGAGAGAGAGAGAGAGAGAGAGAAAGCCCACGCGATTTTTGTCCGACTAGATTAAGACTACACGGAAAAAAGTCCGCGCATATACAGTCAGGGCAGCGCGTGCGCTGGTAATAGGGATCCCGCCTTTCCATATCAACAATGGTGCACCGACCATGAGAGTACGGCGCTGTGAGCGCCACTGGAAAGAACGAACCCTCTCCATTCAAATACGAGGCTGAGTGAGCATCAGTTTTTTGAGTGCACACGGGCATCAAGATTCTCATTAGGGTTACCAGACGTATTCATTTATAACCGGACACTCTAACTCTAAAACTATGAGCTTCTATAAGAAAATTATAATAATGAGTTGTTTTGAAAAAGTAATTTATTTGATAATAGGTGTACGAGAATCTATCATCCGGCGTTGCATAATACATAGTTCATAATCATGTTGAATGCATCGATTGTCCGGATCAGTGACATGTTGGATGAAATAATTTCACACCAATTTTTTTTTGACGTTTCGATGACCATGTCCATTATTAGCAGAACTAAATAGTTTATTAATTATGAATAAAAACATTAATTTAACAAAAATAATATTGTATGTAAAAAAAAATATAACTCACCGCATAAATACTTAATTAATAAGAAATTATTTCATCCAACATGTCACTGATCCGGACAATCAATACATTCAACATGATTATGAAAATAAAAATAAGTAATTTATTTGATATAAAATTAATTTTCGTTTAATATTTTTGTTTGTTTGAGTCTTATATCTATGAAATGTGACAAATGAAAAGAAAGGAGTTTTACGCAAAAATGCAAACTTTTCCACAAACGTAAAATTAAACATATTCTTGAAAAAATTATGTTTTTTTTTACACGGGTGAGCAAAATGTAGAGGATTTTTTTTTTTAAATTATAATTTATTTATGAAAAATTCTGAAAAAAATTTGGTGTATTCACTTATGAATTCTACGAGTTTTTTGTCCTTTGCAATTTTTGACAAAAGTTGATAGTTCTTTGGAGGAAAAATCCTAAACTATAATATTGGAAATTCATTTCCTCGAAAACTATCAACTTTTCGAACAAATTGCTAAGAACAAATAACTCTTACAATTCATCAGAGAATACACTAAATTTTTTTCAGAATTTTTTGTATATAAATTACAATTTTGAAAAAAATGTTGAAAAAAATTTTCTCAAAATATCATCAAAACATTTTGAAAAAATTCCACTATGTCGCTTGATGAATTTTAAGAACTTTTCATTCTAGGCATTTTTTTTTAAAGTTCATAGTTTTTGAGTTAGAGCGTCCAGAAATTTCTCAAAGAAATGTTCATTGTTTACGCCATTTTGAGGTCGTTAGAATGATGTAGAGTATAAAAGTAAAATTTTGTCTTAAAATTCAACTATTTTATGTACCATTATGCAAGGTTTCAACAAAATTCCAATATTCTAATAGCTCGAAAAAAATTGATAAGAATAAAAAATTCCCAATTTTTTGGAAATCTTTTTCATATTCGGCGCCATATTGGAATTTCTGATGGCTGAAACTCAATTTTGACCTCGGAATCTTGAACAGCGACCTCGAAAATAGTAGGATACGTACCTCTCAATTGTTTTAAAATTTGATTTTGATACGAAATACTTGTTTGAAAATGAAGTATAAAAATTGTCATTTCAGGCGTTAATGGGTTAAACGGACAATCGATGCATTCAACATGATTATGAAATATGTATTAAGCAACGCCGGATGATAGATTCTCATACACCTATTATCAAATAAATTACTTTTTCAAAACAACTCATTCTTAGCATTTTCTTATAGAAGCTCATAAGTTTTAGAGTTGAGCGTCCGGTTATAAATGAATACGTCTGGTATACGGAAAAACCTTTGGGAGCGCTGCTCACCCAAACGGGGCGGGCAGCCCTCCCGCAGCACTTTTAATTTTTCAAATGATGATTAAAAATATAAGGGCGTAAAGATAAATTTTTTTTTAATAGATATCGATTCATACTATTATTAAGAAGGTTTATGCGCTAGTTTTAGATTATCAAATTACTTATATGGTTTATAAAGATCGTTAAAGGCGTAAAAACCGGCACTTTTCCCATTTTAACGCTTCCGTATCAAAAACAGAGCAAAAAAAAATAAAATTGCACTAAAGCTTTTCTGTAGAGCGTGAAATTTCCTATAAAAAAGTCAGGGGCAGCGAAAGTGTAACATTAATAGTTTGGCCAGAAAGAAAACACGAATTTAAACAGAATATTCCGAATATTTTACATTGGTATCGATCAAACTGCAAGTTGACGTTCCAGTGTTATTTCTGGCTAAACTATTAATATTAGACTAGGGCTGCCACTGACTTTTTTGTAGTAAATTTCACGCTCTACAGACAAGCTTAGTGCAATTTTACTCTATTTTGCTCTGTTTTTGATACGTAAGCGTTAAAATGGAAAAAGTGTCGATTTTTACGCGTTTAACGATCTTTATAAACGATATAAGTAATTTGATGGTCTAAAAATAGTGCATAAACTTTCTTAATGATTGTATGAATCCATATTTATTCAGAAAAAGATTTATTTTTACGCTCTTATATTTTTAATCATCATTTGAAAAGTTAAAAGTGCCGCGGGAGCGCTACCCGCCCGGTTTGGGTGAGCAGCGCTCCCAAAAGTTTTTCCGTGTAACCCTAATAAGAATCTTGATGCTCGTGTGTACTCAAAAAACTGATGCTCACTCAGCCTCGTATTTAAATGGAGGGGGTTCGTTTTTTCCAGTGGCGCTCACAGCCCCGTACTCTCATGGTCGGTGCACCATTGTTGATACGGAAAGGCGGTATCCCTATTACCAGCGCACGCGCTGCCCTGACTGTATATGCGCGGACTTTTTTCCGTGTATGTAAGACTGCATGGTGATTATTTAGGAAAAATGTAAATCTTGGGTGAGAGGTAGATAATGGCCGCCGAATGATGTTATTCAGTGTCGCTAAATCACAAGACGGATGAGAGGATGATATATGTGCAAAATGGCGATTTAATACAGTGGGTGAAAACTGATGGAGAGCAGATTGCGATGACTGGTTCGCAAGACCAAATCTTCGAAAGCAGGACCAAAGTTTGTTTGGGCTAGTTTGCTGAAGCACGAGATCAGCTAAGTACCGATTTTTAGCAGCTTTTAATACATTTTTAATTTCTCGACGCATAATTCGATATTACTGAAATAGACGTAGATTTCGTAATCGTTTCGCACGAAGATACAATTTGTCACGTTCCTTAATTCTACTACGCAGTGCAGGCGTGAGTCATGGAATAGCGCGATACGTAACACGCTTAGTAACATAGGGCGCGTGTAAATGCAATACTTCGGTAATACAATCATACATAGTATTAAGATTTTCCAATAGATTTTCAAGTTTCAAATTTGCTGCACGAGTGTTACTCTGGAGAGCAAGGAGGTTAGGAAGCTTGCTCTGAAGTAATGCTACGAGATCTGTATTTAAGACGGAATAGTCGCAGTGAGAAAAGTTACGATATGCAATGACTTGAGGGATACAATTTAAATTTGCGAATTCGTACTGTATACTGATAAGGTAATGACCAGAAGCAATTGGAGTCGAAGATGTAGAAAAACGTATGATCTTATCGGAGGAGTCAACAATCATAACATCTAATTGCGAAGAAGAAAATCCTGAATGATGAGTAGGTCCGAAAGGCACAGAAAAAAGGGAGTAGTCCTGAATAAAATCCTTAAGATATTTAGAGTCGAATGTATTACCTAATAAGTTGCAATTTAAGTCTCCAGTTACGATTATGTTTCTATATTTGGAAATATAAGCATTAAATTTAACTAAAAATTCTGCAAAAAATTCCCCCTGAGGGCCACGATAAATAACAATAAATAACATATTCTTGGAAGAACATGTAATATCCAGAATAAGATATTCTGGGGTGTTAATACTGTCATTTAATGAGCACTCTAGTATAGTATACGATAAAGATTGGTGAAGGTAACATGCGACGCCTCCATCTTGAATAAAGCGAGTCTGCCCATCCACACGAATTGCACGATCATTTCGGACTAGATTATAGTTTTTAATTTGAACACACGAAAGTCGACGAGAGGTGGCAACCATGTTTCAGTGACTGCCATAATGTGAATCGTACAATCCGAAAATTCATTTTCTGCATCGTGCAGGTGGGCACGCAACGAATTAACATTAAGATTAGAAATTTTTAATGAAACCTTAGAATTAGACAAACACATTTTATTTAAAATAGATTTATTTGGAATGCTACACTGTGATTGTCAAACAATCTTACTAAGATCTTGCTCTGTAGCAATGCTCTACAGCACGGGAACGACACCATCTTTACGAACAAAAATATTTCCATCTCTCGCCCAAACACGTTTGTAACCTGCATTTTTGGCCGCTAATTTGGCTTTTCTTAGTACACTGTACGACGATGAGGGCAGGAACTTGTTGATGTAGATCGGTTTGTCCGCGTTACTTTCATCGGATAGTTCCGGAAAAAGTTCTTGGACAGTGACTTTTCCAAGCTTCCGCTTAGCATCCACAATGGAATTACGCACTTCCATGGATTTAAAGTGGACTAAAATGCCAAAATACTGGCCAGAGGCAGATTGACTAACTGCGGTGGAATACAAAGGCGATTGACGCTTGAAATCAATATTTCGAACCGAAAGAACATCGTTAAACAGGCCGGGTAATTTTAAATGTGTTAGTACACGAATCAGAATATCATTGTACGTCAAGGAGCAACGATTTGGGATGCTATTTATGAAGAGGTCCGCCGTTGGTCGTGCAAGGGCATTAACATGTTTAATATATTCCACCTCGGCTCGAAGGGTATTGCAGGCAGTAGTATTCTGCTGCACCGTAACCGCTAGCGCATCAAGTTTGTTACATGTAGCTTAGGTATCAGCTTTTACGGCAGCAATCGCTTCCATTAATTGGGCGAACTGACTATTGTCCATGGCAGTTGACGGCACTCAATCGGACAAAGTAGGCGATACGAGTAGTACCCGCGAAAAAGGGGGATTTGCCGAAAGTATTCGGGACGGTGCTATTACCGATCTTTGCGAGGAGTTCGAGAGAGAAGAAGAACTAGGCAGCGCAGGAGGGGATGATTCGTGCGCGGATGCAGTGCTTATGACGGTAAGCGACGGAAGGAGTAAGTGCGACATAGAGCGCACGCAACAGACTGACTCCGATTTCCCGCGAATAAATAATCGTCGGCACGACTGGTGAAAACACTTGCCACACAGATTAACACTTCGCACAGATAATGGGTTCGGTTGCGTTTTGTTCCGGGTAATTGCTGCTACGCATTTTCCGCATTTGTTTGCGTACTTTTTTGACAATTAGTCCGATGACAGTTAATGCACGTGATTTAAGGATTTAAGGAGTTGCGCAGTTGACACCCACTTCGAAGTCACCGTTGACACGTACCCGGCGAACAACCCTTTGCAAATTTTCAGGTTTTCCAAAAAGATACACCGTGGAATAATAAAATGTTGGCAATCCATAAAAAATATGTCGATGAGTTCGCCCGCAAATGGTGCACCTCTTGGAAATGTTTCTCGCTCCGGAGAATAAATAAATGGTGAGAATTTTGTGAAAATTAGAGAGCAAATTATTTCACGTCAAGTCCGTGTACTCACCAGAAACAGAGAGTGACAGAGAGAGAGAGAGAGAGATTGATTGATTGAAGACTTATTTATTAGTATCCTGGCCACTACGAGCCGTGGACACATCAACTCAATATCCTGCCGTTACAATGTTTCGGTCAGGATAAGCGATACATAATACAACTTAAAACTATATAATCTCTGCTATAAGGCGGTAAGCACATTATACTTCTTTATATATACTATATTGTAAATAAAAAGTAACAAAATTGCACTTGAGCTACACGTAAGTAGTCAATTTGATTAGAAGTCGCTCGCATAGTTAAAACATAAAAATAGAAAACGTAACAAACTTACGGTTGATCAGCCCTAAGAAGATATGTTAATAGGTTAGTACGAAATGTTGCGAGAGATGTAAATGTGTGAAGGCGGCGTGGCAGGGAGTTCCAAAACTGTATGGCTGTGATCCAGAAAGAGTGAGCAAAGATGTTGGTACGAGGAATTGGAAGTTGATATTGAGATGATTGTGAGCGAGAAGATCGGCGAATGGAATGGTCTAGAGGAATGAATCTGTCAGCAAGGTAGGAAGGTTGGGAGGTATGAATGATTTGATGAGTGAGGCTACCGAGAGTGTACTGTCGCCTAGATGTTATGGGTAGCCAGTTGGCTTTCTGACGATATGGCGTAAGTCTTTCATCCCGGCGCAGACGATACACATACCTCAAGGCGATGTTTTGAAGGCGTTGTAATTTAGTGTTCAGATATGCTGTTGAATCGGCTATAACTAAAGATGCGTAATCAAGATGTGGGATGACTAATGCGTTGACGAGTGTAAGTTTGATCTGCGGTGGAAGAAAGGCACCACAAAATTTAAGCCTGTAAAGAACATTATGTACTTTAGATGATATGGTACTAACATGGCGATTCCATGTTAGGTCGGATGTTATTATAACACCAAGATCTTTTACTTCATATGAATAAGGTATTACATCCGACCCGACAATAATTTGTGGTATGGTGAGATTTTTCATAACGGCTAAATTCTGAGGTGAACCTAGGATGATGGCCTGAGTTTTACGCGTATTTAAAGTGAGCCCATAATCATGAGACCACCTCACAAGCTCAGCAATGTCGCTGTTAATATTGCGTATCGTTTCATTTAGATGACATATCGGGGTCGAGAGATAACATTGCGTATCATCAGCAAAGATGATGGTAGTCTGTCTGCGGTATTTAAGTCTCGAGAATAAGGCATTGATAACAATAATGAATAATATGGGGCCTAAGCTTGAACCTTGTGGAACGCCGGATGTAGTATACTCAGGATTAGATGTTAAACCATCCAGGCCAATTATTGTGTGAGAACGATTTGAGAGATAAGAATGCAGCCATCTCAATGTTGATTCCTCAAAGCTCATGTCTCGAAGGCAGGTTAGAATCACGACATGGTTTAAGGAGTCAAAGGCTTTTGAGAAATCGAACAGTACCAGGATAGTAACTGCCCACGATCTATACCCGAACGTACATCATCCTTAAGATGTAATAGGGCAGTTTGGGTGCTGTGAAATTTGCAGAATCCACATTGTTTAATAAGACAATGACCAGCCGCAAAAGGAGTAGGAGACGTAGAAAAACTTTTAATTTTATCTGAAGAATCGACTAACATAACATCCAGCTGAGAAGAAGAAAAACAAGAATAATGGGTGGTTCCAAAGGGTACAGAAAAAAGCGAATAGTCTTGAATAAAATTTTGAAGATATACAGAATCAAATCTATTCTCTAACAAATTACAGTTTAAATCGCCTGTTATAATTATGTATGTATGTATGTATGTATGTTTATTATGGCACGAGGTATACCCCTCTTTAGCCAACCGATTTAGTACAATTAGTTACAGATATAGAATACAGAATAGTATAAGAACATAATAGGTAATGAAATACAATTAAGAATATTTCGCTATTACCGGAAAAAAAGATGACTAAATTAAAACTAAACTACTTTATCAATCAAGAACGCCGCATAATACATGTGTATAGAGTAGATGTATAGGAGCGGTTTCCACGAAACTCCCGCCGCCGCCACCAGGCGTCGCCACAGTCGCGGCGCTGTCGCAGCATGCGAGGTGGTAGATTCGTGAACTAATTCGTGGTTTGAGTCTCGGACTGACTCGTGGTTTGAGTCGTGGACTGACTCGCGGGCCGATTCGCGGATTGATTCACATTTTTGATTTGCTGTTTAGTACACGGTTTCAAGACTCTCACATTGGAAAATCTGACCGTCGCTAATGAGGTCATTTAGATTACGCAAGACTTCGTGGACGGTCCCATTAAGTTTTCGAAGATTAATGCTGTAGCGTTATGCATATATCTTTCGATCTTTTAAATGTGCCCTGTTGGGGAAATCTCTCTTTCAATATGTCGTTACCGACCTAATTCGGATGTTACATATCTTTTTTTTTTTGATGAATTGAAAGCGTAGATTTCCATTAGTCTAAATACCAGCTTGAAGCGCAATCTCGTATATCGACGACCTACTTTTTAAATCTCACACAAATTTTAAAAACCTACAATCAGGGCGTTGACCTCTCCCTTACCATGTTGTAAGTTTCAGAGTTTTCTCTCGTCGGGGGAAATCTATTCATCAATATGACAGTCGTCTTGACAAGCCGTTAGTGTATCTCAATGATCTCCAATAGTGACGAAACCGCTGAGCCCCTTCACACAAAACCGCTAAGACCATTTTAAAATTAATTTAGAAAAGCCTCTAAGCAAGTCTCAACAGGTTCAAAAGACCTAACACGTCGACCCCCTGATGCGCGGGACCCGGCAGGTCTATTTTTCCCACATCTCTTATTCGAAAGCGCTCGGTCTAGATTCCAATTTTTCCTGGTACCCTAAATACTAGTGTAAAATAAATGTGTCTTATTCTCAGGACATTTATCACACCCATCTTGATCGATTTTTCTACGCAATGAAAATTACAGCGTTGCCAGATTTTGATAATAAATTGTTAGATTGTCATCTTAATGTTGTATTTGTATATGGCAACGGCGGATCAATTCAGTGAGGTATAAATTAAGCATACTAGGACTACCGGGTAATAGTCTCCTATACTCCACACGTTCCTCTACTTGTAACATTTTTTCAAGATGGTCGATATCAAGAGAACTTTTTCATCGTGGGAGGAATCCTTGAAGGGGGTTTACGAAACCCTCGGTGAAGATGCTACTCCGGGTCAATTCCAGGACTTCATCGAGAAGTGTACCGGGAATATTCGAAACATTAATTCCTACATTTTATCAAATCCCCATATTCCAAATGGGGTGAAGGCATCGGTGGAGACGATTATGCACCGCATAACGACTCTAAGTGCTAAAGCTGTCGAGCGATTGGCTCAAAGAGAAGAAGATAATAGGCCTGAAGAAAATTTTATTCTGCAGAAGAATGTCGAATCGGCATTTAAAAATCGGTTAAGAACGGCACTGGTAGTTAATTTAAAACATTCGGACCCCGTAAAATTTATGTTTGAGATAAAACCTAGCGTCGTTGAATATGTGCGTGGTATAATAAACGAGTACAACTGTGTCAAGGTATGTACTGTGTTTTCGGGTGAGTTTACCGCGGGGCAGCTGCAGGATGTTAAATATTTTGCCAACAAATATGGGCAATTATGTGCGACCACGGACTTAAACGAGTGGTTCGACGAAAAAGTTAAAGCGCCTATTCTTTCTTCTCTCGAAGAATTTCAGGAGAATGGCTCGGGATGGGCTTTATCATGCATACATTCGCTGGCTATACAAACAGCGAAGTATAATCCCATGCGTGCCGGCCGATGGATCGACTTGCCCAAGTGGATTAAAAACAAAAAAGCAGTAATTAATGTAAAAATTCCGGGTAATGACTGCTTTGCGTGGGCGATTATGTCGGCATTATTTCTCTCAAATGCCAGTTCAGATCAACAATCATCATATCCACATTATCGAAGGCATCTTAATTTCGAAGGCATTGATTTCCCCGTCGCGTTAAAGGATATTCCAAGGTTCGAAAATTTGAACGACATTTCAGTCAATGTATTTATAGTAGCCGAGAAAAAAGAAGAAGTGCTACCTGTACATTTGACTGCAAATGAGAAGGATCGACATATTAACCTCCTCCTCGTGTCTGAAGAAGAACGGAGGAGACCCCCACGCCCCTCCTCATCTTTTGTTTTGGACGACGTCGAAGTCGAAGAAGATGACAGGATCAATCATCATTACTGCTGGATTAAAAATTTATCAAGACTAGTGCATAATCAGTGTAGCAAACGTGAGGGTAAAAAGCATATTTGCAACAGGTGTCTTCACTATTTCCATAGTGAACAAAATCTTGTCATGCACAAGATAGAATGTGGAAAGAAAAATGATTGTGCGGTAAAACTCCCCGAAACAAAAACAAGCATTTTGAAATTTAATAGTTTGGGTCGAGCCATGCCGGTACCCTTCATTGTTTACGCTGATACCGAGTGCCTGCTGGGAAAAGTGGAGACGGAGGCACCTCCAAAAACGGCTTACGAGCAACATAAGATTTACAGTGCAGGCTACTACGTACACTGTCAACACGACCCCTCGCTGTGTCGTTACCGTTCTCACCGGGGGTCCGACTCTGCTACCTGGTTTGCCAACGAGCTGAAGGAGTTGGCCGATGAAGTTAATCAGGTAAAATTAATTAAAATTACAAAATATATTCATATAAAATTTATTATTAATTAATTACAATAAAGTCAAATAAGTAATATTATGTGTTTGCTTTCAGATCCTAAGTGATACGAAGCCAATGCATTTGAGTCCGAATGAGTGGAGGGAATTCTATACAGCGACAATGTGTCACATCTGCGGGGGATGCTTCTCAAATGAGGACGTCAAAGTTCGCGACCACGATCACTTGACCGGTCAATTTCGGGGTGCCGCTCACAACTTGTGTAACCTTAAGTATAAATATCGATTTAATATCCCCATAATATTCCACAATTTGAGCGGTTACGATGCTCATTTCATTATTCGCGACATTGCCAATGCTTTTGACGGAGATATTCATATTATACCATGTAATATGGAAAAGTACATTTCCATGATTAAGTATGTTAAAGGAACTAAAATTAGATTAACATTTTTAGATTCAATTAGATTTTTGAATTGCTCCCTCGAAAACTTGGCATATTTTTTAAGTGATGAAAAAAAACAAATTTTAAAGTCACACTTTCCAAATGAGGAAAAATTTAATTTATTAATACGCAAAGGGGTTTTCCCTTATGATTACATAAGCGAAATGAGCGTCCTAGAGCAATCATATCTTCCTTCACGAGACCAATTTTTTAATCAACTGTACGAGTGTGATGTCAGTGAGAATGATTATGTGCATGCGATGAATGTGTGGAATGTATTTAAGTGTAATACTCTGGGTGAGTATTCAGACTTGTATTTAAAAACAGATGTCCTTCTACTTGCGGATATCTTTGAAAATTTTCGTACAACTCTGTTAAAATCACACGGGTTAGATCCAGCACATTATTACACTCTACCTGGGTATACATGGGACTGTGCTCTCAAGCATACTCAAGTAGAGTTGGAATTACTCACCGATATAGACATGATAATGTTTATCGAGAGCGGTATAAGGGGAGGTCTTTCTCAATGCTCAAATCGGTACGCAAAGGCCAATAACAAATACATGCCCGATTATGACCCGTCTAAAGAGTCAAAGTACCTAATGTACTTCGATATAAACAATCTGTATGGGTGGGCAATGAGTCAATCACTGCCTACCGGAGGTTTCGAATGGGTGGAAAACGTTGACTTGGAAAATGTACCCGATGACTCGGAAATTGGATATATTCTCGAAGTTGACTTGACCTATCCTGGAGAAATACATAATAAGCAGAAAGATCTCCCGCTATGCCCCGAGCGAGCAGTTCCGCCCGGTTCAAAACAACCGAAATTACTCGCTACATTAAATGACAAGGAACGGTATATCATTCATTACCGAAATTTAAAGCAAGCGCTCACCCACGGTATTATTTTAAATAAAATTCATAGGATACTAAAATTCAAGCAGACTCCATGGTTAAAGTCGTACATTGACTTAAATACCAAACTCCGCACAGTTGCGACAAATGATTTTGAAAAAAATTTGTATAAATTGTTGAACAATGCGGTATTTGGGAAAACCATGGAGAATGTTCGGAATCGCGTTGATGTTCGTATCAAATCGAAATGGGCAGGAAGGTTTGGTGTGGAAGCTTTAATATCGAAACCAAATTTTCATCGAAGAAAGATATTTGATGAAGACTTGGTCGCGATAGAATTAAAAAAATTAGAAGTTACCATTAATAAGCCAATATACGTCGGAATGGCTATATTGGATATTTCTAAAACAAAATTGTATGAGTTCCATTACGATTATGTTTTAGAAAAATTTAATGAAAATGCGAAACTATTGTATACCGATACTGATAGTCTTATTTATCAATTTAAGTGTGATGATGTATATGATTGTATGAAACGCGATATTAATATGTACGATACGAGCGATTATTCCAAAAATAATGAGTACGGTATGCCACTAGTCAATAAAAAAGTTTTAGGACTAATGAAGGACGAATGTAGTGGAAAAATAATGACAGAGTTTGTCGGACTCAGGTCAAAAATGTATGCGTTGCGTGTGTTAGGTGAAGGTGAGAAGAAGAGAGCGAAAGGTGTGAAAGAAGTCGTCGTCCGAAAAAGAATCACTTTCGACGACTATCTGAACTGTCTTCAAAATACGTCTACAGTTACGCGCGAGCAAAGATGTATTCGTTCAAAATTACATAACGTGTACACGGTATGTGAGAAAAAAATTGCTCTAAGTCCCCACGATGATAAGCGATACTTAATGGCTGGTAGTACAGACACTCTACCGTGGGGGCATAAGGATATTATGGACATCGACGAATAATGTGTGTATTATATGTAACTATATACAACATCAAATAAATTTTAAAATGTGTGAATATATGTGAATGTTATAATTGTGAAATTACTATTTAAATTTATGGAATGTATAAAAAATATCATGTACATGCAGACAGTTTTTAATAAAGTTATATTATATTATATTTCAAGTTTATTTACTTATTTAGATAGATATTAAGCGTTTCTATAATTGACATGTATTTCGAAATGTACCTCGACATTGATGCATTTTGAGAGACCCACGTTTCGTATTGACCTGCTTTCACTTTCCCCCAAATTTAAACGATTCAAGTTCAAACGCGTTTGGATCTAAATTAAGCATTCTCTTTACATTACGAAACTTTGAAACTGTACTTTTCTATTCGTCTAATATTTTCTTGCCCAATTTCTAATTCGTATAAGGTGCTGGTGGGGTTTCTACTATAAATGCCGATGCAGTCGAGTATTTTTCATCAGTAACGTGGCTCGATATATGTCTTCAAGAGATCTAAAAGTTAAAACTCGTGAATTAAAAAATAGAGTCGACATTTTTTTAAAAAATATACAAATATTAAAAGACGATTTGAAACTTAGGTCTGAAATTAAAGTACTAGCAAGCCAAATCGAAAATTTATATATTACAAATGGCATCATCATCAGCAGCAGCAGCAGCTACAGCGGCAGCGCTAGTCAAAACACTAAATTCAACAACGAAATTTTTACCGACTATGAAACTGGCAGAACTGGACCCAGAAAAAGTATATGTCGTTTCAAAAATTCGGAGAGTATCAACAAAATTTGGAGAACGAATAAGCGTAGAGTTGAACAATGAAATCTCCTGTTTTCTTCCACCTCGGTACACAACACTTTTCCGAGATGCGATGGAGAGTTACCAAAGCATCGCTGAAAATAATCAGCTATACATGAAGTACATCGGAACAAAATTCAACAACATCGAATTTTTAACCGAATCCCACTAACAATGACGATGTCGAACGAAATTAAAAAATAGAAGGTATTATATATGGTAAGAAATATGTTTTACTAATTACATATTGTTTAATTTATATTTTATTAATGCATTATAATTTACATCTATTACTATTATTATCATTACAGCTTTCCGCTTGAAGCGAAACCGATGCACTCGAATCCGAATGATTAGCGGATATTTCATACAGCGGCAATGTGACATCTTCGGGGGGAGACCATTCTCGAATCAGCATTAATCCATGACCATGATTGGTGACTGGTCAAATCAAAGGCGTATGCTGCAACATCAGTCATCTTGATGAAGAATGGAACCTGCAACAAAAATCAAATATATAAATGAATACTAAATATTTAAATGTATAAATAAATTGTGTATAAATAAATTAAATGAAATGAAATTTAGAAACTCACCTTTGAATTATTTTTCTCATTTTCTTCTCTTTCGCTAGACGTGATGTGCGCAGACGCCAACGACATCGTTCTCGTCGCAAAATTCCCTCGTAAAACCGCTTCCTCAATTTGGCTTCGACGTTGATAGTCAGGTCGTATGCTCTGGGAATATCGACGTATAACTGCGACATGTCGAAATAGTTGATGTAATAATTATAAAACTTCTGTTTGAAGTTGTAGCATTCATCTTCCGCTTCATTTATTTGGCGTTGAAGATCTTGCAGTGCATTATCCGCAGTATCCCCTTGCACATCTGCGTTTAGCTGTTGCAGTTGCCCATCCCTCCTCTGCAAATAATTATGCAGCCGTCGCAACTCGTCCACTATTCTATTCCTCCGATTAATTTCGCGACGAATTCCGTGGCACGTTGCGTTGAATTCGTGTAGACTTGCGGGTTCCCCCATCCACTCGTACACAATCGCAAGCACAAATCTTAATTTGGCGTACATTTTTTTTTTCTATTTAGGAAAATCTTAGTATTTTCAGTGATTCCTCACTTTTAACTAATATCTATTCGGCTCGAACCCGTATATATACAAGAAAATATGCTAAGGAATGCAACAAAAATCTAATTTATCTTAAGTAAATCCTGCTTCCATCTATTCAACCATCATTTGTCCACCATATTAGTCTTAATGTATTATATCCTCCTTGTCGATCCAGGTGTTATGCTTTTCTTCAAAGCCCAACCATTTAACAAACGCTTTAGAACCTTTTTGACGTAGAATTTTTTCAATCAGATAAACATCAGGATTTTTAGTCCGTTGCAGTTCAAATTCGTAGAATCCACCTGATATTGCGTTTCCTGCATTGTCTTCTAGTAAATATGTTACTGGATACGTTTTTTTAACTTTTATTATTTTAAAAACTTCAGTCGTCCAATTCGGTGTATATCCCTTTTCAAATATATGTTTGAATTTACTAATACGAACCTGTTGACCTACTTTAAACTTTGGATAAATATTTTCGTTCACAATTACATTATACACACGTTCCAATAGTTCTTTTTCATTGTCTTTATTCACATCTTGCGGCTTCATTTTAATAGTACGATGTGTGCTATTGTTATAATCATTAACCAAGTCTGGTAAGATATGGAGCCATTGATAATTACCATGAAGGCTAAACTGTGGCCACATTTTATTTTTCAAAGTACGATTAAAGCGTTCGCAAATTGATGCTTTTAGATTACTGTATGTAGAATATAAATTGATATCATGTGTTTTCATTAAATTTGAAAATTTTGAATTATAAAATTCTTTTCCACGGTCGGTATGTAGATTCTTTGGAATTCGACCCATTTTAAATATCGATTTCATGGCAGCTGTGACGTCATCACCAGTCTTTCTTTTTACTGGGCGGGCCCATGCATACTTAGAGAATACATCGATGACAGTTAACAAATATTTGTAACCCTTATTTTCATCTGCATATGGAATCATTTCTACAAGATCAGCTTGCCAAGTTTCATCTAATCCGCGAATATCTACTCGCCGTCTTGTATAATTTTTTCTTGCTGGTTTATGAAGCTCCTTCACGACTTCTCTCTTCTCTTTAGAAGTCATTGTTGTTAAACAGATAGGACAACGTCTTGATTAAAACTGTTGGGTGGATTGTTGCAGATAGTTTATTTATTCACATTTTTCAGACTAACTAATTAATTCTTCCGTAAGGAGTACAAATGTGAAATGTCCCTCTCCATAACATCAGTTAGTGCATTAATCTTCTTTAAGGCTTCACTGTTTTTATTGACATTTTGTTCTAGGAGAAAAATTAATTTCTCAGCATCGTGAGCTACAGTACTACTCTCCCTTATGTCATAGGTGTGTTTTTTCAAGTCTCCTTCTATATTGGCAATATCTACCGTAAGACTATCAATCAAACCATTATTTTTATTCAAATCATCTTTATTTTTCTTTACTTCCCGCTCTAAGACAGTGATATTATTCGTAAGATTGCTAAGAGTGTAATTATTTTTATTTAAATTATTGGTATGTTTAGTTATTTCCTGATGTAATTCAATAGTATAATTTCCAAAATCTGAAGATATAATCCGCCTCTTTTCTATTTCATTGTAATTTTTAATGATATCTTGTTGCATTTTATTTATACTTTTTTCAAAATATTCAATCTTCTCATTATTTTTAATTACACCTTTACACAGCTCATCTAGTTGCTGTTTAATATCGCGAATAGATGTGTGGAACATTCTCAAAGTAATGGCATCATCCGAATCTGTCGGAATTCCGATATTACATAACTTTCTTTTCTTAAAATCATAAGAACCGTCTGTAGCAATTTCGACACTTTGAAATACTTGCTTCCGTGCTCGTTGAGACGAACGTCCAAATACATCGATGCTCATTATGATACTGACGTAATTATCACGCAATTAATAGATTATATTAGCTTCGCGCAACTCTTCAATAATCGATAAAATTTCATTCGAAAGACTTGAATTACCAGCAGCTTGCGATGCTATTAGAAGACGCAAACGATCGACAAGTTCATTCGGATCATCCCAATGCACGTAGTCAATTTTGTGGTTTTGTTCAACAGTCATGTATTCAGGCAAATTACCACCCTTTTTCGGAACATCTTTGAACATTTCCGTGATATAGTTTCGATACTTGTGGGAAGCATTATACCGAATAGGTTTTTCCTGATTCCAATCTTTCCTATGTGCATTAGTTAAGGATAGTATACTTTTGTAATTGTTTAAATCAGACTGTTGGATTATAGCTATATCAGCTTTTTTCTTAAATAATAACTCTAACAAACCTTCAGTAATAGCAAATTTGTTATCCTTAACAATGACATTTTTATTCTTAAATTCTATTGTCGAATCACCGATTCTTGTAGTACCACCTTCTATGCGAACACCATAAATTGTATCAATAATATCACTTTTCTCATGAATATTTCTCACCAGTAAAGTTAGAAACTTATTTGATAACCTTTCTTCAGTATGATATGTAGGTGTTTTAATATCACTGCTAAATGTCTGCTCTAAAGGGGTATTATATCCATCAAGCATATCATCATCATCATCAAAATCGTTAACATCATTAATTTCTATGCTATCTGTTACTTTATTCTGTACGTTTATATCATCAATCGCATTTTTGTTAATTGACATTGTTGTAGAGTCTGCTATTTTTTCCAATGGACTTATCAGAGGTTTGAGCGTTTCACTTATCGCAAGGTCATGCGTTTCTTTACCCATTTTTAATAATCGATGTTTTCGGCGAATAGATTCGCTAGCTTTGACAATTTGACGTAAAACGTCTTGCTGCTGCTTAAGAGGAGAAGACATGTTAATGCATGCAAGTCTCACTCTGCACTGACTTGTTACAACATTTTTTGTTTCTTCTTAAAATCATTTATGCTTATAAAACAATCAAAACCTTTTCGATACCTTCCCTCTTCCATTTCACTATCTTTATCGATTACAATAAATCCATGCTTTTCTGTCCAACATTGTGTACATATATCTTTAAAAGTGTTGTATGGCATATCCGTATTGACATGATCATTATAGACGTGCTTAAGATTCATTTCATCCTGTCTAAAGAGAATCAAAAAGTTTACGTTATCTCGAATAAGATGCTTGGGAACACGAGCGTACGTTTGACTGAGATAAAAGCAATCGACGCAATTATGTCTACCCATACAAAAGAAGGATCTAATGTTATCTTGCTTCTCGCACGCAACATCATCAAATATAATAATAGAGTTTGGCCTAGCCTCGGCGGGTGGTACTACCTGTTCATTATCGTGAAAAGGAAAATATCCTATGCCCTCCACAGAGTCGAGTAAGTTTTGTAAAAATTGATATTTCGGCTGATTTAACGATTTCGAATATACATATATATTTTCAAACTTTAATCCATTCTGATCGATGATTAGACTGAGTAGTGTATTTGTTTTTCCGCAATTAGACGGGCCACAGAAAAGTGCACGTATACTATTGGGCAGCAACTCCCCATGTCGTTTATGATTAGTTGCATTATTATTTTGTACAGACGATGTTAAATCATCAAAATTGATGATTGGGATTTTCGTTGGTTGTTTATGAAATCGCATTTTGATAATAACTGATCATAAAAGTATAAGTAGCGTCTTTATATGTAATGTCAGTCATTAACTGTTTGTTACTTGAATGATGCACATCTTAATATGATTACATATGTGGGTAAAAACAAGAAGCAAAAACGGATAAAGAGTGGGAAAGGATTGGTCAATTCTTTAATTAATAAATTACCGGTAGAACTTCATATACCCGGTTATCAGTACTGCGGGCCTGGTACAAAATTAAAGCAACGATTAGCAAGAGGGGACTCAGGGATAAATCCGTTAGATAAGGCTTGCAAGGAACACGACATTGCTTATTCCAAAACTCGTGAAAATCTCACCGGTAGAAACGAGGCCGATCGAATATTAGCGGAGCAGGCTTGGAAGCGAGTTTTAGCAAAAGACGCAAGCATTGCAGAAAAGGCGGCAGCTTGGGGTGTTGCAAACACAATGAAACTAAAAAGTAAATTAGGCATGGGACTGAAAAAGAAGAAAAAAGTGTCAAAAAAGAAAACAACATCATTGAACAACATTATTGCGGCTGCTAAAATGTCAATGTCACCAAGTAATAATGTTCAAAGTGTTATATCGAGCGCTTTGAAAGGGGCACGTAAAGCCGTAAAAGAAGCAGGTGGCAAACGATTTATTCAAAAAACTCGACAGCTATCGATACCTTCAAAGGTTGGAGGATTCTTACCTTTCCTAGCACCCATATTTGCTGGATTAAGTGCTGCAGGTACATTAGCGGGTGGCGCAGCGGGCATTACCAAGGCTGTTAGTGATGCAAAAGCTGCTCAAAAGCAGTTACATGAAAGTGAGAGGCATAATCGTGCTATGGAGACAATAGCTATAGGTAAAGGGTTATATCTTAAACCTTATAAAAATGGTCTAGGTTTGAAATTAAAACCATATAAAACGGGTTTAGGTGTTAAATGTAGAAAAAATCGAAAAAACTTGTAAAGCTACCGCATCGAGCACTCACCGATGTAGATATATTGAGATATTCGAAAGAAGCTGGAATTCCGAATTTTAGAGGTGTCTTTATGCGTAATAATTTACCAAAGAATCCCCAAGTTAATGAATGTGCAGTCATAAATTTAGACGATGCAAGCGGTCCGGGGACACATTGGGTAGCATATCGAAAACGTGGTTCTAAAGTCGTTTATTTTGACAGCTTTGGAAACCTTAGCCCACCTGCTGAGTTGGGAAAATATCTCGGTGTAGGTAGCATTATGTATAACCGTGAAAAATTTCAAGACTATGCCACTTTTGATTGTGGACATTTATGTCTCAAATTTTTATGCAATCAGCTGTTTTGTCCAAACAAGTATCAGTTGTATAAATATATCGCATAAAATATTATGATAATCAGTGTAATTTGAACAATCAGTATGAATGATTCTTTTACGTTGACGCTCTCGGGGCAGTCTTCAGTATTGGAAGCGCAATACTTTCCACCTATTGAACTTTCAACACAGAAGAATTATGAATTGGGTTTGATAGAACTTTTAACGTTTAATTCAATCCCAAATGTTGACGTTAATAATAAATTTCATATTGGTAACCATGAAATTATTGTGCCGATCGGTAGCTATGAAATTGAGGATATAGCAGAATATATTAGAAACAAGCTGTCGGAGTATAGTGATATTACGCTAGATATAAAACCGAATAATAATACACTACGTAGTGAAATCAGATCTAATCGAGACATTGATTTTACACCAATCGATTCGATTGGGCGAACATTGGGCTTCAATAGACGAATTTTGGAAGCAAACAAGTTGCACATTTCAGATTTGCCAGTAACCATAATTAAACTTAATGCACTTCGCGTGGAATGCAATATAACTACAGGCGCTTATATTAATAGCAGTAGAGCGCACACGATTCATGAATTTTTTCCTACTGTGGCACCCGGATATAAGATTGTGGAAGTGCCGAATCACGTCATTTACCTACCTGTTGCCGTCAGATTAATAGATCATATTCAATTGCGTATTGTTGATCAGAACGGTGATTTGGTGAATTTTCGTGGTGAAACAATTACGATACGACTCCATCTTAAATCTACGTAACAATGGGTATTATGTACAATGGTCAGAACCTTAATAGTTACTATAATAATAACCCATCATGGAGAAAACATATCAGTCGTCGTCAAATTCGCAAGACGTTAACACGTCGGAACGCTCTATTTCTGAAAAGCTTGGGACTCAAGTTGCATTATCGTCACAATATCAAACAGTGAATAATAATAATAAAAATTGTTATTGCCGTTGTTGTATTTGCATACTTATAGCACGTTATCATAATAGCAATAATGGAGGATCCAATACTCAGCATTCAAAACCCAGTCGTTTTCGACGAATCTGTCGCTCATTACGAGCTGCATTCACATCAATCTTACAATACAAGTTCTTTTGGTAAAAATGATGAAATTCGTATTGCTGTGCAAAATCAAGATTTATGTATTTTACCGTGTAAAAGTTTGATACATGTTAGTGGAAGGTTGACGAAAACCGACGGAACTAAAGCAAATAATACTAATCTAACGTCTAACGCAATCTGTCATTTATTTGATGAGGCGCGATATGAATTGAATGGTGTTGAAATTGATCGAAATAGAAATGTTGGTATTACTAGCTTGATGAAGGGGTATCCTTCTTACACGCCAAATGATGAACCCGTTTTAATCAATGCAGGTTGGATATCTAGTTCAAATATAAAGATAACAAATGATAATGGTTATTTTGATGTAATCATGCCTCTGAGTATGATTCTCGGATTTGCGGAAGATTATCGTAAGATAATTGTAAACGCGAAGCACGAACTTGTTTTAACAAGATCTAAACATGATGATAATGCAATTATACAAAATGCAGAAGAACATTACAAAATTGAGATGAATAAAATAGAATGGTTAGTTCCATATGTGACGTTGGCTGATAGGGAAAGGATACAGCTGTTACGTTTCATTGAAAAAGACCCTTGCATATCTTTAAGTTTCCGTACATGGGAACTTTATGAATATCCTCTATTACCGGTAACATCATCCCACGTGTGGTCCGTGAAAACAGCGACACAACTAGAAAAGCCACGATATATTATTATCGGCTTCCAAACAGCACGAAAAAATGACAAGGCGAAAAATGCTAGCCTGTTTGATCACTGTAACATTAGTAATGTTAAAGTATTTCTGAATTCCAAATATTATCCGTATGGTAATTTAAACCTTGATATTGCAAATAATCAATTTTCTTTATTATACGATATGTATATCAATTTTCAAGCTAGTTACTATAATAAAAATTTTAATGGTAAACCTATATTGAATAAATCAATATTTTTAGAGAAAGCTCCATTAATCATTATTGATTGCTCTAAGCAGAATGAAGCTTTAAAACACGCACCTGTCGATGTGCGGCTCGAATTTGAATCAAAAGAAAATTTTCCTGCAAACACTTCTGCTTATTGTTTAATTTTACATGATCGTATTGTAGAATATAATCCCATAAGTGGAAATGTAAAGAAGTTGGTTTAAGAGGGGGTTAGCCATTATTGCGCATGCGCTAATTAATGAATAAAATATAGTCATACTTTAATTGCTAGTGAATCAGTATCATACGAAATGGAATACATTGTAGACGTGCAGGGATTCCGCGGGCCTGGTAATCGCTTCATACCGAAGGAAATGTCTATAATGAATATTTTCGCCGGTGAAATTGAGACTTGTGTGTTTAAAGCGCCATATCAATGGGTGTGGTTACCTCTACACTATAAAAGAGTCAATAACTGGTTAATACATAATTACCACGGCTTACCATGGCAATCTGGCGACGTTCCCTTTGATGCTATAAACGAGACTTTGGAGGATATCATTAAATGTGCCAACAAAATTTATGTAAAAGGAGTCGATAAAAAATGTTGGTTGGAGGATATATTAAACGCTGAAAATGTTATTGATCTCGACGTTTTGGACTGCCCATCTCTGAAAAAACTGAAGCAAGAGCAGCAATATGAATTGTCGGAGAAGTGTGAAAATCATTCGCTTAATGGAACTTGCACCAAAGAAAATGTGCAAATACTTAAAAATTGGGTATTGGGAAATCTACTTGAACAGCCTGTATCTCTTCAACGTTCATTAAGGATTTATTACGAGGTGAAACGTCTTGCATTGATGGAAACAAAAGATATAGAATGTCTACCGATCGATTTCATCTGCATGTTTGCTGAACGGCAAATTGAAGAAGCATGGACCTGCCTGCCACCTGCTATGCAAATGCATCCTGAAATACGTGAATGTCGTCGATGCTATAAACATTTCGAATCAAGCTATGATACGATAGATGGTGAACCGCCTATGATTAAAGACTGCATCAGTTGTCAAATTAAAAGCGATGCATTAGTTGACGATATTGAAAATATAAATTTTTTGTAATAGCTATTTTATATTCTTATGTATAACAATATTGTGAACAAAAAAAAATTTATGTAATGTATGAATATGAATGTGAAAAATAAAATTTATTAAATACATCTTCTGTATTTTCTTCATCTTCCTTCCTGCATGATATTGTACCAAAATAGAAAATGAGTTATTATTTAACAATGGGTTCAAGAGTGAACCTTCTTAGGAACGCGTTGAGACTTGCATGGCGTCTTTTATGCACCTGTCATAGCTGTCAGGCCCCGAGCGTTAGTAGGTCATCGTCACGTCTCGGGCGGCGGCCCTGGTCGTAAATCTTAAAAGCATGGTTAGAATGAGATCATGGGGGACGTAATCACTAATGGGTTTTACACGCATCTCAACTCGTATACAATCTTTGAGAGACATAGATCCCGACATATTATCTAATATACTTGGAATTTACATGTGTTTTCCCAAGGATGGTCGAAGTTACATGTGTTTTCCCAATGATTGGAATCTAGACCGAGCGCTTTCGAATAAGAGATGTGGGAAAAATAGACCTGCCGGGTCCCGCGCATCAGGGGGTCGACGTGTTAGGTCTTTTGAACCTGTTGAGACTTGCTTAGAGGCTTTTCTAAATTAATTTTAAAATGGTCTTAGCGGTTTTGTGTGAAGGGGCTCAGCGGTTTCGTCACTATTGGAGATCATTGAGATACACTAACGGCTTGTCAAGACGACTGTCATATTGATGAATAGATTTCCCCCGACGAGGGAAAACTCTGAAACTTACAACATGGTAAGGGAGAGGTCAACGCCCTGATTGTAGGTTTTTAAAATTTGTGTGAGATTTAAAAAGTAGGTCGTCGATATACGAGATTGCGCTTCAAGCTGGTATTTAGACCAATGGAAATCTACGCTTTCAATTCATCAAAAAAAAAAAAGATATGTAACATCCGAATTAGGTCGGTAACGACATATTGAAAGAGAGATTTCCCCAACAGGGCACATTTAAAAGATCGAAAGATATATGCATAACGCTACAGCATTAATCTTCGAAAACTTAATGGGACCGTCCACGAAGTCTTGCGTCATCTAAATGACCTCATTAGCGACGGTCAGATTTTCCAATGTGAGAGTCTTGAAACCGTGTACTAAACAGCAAATAAAAAATGTGAATCAATCCGCGAATCGGCCCGCGAGTCATTCCGAGACTCAAACCACGAATTAGTTCACGAATCAGTCTGCGAATTAGTTCACGAATCTACCACCTCGCATGCTGCGACAGCGCCGCGACTGTGGCGACGCCTGGTGGCGGCGGCGGGAGTTTCGTGGAAACCGCTCCTATACATCTACTGTATAGAAAACTTAACTTTCAGTTAAAATGTATGCCGTCAGTTTCTGCCTTAGCTAAAAACTTTAGCAAGTGACGCTTAAAACTTACATCGTTTGTTTGATCACGGATCACATTCGGTAAAGCATTCCATAGTCGGATAGATGTTAGGAGAAATGAACGAGCGAAAGTTGATGTGCTATGTAACGGTATTCGTAGTAATTGAGCGCCTGGACGAAGTACACGAGAGGTAGAGTTTTCGCGCCATACATATTTATCAAAAAGATACTCGGGTTTTCCTGTTTTCAGCACTTGGTGTGTCACACAGCCAACATAATAAAGGCGACGGTATTCGACAGTCAACCACCCCAAACGCTTACGATAGGGTGTAATATGGTCAAACTTACGCAAATTAAAAATAAACCTAATACAGGCGTTTTATGTTCTTATATTTAGAAATATATGTATTAAACTTAACTATAAATTCCGCGAGAAGTTGCCCATGAGGGCGTCGGTATATAACTATAAATAACAAATTTCTTGAAGATGATTTGACATCCAAAAAAAGATATTCTGGGGTGTCAATGTTTTCATTTACTGAGCACTCGAGAATAGTGTAAGATAAAGATTTGTGGAGGTAACATGCAACACCTCCACCTAAAATAAAGCGTGTTTGATCATCGTTACGCAGTGCCCGATCATTACGAACGAAATTATAGTTTTTAACAGAAACACACGATGAATCTGCAAGCGGAGTCATCCATGTTTCGGTGACTGCCAGGATGTGTGTGTGGAATCTGGTAACTCATTTTCCACATCTTGCAGATGGGCACGCAGTGAATTTATATTTATACATGAGATTTTTAAAGACGACAAAGAATCGGACAAAGACACGTTACTTGATACACATTGATTAACAAGATTCTGCTGTGGTTGTCAGACAATGTTATTGAGATCTTGTTCTGTGGCAATTAACAACTCGGGGGAGCCGCCATCTTTTCTTACGAAAACATTGCCATCTCTCGCCCAAACGCACTTATAACCTGCCTTATTAGCCGCAAGTTTGGCTTTTTTAAGCAAATTGTAGGTCGATGAGGGCAAAAACTCGTTGACGTACACAGTTTTGTCGGCGTTAGCATCTTTAGATAGTTCCGGGAATAGTTCCTGGACGGTAATTCTGCCCAACTTATGTTTTGCGTCGACAATAAAATTTCGAACGTCGACAGATTTAAGGCGTATTTTCAAGGAAAAATACTGTTTAGGAGTTGTCGAACTGGTAGCAGCAGAATAGGAGGTCGATGGTCAGGCGGCTGACATATTATACCATGTGACTGGAGCGGACTTGCGCAGTTGCCGTTGGCTCCGCGATCGCCGTTGACACGTGCCCGGTGCAAACCGTGGAAAAGATTTTATGAATTTCCAAAAAGGCACACCGTGGACCCACTAGATATTGTCGCTCAGAAAAAGAGAGAGAGAGAGAGAGAGAGAGAGTGAGAGAGAGAGAGAGAGAGAGACTGACTGAATGGCTTTATTTTGGCTTGAGGAATTACCTCTTGGGCGAACCAGTAAACGAGCATACATAATAAAACTTAAGACTAGAGTTAATATAGTAAACAATAGAGATTTATAATAGAAAAGCGCAGTTTAACAATAGCTACGCGTAATAAAGCGAAAAAAAGTAATACAAACTTAGTAACTAACAGGCAGAAAAATACTAAATTAATCTAGTGAACACTCTTGTACAGTACACGCACATCGAAGTAATTAGGTAATAAGCTCACGATACGGTCCGAATTAATAAATAATTTTTTAATTTAAATTTAAACGAGTTCAGACTAATGCTGTTTCGAATATCATCGGGAAGATCATTCCATAGCCGCGTGGAAGTGACAATAAAAGATTTTGCATACGATTCTGATCGATGAGTCGGTACACGAAGTTGCAACATAGAGCCAGGTCGGAGTGCTCTGGACGCGGTTACGATGCGCCACTGGTAACAATCGTACAGATATTGAGGGACGCGAGTGGTCAGAATCTTATAGGTAAGGATCCCTATTAAGTACAGCCGACGCGATTTGGTCGAGAGCCAGTTTAGTTTATTTCGGAACGGAGTAATATGCTCATCGCGCGGTAGATCAAAAATAAAGCGAATTCCCGCGTTGAACATACGTTCTACTTTCTGAATGACATTAATGTCATTGTAGACAGCGCAGCAGTAGTCGAAGTAGGGTAAAATCAGTGAGAAAACAAGGTTTTTCCGAACGTCTGTTGGAAGTAAAGCCCGGTTATTCGTAGCTGGCGTAAAGTGGAAAAAACTCTATTAGACATTTTAACGAGGTGGTTCTTCCATGAAAGCGTCGCATCAAACTCGAGACCTAAGCTCCTCACCGATTTGACCCATGGTATTTCCGTGTTATTGATAACGATAGGAGTGATCGAATCAAGATTAAGCGTGTTTAGGTAGATAGCGCTACCGACTATTAGAGCCTTAGTTTTGTTAAGGTTCAGGACGAGGTCATTAGTGTTCGCCCACTGACAGAAATGTGTGACGTCAGATGTTAATTTATTTATGGCCATATCCAGCTCAGAGACGCGACAGTTTAGAAAAATTTGTGTGTCGTCGGCAAATATCATATGGTCACAGTGCTGGAGAACCTTAGGTAGGTCGTCGATAAAGATGGAAAACAATAAAACCGAACGTTGAGGTACTCCAGCACCCACCGGAAGCCACGAAGACCTACTACCGTCAGGACCAGTGACTGCTTGGGATCGACAAGAGAGATATGATGCGAACCAACGGACGGCCGATTTTGAAAGGTTGGCAGTATTAAGTTTCTCTATAAGTAAGCTATGGCTAATTGTGTCGAAAGCGCGCGCGAGAGAGAGAGAGAGAGAGAGAGAGAGAGAGAGAGAGAGAGAGAGAGAGAGAGCGAGAGAGAGAGAAAGAGGAGGGGGGAGTGCGTGAGTGAATAAGAACAAATAGTTATAAATAGTATAAAAATATTCTATTAGACAGTAGCATATTATGTAAACACTGAAGGATAACGGAAGTCAAATGTAAGCATGATGTGAAGGCATAAAATAAATACATATATACATACATTCATATAAAGAGAACCGAATTTTTCATAAATCAACCGAAAGCAGGTCGTACCAGAAGTATATCAAATTTAAAATAACATATACAAGGTAAGTTCAGTGGAACTCGTCACAAAAATAAGCGATACATCATAATTTATCTTTCAGACAATCTTATGTAATTATATGATACTACATTAACCCATTCAGTCCTAGAAGGACGAATATTTTTTGAACATTTCAGCTGTAAGTTGTGAAGGGTTATCAATCCGCGCACACACACACACACACACGCACGAACGCACGCACACGCACGCACCCTCACACACACTCGCGCGCAATGTCAGTAGGAAGACCAAGCGGATGAGTGGCACCATCGTGTTTAACATCAAGAACGCCTTTAACTCGGTCAGATGGGATTGCATCATGCTGGCCTTGGAAGATGGCAAGGTACCAATTTACCTCAGAAGGGTCATCTCTATAGGGATGTTTGCGTGAGAGTTGGTTCGTTTGATCTAAGTGGACTGTATAAAAAACGGCTTGGATTTGGAAGGGTATAGTGAAGCAAGGGGAAACTCACTACTGTTAGAGAGAGAGAGAGAGAGAGAGAGAGAGAGAGAGAGAGAGAGACGTGAAGTATATATTTTTTGTCGTCGTATCGTTACAGGAGGTAATTTTACAGGAGTGTTCAGGATAACACACGTTTCACAAGTAATTCGCGGTTTCACACTTTTGCGGATTCGTTGACAAAGGCGTTCTTTGCGGTTCCGGAGCTATGAGAATCGAGATCAATGTGTATCGAACGGAGGCGTTCACGGAACTGCCGCAGAATCGCGGAATCTCGATCGAGTATCCACCGCTACCGATACGCGGCATTAGCAGTTAATTACAGGGCCGTACGGCCGTATCGCCTTACAATAAGAACATTCGCTAACAAGCCGCCCGCCATTGCGGGAACTCGTTTGTGCAATGAAATACAGATAAAATAAAATGAAAATTAACGGAGTCTTATATACTAAGATCTTACTGCAGACACACGGGCGAAGTTGCGGAAGCTTCCGAAGCTCGAGCAATGGGTAAAAGACAAATTTGAGTAATTGGTCGAAGTACAGTTAGTGTGGTTTTAACACGAACTACGCGAATTAGAGTTTCTCGACTTACATAGCACTCCAGAATTCTACCAAGCTCCCATTTCGTAGCAGGTAGATTCGGATTATGGATGAGAACGATATCTCCTACTTTAAGATTGGGACTGACCGATGTCCACTTATACCTTCGTTGCAAAGACTGCAAATAAACGGTGGACCAAATCCTCCAAAATCGTTCGGTGAACTTCTGAAGTAACTGCCACCTTGACAGCCGAACATCCGTAACTTCGTACACAGAAACTCGTGGAACCGCTGTAACGGAGGTGCCAATTAGAAAGTGGTCAGGTGTTAGAGCGTCGAAATCGTCGGGGTCATCTCGCATGGGTGATATAGGCCTAGAGTTGAGACAACCTTCGATTTTGCATAATAGAGTTGTCATTTCTTCGACCGTAGGAATTGTAGCACCAAGAATACGCCGAAGGTGATATTTTATGCATTTTACACCTGCCTCCAAGATGCCTCCGAAATGAAGAGCTGAAGGAGGTATAAAATGCCATTGGATTCTACTCGAAGCTAATCGTGTTTGAAGGTTCGCGTCCTGCGAGATGGCTCCGAAAGCCTCACGCAGCGCTCGGTCAGCCCCTGAAAATTAGTACCGTTGTCGGTGTAAAGGTGGGTTAAAACCCCGCGACGAGCCGTGAATCGATCTAACAGGGCCAAGAACGCATTGGTTGAGTAGTCGTACACCAACTCAACCTGGATTCCGCGTACACATAAACAAACGAACACAACAACGTATGTTTTACGAGCCTTGTGACCTCTACCAGGACTTATGCGCGTGTTGAATGGACCGGCGTAATCAAGACCGGTATGGGTGAAAGGTCGCGAAGGATTTATTCGAAAATCTGACAAATCTGCTATTTTTTGACAGCTCAGACCAGCTCGATTTCGAAGACAGATAACAAAGGAGTTGATGTGGCTTTTAACTAAGTTTCTAGCGCAAAACGCGCAAACTGATTTGAGCGCCCCCATGCAGCGTGTTTAAATGACAGCTGCCTATAACGAGTGATGCGATTCTGCCACGAAGTATAAGAAAAGGAAACTTTTCGTAGTGGGGCGACAAAGAATTTCGGAGTCTCCCTACTACCCGAATGAAACCCAACTCATCAAGAAACTTTAAGGCCGTTAATTCTTCTTCAAACTGGATTTGTTGAGCCTGGTGAATCCAAAAACATTCAGCTTGTACTATTTCGTCGACGTATTTGCGAAAGTCTTCGGAACTAATGCACTCTTGCGCATAACGGTGCAGAATCGTTTCAAATAAGCTGTTATACGCAATAACTTGGACCAAGATAAGTATTTATCCACTAAGTTCCAAATGGGTACTACGTGCGCACTACGCCTTTTCTCTTCCTTGATATCATAAGGTATACACTTGCTCTGGCCAAAATTCGCTCGATTGCGACAACCATGATGGGCCTTCCCCATAAGGAAAGTTTTACCAATTCTTTCGGCATCGCACCTTGACTGGCGTAGTTAGCTGGGTTCGATTTAAGGGTACGTGGCACCAATTAGCCTGTAGTAATTCGAATTGAATCGTGGAGACACGATTAGCTACGATAACACCCCAGGTGGCGGGTGGCTTTAGTAACCAAGAGAGTGTTATCATCGAATCGGTCCAGCAATAAATTGTTTTTGGTTTTATCGTTAAATTTTCGTTAACATAAGTCACGCAACGTGTCAATAGCGCAGCGGCACATAGTTCCAGTCGGGATATGCTGAGTGTTTTGAGAGGAGCTACTTTAGTTTTGACCAATAGAAGCGAAATTATAACCTTTTCGGTTACCACTGTAACGCGTGAGTAAACTACGGCTACATACGCAACCTTTGAAGCGTTCGCAAATGCATAAAATCGGAGTGAAGACAAGTCCAGCGAGGTACAAAGCAGTCATTCAAAGAGGGTAACTCAGTATAATAACGAGTCCAAGATTCCACTAAATCCGAAGGCATTGTGTTATCCCATGCTAATTTGAGTAGCCATAGCGATTGCAAGAAAATCTTGGCTTTTAGAGTGACAGGTGAGAGCCATCCCAGGGGGTCAAATACTCTACTGATTATCGACAGGAGGCTCCGTTTTGTAGGTGAATTTGTTTCGGGAGGCCGAACCGAAAATCGAAATTGGTCCTTAGTTAGATACAAGAATAATCCTAAAACTTGAATTCCGGCAGAGTCTTTCGAATGATCGCAGAAAGTCAACTTCGAGTTTTGTTCCTTTTCGTTGAGTAAGGATGAAAAATTGAAACTCCACTTTTGTAGAGTGAATCCAGTCCACTGAAATAGCTCATATACCTGGGTTTTCATTTGAGCTGCCAAAACGAGATCTGGAGCTCCAAAAAGTACGTCGTCGACGTATGTATTATGAGCCACAATTAACGAAGCAAGTGGATAATTTTCTCCCCCGTCATAAGACAACTGAAGTAGGACACGCTGTGCTACATATGACGCAGCAGCTGTACCGTACGTTACGGTTGTGAGCTGGTAAGCACTTATTTGTGCGTGCAAAGAATTTCACCAAAGAATGCATTGGATTTTTTTTTTGCGACTGTCTACTGTGATTTGGCGAAAAATGTTGTCCACATCAGCTGTGTAAACGTACTTTTTTTCTCGCAAACGCAACAATATCGCGGGTAGATCATTTTGGAGTTTTCAACCTACGAACAGCTGATTGTTAAGGCTGCTGCCATTTCAGGTAGCACACGAAGCGTTAAACACTACTCGCAGCTTCGTAGAACTGCTGCTTTCGCGTATGGTGTGGAAGATAGATGGATGCGTCAAAGGAGAGATGCTCGGGGTCTAGACATTGCATATTACCGAGAGCTTCGTATTCTTCTAGAAAATGAGCGTAAGAAGCCGCAAGATTATCGTCTCGGCTAAGACGTTTTTCAAGGCGATGAAGTGACGTGAGTGCGATTTGTTTCGAGTGGCCTAAAAATGGGGGTGGGTTTTGAACGGTAACCGAACAACATATCTACCATCGATATTACGTGAGTATGTACGTACAAAGTGATCCTCACAAAGTTCTTCGTCTTTGGAAAGGATCGTTTTGTCTGGAACTTGCTCAAGCTCCCAAAATCTGTTCAGTGTTTCCTCGATCATATGTGCCGATAGTGTTTTATGCATATAGGTAATGGAGGCTGTGAGTGTAGGCCGTGGATTCATCGGACCGAAGAGAATCCACCCAAAGATTGTTCGTTGAGCGACAGGAGACTGCGGAGGACCAGAACAAAAGGTCAATTTTGCCGTTATCATTGGGATAAGGATCCATAATGTCAATATTACGCAGATGAGAATACTCACGAAAGATATTAAATTGTTTTGAAATATAAGAACTTATGTTGTGTAAAACGAAAGCTCTGGCAGAAATCACAGAGCCGTCTTGAAAGCAGTTGGACAATGAAAATGAAACCGAACCTTTTACTGTGGTAGGTTCACCGGCGCCGTTAATCGTTACTACTTCCTTTTTTCTTGGTAAACGCAATAGTTGAGCAATTGATTCGCTGACGAAAGTGCATTCGGACCCTTGATCAATTAAAGCTCGCGTGATTGTCGAATTGCCGTTTTGCCCAACGATCTTCACGAGAGTGGTTGCTAATAATACTGACGTGTTCATCACAACATTTCCGGTTGAAAATTGATTTTCAGCTACGAGATGTAGATGGACTAACACGGTTTAACTAGACTTGATTATCGAATTGAATATGAATATGAATATGTTTTAACGTTTTACCACGAATAGTAGTGCATTCGAAAGGGCATTAAGCGCCAAAATTTTATTATTGATATGTTCTTATTGCGGTTGTTATTATTATTATTATTATTTTAATAATAACTTTTAACAACATTTGTTTGTTGTATCTCTCAATTTCTCTGAAAAGTGAGAAATTGTTTGCTCAAATCTCTACCAGTAAATGAAATTTCACTGCAACTACGACTCAAACTATGAGGTGCTATCAGTCCTTATTAAAGCTATTTAAATATTTCTCGTTAAAAACATACCAAATTGTTTATTTCGATGTTTGGTGAATGAATCAAATATTATTTTGCTGGAATATATAAAAATTCCTAATTACCTCAAGCGTACCTCTCCTTATAGGTCTTATTTAAAACTTTTTAAATAGTCTACGTTAAAATTAAATGTACCACATATTTAGTTTTAGTGAGATAACTGGTGTATGGGGGTGAAAATATCATTTTCTTGAGAAATATTAAAATTCGTAGTTTTCGGCAAATATTTTTCATTTTATAGTCTTTGTTCTGTCTTTATTAAATTTATTTAAATATTAATAAAGTTTTTTAGTATGATGATTGGAGCACGGACAAAATATTATTCTGCTGGAATATATCAAAATTTGTCATTTTCGTAGGTGTTTGTCATTTAATCGTTGTTCTTTAGTATTTCTTTAAACTTGTTAAACATTTCACGCTAAAAATGAAGAAAGTTGTTTAGTTAGGTGATTGGTGTATGAACAATTTCATTTTTCAAGAAAATATTAAATTTCGAAAAAAATTTCCACTTCAGCGTAAATTTTATCTAGTTTTTGTGAATTCGTCATTTTCTTTCAGTCTTTGTTTTTAACCTTTTTAATTTTACTCTTTAAAACATATAAAACTGTCTAGTTCGATGACTATTACATGCAAGTATAGTTGCATTGTTTTAATATTGTAATCCGTCCAGCCTATAAAATATGTACTAAACATTAAAACGAAACTATATCTGTCTATCTAAATGTTTCTTTTTAAAAAGATATGTTTGAAATTAAAAAAAAAATCTTTAATATGAATAAAATGGTGGCAGATGTTAAAATAAATAATCGCGATTTTGTCACAAACCCCCATTTTTTATTGCTTAAATTTTGGCTATGGCTATCAATAATATAATATTAATTCCAGCTAATTATTTAATTTGTTGAGTAAGGGAAAGAGGGGAAAAACAATTATTATTAACTTCCCGATCCAGAAGGAAGTTATTGAAATCACCCCGAAAATCTAAAGTGGTAATTTAATGACATCTCGACGTTTTATTATCACTAGAACAAACAGACATGTTTTTACAGCGATGTCTACATGAGTTCGCGTGTGCACGTGTGCGTGTGTCTATATATGAATGAAAACCAAATTTGTCACTTTCTCTTCAATAACGGATGATACGAAATGATTAATTCTTTTTTCAATTGCTGCATCCTAGCCTAACTTTGAGCTGAATAATTTGTTATCGCCGCTACAATTTTCGAGTTATTCGGAAAAAATGGTTTGAGAAACGTGTAAAAAAATTCTATTATTTTCAGCAAGAAAACCGTTGGTGCCGGTCAAAAAGCATAAACGTCAAGAAACCGACAGTCAAAAAGCTGATGAATTATTACTCTTCGCTACCCGGTTTTGCCCCACGTTCCTCCAATATATGCAACAATATAATTAAGCATTTTACCAAATTTATTGAAAAATATCGAATATTCTAGTACAATTTCCATGATTATACCATGAGATCGGTCAAATTTGGTCGAAAAATACTTAATAAGCCGTATTGTACCTATAATACATGAAGTTGAAGCTAGCAGCAGATTATTTATAAATATTATAACATTATAAGGATATCAATCAAATTCGTCGGAGATCGATATTTCGCCCATGACCGTAATAAAAGAATTTTTTGATCCGATTGTCGTAGGACTCGCCCTATGCCGAGAAATCGAGTTTTACGGCCGTAGGATCAAAATAGTATATTGTGTATCTAGGGCGGAAAGGCATGTATTATGGCGCGGGCGATCTTGCAGCTCGAGTCGTAGGCAAAGACGAGGCGAGCCGAAGGCAAGCCGAGTCATGGCGTAGACGAGGGATTCAGCATCGCCCGAGCGTGTAATGCATTTCCGCGCGTGGTACACACGATACTTTTCGTCACACTTGTCGACAAAAATGCCACCTCACTGGCCGGCGGTAATGAGCAGCGGGCGGTAAGGAGAACAGTGGGCTGTACAAATTGAAAAACGCCCGTGCGTATGCGCAGTTGGGTTGTCGCTGGAATGGCTCACTTTCCGTTCACATAACTTACACGGAAAAGTGGCAGTTTTGTGCAGGTGTGACAAAAAATTATTTATATCATCCTAGAATCGTTTCTTCCTATAATAAAATAGTTATCTGGTTACAAATCTTTGCTTTTCTGAATCTGCTGTTGCTAATGTGCTGCGAGCTTTAGGATCATTTATATACATGAAATATTGTCCAACTCCTCTTGTTGAGTAAGGTTTTAAATAAATTCATACTCAAAGTTTATGAAGGTTTACTTAAAATTATGCAGGCGTAGATTTCGTAGACCCGCGAATCATTCTTCAAACCTTAATAAAGTTAGAATTAATGATGCCGCTACTTAATTATTGATTCGGGTTCGAATGTTCTCCTTTCTAAATAAGGTATTCAAATGAACACTTACTAAACAACATAAATAAATGCAAAGGTAATGCATTTAATTGAAATTTTTACTCCCTATGGGTTTCGCTGTCAGGGTTGTTAAAGACGTTGCTTCACAATTGTAAGTGACTACCATTTAAATTATACTCGAAAAAGTCTCATATTAATCCTTAGACGACCGCTTGTGAAGACAGTGATTTCAATTGAAATTCGGTAAGTCAGATTATTATTTTAAACCATATTTTTACGAAAAAATTCATCACAAAATATTTTTATGGAATATCAATGCGATTGACATCTATAAAAAAAATATTGTTCGATCGAAAAGCGGCAAAAATTTAAAGTGCGAACATTCCTGCACGCATGTCAGTGCGCAACATCGTATTTTACGCACTAGCCATTACGCACCTATTATTTTTACCCTGGCATCGAAAATGACGATTCAACTATACTGTACACCGACAGACCCACTATTTTAAACTCTAAAATAATGTTCTTCATTTTTTGTTTTCTTGGTGGAATGAGAAAAGTGAAGGATAATATATAGCGGCCTCGACAATACGGCCAGTCAATATTACACGGGAAAAATGTTACGGAAGTAGAGGTACTCTTCAGAGCATAGCAGGCTGACGACATGTCAGAATAGCTACAATGATTAAATGTTATCTAGATAACAGATAAAATGCCTAATAGTAGGGCGTAAAAGTTTCTTTTACGAATGAGAGAGGTTGCAGCCAGGGTGGAAGCGAGGGGTGCATTCACATTCATTCAAAAAACATTTTTGTACATGCGTCGAAGTATATTTTTTGTTGCAAGGGTGCGCAAAGTGTCCCTGAACATCGAAAAAATCACTTTACACACTACTTTACGCAGGCTATAACAAAAAATAACTAAATATCTATAAATATTCACGTTCTGCCCTTCCATGGAAAGCCCTCATTTAATTCAATTCTTACATTTTTAATTTACTCACCTGTCTGATTTTAAATTGCCAAATTCCATTTATTATTCTAAAATTGACTATTGTTTTAATATATATATTGTCAACTGTCACACGGATCGGTCGCTTTTTTCCGAGCTCTTATAAATATGTGCATATATATCGTTTGTCGGAGTATTTTCGATTATAATCTTCCGGAAGTGACTCGTCTAACAAGTTGTTGAGTAAGGATTTCCTTGAATGTTGTTCGTGGCAAGTTTTTTTTAACCATACAGTGTTTTAATTTATTGTGAAAAGATATCGTTTAATTTAGAATGTTCTCGAATTGTGTGTTTGTGTAGAGTAAACAATTCTAGTGTCTCTGTGCTGGGCTCTACTTGTCTCGGTCGTGTTTGTGCTATACTCACCACTACTATTGACTGGGTGCGCTGTAGATCGGTGCGTACGGTTCACTGGATCCTTCTAGCCCCCTCTTCTACATCGCTTAACTCTTGATTCTGTTTAAGCCGTCAAATTCAAGTTTTTACTGATTTCTACTCGAGCACTTTGATAGCACATTTCAAGGCGAATTTATTCTTATTTTTAAAGTGCGCATTTACTATATCATACAAATATGACCTCTGTATGTGCTCGATGCAAAATCGCAATATCTGAAGAAAAAATTTCCTCATGTATTGCTAGTATATTGTATATATATATATAATATATATATATATATATATATATATATATATATATATATATATATATATATATATATATATATATATATATATATATATATATATATATATATATATAATATATATATATATAATACATATATATATATATATATATATATATAATATATTGCCAGTCGTGTGCAAGCGATTTTGAATTAACATGCTCCGGACAACTTGTTTGTTGCATTGCTGCTCAAACGAAGAAGAAGCGCAAGGCTTCTACAATACTAGCACAACCACGTTTGTTACGTTCTGGCAGTGGTTCGTCTATTATATCTGAGCCTGAGCATACTGACTTTCATACATTTTATGCATAGTATAAACGTAATTTTTCAATACTCAATGAGAAATAGCCAAGGCATTTGCCGTATCAGCGAAAATAGATAAAATGGAAAGTGATATTGCCAATAATTCGGAAAAAATTGTCTCACTCCGCCAGCAGCTGCAAATTGAAAAATCGCGAACTGGTACATCTCTAGAAACTGTGATCTTCGTATATCTGGTTTAGTGGAAGTAGCAAAGGAAGATTTGCGTGGGATTGTGATGAAAATTTCACAAGAATTGAACATTGATGTCGGAACTCGTGACAGTATTGATGCCTATCATCTACCAAATTCGAATAGCAGAAGCAGTTCAAACTCTACCTCCGAAAATGACTCTCAGGCACTCCACAGCTCTTCCACTTATAACAATCGTCCTAGGCTTTATCAGAGTTGCAGCTCCTAGAATTCGTACTGACTTAATTAAGAGTTCGATAGCTAAGAAAGGCTTGATTTCGGATTCTGTCGATACATCGCAACCTCGAACGCGGATTTACATCAACGAAAGTCTACATCGGATACTCTGGATTTATTAAAAAAGGGAAAGTCACTGTGCCGTGGGCATCCCAACAAAAGATGTTATCTTTATCAAGGCCTAGTTTATTTCCGATCTGAACATGGTCAGCCGGTAATGATCCTGAATAAAGCTGCAAATCAAGGATTAACATCAAACGCCTGACCCAACAAGTGACTCTACAATGATGAGTGCCACTTCGATTTATGGTCTGTTTTTGAAGAGTTTATCATCATTATCAGCCCCGGAAGGAACAAATTATCACATGACTGTCAATAATAATTCAAGAAAAGCTTTAAAAATCGCACATCTTAATGTAAGACTATCAGCGCATTTTCCACAAATTGCTGATCTTTTAATTTATGATATATATGATATATTTTGTATTTCTGAGTCGTGGCTCAATAGTAATAATCGAGAGGAAGACTACCAAATTGACGGTTATAAATTAGTAAGAGCCGACCGTCTCCCGGTGGGGTCGCAATTTATATTAGATCACATTTTAACTTTTCTTTAGTTAAAGTACATTTAGATGAATTTGGACTCCAACAATTGTGGATCACTGTTCAATTTCATAACATTAAATATGCGGTAGGTGTTCTGTACAGACCAGATAGAGTCTCTTTAAGTTGTTTGGATAATATGGATCCCAATTTGTCCTCTTTGTATACCTCTGTTGATCACATCCTTATCTTAGGTGATTTAAATGTCGATTTATACGACATCAATTCGTGTGCTACAAAGAAACTCCTTGAATGGATTCGATCAAATGATCTTCTCAAAATTATAAATTCTCCAACGAGGGTTACGGCTACAACATCGACCTTACTGGATGTCATCTTAATTTCATCCAGGGTTAAACTTATTGATGTCTTTGCTACTGAGGAGCTCGAGATTTCTGATCACTTTTAGTCGATTGTCTTGTTTCCTGTCCTAGGCCAGAAAACAAGCATGCATTTATCCAAACACGTGATTTTAAGAACTTTGATGCTAAACCATTTGATTTGATGGCTGCTTGTTATCCCTGAAGGGAAGTTTTTAATTATCAAAGTATTGACGATAAGTTAGCATATTTGAACTATCTTATTGTAAGTATCTTTGACATATTCGCTCCAGAAAACTCTTCCGCGTGTCCAAACATCGTGCTCCTTGGATAACGGATACGGTTAAGGCATTCATTAGGAAAAGAATCCGGGCTCGGACTTTCTGTACTATAAGTCCCTTAGAAATTGTACCACCTCGATGATTAGAAGAGAACGAAAATGTTATTTCCGCACTATATCATCCTTGGCGAGTAAACTGTTATGGAAATCTGTCAATTATCTAGGGGTTAAAGATTCCATTTCTCCTGGGATTCCATCACACCTGTCAGATGTTAACCGTTTAAATCACTATTTTGCTAATGTTCCAAAAATTTCACCTAACACTGATACTCTCCAACTCTTCCGTTCGACTCGCTCTTCAAAGATTCCTGAAAACACTTTTTTCTCTTTCAGGGAAATCTCTATAACAGAACTATCTGATTACATCTCAAAATTAAACCCCCATGCTGCTGGATCTGATGGAATCTCTGGAGAGATGTTCTTAAGAGTTTTTAAAAATTGCTTGCCGGAAATTTTAAATATTATTAATGGCATAATTAGTTCCAATGTATTTCCTATGATTTGTAAACATGCGGTCGTGCGCCCCATTCCCAAAGCGTCAAAACCTACTGCATTTTCTGATTTGCGACCGATTAGTCGTCTACCTATTGGTTGAAAACTAGTTGAAAGTATTCTGTATGATCAAATTTTAGATCATTGTAACAAGTACGATTTCTTCCCAGCATATCAATCTGGCTTTAGGAAATCCTTTAGCTGCGAAACAGCTCTTCTTGATGTTTCCGAGGACATACTTTCGAGCATTGATCATCAAATGTTATGTCTTACTGGTTTACTAGACTTTTCCCGGGCATTTGATACTATGAACCACGATCTTACTGTTGCCAAGTTATCATTCTATGGTTTTTCTGGTACAGCTTGTGACTTAATGAAATCGTATCTTCATCAACGCTCCCAAGCAGTTTCAATCTCTGGTAACAGTGAAATCTCTGAGACAAAAATTTTAACTTGTGGTTGTCCCCAAGGAGTACTACTAAAGGCCACTAAGCCCCTTACTTTTTATAATATATACAGCTGATATTTATAGTTTATGCTCGAATATTTTCCTCAATACATATGCTGACGATACTCAAATACTGTTACCTTTTAGTCCGCGCGCTGCATCGGAAGCATTTTCTAGATTTAATTCTGACCTGAATTACATCGCAAATTGGGCAAATGATAACGCACTTATCCTTAACCCGTTGAAGTCTAAAGTACTCATAATCGGCAATGCGAAACTTCGTAAGACCATCGATCATAGTCTGGTTCCAATTGTTGTAAATGGTAGAGGTATCCCAATAGTCTCTGAGGCAAGAGACCTTGGCTTGATCATAGACACTGACTGGTCCTTTTCCCAGCATATAAATAAAAAGAGAGTAAAGCTTAAGCTTTGTGAAGCTCTAGTTCTCTCGCGCTTGCTTTTTTGCATTTGCGTATATGGGCCATCTCTCAGTGAAAGCAACTGGTGTAAGGTTCAGGCAATGCAAAATTCTTGCCTTCGCTATGTATATGGTGTACGTAAGTTTGATCATATTTCTCCTGCTATGAAAAGATTCGGCTGGCTTTCAATGAAAAATAGGATGAATGTTGCGTTAACCAGTATGATTTGCCGGGTCCTCGCTTCGGAGGCTCCGGGTTACCTCTATCATCGTATTACCATGCTAGGTCAGAACCGTCAAAATTCCCGAAATTCTGTCGCGTATTCAATGAAATACCCAAAATATCGATCGGCAAAGGCAGGTGGAGCCTTTTCGTGTATAGCTGCGAGGGTGTTTAATTCGCTCCCCTTAGGACTAAGATCCATGTTGTTCAAAGTAAATATTTTTTTGTTTCGTGTCAAAAGTTATTTTTTAACTTATAAAAATTAGCATGTGGATGTGTTAGCCGCTGTTATTGTAGTATTCTTTGGTGGTCATTATTTTTTTGTACTTATTTATATATTTCGTGATTATTATGTGCTTATTTTAATTGGTTTGTATTGATGCGTCCAAGTGTATCTTGCGGGTCAGGCTGTAAAACAGCAGTTTCAGTGCCGTGTGTCGCCTTTGTACAATGCTCTTATATTGTCCAATAAAGACATTTTTTTTTTTTTTTTTACGGAGGGGGGAAATGCGTTAGGCACCATAGGGGGTTGAAGATGTTCTGTAACCCCCCGTGTGTCGGACTCCCTCACCTTTGATGTTAACGGCAAGGTTTACCGACTAAAACCCTAACCTCCCTTGGCCCTCCAGAATCCACGTGTGCAGTCTGCAGCAGAAAAGTGGCTCCGATATCCATCTCCTCCGCTGCAGACTGCACCGGGCCATTTCGTTTGCAACTGTAACCACTCCCTCTACCATCGGGTAAGTGGTTACAGGATCTCGTGTGACCTCAGTAGACGGAGAGATTCCAGCAGCACTGTTTTCTGCATTCGGCCTGCGATGGAATTTGCATGTTCTCGACAGGCCGGAATGCTTTTGATGTTTTGGAGGAAAGTTGGTCTCATTCCTCCCAGCACTCCAATTATCAGCACGACGAGCTTGATTTTTAATCCTCGATACAGCTTGTGAATGTCGAACAGGAGTTCCTGATATTTCATCCGTTTTTCGTCCTCTTTGCTGACGATATTTGTTTCTGCTGGTGCAGAAAACTCGATGACGAAGATGAATTTGTCATCGAAGTCAACAAGGACGATGTCAGGCTTACTGGCTGATATTTGCCTGCTCGTCGGTAATGAGTAATTCCAGTATATTCGGCACGATTGTTATTATTATTATTATTATTATTATTAATATCCATTAAATTTTGTTTCTGCGACTAGACAGCTTTTATTTGAAAAGGTGTAAATAAATTCTCGTGATCGATTTTTAGGCCCAGTTATGGAACCCTATGACCCCCTTCTGCGGGGATCGGGAGTCATGATATTTTTTTCTTATTCTATGTGTTTTGTGTAATCCCTGCAAATTGCGATGGGCAGAATTCGCATAAATAAAACTTACAAGTAAGTAAAGCCGCACATGGGCCCGGATAGTGTTGGAATTCATTTTTATTGTTATTTAATCACTTCTAAATAGTAATTTGCTTTTTAAATTATCGTTTTTATCGATATGAAATAAATCTAACTATGGGATAACGCCGCTGCTCCGTTTCGAGAGGGTAATGTTGCATACAGGGACGTCCGTCATTACTGTGCTAGATCGAATCACATTCCCTCTAAGTGTCGTGAATTTGCAACACTCACGACTTAATTGTCCTAAATAGACGTAATTGAGCGAAAAATGAAAACGGGTGTTTCATTTGTTTAGCAACGGCAGATCGCGCAGCGCAATCTAGTTACCATCACGATAAAAATCATTGACATCCCCTGCTTACAGAAATAGGTATAAATGCGACTAATCGACAAAAATTAAAGTGCGACAATGACGGGAATATCGGTTCCACTAACAAAAGACGTTTTGAGTCATCCGGAAATTGAAAGAAAAAACCGTGATTAGTAAATACCATTAAAAAACGTAGCATATCGAAGGAGCGTACTTTAAGTCGAAAAGGTTCTAACCAAAATGTAACCTCATTATGCCTATATAAACTGGAAATGTTATTAAAAATTATACCGGTGACCCTCTTTTGAAATAACTTAAATTACCGTACACTCGATCTGAGTACACGCGGACGCAGCGCGAAAAATCGGAGTATCCTACCCTACTATGTCGCTCTCCTTAGCAGGAATTTCGCCAAATTCTATTTTAAAAATAAATAGCCAAAAGGTTAATTTAAAAATAGGAGGTGATGACGCGATTTAAGATATTTCCGGTGTACATACTGCATATAACTTGATGCTTGTCTTGCAATCTCGAAGTGACACAATAGTTACAGATTGAACAATAGAAACACAAAATTTCTCGAGAACAAAATGTTGCAGTGAGGTTGCATAAAGAGGGCAAACCTTCAATTTTAACCCTTTCAGTCACAGCGGGAGACCAGTATCCCACCTACATGGTATCAACTTCTCATCGTTTATGAGTGGTTCGTCAACAATTTCGCTACGGTTTCTTGTTCCTGCCCTTCCTAAGACTCCAATATACGTTATTAAAAAATAATAATATTGCATAATTATGTGAAATAATTATTGTTAATAAGAAATTATTTTTAAAAAGCATAATTTTGGAAAGAAATTCATGCCAGGACGAAGTAAGTGCTATTATTATTTGTCGTTTGGTATACACGGTTTTTACGAATCCAATATCAGATTTGAAAATTAAAAAATGGCGGATCCACTATGGCCGACCAACATTCTAAGAAACGGCAATTTGGTCATATATTGTATCCGCCATTTTGAATTTTGTAAATCTGACACCGGATGTGTAATCAGTGTCTCCAAAACCCCCTGTAAACCAAATTTAAGAAATAAACCACCACTGGAAAAAGTCGTGACCGAAAGGGTTAATCGGACAAGATAATGTGCATTTCCTAACACCTTCCGAGAGTTATCTAGGGTTCAAAGAACTTCTCTGCGTAACACATACTCCATTAGGATGAGTAGCCCACGGTAGTACGAGTAAATCAAAATTTTCCAAAAATGTACAGTCTGCTCTCATGACAACCGTTATTGAAAATAAAAAACTACAGTCGCCTATTGATAAACTATATTTGTAATAAAATAACTTGGTTGGTATCCAAGGAATCGTTGAAGAACGTCGCGCTTGTCAAATTTTGAAGTCAACTACCCTTAGACGCGAATGTTGCTGGAAAACGGGGTTACTCTTGAAAACTGAGAATTTCCGACTTCCTGATAATAAACTGATAAGGGGAACTTTAGGTGTGATTCTCACCGATTTTATTGAAACTTTGCCGCAATGTAGTGATCGGTATCCCTGTAATTCTCGGAAAGGCATACGACGCAATTTTCAGCCGTTTAAAAGAAAAACACGTTTGAAGTTTATACGCTTACCACAAGTAAGTTCTTATATAATAGGTACCTCCGGAAATCGTGAGTTCGATTCTTGAGGTCGGAATTTTTTATAACCGCATAGTTTTTTAAAAACTTTTTAAACATTATAGTAATTTTAATTTTGTTTCTTTTTTGCCACTTTGTAAATTAAAATGGTCGAACAAATATTTGTTTCGCGTTTTTTACTAGTACAGCGGTCCCCGTCTTAAAGCACTTTCCCGTCCAAACGCATATTTCTTTCCCGTCCAAATGCATAGATTCCCCTTCGTTCCTCTCCCCAAAACACGATTCTTAGTTGCTAGCGCTGCTAGTGAGACATCTACGCGCATGCCCAGTGTATAAATGCAGAGAAACTTTTGCCGTAGTGGGGGTTGAGGGAGGATATGCGTTTGGACGGGGCGGCCATTTTTTATGGAACGAAACAAATGCGTTAGGACGGGGACCACTGTAAGTACTTATTAATGTTATAATTTATTAATTAAAAAGTTAATACTTTACAGTAATCAATAAAAATTAAGAAATAATGATCAAAAGGAATTATATTGTACAACAATATAAAATTGTATAACAATATTATTGTAAAACAATAAACACATTTGTCCATTTGCTTGCAAGAGTACTGGAGCTTTTGGACCAACAGTTCAGAAGACGATTAATGAATTATCTAATATAAACAAAAAGGTTATCATCACGTCATCAAAATCGGGGAAATTTGCACAAAATTTAACCAAAAATGGGGTGGTCAAACAGTCCATACTGCACAGTCGTTGCAAATATATAACGGTTATTTTGCAGGAATGTAAAAATTCCTACGTCATACCCATTATTTATCAGTAACGTATTTGGTATGTAACAAAACATTTTGTGCTGTCTGGGATATGGTTCACTCTACCATGAAATTTTTAAAAACTATAAAAAACATTCTACTTGCACTTTAAAACTCATTCCACCTAAATGTACACCACTAGTGCAACATTGTGACGAATATTTTTATCATCAAGTAAAAAATTTCATCAAAAAACTACAAAATTCTTCATCTTAGATTGAAAACAATCGAGAGATTCACTCGATTGGTCATCATCAATTATTGTCACCCGTCTTCAAAAATATTATACAGTATGAGTGGTATGGTTGTAAACTGTGACAGAGAAATCTTCATGAATGTTAACGAAGTGTGTTTTCACGTCGAGGCATTAAAAACCCGTGCAATTGTAAAACGTTTGCTTTCATTCGTTGTGCTCTGTGTTTTATTACTTTTTGTTTCGTGTGTTTTTATGACAATTATCATTGTGAGAATTCTTTTGAAGTTCGTGTTGCGATGGATTTTTACTTAATGCTATGATAAAGTTAATGCAATATTTTTTTTTTGCATGAACATAGTAAAGTAGATTTTTATTCCTTTCTATAGTTTTATTTTCAGTTTTATAATATAATAAATATAATAGAGTCCTCAAAATACAATATAACAAAAATAAAAAATATTAAAAGTGTTTGCGCAACGAAAATAACGAGTTATGGAAAAACTGCTTATTAGATTTTCCGCAAATACATAAAATCGCGATTCCAAAGCGTTCCACATTATTGTTAATAAGAAATTATTGAGAAATAAACATACAAAAATAGAATTGCACATTTATTGTGAGGGCGTTTCAGGGGCTTACGCGACCGTTGCATATTGGCGATTCGTCGGCCAGAACGATGAAGTAGAAACATCCTTTGTCATTGCATAATCGCGAGTGGCTTCCATAAAACCTACCTCTATACCTCGATTAGAACTGCAAGCACTGATATGTAGTAGGCTGTCACAAACCGTCATACAAAAACATAATTTGATAGTTTCACTTCGCGGACCTACGTTCGTAGCACATGGTCTGGCGGAAGTTTGCGAAAATACGTCACCGGTGGAATGGAAATGGGTACCATCCGGTCTAAACCCGGCCGATAGCGCGACGAAACACGAGATAATGAGACGCAAACAGTGGTTAAAAGGGCCAACATTTTTTAAATTACGCGAATGACAATGGGCAACGTGCGAAACACAGCCTTCCGCGGAGATAAGCGAATTAACAACACATGAAAAACGGAAAAACTTTACAGGGCTCGTAGTACATTCGCAAACAGCGACACTATCTATCCCAAGTGGCGAAAGATTTTCGAAGTGGAAATGACTAATTGCTGCAACGGCAATGTTGTTAGTCAAGGTAGAAAAATGGAAACGTACAAATAATTCTCAGTTGACAGTAACGGAAGAGCTGAAATACTTAATACTAACAGAATATGTACGTACTATTCAACAATCGTGTTTACCTAATGAAATGTGCGACCAGAAAACGAATAAACAAGTAGGAAATCGAAGTAAGATTTTAAAGCTAGCACCGTTTCTAGGCAAGCACAAAAATTTGGAAAACACTCTGGTGATTCTCGACGGGTCGCACTATGAAGTTAGATTGCTTATAAATACTATCACGAAGATATGAATCACGGTGAGAATGAAACAGTTATCAATGAAATTAGGCAACAATTTTGGGTAACTGAATAAAGAAATTCAGTGCGATCAGTTGTTGCGAAATGCGCGACCTGCAAAATAACCAGCTCGAAACCGCAACAGCCGTTCATGGCAGATTTGTCGAAAGCTAATGTGTCCCATGGTCTGCGGCCATTTAGTAATTGCGGCATAGATTATTTCGGTATACTTTCTGTGAAAATAGTTAGACCTCGTAAATAAAGGTGGGTCATATTTAGGTCATATCAAGCGGTTAATGATTCTTTTTTATAATCACGTGCGCAGCGATAGAGCGATTTTGTCCACAGGAAGAATTAATTATGCAATAGAAGCTGGTGTAGCATGTTACTTACATGATTCATTATCTTATGTCGTTCTCGAATCTTCCGAAAATTCGTCATCAAACGACTCAGGTTATTAATGCAAAGTTTCCGGAAAATAATAATTTACTACTTGAGATAATTTATCGTTGACTGGAAGGAAGCATGTTTGTAGACTGAAAATGAATTGAATTACTACCTAGCAACTTACAAAAACATTGTAATTACTGGTGATTTGAACTGCAACCTACTGGTCAATTTAATGCTAAGTATTTCAGCAATTTCATCCAGGATCATTCGCTTTATTCAATCCCATGCATTAATAGATGTGTTTATAGTTGATTTCAAAGACAAAGTTCTGAATTATTCTCAATCTTCCGCGCCTTTTGCCGCTGGTCATGACTTAATCCAAATGGACTATTTTCTCACAAACAGATGACAGTTAATTTCCGTGATTTTTTAACTTAAACTCCTCTTTAAATCATAATGTACACGAACTCTACAATAGTGCCACGTCTGATACAAGTAGTTTGTCAGACCTATTAATACTATTTTATGCATGCATCTTTGACGCTCTTGATAATAACGCTCCTATTGTTACAAGACTCCTAACAACGACATCAGTACCTTGAATCACCGGTGGTATCCAACAGCAAATCAAACATAGGGAACAGGTATTCACTATGGCTAATCGTACCGATTCAAACTTGTTACTTGTTCAATATCGCTAACTTCGGAGAGAGGTTAAATATTCATTACGCAAAGCTAAAGACGATTATCTTCAGAGTACCTTCCAACATCAGTTTGATCCAGCTAAGGTCAAGGCACTTCTACGTAAATTCGGACTCGGATTCTCTTCTTCGCATTCTTCTTGGCAATATTTGTCTCCTGCAAAATTGAAGAGGCACTATAGCAATGTTCAATCTTCACATGTAGCATGCAGTGATTCCCAGCTCTGTCAAATTCTTTAGATTTCCATCGATCCCAATATGCCCTCTTTCAGCTTCGCTGAAATTCAACCGTGTGAAATGCAACGTATTATCTCAATCTTCTTCTCTAAATCCAAAGGCATTAGTTCGGATAGATTATCTTCGACGAATGATTTCCAGCATCATCATACCGCTTATCACTATCTTCAATATATCATTAGCTGATGGTAGTTATCCAGATCTATGGAAAATATTGTATATTAACCCTCTGAACAAGTTTGCTACACCACTTACACCTGGCGATACTCATCCAATTGCAAATCCTCCGCGTATTGCAAAACTATTGGATGCTCTGATTATTCAAAGAGTAATTACTTACCTTGAATCTAGTAACCTTTCACATCCCAGAGAGTGGGGTTTTCGGAGGTACTATAGTGCCCAAACGGCACTTCTTAAACTGCTGGATAATGTACGATGAGCGGTAGAACTAGGCCAAGTCACCATTCTAGTATTATTCTATATCTCTGAAGCGTTTAATTCCCTAAATCACCCATTGATATTGTACTGCTTGGGCCGAATATGTTTCGATGATCAGGCCATAATGCGGATTCACTCTTATTTAACTCGAAGTTCCCAAATTATTAGGGGTGTCGATGGGGTATCTGCTACGGAAAGTTTCACTACTACTGGTGTTCCCCAGGGAGCCAGTCATGGTCCGATATTATTTAGCATCGTTTAATACCTTGTTCCCTTCTCTACTGCACTACCGCGATACATCTGTAATGTTTGCTAATGACACTGTTGCTATATGAAACCTATAGAAGGGAATGGCTTGTTTCCCGCGCACAAATAAATTGTTCACGCGTTGGCGATGTTTATCCGCGCTCTCTATTTCCGATCGAGAACGACTCTGTTTTTCGCAAACACGTTGTCGCATCGTTTTCCGTTTTTCATTCTTCCGATACCTTCGGCGATCGATGGGTGCAATACGTCGTTTGCTCCGATCGATTTGGAAAACCTTGATTCACGGCACGCCGCTCGCGACTCTCAAAGGAACCGACAGAGTAACTCGTTACAATTTGTTGTTTCGTCATTAATGAAGACCGAATTTTTAAGTATTCCGCGAGTGCATACAGTTCCGTTACAACCATCATCAAGGAACAGACATCCAGTTTTATGTCTCAACGTCTATTAGTCATATTCAACACTGACATCGAAACTTTTTACCGTTGGTCATAAACTTGTGGACTTACACTCAACATCAAGAAGACCAAAGCAATCATCCTTGTCAGAACTTGGCTAAGTTACAGCTAATTATCATACCTCCATTGATTATAGCTTGACCATTAGTTCCAAAGGACACTTTACGTTGTACAGAATAAGATTCCGTGGTTCAATTATGGCAACTCAAATTAAAACTCATGCTTACGAATGCACTGATTCAACCTCTTATTGATTTTATATGTGGGGCATTCCACTCGAAGTGATCCAGCGTAAAGATAAAACGTTTTTCAAACGTGTTGCAATTCACACAATCTTTAGTTCTGTCAATAAGGAAGCTTCTGTGTAAATTTTGTTGAACCTACACGAAAGGGTTGTCTATGTACAGGGACTTCAATTTTTACCACGTTGTCCTTTGTGCCCACTTCGAAAGGTCTGGAACTCGATAAAATGAACCAAGTTTAAAAACCAGTGCTCTTTAAAGCTTTTGCTTTGGATTTTAAGAATAAATTAATCATTATTATTTAAATTTATAAATTTATATTTTTTTTAATATTAATATTAAATGCTGATTTTTATCGAAGAACGGCATCTCCGAATTCAATGGAAAAATTTAATAAGAAAGTGAAATTCCTTGCAAAAAAAAAGTCTAATAAGCCAAAATGGGCAGATGAATAGTTTTTTAGCATATGCAGATATGCCAGAATACCTTCGCACGCAATTGCGTCGTTTTCTAAATTCTGCTATCCGCTACATATACCAGCTAAGACGTAATGAAAACCTCTCACCCTTTTGGCAGAAGGCAAATTGGTTGAATATTGAGAGACGTCGGAAGTATTTTAACCTATCAGATTCTAGCATCGTCTCAACCCTCCTATTTGAGAAGCAGTTTTGTTGCCCTACCTGAAAGTGTACGACAATAATCTCGACTTAATTCAGTACCTTTTTACCCACCAATTTGTCATACTGATTGTTTCCAGAATTCCTTTTGGATTTCTGCAATAAATTTCTAGACCACCCTGCCGGCTCACATTCCTTAATCGCCCACATTTACTACTTTTAAAATCGCCTTATTGCGTTATCTGCGTCAATCGTAGCTCACAGCAAAAATCGAACTTTTGTTCCTTAATAATGTCTTCTTTGTTCCTAGTACATATTTTAAACTTATACTTCGTTATTATTTATTTGCGACTTTTGACCAATAATGCTTGTAAAGGTGCACGATCCGTGAACATTAAGTGTATGGGAGCCATAGCTTACCAACTCTCATGATTTAAATTTACATAGTTTTATAATTATTTTGTTATCTATAGTTGTAATAATTGTTTTGTACAATATTTTTGCTCAGCGGAACGAGCGAGTGATTGTTTCATACAAAGTTATGTAATGTTGTAGCGCGAATCACTCATTGGTCAATTATTTAAATATTTGAATTCGCGCTGGACTTCCTGTCCTCGCGGGCGAGGGGAAGGACGAAAGGGGCGGCACGTGTCGCGGGATAGCGAAACACGTGGAAAATCGGGAGATTCGTTCCGACTGCCGCTCATGCGATGCGCCGCGCGTTTTTATGGTCGGGTCTATCACCAAGATTGGTGATTGTTATGCCTTGTGCGACTCCATAGTTTTTTGTTTGGGCCTACATCCACCTTGCCAGGGGGCATTTAGAAAGGCCAGCGGTATTCGACGGCGCTTGATATTTTCGTGTGATAGCTGAGTAAGTACCAACGTTTGTATGTTCGGACAATCTCCTTTACTCTTTCTTAGAGCGTATAAAACTGGGGATGTCGTCCCTGTTAATTAATAAACCGAATATTATAGAGAATTGCCCAGTTTCATTCGCCGGCCCATCTTTCCGTCCTTCATACCGCGGCCGACCGTTAATGTTTTGGCGGAGCGCCCCGGAAAGTTTCTCACCGGCTTTCGCTCCATTTTTCATTTCTCGAGTGTTTCGATTCTCTCTCTCGCTGTTTTGTATCGGGAATATTTACCTATGCCGCGGGTCAGACCTCTCTGTCAGACATATGCTGAGCTCAATTGGTGTATTCCCTATAATTTTAAATATTACGTCCTCTGTCCTACTTCAAGGTCAGACGACGAGAAGTAATAACTTTATTTTGATTCATTATATAAAATCTTAAAATAAATTTTATTACAAATGGCGCCCTTATACGCGAGATAATATATTAATTATTGATTTTAATGCTATCACAAAATGGTCTTAAACGTGGTGATAGTTGCTTAATATTTATTATTGAATTTATTTAAAATCAATTGAGTTATTGAAGAGAGAGAGAGAGAGAGAGTGAGAGAGAGCGAGAGATACGGTGAGTTTCGAAATAATAGTAATAATTAAGTGATAATATTATTAACAATTATGATGAAATAAATATATAGAATATTTTGATATTGAATTTTAAATTATAAGATATATGAACATCAATACTAGTTATGTTGGAGTAGTGCGTGCGAAATAATACGTCGGAACGTAAACAAGCTTAGATCCCAGGAATAGAAATAAAGAAACCGATAGTTGAAAGCAGGAAAATAGATTTTAGAAATAAATAATGTTAAACTAAATGTTATATTTAGGTTGGAAATTTTAAATTTATAAAGGAAAAAAATCTGAAATCGTTCTCGTCGATAAATGTTAGGTTATGTGCTGGTATATCATAACTTATAATTTTATTAATATTTATATATCTTAAGGACTATCCCCTATACAGGATTGCATGGGTTTTTTGTTGATTTTTAGTCTTTTACCGACTTTTATAGGACCTTTATAAAAATACAAATTTTTATGCTTTATTTAATTACTTTCGTTTAAATCATATTGTAAGGCTCTGGGTGGGTGTTGTGTTATCCTGTTCCGTCATGTATAATGTCTGTGTGTTGTCCATCCTATGCCTCTCCACCCGAGAGCCGACCCGCGAATAGGCATTTAAGTCAATAAAGCGGGGGAAAATTCCAAATCCTTAAATCATATTGTATAAAAGTGTCGGAATGCTCTGTGGTGGTCACTATCTTAATTTATTAATTGAATCTTTTAAATTAATTTTTAAAGATAAAATAATTTGTCATCTAGTCACATCCTAGTCATACATGTTTTGTGTTGTCCCGTAAGGTGAATATCTGGATTGTAAGAAAATGCTTTAATAATTCAGGAGATTTAGATAAAAATTGTTAAACAAGTTTTCTGTTTTCCTGACTTTGTTGTGAAAATTTGCATAGTATTTAATACGACAGTTGATTTGTTTCTGCAATTTAATTAAGTCTTATGTCCATGGTATTGTAAAACTTTAATTACATGATAAGAAGTATACCGGTTTTCCAGATTAGTAAGGCGAAGAGTGCGACTATCTGGGGAAATTATTGCCTTGAAATTGATTAATTATATTGATGAGAATTTGGAAATGGACTTAAAGCGAGAATTGAAAATTAAGATTTATGATTAATACAATTTTATATTAGGATTATTGGGAATAAGTACCTAATGGACAGGCTGGATATTTGGTAGCTGCAGCCTGTGGCCGACCAGTGACAGCATACGAAGGACGAGGAGCTCAAGTAGCTGATGAAAAGACGTCAACCATATCGGGTCAAGTCCAATTACCATTTCAAGTAGCCGGAGTTAAGAGAGAGATTTTGGCGTTGATAATGCCCAATCCGACATGCATATTAGGTGCTGATTTCCTCAGAGCATTCAATGCAATTCTCCGTCCTAGGGGGAATTTATTATCCATTGAAGGTCGAAAAGGAGGTATTGATGTTGAAGTGACTTCTATTGACGTAAGTCCTAATGCACTCCAATCGTCACCTGGTTTGGTGAAAATCTCCACAGAACAACGAAATATTATCGATTGGCTGGTGGAGAGAGTATTACCAAAAGATGTAGGACATATTGGGTGTACGCCACTTATCAAGCACGAAATTATTTTAGAAGCTGGTAGCCGGCCTATTAAGCAACGGTACTACCCCATTTCGAAAAAGTTGGAAGAAGAAATGCATACTCAAGCACAACATTTGCTGGCTGAAGGCATCATCGAACGCTCATCGAGTCCATGGTCCAGTAGTGCTAGTGAAGAAATCCAATGGGAAATGGCGCTTCTGTGTGGATTATAGAAAGGTCAACGCTTTATCAAAAAATGACTCGTATCCGCTACCGTATATGGACTCCATAATTCCGAAGTTGCAACGAGCTAAATATATTTCGAATCACTACCAAATAGAAATGGAAGAAGAGTCAAAGCCTCTTACTGCTTTTACCGTTCCCGGCAAGGGAACTTGCTCTCGTGAGTGCGAGTCGAGAAAAGACCCCGAGTCAGCCGAGCTCGGGCAATAAATTGTTCGGACGGGCGAACGACGTCGTCGGGCCTCTACCGGGCGCCACGTCCACGAGAACGTGCAAGTCTCCACCTGAGAGAGTAGCCGACCCCGAGACGACGGCGATAAAACGCTGAAAAAGTAATACCGCGAGAAACGGCTTTATATACAATTTCAATGTCGTAACCGACCATAGCAGTTTACAATGGTTATGTAATCTTCGTAACCCAGTTGGTTGTTTGGCCCGATGGGTCCTAGAGCTCCAGGAATATGATCACGACATTAGACACCGAAAGGGAGCAATGCACTACGTACGGGACGCGTTGTCACGCATGTATGATTCCGACGAAGAGCCAGATGTGATTACTATTGACGTAGTACCTGACACCACCGATCAGTGGTATCTCGATAAGCTGAGACAAGTACAGGAAGAACCACTTAAATATCCTGTTTGGAAGATCAAGGATGCTCATTTGACGACTGTCAACAATGCAAAATTCCACCAGTTGCTCCTAGTGGTTTGATGGGAAAACGAATAGTGACTAAACCTTGGAAAGTAGTATCTTGCGATCTCATGGATCCATTTCCTCGAAGTAAACATGGATATGTACATCTCATTGTTCTCCAAGATATCTTTACACGATGGATAGAGTGTGCTCCTATAAGAAAACCTACCGGGAAAGCGGTTATTAAGGCTTTCACCGAACGAGTCTTGTTACGCGTTGGAACACCCGAAATATTTCATTCGCTCGCAGAGTTGGAGGTGAGTATCCCTGGCGTAAAGCCTGAGTCGTGTACCATAGTCGACGGAGATAGGTCGTCTACCATTGTAAACGCGCCTGGTCCGCGAGGACGTTCGCGTTTAGTACAAATATGTGAAAACGAGTCGCCATGTTGCTAAACGACTCGGTGTAATAAGTATCCTCCGTCGATGACATACAGAGTATTTTCAAAATTTATATTACCAGGATGATGCTCAAATGCCTGATACATAGAATTAATACATTTACGCATACCTTCATCATTAAAAAGAAAGAATGGAAATGGAGCTAGTTCGTACGTAAGGAAATTTTCAAGTTCTTATTCAGATTTTTTTAGAATGCACATTCATTGGAAAATTAATAATGGATTAATCTGGATGATATAATTTTCTATCCGTATAGCTGTATTCATAATACCAAGTGATTTGGATCTGTCATTCCTTTTGAATTTTATAGCATAGAAATCACTGCCAATGATTTTAGAAAAGCCAGCATTACCAATTTCTTGAGATAAATTCCAGTGCTTATTGACATGATTTCCTTCAATTCCGGAAAAGGTGGATGATTGGACAACCAATCCATCAGTTTTTTGTGTCATCATTGTCACGTTTAACAAGCGAACTTCTCATTTCGACATGATACTAGGGACTGGAAAAAGCTAGATTGCAAAACTTTTAACTTCGTCACAAACATTGTGCAAGAATACACTTCATAAAGTCCACTTGGCAGCACGCTTTCCGTGACTCCTCGGCCATGAGTAAGGCTGCCATGACGTTTAAACGTTCTCATTAAAGATTGCTCAATTGTCATATCTGATCACAAACTACACCAAAATTTGTCGGAACGTCTAATTGCAAAATATCCTTTAGTTGTTTTCAGGCCAAGCTTTATAAATTAGTAAGAATATGATATTGTCTTGAACCGTATTTAATTAAATAGGTAAGAAAAATAATCGGCCTTTACAGTTCCATTTATTAAGTGTTTATTAATTTGCCCTAGGTTTCGGCATCCAATTTGATGCCCTCTTCGGGAGTTATCCGTTAACAAAATTTGTTTGGTTTTAAAAATCAGCATCCACAAAACATATTTCAAATTAAAACAAACGAGATAACTTAACTTACAAAAGACCAAACATTTGCAGATGAATGTTGCCAGTTTTTTGTTGGAAACAACCGAAGGAAAGTTAAACTTTTAATAATTAAAGATTAACATTAATTGATTTTTGTAAAGAAAGGTGAACGTGAATTTTGTTGTCACCAATAGATACAACTATGCGGTGAACTTGAAAACACGTAAAATCATTATATAAAATAAACTTACTTAATTCCTTTGGTTGTATTGATCGATGTAAAGCATTGCTAATATTGAAAGTTAAATCGGAAAATTAAAATGTGACTAAGACTGTGTACTAATATTGTTAACGGTAAGTATATACATGGGTGTGAAAGTATGTGCATACTGAGAATATGACATATAAATACTGAGTTATTAACTATTGATATTTGAAAGTAAATCATCATAGAGTGAACTTAAGTTTTCAGTGTCAGTGGGATTAAGGGTCTTCCATAAACTACGTAGCCCCATTTTTGCCCATTTCTGACCCCCCCCCCCCTTTCCCATGAGATTCACCGTAGCATTTGGCCGTACCCCCCCCCCCCCCCCAAAAAAAAAAAGAACGTAGTTTTTGTTAGTAATTTTAAAATTCTCCAGTAAATATATAAAGTGCAAAATTAATTGCTATATTAAAGGTGAAGGACTAGACAAACTACAGCACGAAGCGCCAAGAAATAATCTAAGGCGTGAAGGCACCGTACCGAAGGATGAATGGCATAAGGGCATATGTCAAGAACGGTCCCTCAGTGTGGCCCAGGGGAACATATATTTATATATATATATATCTATAAATAGCAATACCCTAGGTCAGATAAGAGGCTCTACCTGATCGGTCTGTTTCATCCTCAATATTCGTGGGAATCTCATGGATTATACAAAAAAAACTCCTAAAGGAATACTCAGATAACAGAAATTAGAAGTAAACTATAAAAAGGAAACGAGCAATACAACTAAAAAACCCGCAGCAACAACAAGCAAGGAAACCGGCAAAAAGACTGCAATAACCAACGCTAAAAGCACCGAGAAAAAGAAAGATCCAAAGCTGGAGGAGACTCCAACCAGCGACATGGAGGTAGATGTCGAAAGAAAACACCTGAAAAGACAGTTGCAAAAAGAAAGTGGCAGTAACGATGATCTTGAAATTAAAGCAAAGCGAAAGACTGGTAACGAAAACAGTAAAAAGCAGGAAAGCGACGACGAAGACTCCTCTTCAGATGAAGAAGAAACAAAGAAAATGCAAAACGTCAAGGAGCTACCAAAAGCAATTTATGCATGCAAAGGGATCTTATAAGCGCTTATAAATCAAACTGTATCAGAGACACTTCAGGAGAAAGCGCAAAACAGCACTAGACAGCATTATGTGTGCAGTAACTGATCTGACTGTAAAGTATGCAAAAGTAAGAGGCGCTTATGAAAATGAGATACGCAAAAACAAGCAGCCGAAATCATACTTAAATCAGGGATCCTTTGCAGCAGTAGCGAACAAAATCGTAGCTCCAATGTCGCAAAAATTAAAGACAACCATCAAGCCCACTAACAAAGCCATAATTTTAAAGACAATAAATCCTGAAATCGCCAAAGATCAAGATAAGGCGAAAAGACTACTTTTCGAAACCTTCGATCCTCGTAAAGCCAAAGTCCACATAAGCAGCGTCAGCAAAACCAGAATGAGTCTTGTGGTGGAGTCTCCAACAGAAGACGATCTGAATGAACTGGCGAACAACGAAAAGGGGTTCAAAAACTTTACGGCAGATAAACCAAAGTGAAAACTCCCGAGGCTTATAATGTACGACGTGCCTAAAGAGATGGATGAAATTGCGCTGCTCCAGGCTATTATAACGCAAAATGAAGAACTAAAAATAAGCCATGACAACTTTATAGAAAAGATCAATGCAAAGTTCAGGACAGGCAAGAAGGACGGTAGCACTAACAACTGGGTGATAGAAGTTGATCCCAAACAAGCAAAGGTTGTACATAGGTTGGTCATCCTGCAAATACAAGACTTTTTACTGGTCACAAGGTGCTTAAAATGCCAAGGCTTTGGTCATGTTTCGAAGCACTGCCAATCGCAAGAAGTATACATACACTGCACAGAAATCGGACACAGAAAACCGAACTGTCTGAAGAAAAATAATGCAGAAATCAAAAGATGCCTCAATTGCGCCAAACAGAAACGAAAATGTGATCATTCGATGAATGATAAGACATGTCCGTCGTACATCCTAGCTTACGACAGATTAATCAATTCCACAGATTATGGCGATAAATAGCTCGTCTATTAAAATCCTTCAACTGAAATGCAGAAGGTGTATAAGGGTAATGCCAGAAATTAAAAAAGCAGCAGCTTTTAAAGACGTTGATATAATGTTATTGCAGGAACCGTATGCAAGTACAACCTCGCACCATGTGTGCGGGTTAGGTCTGGGAACGGGCGTTATACAAGTTAAAAATGAGCATCCAGGCAGCAATTGCCATTACACAGGGCCACAAAATGAAGGGGGGTCCAGGCAAGAGAAATACACTAGTTGATTCTTATAGATTTTTCGGTGCTGAAAACGAATCCGACCTCCAAATTTGCCTATCACGTCAGGATTTTGTACAATTTAGGGTTAAATAGGTAAAAAATACACTTTTTGGCAATATTAACGGTTAATTTCCGGTAACCACAAATTTTATTTCAGAAATCCTTCAGAGGCATCCAAAAGTATAAGAAAAGACCTGTTAAATGCATTTTTTGAATTGTCCCAACGATTTTTTTTGGGTAAGTTATGATGTTTTGAAGTTGCGCTCTGAGCGTCCTGTTCATAAACTGTTCAATAGGCGAATGCAGGCGTAGCCGCGTTAAGATTCACTGTCCATTTTAAATTGATTGTCTCAGACAAAGAATAATGTATTGTTTTCTTCTTTCCTAACAATATTTTTTTTTTTTTTTAAGTTTAAGGTCACAGAAATTGTTAAGAAGCGTTATTTATTTGATAACAAATAACAATATTTTTCCGCGTCAAAAGGATTGGAGTTTAGTTCCTAATCAAATTTGACTACAAGTGGTAAATCTTCTCAGTATTTTGATTTTTTGTATATTACATAAAAAATAGCTGTTTTGTTTTGTTCTCATTTATTACAAAAGAATTTTGAAGTGAGTTTAGCGTTATCCATCCTGCACCACGTGGAGGTACCACTTCGTTACAGGACTAACCCAAAGTATATGGAGGCATCCAAAAGTATAAGAAAAGACCTTTCAAATGCATTTTTGGAATTGTCCCTAAGATTTTTTTTAGGTAAGTTATGATGTTTTGAAATTGCGCTCTGAGCGTCCTGTTTACAAACTGTTCAATAGGCGAATCCAGGCGTATAGCCGCGCTAAGATTCCCTGGCCTTTTAAAATTCTATGTAGTAGTTATCTTTATTGCCGGAAGGTGACGACTTGACTTTCACAATTCCGTGCCAGTTCCGATAAAGAAAAGATTTCTACTCGATACATTAGCGGGGTCGCAACACGAAATAAGTTACTGTTTTGCTTGCATTTCTGATTGGTGTTGTTACGTATAGATGGCTTCGAAATATTCTTGTAAAAATAGCTCGGATGCATTTTGCTATATGTGTGGAAATTTTGAAGTTGGTAAATATAGGAGATCTATAAATGAAAAGAGAAAAACATTATATTATAACTGTTTTGGCATAACCGTACGTAATCAAGATAAAACATGGGTTCCGCATATACTATGCAATTCTTGTGATACATCTTTAACTCGTTGGAACACAGGTGATAAAAAAGCCGTACAATTTAGTGCGCCAATGAAGTGGAGGATGCCCACTAACCATCTAACTGACTCTTATTTCTGTTTGTCTGATGTACAAGGGTTCAATAGTAAAAATAAAACGAACATAGTGTACCCGAATGTGACAACAGTTACTCGACCTGTTGCGCACTTAATGAATGATGTTGGTGACCAAACACAAGAAAATTCTGACGTAGAAAATGAAAATGCATATGTAGCTGCTGATTCCGATTTTGAACTATCTACTTCGACATCGTCTAAAATCGTACAGAAGTTGCAACCTTATACTCAAGGTGAATTGAATGATCTCGTACGAGATTTAGGTCTCTCTAAAGAGTCGTCAGATCTACTAGTCTCTAGGTTCAAAGAAAAAGGTTGATTAAATCCTGGTGTTAATGTTACGTTTTATAGAAACACAGAACACGAATTTATAAAATACTTTTCAAGTTATGAGTCGCTTGTATTTTGCTGCAATGTAGAAGGATGCTTTCAAGAATTAGGAAGTATGTATGAATCAAATGACTTTAGACTTTTTGTAGACTCATCAAACAGAAGTCTAAAAGCAGTGTTATTGCATAACGGCAATATTTTAGCACCTATACCAGTTGCACATTCGGTGACCTTGAAAAAAAAGTACGAAAATTTGGCACTTCTTGAAAGCTTGCAACTTCATGTAAAAAATATAATAAAAAAGAATTTAGTTGATCGAAACAAAATCATATTGCCTCCATTACATATAAAGCTTGGAATAATGAAGCAGTTTGTAAAAGCTTTAAATAAAGAGGGGGAATGCTTTCAATATATTTCCCTAAAATTTAAAAATTTATCGGATGCTAAATTGAACGCGGGTGTTTTTGATGGACCTCAAATTCGATCCCTAATGAAAGATCAAAATTTTGTTAAATCGATGAATGAACTCGAGAGAAAGGCATGGTGTAGCTTTAAAAACGTTGTTGAGAAATTTTTAGATAATAAAAAGGATGTTCAATACAAAGAAATTGTTGAGAATATGATTTTAAACTTTAAGAATTTAGGGTGTTTAATGAGCGTTAAATTGCATTTTTTGTATAATCATTTGGATTACTTCCCTAATAATCTTGGAGATTTCAGCGAAGAACAAGGCGATACATTTCACCAAGACTTCAAGGAAATAGAGAGAAGGTTTGAGGGTATGTGGGATGTTCACATGATGGCCGATTACTGCTGGACATTAAAAAGAGAAGCGAGTGATGAATCGCATAAAAGAAAAGCAATAAGACGATCTTTCAAAAACAAAAAAATCGTCATTCTGGAAATGATTTTAAATATATATATATATAATAAAATAGATTCCTGGTGTTGGTACCTCCATCCTAATAATGGGATAATCCTTTAATTAGAAATATTTAAATTAAATAGATTCCTGGTGTTGGTGCCTCCATCGTAATGATGGGTAAGTCCTTTAATTAGAAATATTTAAATTAAATAGATTCCTGGTGTCGGTGCCCCCATCCTAATGATGGGTTAGTCCTGTAACGAAGTGGTACCTCCACGTGGTGCAGGATGGATAACGCTAAACTCACTTCAAAATTCTTTTGTAATAAATGAGAACAAAACAAAACAGCTATTTTTTATGTAATATACAAAAAATCAAAATACTGAGAAGATTTAGCACTTGTAGTCAAATTTGATTAGGAACTAAACTCCAATCCTTTTGACGCGGAAAAATATTGTTATTTGTTATCAAATAAATAACGCTTCTTAACAATTTCTGTGACCTTAAACTTAAAAAAAAAAAAAAAATATTGTTAGGAAAGAAGAAAACAATACATTATTCTTTGTCTGAGACAATCAATTTAAAATGGACAGTGAATCTTAACGCGGCTACGCCTGCATTCGCCTATTGAACAGTTTATGAACAGGACGCTCAGAGCGCAACTTCAAAACATCATAACTTACCCAAAAAAAATCGTTGGGACAATTCAAAAAATGCATTTAACAGGTCTTTTCTGATACTTTTGGATGCCTCTGAAGGATTTCTGAAATAAAATTTGTGGTTACCGGAAATTAACCGTAAATGTTGCCAAAAGTGCATTTTTTGCCGATTTAACCCTAAATTGTACAAAATCCTGACGTGAAAGGCAAATTTGGAGGTCGGATTCGTGTTCAGCACCGAAAAATCTATAAGAATCAACTAGTGCATTTCTCTCGTCTGGACCCCCACCCCCCTTCATTTTGTGGTCCTGTGTTATCAATAAAGAAATAAACGCAACTCAGCTTACGATTCTATGTAACACGCATTTCGTGATAGCCGAAATTAACCTTAAAAGAAATAGTACATACGTATCAAGTGGATATTTCCAGCTAAGTAAACCCATTGAACCATTTTTAATATTGCACGTATTAAAAGGAAAAAAGGTTATTATAGGCATAGACTCGAATGCGAAATCGCCCTTATGGGGTGCACACATACAGACAATAAAGGCAGAATTTTGAAAGCGTTTATCCAACATTGGAACCTCGAAATATGCAATACCGAAGACAGCGGCCCCACCGTCAACCACGAATTGGGAAAAGGAAATATCGATATCACTCTGACTACAAGGGAAGTAAACGAACTGACGGAATGGGCAGTAGACGATTGGGGGAACTCTAGCGATCATCTTCCCTTAACATTCAGAGTTGAAAAACCTAGAGAAAGGCACCATAGGTATATGCAAAGCGAGGAACCATACTGCGGATAGCTTTGAACAAGGCCAACTGGGAAGCGTTTGACAAGAAAATGACCATTGAATGAAACAAAGCTAAAAAATTCAAGCTCGACTCTAGAGACAATATCACCAAAACGGTTACAAACATCAACGATATAATAAGAAAAACCTGCGAAACAATGGCACCCAGAAAGCGGTTCAAAAGAAGGACAGTACCATGGCCGAATGAAGAGCTAACGGACATGAAACAACAATACATACATAGCGCGCAGAAAATATCAAAATGAAATTAACCGAGAGCTGAGGCGAGAATGCCGTGACCGGTATAGAGAGCAGAGACAAGAATACACGAAGCTAATAAACCAGACAAAAGTAAAAAATTGGCGAGATGGAGCTTTGTTTACAAGATGATGGCGAATAAAGTGAAGTTAAAAGAAGTCGCAAGCAATATAAAGATCGGCAGCGATTATAAGATTGGACAAGTACGGCAGGGGAATCTAGAGCAGCTTTTCCCGGCGGATAACATCGAGAATGATACAGAGGAGCACAGAGAGATGAGAAGAGCCATCGAAAAATCTCCGAAAGGAGAAATGGAAGAATTTACCTTGAGTGAGTTAAATCAAGCTATTGACAGAATTAAGTTGAAAAAGGCCACGGAACCAGATAATTTCAATCTAGAAATTATAAAGAAAGCCGCAAAAACTCTCAAGCATGATCTACTAAAGATATTTAACGCATGTCCGAAGCAAGGAATCTTCCCAAACGAACTAAAGATCTCTAGAGTACTTACGATTAAGAAAGGAAGGGACAAAGATCCCACAGATCCATTACACAGGTCTGCACGGATTTTTTTTTAAATATCAGAGTGATTTCCGACGTATTTTTGTGCGCTGAATACGAATCTGAAGTCGAAAAATGCCTATTACGTCATGTCTCTGAAACCTGACGTGCTACAGACTTGAATTTGTGCTTAAATTAAAGGTTGGTTCTTCCACTAAAAAAATCATATAGGATAGTTTAAAAAAAAAATGGTTTTAACCTTGCTATTTCTAGTGATTATAATGAAACTGCAAATTATTTAATTACATTGAGCAGAGCTCATACAAAGCACTACTTGACTGTTTTCGGGGTTGGTGTTTAAGAATCCAGTGTCTCCTTTATAAAATTGAAAATGGTGGATCCAAGATGGCGGAAGTAAAATAAAAAATTTGAATTAACTGATAATAATTAAAATAACTCAAGCAAATCAGTACACCGGCCGCAAAATAAAAAAAATAAACTTAGGATCTAAAAATCACCACTTCAGGTTTTTTATTTTTATTTAAATAAATAAAATAAAATTAGATATGTTGAAACTTCCATGCAGTGGAATTTCCAGGGCAAAAGAAAAACAACAGCAGCGTATAGTGAAAAGAAGAAATTTAATAATTGAGTGAATACTGGTGTTTCGACTGGCGATAATTGATGAGCGACGTTACTTGCTCGAGTGTTCGGGCGCGACTGACGTGGGCAGAACAATTTGCACGACAAGCAAGCCTCCACGCATGCGCAACTGATCACGCCTCTCATTCTTATTATAAAACGCGATAAGCACTTGATTTAACAAGATAAATATCTCTTGCGTTATCGACTACTATATTACTTTTACTATATCAAAAGAATACGTACATTTGATTTTTTGTATTGTATTGTGTTGTATAAAGTAAGTTACAAACAAATTTTTTGTTTAACTGCATCTTTAATTTAGACGTTTAATTTTATGCGAGTTACTCGGAACAGAATTTACTGATTTGCGAATTACATCATTTTTATGGTGCATATTCATTGTTTTGAAATTTATTACTCATAGACATATCAATTTAAAAAATGCCACCAAGATCGTGCATTAATAGCCCCGACAAATTTTGTTACATTTGTGGTAAGTACACATGTGTGAAACAGCGTCTAAATATAAATGATTTCGTCAAAAAAAAAATATTTCAACTATTTCGGAAACGAAATAGGAAATCAAGACAAAACTTGGGTACCTCATAAAGTATGTCAATCTTGTGTTTAATTTTTAAGATTACGGAGCAAACAAAAAATAAAAAATTTGTCATTTAGTGTACCCATGATTTGGCGTGAACCGAGAAATCATGATGAATGCGATTTTTGCTGCTGCAAGTTATTCGGTTTCAACACGAAAAATAAAAATTCCATTGTTTATCCTGATGTTGTATCTGCAACCAAGCCAGTTCCTGTATCACCTACAGATGTTCTTCCAGTTATTCCAAGGGTTGAAGAGAATGCAGTTCCTGTAGAGGAATCATATGATTCGGAACATCTTGATTCTGATCATGATTTTGAAGATCATGATGATGACAGTCCTAAATTGTACACCAATCTTCATTGAATGATCTAGTGAGAGAATTAGACCTACCGAAAGATAAGGCAGAGTTGTTGGGCTCCAGACTTAAAGAGCGTAATTTACTTCAACCTAAAGTAACTTTCTCCTGGCACAGACATCGAGAGGAAAAATTTGTTGAATTCTTTTCTGATGAAAATTCTATGTCTTACTGCAACAATGTGCAAGGATTAATAGAGAAGTTTGGAATTCAATATGATCCTACAGAGTGGCGCTTCTTTATTGATTCCTCAAAAATAAGTTTAAAAGGCGTGCTGTTAAACAATGGCAATAACTATGCTTCAATTCCCATATTTCACTCAGTTCATCTTAAAGAGAACTACACAAATATGAAAAAAGTATTTGAATGCGTGCAATATGAGAAGCATAAATGGAAACTTTGTGGTGACTTAAAAGTAATCTGCATGATGTTGGGGCAGCAGGCTGGGTACACTAAGTTTCCTTGCCATATCTGCCATTGGGATAGTAGAGCAAGGGATCAGCATTGGATTTTGAAATATTGGCCAACTCGAGAAGCACTTGTACCGGGTACAAAAAATGTTGTACATGACGCTCTAACCGACAGGAATGACGTATTGATACCGCTTCTTCATTTAAAACTGGGCTCAATGAAACAGTTCGTAAAAGCACTGAACAAGGAAGGCGAATGTTTCCTTTACTTTAAAAAGAAGTTCCCAGGGTTAAGTGATGCGAAGATTAAAGAAGGTGTTTTTGTGGGGCCCAAAATCAGAAGCCTCATGAAAGATGACAAATTTGACCAAACAATGATCACTCTGGAGATAAATGCATGGCAAGGCTTTAAAAAAGTTGTGAAAGGATTCCTGGGTAATAACAAAGAGGAAAATTATGAAAGCCTTGTTGCTGAAATGTTAGAAGCCTATAAGCAATTAGTATGTAACATGAGCATTAAACTTCATTTCCTAAATTCTCATTACGCTTCCTTCCCGAAAATTTAGGTGATGTAAGCGAAGAGCAGGGAGAACGTTTTCATCAAGACATTAAAGAAATGGAACGAAGATACCAAGGACGATGGAACTCCGTTATGCTTGCAGATTACTGCTGGAACCTCAAAAGAGAAGACTCCAGAACACCAAACAAAAGAAAATCCAGTTCTCTTAGTTTCGATCAAAAGAGAACCCGGTATCACACACGCACTTAATGTGAAATTGTACTAGTGCATATTGGTCAGACAACTCCTTGTCCTATCTTCACTGGTCGGACAATTTTTAGTCTTGCCTTCGCTGGTCGAACAAACCGCTGGTATTACTAATGGCGAAAAAAAAACATGATGTGGTGATTTTGAGATCCTAAGTATATTTTTTTATTTTGTGGCCGCCATTTTGGATTCGCTATTTTAAATTTTTTGAAACTAACATTGGATTCGTCATCAGCGACTCAAAAAAAACCCGAGTACTGATTTTCATGATGTTAATTTAAATTTTTTATTTTTACGTCCGCCATCTTGGATGCATCCGCCATTTTGAATTTAGAAAGGCGACACTGGATTCTTAAGCACCAACCCCGAAAACAGTCAAGTAGTGGTTTGTATGAGCTCTGCGGAATGTAGTTAAATAATATGCATTTTCATCATAATCACTAGGAATAGCAAGGTTAAAACCATATTTCTTTTCAAAACTATGAAAACTTTTTAAATCTATCGTATATGATTTTTGTAGGGGAAGAATCAAGCTTTAATTTGAGCATAAATTCGGATCTGTTGCACGTCAGGCTTCTGAGAAAATTAGGGGTAAAAACACCGAAAAACACGTTTTTTGGTGTTTTTGCCCTCACTTTTCTCAAAATCATGACGTGATAGACATTTTTCGTCTTCAGATTCATGTTCAGCGTACAAAAATATGTCGGAAATCACTCTCATATAAAAAAAAAAAAGAAAGTGAATTTTGCAGACCTGTGTTATCGTATAGACCAATCTGTCTCATTCCTGTGCTGGGAAAGCTGTTCGAAACGACGACCCTGCTAAAACTTGATAAACTTCTGCTTGACAAGATCGCTGATGCACAATACGGTTTCAGGAAAGGAAGATCAACCGAAGATGCGATTAACCACTTTAGAAGAATAATAACAAGCTCAAGGGAAAAATACGTAATAGCTATTTTTCTGGACATTGTAACGGACCGTTACCGAAAGAGGGAGAGGGAGAGAGGGCGGGCGAACCGGGAGAAGGTAGCGAGTCGGTTAGTTAGTTGAGCGATAGCCGGTGACGTGCGGATAACGCGAGATAGCGAGTAGTATCAGGACAAAATGTCCACGCCGAAAAGTCCACGGCAAAAAAGTCCACAGGTATTTAATGTCCACAGGATTCGAAAAATTACACATATGAGTAATTCCGCGATAATTTTAATATTTGGCATTTAACAACATTTTTTTTTTTACTACACCCACATGTAAAGTTATTTTCTTATTTCAGGTGATACGAAGAGCAAAAATTTGATGGTGCCAACATTTTTTTTAAAACGCACATTTTGTAGGAGCAGCTTTAAAATTTTGAACAAAATAATTTTATTATCCATTTTCAAAACTTTGTTAAATCTGTAATTCTTAATCGACTTGATCAGTTCCGGGACTTTTGCCTCTTGAAGATAAAAAATAATTATTTGTACATGTACATCTAAAAATATGAGACATAGAGATATAGCGCCGTACAACAATTTGGTGGCTCGTTCAAAAATCACTTTTCGACATTTTAGACTTGGAATCTCTCTCTCGTTCTCCCCTAAGCAAGAATCGAGGAACGTGAGTTAAAAAATGCACATTTTTCAAACGAATTACTTTTTTTTATTAATAACATTATTTTATAACCTTTAAGTACAAAATAATTATTTTAACAAAGTGATACACGCTTAGAAATATACCAAACAAAAAACAACAATAGGTTTTGGGGATTTTCAAACTGTACAGAAAGTGTGCCAGTAAAAAATAACTATTTTCGGTACCAGCGGCGCAAGTAATATCATTTTTCAAAGCCTCGTATTTTTTTCCGGTAGAGTGGCACGGTAATGTGAAAAGAGTGGTTTGAACCGTTTTTATGTAAGGAATACACTCATGCTTTACTTTTTTTTGAAATCTCGAAACGCACTTTTTCCAAACGATGAAATGTAAAAAATGTTTTCTTTATGAAAATTTAGTTTCTTTTATTTTTGTTTTTATATTTCATTTCAGGAGACAGGCACCTTCTTAAAAATGACATGGGTTGAAAGTACAATATCAAATGATAGTACAGAAAAATTTGTGCGGTCTTTCATAAACAAGCACATTTTATTTTTTGTTCGAAAGAAAAGAAATATAGGACAGTTTCCTGCGCAAATCTTTAAATATGACGAATTTCAATTTTTTTCAATCAAAACTAATTATTCTCCATCCACCAAAACTATTGTATGATATTTTCCGACATTTAATTCATATCAAAAAAATTTTTTTGTTTATAAATTGTATTAAATTCGTCTTGTAAATATACAATTTCCTAAATATTAAAAGTATCGCGGAATTACTCATATATGACGCTTCATTTGTCATGACATTTTCGCGGGTAACTTCTTGATATTGACAGTTTCTTCGAATAAAACCTCAAAACAAGCTGCTCGTTCGATGTGCGCGTTAGCCTTCGTGCCTCTTGAAGATGTTCCCGATGTATTCGACCTTCTTTATAATCAAGTCCTAGAAGATTTTATTCCTGTCGCGAATAATTTCGATATTAATTATATTCGAGGTATACGAGCTGTTGGTAGGAGGAGAGCGGTTAAAGTTCGATACGATTCCTCTCTTTGGAACCAATATAATTCGGTTCTTCAGGGGATAGCGAGAACAAATAATGCATCGGAAGGTTGGCACAATCGCTTCCAAATATTGGTCGGCAAGCACCACCCAAGCTTATACAGCTTTTTGACTGAACTTCAAAAGGAACAAGCGGATGTCGAATATATGTTACGTGATTTAAATTTAGGACAAAAAATAAGAAATTTACCAAAAAACGATCTATTAAAGCTTGAAGATCGTTTAGTTTGTATCGTAAAAAATTATCACGAATACGCAGAAGAAGATCATGAACTGGAATACATACAAAAACTTGGATACAATATACATATGTGAATCAAATGGTACATGTATTAAATAATTCATTAAATTTACTATGGACTTTTATTTATTGTGGACTTTTGTTGTAGACTATTTCTCATATGGACATTTGATTTGTGGACTTTTTGCCGTGGAGTTTTCGGTGTGAAGTTTTCGGCGTGGACTTTTTGTTCGCTAATCATCTGAAGAATAGTGCCCAGTGGGATCACGTCGAATACCATTAATGGTAAGTACATTTGTACGGATAGTGAGAATAAAGTTTGTTTCATTTTTTACATGTGTTGCTTTATTACTGCGGCCATAGTCCCGTTACAACATCAAAAAGGCCTTTGATAATGTCTGGTGGCCTAGTGTACCGAACTCAAAAACATGAACTGCCCGAAGAGATTGTACAACCTAATCAAAAGCTACCTTAGAAATAGAAGAGTCCTGATGAAGAACGGCAACGAACGTAGTCAAGAAAGTAGTCAAAGAGACAAGCAAGGGATGCCCGTAAGGCTCGGTGTTGTGACCCACTCTGTGAACCATCGCCTTCAATTCGAACCTGAAGACATATGCCATATGCCGACGACCAGGTCGTAATCATTGAAGGTCTAAGTAAGAATCAACTGGAAGAGAAAGCAAAGAAAGCACTACAGTATGTTGAGCGCTGGTGCAAAAGAAACAAAATAGAACTTGCAGCACAGAAATGTGAAGTTCTACAAGTAAAAGGACCGGACTTCCATCATAAAAATAAATATAGAATAAGAATTGGAAGCACGAAGCTCAAAACCACTGAAGAATACATGAAGTACCTAGGAGTAACCTTCCAAAAAAGACTAGGGAAAGGTCATGTCGCTATGATAGCCAACAAAACGAGAACAATCTTTAGATCATTATTTGAAGTTGCAAAGAAAGGGATTAAGGTTCGGAACGATGCTGAGGATCTACAAGGGAGTGTTCGTCCCGATAGCGACCTATACGGCACCTGGCTGGGAAGACAGACTACAGAAAGCAGACATAGCCAAATTACGAGCAGCGCAAAGATTTGCATTAATTGCAGCAACGAACTCGTACGGAAGTACTTCTACGATGTCAATGTCAGTAGTTGCGGGAGTTACGCCTATTGAGTTGGAAATCAAAAATCGTATTGCTCACTATAACCGCAGAAAGAGGACAGAATTCAGAATTGGTACCTTTGAATTTAAACCTAACGAAACTGAAAACAAGAATGAAATCAAAAGACAGATCGATCAGGAACTTATAAAGATTTGGCAAGAAGATTGGAATGGCACAGAAAGAGGGTAGGACCACTTTTGACTGTCTACCAGAAATCAAAGAAAGACTAAGGTATTATTGGATCAAACCGAACCGATGGACAAGCCAGTTCATGACAGGACACGGAAAATTCAACAGCTGGAAAGCCAAAGTCGGCATAGAAGTCGAAACGGATACAGAAAAGAGCACATGCGGAGAAGAAGACACCGCAAAATATCTTCTAGAAGTATGCCCAAAAAATGAACATGTAAGGCAAAGATTCATACACCAACATAATATTTAAATAGTAAACCTTAAAGAAATACTGAAGTACAGAGCGAAGTGGAACTCCTTCACCTCACTAGCCAAAGAACTCCTAGAGGAGAAAGAAACCAATGACTACTATGAAGCCAATCTGAATACCAGGTAGAGTCGGAATGAATAGCAGGCATATGGTATGATAAAGCAAAGAATGAAATTTCGAAACCAAGCATAAGAAACAGTTTCGAAAGTCGAGGACCAAGAAAAGGTTAAGGTATGATAAAAAGCAATGAACAGAATGTTCGAGCAAAACCATAACCTAAAGCGCCAGTTTGTTATATCAAAGTCAAAACAAGAAGCCCGAGAGACGAAATAGAAGTTACTGAGATGAGTGGTTCGGATTCCACGTTAAACTGTAGCTCCCCAACGTATTTCCTAGATTCCCGGTCTGGATTTATGCGAGCATATCGCCAAACATGTATGAATTAGAATAATGTAATTTCGAATGGATGTAAGAACTATATTGAGTCACTGGTGTGCAGAAATGCGGTGGACGGTGGGTTTGTGTAATTCCTTCTGAAATACACATGAAGGGCATTTCTCTCTTCTTTTTAATGCAAAGGATTAGTGGCAGTATTAATTATACAACTGATCATTGTTTATAAGACTCAGAATTGCTGTAATCTAAAATGTTTAAAAGTTAGTATTTTATGTTACGGAGAAAGGCTTTCAATAAATCGTTACTTAATAAAGGTTAAGTATAACAATTTTTAACAATTAGGTATAACAATAGCGGGTACTAAAAAATACCACACCGTAATTCCTTCTGTTGATAGCAAGTTGCTCATTTAAAAAAAAAAATTATTCGGCTGTAGATTTTGATATTTTCCCAAAAATAAATAAGAATAAAGCGAAGCGTCAAAATGTACGTAAAAATGTAAGAAAATAAATCAAATCGCACCTTGATTCGTGAGAGGCAAGGGGACTCACGTTAAGAAAGCACCCCGATTCGTGAGAGGCAAGGGGACTCACGTTAAGAAAGCACCTCGTTTCGTGAGAGGCAAGGGGACTCACGTTCAGAAAGCACCCCAATGGGATGATAACCCTATCACGTCCTCGTCGTTCATCCCGGTTACCGCTAAGAAGGGTTTGGTATTTTATTTTATTCCTTTGCAATTCCGAAATCACTTTTGTGTTCCAGAAAGTTTTTGAAATTGTTTTTCATTTTTTTTTTGGCATTCATAGACAGTATGTATCGGGTTTCAAACAAACTGATAAATTAGCGGTATTCTGGCGTTTAAGATACCCTTGTTACTTACAGTGGCAATGCACGAATGCAAAGTTATTGTAAAATCACATTGTACCGTTAGCTGATTTAGAACCAATTATTTTTCAGGGATTGCTAAGTATTTCCATGAAATATTTGTTGTCTGCAACTTTTGTGTTCCGCGCATGTACTTAAATCCCTACTCTGAAAATTATCTGTCGATATAACTACCCTTCAAAATGTTGCTGAAATGATTTATTAGGGCTACAATCATATATTCCCTAAATTAATAATAAAATTGCAACGTGCACATATTGAGTTTTTAGCAATCGTGGTAGTTCCTTAAAGAAAGTTCGAAATGTTTTTCTATATTTATCGCATCCAAAATGAGCTTCATAATTTTGTAATTTGTAAAAAAAACAAACATGTGCATTTTACTTAGCCCAAAAGAACACAATGACGCGGATTAGTCATCCAAATTTACATATTGCTATATTGGGATACTGCATGGTAAATTATTCACAAAATTCAGACAGATTACATAAAATTAATCTCTTCAGCATCCGTTCTTGAAATCTGTCTTTCTTTTTTACGGAATCGAAGTCCTTCAAACTTATAGAAGATAACTATTTTCGCCACTTTCATAAAATCACTCGAGCAGGACATCTGTTTCAGCGCTTAGCTTGCTGCTGCCTTTCTTAAGATTTCGGGAAATCAATATTTCTTTCTGGATTACTAAATATTTCCTCTTTCTAGTCATTCGCTCTAAAGGAGCGAAGAACCAATATTTTTTCCGACATTCTGGTTTTAACTAATCTCAACTGGTCTCAACAATTCATTATCCCCTGAATCATGATTATCGGTCTATATAACTTGTACGAATTGTTCCAAAATTGGGAAAGACGAAACGAAAAGAAGCAGAAATAATCCTTGAATCTTAACCTTTATTATGTAACGATTTATTGAAAGGTTTCTCTCGTAATAGATAATACTAACTTTTAAACATTTTAGATTACAGCAATTCTGAGTCTTATAAACAATGATCAATTGTACAATTAATACTGCCACTAATCCTTTGCATAATAAAACATTTTCATAATAATGACATGTACCTATAGCAGCGTTCACAACGCGCGTTCGAGGAGCCGGATGGGCCGCAGAAGGGTACCGCGGCGGAACGCGGTATGCCCGGGCTCTCGTAAATTGTATTATAACTCAAAAACTATTGATCGGCCCCTTTCGGCACATCAGACTTTTTTGTTGGCAAGGAATGTCTCTTTTTTTTTAAAATATTTTCCATTGAAATCGAAGATACCGATTTCGAGATATATCGGTATTTATTATTAAAATTAAATAAAAATTAAAAGCTTTGAAAATCACTGGTCGTTTTTTTAAAGTCGGTACATTTTATCCGGAGATACAGTCTTTTCAATGTGGACATGACGGTCGACGGGTGGAAATTGAAGTCCCTATAAGTAGGCAACCCTTTGATATATGGTCCTAAAATGTTTGCTGTAAGTTTCTTATCAATATAATAAATTACTTCGCGTGGAATGCCCCATATACAAAATTTAAATACGTACTAAATACTGTAGCTTGAGCATCACACAAATCATTGATAGTTATATATTTTCCAAAAAAGAAGAGTCGAACCACGAAATCTGGAAGAAGTGGCAGAAAGCTACAGCTTTACGTGAGACTCGATCATATGTCAGCACTGATTGATGAAGACATGGAAGAGCTCCTATTACTGATTTACGAAAATTTGTCCTGAGAAAATCTACAAGAAAGATGCTTGGATGGCCATATTCAAAAGGCAACGAATGTTTTAACTCCATCATTTGGTGATTAACTCCGACTCGTATGGTGCTTCAGTGAATTAAAAAGTAGCATCAGATTTGCGAAGATCGTCAATGAGGCTAACGTAACTAGGCACCACAGAAACTAAAACTAGACAAATCTGGCCATGCCTCCAAAAAATGGCAGCTACACGAACATGATTGTGTTTCAAGGAAAAAGAAGGGTTATTGTATGGACCTGGAATCTCTAAATACTAAAATTACTTTTTCAAAAAGGACTACCACTGTAGTTCAAAAAGTTATTAACAGACTGGACTTAAGTTTTGAAGGAATTTAGTCTATATAATCAACTAGTTTATAAACGTATAATATTTTTTTTTTTTTTTTTTTTTTTTTTTTTTTTTTTTTTTATTAATTAATTAACGGGCGGAATCGCCCTTTTTCACCAAATTGTTGCCGTATTAAATCGTAAGATTTAGCGAGAGCTGCAGATCGACTTAGAAAGATGGCGCCATACTTCACATTTGTGTATGAAATGTAGGACTGCAGAAACCTACACCAAGTACAGCAGCGGTCTTGAGTCGATTTCCGCCAGATAAACAATACTTTCGAAACGTAAACACAAACAACGTGGCTCGGCTTACTAACAGCGAGCTGCTGCTTGAAAACGAAATCGAACAATTGTTCACCAGACGGGGATCGAACTCACGACCTACGACTTCGTAGTCCAGTGCGTTAACCGCCTGAGCCACGAAGCCGATAAATATTACAAAATTTTCATAAATAAACAAACTTCGAAACAGTCAAAACTGTCGAAAATAGGTGTAAATTCTAATGTTTTATTAATAAACCTACCTAATTTTATTTTTCGACCATTAATGACACAGGTTTGTTTTTTGCCTAAAATCCTGAGTTATCTAGATCTTTTTCATTTTTCAATTTAAGACTAATATAAAATCCAGGGCTATCATTATATTATCTCAAAAGTGCAGTATAATTTAATTATTATATCCTCAGTAAATTCACGAAAAATGATTTTTTATCTTCTACATATACATACATATATATATCGCTCTTTAAACTGTTTTTCTGACAATGATTAAATATATTGAAAATATTAAAATTTAAAAACCTTACCACTACACCGTCATTGATTTTTCGTAATGATGGAGGCACCATTTCAGAAGGTAGATTTGTAGGTATTTCATTATTCCGTAATTTTTGCTTAATGAGCCACATAGCTAAAGCGAATTGTTCTTTATTTAGTTTTCCACTTTGACATATATCGCATAAACTCCTAAAATCAGAAATATTCCCACTATAATTTTTAACATAATATGTACTGCAAGGAAAGTAGGTTCTGTGAGCCGTCAGAAAATAAAAGCAAACATAACATTTCTTCGAATTATAATTATCACAACCTTTTAAGAAATTTCATTGCATACCTTTCTAATTCTATGAAAACAAAAATTAATATTTCTTACAATTTTCGAAATAAACGAAAATTATGAATTTTTATGGCCAAAGAATACAATTAAATTTGACACTTTAATTGGTTCAATAATAAAAAGTTATGAACAGGATTTTATGAACCTTCAGAAGTTTAGTTTAAAGTATTCTGAAAGCAACAAACTTCAAATAAAAGCAAATTATAATTTTGAAAAAGTTATTATGTAATAAATAGTCAGGCTGTAAATCAAAGTTATCTGTGTGTCGCCCTTTGTGCCTTGTAAAATTGGTGCAATAAAGATATTATTACTATTATTTTTGTTTGTTTGACGGAAGGGGGAAATGTATTAGGCAACATAGGGGGTTGATGATGTTACCCCCCGTGTGGGACTCCCTTGCCCTTGATGTTCAGGGCAAGTTTTGACCGACTAAAACCCTAACCTCTCTTCGCCCTCCATAATCCACTTGTGCAGTCTGCAGCAGAAAAGTGGCTCCGATATCCATCCCTTCCGCTGCAGACTGCCCCGGGTAATGTCGATGGTAACTGCAACCACTCCCTCTACCATCGGGTTAGTGGTTGCAGGATCTCGTGTGATCCCAGCAGGCAGAGAGATCCCAGCAGCACTGCTTTCTGCATTCGGCCTGCTATGGAATTGGCATGTTGTTGGCAGGCCGGAATGCTTTTAATGTTTTGAGTAAAGTTAGTCTTATTCCTCCCAGCACCCCAATTATTAGCACGACGAGCTTGATTATGAATCCTCGATACAGCTTGCTAATCTCGAACAGGAGTTCCTGATATTCAATCCGTTTTTCAATCCCAAAATCAGTGGGGACGTACGGCAAAACTGGGATCGCGTTAGTACCGTAGGTGCGGCGGAGATGATTATACAGCACTCGGAGAGCCGCATTGTGACGTTGCATGTATCTGAGACCGCATATCTTGGACAAGCTGCCAAGCGATGCATTAGTGTCTCAACATGACATCAATATTGACGACCCCATTCTGGCATGCGAAGATAAAACCCTCGGTCTCCGATTTCAAGCCGGCTGATCTCAAGATATGCCAAGTTGTTGGAGGTTTCGAAGGAATTGTCCATGCAATGGCTTGTCGATATGCCTTCCCTCCAACATATGGAGTTGTTCCTTCCGTATGTTAGCCCTGAGACGCACTGGGCACAGATTGATGACCGATTCAGCTTCCTGTGCACCACTACGTTCCACGTTGAAAACGAGATCGAGGTTTCGCGCCGCTCGTTCCGCCGCGTTGTACAAAAACGCCCCCACCCCCTGAATTTCATGCTGATGAACTAGCATCACCAGGGGATCCTCCGTTCACTTAATCACGTCGCAAGCAGTTTCGAGGACCATTCGGTCATGCACACACTCCATGCTCAAGAGGCCACGACCTCAAATATTTCGGGGCAAATACAGTCGTTCCACGGAAGGTCATGGATGTAAACTGCGTTGCATACTAATCATCTTCCTTGTTCATCCGTCAAGACCCCTTAGATCATCAACGTTCCACTTAAGTGCCCCAAACAAATAGAGCAATGGTGAAAAGGCCAACATATTCGTGGCTGCCACCTTATTTTTCCCCGTCAATTCTGATGACCAGATCTGACGAAGAATTTCCGCCGGTATTTCGTAATGACAGTCGTTTTAGCAGTCTGTACATCATGAACATGTCTCTGAGGCACTCCCAGGTATGTGTAAGCTTCCTCGGCGCTAAGGTGGCGGATGACATTTCCGTTGACGAGTTCCATGTCATTGTTAATGGACCTCCCTCTGTGCAAATGAACGACTGCACGCTTGTCTAATCAGAATTCCATGGTTATATCTCTCGAGTATGTGACGGCGATGTTCAGAGATCGATCTAATTGATCCTCGCCCGATGCGTATAATTTAAGATTATCCATATAGAATAAATGGGTGATATTATGTAGACGTTCACTAGGCGGCCCACACATGTACCCTTGAGATTGTCGGAGAGCAACGGCTAGAGGCAATAGTGAGATGCAAAAGAGCAGAGGACTCAGAGAATCTCCCTGATGGACACCTCTTTGGAATTGAACCAGTCTAGACATAATTCTACGTTTGCCCGATGACATGACAAAGCACGTTTTCCAAAGAGGCATCAGGTCTTCTACACTTCTCACTATGTTTGGGTGGACATGGAGACGTTTGAGCAACAAGCTTAAAAGCTCATGCTATGTTGAGTCATACGCCTTCATGTAATCCAGCGAAGCTCCTGGGGTTGATGGGAGAGTGCCAGCGTGGACCAATGTCCCCGGGATATGTTCAAGTCCTTTTCAGGACCGCAGGCCCTATCGTGGTGTCCATCCCATTCAAATGTCGGAAGATGCTGAAAGGATACGTCCATGCCCACTCGGGCAGCAGGCATAGCGGCGGAGTTGTTATTGGGGAAATAACATACCCGACGCGAACCAAAAGCCTATATCCGTAGTAAGCTGCCGAGCTGGCCTCCAGAATTTCTTTCTCGTCCAACAAGGGAAGAGAACATATCTGAGAGTGAAGTGGGTGCTACCATTGACGTTAGCGAGAGCATGCAGCTCGCAACACGCGTTTGGGAAAATCTCTGGAACGAGAGTGACCAACTACTGCTCGAACTGAAACAGATTCTGTCAGGGATGGAAGAGTACTGCACAGCAAAAAACAACATGTTCTTGGTTATAAAAATCGGACTTGTGAAGGCGCAAGAAGTATTTTGTCGAACTGAGCGGAAATGGGGAGCGCTTAAAAGGGCTCAGAAGAAGTGCGAGGTTATTATGGCATCACGTAATGCTACAGGAAGCCAAGGTAGTAGTGAAAAAGAGATAGAATGGGGAATGGAGTGGACATCCGCAAGAGGTACTACGGTTTTGGAAATGGCAGCAAGAGGGTGTCCGGGTACCATCACAGATATCACCCTAACATCAATTGGAATCACAGCCATTATCACTGAGTGGAATGTACTCCAGAAATACGCAGCGACCGACAACCACTGCATTGAGTTTCGAATTGGTACAGAATCCAATACAGAGAATAGGTCGCGACGATGGGAAACCTCGCGGGGCTGGAATGTTGCCAAACTGGACCAGGGGACATTGCTGAAGACCTTGTGCAAGTCAAGTCATCTCCAGCAAGTAAATGTCACTGGGATGACCAAATAGGAAGCAGAACTGATGATAGAACAGATGATGTGTCAGATTAAGAAGGGATGCACCGCGTCAATGTCGAAGCTTTCCCGGAAAAAAACGAAAAAACGCAGTATACGGATGAAATTGCAGAACTACGTAAAACTGCAATATGTGGGGTAACAACGGCTAACAGCTTCAGGGGCTACCGAGCATCTCAACATGCCATCATTCAACGACTGATTTCTCAATCTTCTTCGTCGCTACTACCAGCTCGCCGAACTCTTCTTCCAGTGATGCCGTCTCGTCTAGAAGACCTTCCACTTTTTGTTGTCTTTTGGAACAAGATGGGATAATGAATTTTATGAAGACATGGTGTACTGAGCCATCTACACTTTCTGCGACCCAAGATGTAGTGAACTTTTTTGTCCCCGCTACGCGTGAAGGTTCCAGAGGAAGATTGCTCCGTCATCGTGGTCACCGGTGCTGATACGTTTGGTAGTATACGTAAAAAAAAGAACACGCAAACTTTTTATAACGCCCACAGCTCGAAAAAGGTTGTTGGGTCCGTCTCGTAACGCGTCCGAAAACGAAGTGAAGTGGGGACGCTATCGCGCTTGGTAGATGCGCGCGGGAACAGTACGCGCATCTCCAGCGCCCAGGAGCGGAGCATCCGCGGGGCTGATACGGGGGAACCCACTATGTAATTGGGATACGGAATCGATAAGGGGGTTACATAGGGGTTTTCCCCACCTAATTACAGGTGTAGAGAAAGTACTCTCTGTCTTCGTCTCGTAGGCCTCCATGCAGAGAGATAGATAGATAAATAGATAGATAGATAGATAGATAGATAGATAGATAGATAGATAGATAGATAGATAGATAGAGAGAGAGAGAGAGAGAGAGAGAGAGAGAGAGAGAGGCGATACATGACACAACGTCGGTGTAACGGCCACGCTCCAAAATAGCAGCTTTTAGGTGGCGAAAGTTGGACGGCTACTGCCTGGTTAGTGGAGGCGAGTAAGGTCGCCATACACGGGGGAAATGTGGGGGAAGATGAGGCAGCTTTTTAGCGTGCTGGGCCTGAGCCATGCACACGCACAGCGACAGAAAGGGGGAAACAATGCAGGCGCGTCAGAGAGGGGCGGTGTCCCTTCTCGACGGCCACGATGACTCCTACCATCGGGTGGTACCTCCTGCGCTGCCGAGAGGGACAGCCAGAGGAAAGAGGGGCTTGGGCGTTTCGAGTGCGCGGAAGGTGGTGACGCTCCCGGCGAAACGCGCTACCGAGCAATTACGGTAAAGCCGTTCAGGCGGTTTACCGGCGACTGACGGACGGGTATCCGAAATCATGGAAATCGGTGACAAAAAGAAAATGATTGAGGAAGGCGATCCTGAGCTCCGGGACACTTGCGACACGCGAGGGAACCGCGGCATCCACCGCGACGGATCTGCCAGGAGGTCAATCGGTGACACCCTGTCACAAAATAAATATTATTATTATGCGATTTTTCAAAATTGAATTTAAAGTCTATAGGGGATAGTGCTCCAAGATTAATACAGTTTTGATTTAATGCTCTAGAACCTATACCGAGTACAATATTTTAAAGTATCATAAAGCGTATAAAAGTAACTTCGGTACCTTTTGACCGTACAGATCGATTTTTGTTTTACATCACAAAAATTTAACAGAAATGCTATGTAAGGGATTTTAAACACATCGTCTATATTTTCACTATAATCACTCAGTAACCTAATTTAATATTCGAACTAAAAAGATGTAGATAACTTTACCGACTTAAGTAAAATCTGAAACAAAATTTTGTATAACAAAACATTGAAGTGGTGTCTGCAGTAGAAAAGCAAACAAGCCTTTTCGCTTCAAATTTGCAGAAAAATGTCTCAAAATAAACAGCAAAAGTACAAAAAAAAATGTTTTATGAGATGATCATCTTGAAGCCTCCTCTTGTATTATATCCCATTTACATAATATTCGAACCATATGAAAATAATTTTAAATATTTTAAACATTGGGCATTATTTTACAAGTCAATTCAATTTTCAATTCAATTCAATTCAATTCAATTTATTAACCCATATATGAATAATACAATTCTTTTGGGTGGAGTACACTTAAAATATAAAACTATAAAATACAAAAAGTGTATAAAAAATGTGTATAAATAAAATAAAATAAAAAGGGACGGAACATCATTGCGGCGCCAGGTTACCAAAACCGAGAATTGTTGACAGAAAAGTTCGAGTAGAGAGTTAAAACGTACTATAAAATGACAAGCGCATTGTGTACAGTATATAAAAACGCAGTTGGACAAAATTTTTTGTTCTTAAGTACATATAGTGATCACGCAATAACCAAGCGCAGGTTCGGACAGTAAACTTTGGTACAGACGCGGACGCACGAACAAGTATAAAATAACAAGAAAGAACACAAAAGAACTAAGCTGAAATACGTATACCGAGACTGCAGGAGCATTACATCAGTAGTCCATAATTTGCTGTCTTCTCGCAAAGCAATTTTTAACAAAATAAAATAATGCCTTCAAAGAGACCAAATCAATGGAGGTCAATAGAAAGGCTAAGACATCAGCCCGATTCCGCAACGCAGGTTTGCTGTGCAGGCTGACTCTTGAAGGATGCGAAAGCGGGCATTCGGACAAAATATGGATTAGTGAGTCTTTCGCTTCCATGTTACATAAAGTGCAAAGAGCCGTTGGGTTGTACGGATGAAAAGTGTCGCCAATACAGAGAGAGCGAGAGTGGATCGTGGCTGTTCGTATTTGTATTTTCAGTCTAAGATAAGGAAGATGGCAACGAATCGGATATAAAGTTGCAAGGCTGTCAGTAAACTGTCTAAAAATAGGTATCTGAGTAGACTCCGAAGAGTAATAACGTTGTAAGTCACTGGTACGTAAAGCTGAGGCATAAACTTCACAGGTTGAAACCAAAAGGGACTCCCAGTTTTCTGCAGTTAAATTGACCCAAAGGCCGTCATGGGAGGACGAACCCAGAGCGCGTCTTAGCTGAGAGAACCAGTTTAAAACCGGCTCCTCCAGTCCGCCCGCACTGAGTTCGAACAACCTGACTAAACCCATCCGCGGAATACTATCTAACGGTTGACGCAGAAGCCTTATGACTAGGAGAAGTGCTCTCCTGACAATTTCCACGGCGATAGGGTATAAGCCAAGCTTCAGGCGCAACAGATACGAAGGTGTCGATCTAGGTAATTTTAACCATTTCTTAAAGAAGTCAACTTGTACGGTTGTTTATACCAGAGCTTGTCATGAGGCATAGAATCGAATGCTCTGCGGAAATTAACAAAAAGAACAAAGCACTTGGGGGCTTTTTTCCTCAGCTGTATTTGAACTGCAGCCATTAGCGCAAAGATGTTATCCTCCGCAGAGCGCCCCCTTCTAAATCCAGACTGTTCGTTTGGAAGTACGTCACGTCGTAAGAGCCAGGTCTCCAACCTCCCTGCTATTACTTGAGTGAAAAGTTTAGTGAGCGCGTTTGTAATAGCTATCGCTCTGTAGTTATCAGGATCGGAACGATCTCCCTTTTTGAAGAGCATGAAGAGCGATGAATGCATCCAACCATCAGGTGGAAGCTCGCTATCTAGAATTGAATTAAACAGGTCGAGGATGAAAGTGAACCAAACACCCGAAAGCAACTTGAAAACTCCAGCGGGGATGCCATCGGGCCCCACCGCTTTGCCCGATTTTGGTCTCTTCATACTCTTCTGCAGTTCTATCGACGTGAACGGACTATCCAACTCTTCGCAAAAAACCCCATAAAAAGTTACCGGTGACGTAATACTTTGCGGGTAAAGGAGTGTCAAGTGCCTACTCCACGTCTCAAGGGAGATCGAAGAACTACGCGTTGGTCTCGGCCTGTGCTCCCGAACCGTGGACCAGAAACCCCTAGCATCCCTCACATTCGCAAAAGCATCCACTATCCCTGTCACATACGCTTGTTTCGCTGTAAAAATCGTTTGTCTGAATGATTTTTTTTCCGCTAAATATTCGGATACTTGCCGCTGAGCATGCTCACTTTTGCGCAAAAACTCTAAAGCTCTATTTAAGCGTTTACGCGCTTTTCTACAGCTCGCATCGTACCATCTGGGAACAGGTTGCCTCACGTTACAATTATCGCGCGTATCCGAAATCAAGCGCGAAAGTCCTTCTTGTTCAAGTAACTCTACTAAACCCGCACATAATTTCGAAAAAGAGGGACTCTGCGCTTCCTGATCCAGGTAAATCTCATAGGGATTCATGTCGCGCATTCTACCCATCAACCTTGACGCACCCTCTGCCGACCAGGTTATTTTATTTCTAACAGCGGTGTTTAACCGGGGCATAACATGCACTGAACCTGAGAAAGCAAGAGACAAAGTCCCTGTAGCAGGCAGATGGTCAGAGCCCCCGTCATCTAAGCCTATTGAAAAGTCTTTTACAAATTGTAAATGGTTTGCGGAGACCCAGACCAAATCCACTATGCTACGACCATTCTCATTAAAAAAGGTATAATTCGCTGGTGAATCACCCAGAGTACGACCGTTTAATAAAATAAAGTTGTTTTCGAACATCCACTCATATAACATTTTACCACGAATATTGTGTCTAGGATCATACGTACGCCTGACAGCACTCAATTGAGAATTGACAAAAAGGTGTGCACTTTCGTTTTCTAAGTCAAGGGAGCCCATCCATGAATTGAAATCTCCCCCCAATAAAAATATACTATTAGGAAATTTAATCATTAGAGAATCTAAAACCGTTTGTAATTTTTGAAGTAGCAAAAGTAAATTAATTGTAGGTGAAAAATAAAATGAACCCTGCAAAATAGAAATCGGATGTGTTTTCACATGTATAAAAATCCAATGAGGAGAGGCCTCAATCACTTCAGGGGACCCTACCGCTGGTACAATCGATAATAAGCCGCCCCCAAATCTTCCTCTTGAGCCTTCTCGCGTAGCAGGAACAAAGAAGAACTTAGTACCCTCTTGTTGAGACGGAGTGGTATATGATGCAAGCCAGGTTTCGGTGAAATTCAGTATTGCTTTGGGTGCAAATTTGTTTATCGCAAGAAGGGTTCGAGGTCCATGAACATTCCAAAATATCAAGCTGATCTCCAAATCATTCTGTTCATGCACATCATTTAAACCTTTCTGACTAGGCGGAGTATTTCCACAAGTAATTGCTGTTTGAGGTCTGAGGCGATGAATTAGCGAATGTCTATTAGTCATACAACCCTTTTGGTTAGAACCAGGGGCCGCCATTAGACGTTTTTTGGTCCATCGGAATCAATCTGTCACTAGTTGTAGGAGATACCGTCTGAGCAGGCAAACCACCCTTTTCAAACTGACCGGAAACGTCGGACCAGACATAACAATCGTTTTCAACAAAAACTTTGTTAAATTTCCTGGTGACTTTTTTGTTCGCTGCCTTCGCCTGACGCACAAGTACTCTGGCCTGGAAGTCAATTTTTCGCTCTGCTTCAGTCAGGTCACTGTCAATAAAAATCTTTTTCCCAGCTAGAACGTTCTTCTTTTTTTCAAAAATTTGATTTTTTGCTCTTGAAGTCAGCAACTCCACCAAAATGATGGGCGGCTCCTTCCGGATGAAGAATGCGGTATCCACTACATCATTCAGATGAAAAGTAGTCTTGAGAAAGGATTCTACACAGGAAGTTACATCCCCCACTACTTTAAGGCCTCGGATCCTTATATTTTTTTTTGCGTAAGAGCTTATTTTGTTTTTCTATTTCCGCAGTTAGGCAGCTTATTTGTTTGTCCTTCTCCTCCATCTTATTTTTTAGGTCAGCGATCTCTTGCGCAACATCCGATCTGAGCAATCCAATGGCTGCCATACTCTCCGAATGCACGTCATCTATTTTTTTTGAGACAGCTGCAATTATTGCGTCTTGAATCGCTGCTAAATTATTTGCCATTTCGTGGTTCTGGTCTTCTGGCGTCAATTCAAGCCTTTTTGTAGCTGGTATACCAACACGCTGTTTTTTAATATTAGAAGCGTCCTGAGTAATTATTTTACACGATTCTGGCGAACGATGACGCTTCGGTGACTCGAAGTAGTCGATTATCGTAGTGGTGGTAGAGTCTTTATATGACAACCATTTTGCCGCGGTTGACGGACGGCCCACTGACGACGGCCGATGTTGAGGCAGGTCTTGTGACACCTCCCTCGAGCCTGTCAAAATTTTGGGCGTACTGTTTGGGAGAGGGGTAGGAACGCCAGACTCCTCCTGATGCATGGGCGTGACGGGTTCGCCTGGACTGTGCTGCCACTCTTACGAGCAGCGAATACAGGCACTAAATTCTCGAGACATGCAGGCCGAGAAAGACGGAAGTCGTAATACTGCGACTGCGCAAATTGCCCAAAATTCGAGCCCTGGCTCCACGTGGCTTAGAAAGATATGAAATTCTTTTTTTTTTTTATTTTCTCACCTAACTGACGAACACCAACCAAAGACTCGTCTTACCACCCTCTCCCGAGATTCTGTGTATCAGATATCTCACAGTATTCTTGTATTCTAGCTGAATGACAGTTGGAGGTTAGAAACTACTCTAATCTTGAGATTGCTGATTTGCAGGATAATCGGAGAAACCACGCATAGCTCTCAAAGAGTAACACGGACGAAACAGGACGGCACACGACGGCCGCAGTTACACAAAAATAAATAGTGAAATAACCGAACAAGTCAAGAAAAGCTACGGCTCTCAAATGGAAACGTGCACGTCCCTTAAATGCCGGAAGTGAACTCATTATTTTACAAGTCGAAATTATATATTTATTACAAGTTAAGTAGGAAAATCAAAGTAAGGAAACCAGGTGTTTTCGAAGTTCTGTAACTTTTGATATAAAGGATAAAAATACTTCTAATTTTTTTTAAATTATCCTCAATTACATGCATTTTGACAACTTTCGTTATAATTTCGCTCTCCAACTCTAGGGAAAAAAGATAATTAATCAGTTCTGAAAGTCAAGAAAAATGATTTCATGGATAGGTGACTTTAAATGGCCAGATCTTTGGAAATATAGAAAATAATGCGAATCATTTAGACAAGCTTTGTAGGTAATTTTGTTCGCTTCAATACATTCCTATGTAGTTTTAACGTGGAAACGCTGATGAAAGAGATCCATTTCTGGCTATTTTCGAAAATTTCACATATCAACTTTAAAAATATTCTAATCATTATGGGATTAATTTTCTTACACCAAATATCTAATAATGAAAAAAAAAATATGAAAACAGTCCTGCAATAACAAATAAGTGCAATAACCTTTTAAAAAACTTGTAAATTAAACATATTTTCGGTTTCCCTTTGCGTATTATTTTCATTTGCGACTTAAAATAACCATAAGGCATTGCTGAAATGATATCAGAAAAAAAACGGGAAATGTGGAGGATCTTTGGGTGGAATTCAATTGCAGCTCTTCGTGCGTAATAATAACGACAATAAACTTTAGAAGTATCTGCTCGCACTTTTTTAGTTCTGTAAGCCACAGTAAAATCTAAAAGTAGATTCAAAACAGTAGAATAGAATAGAATAGAATAGAATACTTTTTATTTAGCTTGAGGGGTAACCTCATGGGTAGATTAATGATTATGTATGTATAATGAGCTAAAGAATTCGAGAACCGTACAGTAAGTTATAGCGCAGTGAAAAGGAATCGAACCGCGAAGAAAGTAAATGTTGATAATTAGTGGGAAAATGTTTTAAATATTACAGAAGCGCGGAGAACATTGAAATGTCGAGAATATTAATTTTTTATTTATTAGCCAATCAACTTTCTGCCCGAAATTTCGCAATCACAAAGAAAGCAAAATAATTTAGTTTTAAAATTATCAATGGTTTGGCTATATTTGACTCGATTCGGTAGGGCAATCCAGAGCCTAGTAGATGTGATAAGAAACGATTTCGAGTAGGTTTCGGAACGATGGATTGGCGCTCTCAACTCACTTGTACACGAACGAAGAGCACGATCAGTAACGTCGCAACGACATGTATATCTACCATACAGATAGCCTGGAATCTTATTTTTCATTAGAAGGAACGTGATGATACCAATAAAATAGAGGCGACGTGACGTCAAGGTGAGCCAGTTAAGTTTTATGCGGTATGCCGTAATGTGCTCATTACGACGAAGATTGAAGATGAATCGGATGCCAGAATTGAGCATCCTTTCCAGCTTCAGCCTCAACGTTGAGTTGAGATCATTATACACAGCACAGCAATAGTCAAAATAGGGAAAGATGATGGAAGTGACGATTTGTATGCGAGTGTCAGTAGGCAGCAAATAACTATTCTTCCAGAGCTGTCTCAAAGTAGAGTAAACGCGATTGGACGTAACGATAATGTGTTGTTTCCAAGATAAGAGGGTATCAAAATATAAGCCAAGATTACGGACCGATTTGGCCCAAGGAATGATGTTCCGTACATTAATAGGTGGTAGGTTTGATAATTCCAGTAAGTTAATAAAATACGAACTGCCGATTATAATTGCTTGGGTTTTGGAGAAATTAACAACCAGATCATTATCGCTCGCCCACTCGCAAAAGCTTTCAGCATCCCTGGTGATTCGCGCACAACCCTCCTCAATTTTTTCAAGAGGGCAGCTTAGGAAAATCTGAGTATCGTCGGCAAAGATCATATGCTTAGTGTGTCGCAGGACTCTGGGGAAATCATTAATAAAGATAGAAAATAGTAAAGGACCCAACACAGAGCCCTGGGGCACACCGGCATTTATCGGTAGCCAAGATGAAGCCACCTGGTTATCCAACAAAATGGCCTGCGACCTATTGTAGTAGATGGAGGGATAGAGGACAATTTTTAACGCAAAGCGATTCTTAATATAACTAATTATCAAATTGTTTTATATATTAAACTCTTGAAGGACCCGTCGCCATTTTGAATTTTGAAAATCTAAGAAAGGTTTCATAATAAGAACCACAAAAATTCCCAAATACCAAATTTGGAGTCAATTAGGTAAAAGAAACAACTCACCACACAAAGAATTTAACATAATTTTATAGTTTATTTATTTTATATATTAACGCAGGTCTTCAACATATTAAAAGCAGGCCTGTAATGTCTTCTGACAGATCAGTATTTTCTTTCTCTTTTAGTATCTTTAATCTGGTAATGTTTGGATCTGAATTTACTAAAAGATAATGCAGAATACCTTGATTGGTGTCTTTTCGTGACTTCATTCTGATATCACTGTCCGACACTGATGTTGCCTTTGACAAGCGAAGTATCATTTCCGAAGTATTTTTTCGTGCTGAAAACGATGGCGCTAACAGAATTTTGCTATCCCGTCACATTTTGGAGAAAAATGGGGTTAAATGTGTCAAAAATAACGTTTTTGGCCATATTTCGGTTTATTTTGTAGCAGAGTGGAATTTATTTTTGACAAGCGAAGTATCATTTCCGACGTATTTTTTCGTGCTGGAAACGATGGCGCTAGCAGAATTTTGCTATCACGTCACATTTTTGAGAAAAATGGGGTTAAATATGTCAAAAATAGCGTTTTTGGCCATATTTCGGTTTATTTTGTAGCAGAGTGGAATTTATTTTTGACAAGCGAAGTATCATTTCCGACGTATTTTTTCGTGCTGGAAACGATGGCGCTAGCAGAATTTTGCTATCACGTCACACTTTGCTGAAACATGAAGTTCAATCTGGTTAAAAAATGAGGTTAAATTTAACCACGTTTTTCTGCAAGTGTGACGACATAACATAAATTCTGCTAGTGCCATCGTTTTCAGCGTGAAAAAATACGTCGGAAATGATACTTCACTTGTTAATAATAAATTCCATTCGGCTACAAAATAAACCGAAATATGGCCAAAAATGCTATTTTTGACACATTTAACCCTATTTTTCTCCAAAGTGTAATGTGATAGCAAAATTCTGCTAGCGCCATCGTTTTCAGCACGAAAAAATACTTCGGAAATGATACTTCGCTTGTCAAAGGCAGACAAAAAGTAAAATTTTGTCGGTCAGTGTATGTCGAGCTCACGCAAGACGGAAGATTTTATTCGTTGCTTCTTGAGCCGCTTCTGACAAATGACACAGCTCAGCTGACGCTGCAACAATATCGGCTACACGTATGAGTACTTTATGTACGGTAGGAGGCATGGTATACCACTTGTACAAATTTACGTACAATTTTGCAGTATCCAGACAGTACATTTTGAATTTTGTCGTGTCTATTTTACGACCACTAAGGAAGGCCAGTAAAATATTTCGGAATCAATTAATCAATCCTGCATCTGTACCAGTTGCTTCGGATGCATTCTAAGGATAAAAAAAAATTTCGAGCAATATTCCCCGTATTTGTTGTTCCGTACCTTTGTTTGACGACATCCACTGTAATTCCAAGTTTTTGCTTAACGATTTTCTGAACCAGTTTATTCGATTGTTTTTTAATATTTTGTTATCATTTCGGGCACAAACCTTTTTAACGTCCATATTGTACGATGTATGCAATATGCACTCCATAAATCGTATCAGGCAATGCAACGACGATAACTCAAACTTGTAGTTTTCAACAATAGGCGGCATATTTTCAAGGAGTAGTAGATCGTTCATTCGACTGGGTTTAACGTAACTCATGTTGCATGATGCTGATGACTTTTGTTCGGTTAATGTATTGCAAGTCTTGCCATCAATCATCGTACACAATAAATTGTATTGTACTTTCATCGCCCTTTTGTTAAATATAATTTTGAAGGCATTGAACGGGTTTTCTGTAATTTCTCTCTGAAATTGAAATTTGATCGGACGACACAACCGTGGTGACGACGGGCGTTCATTCGTCCATAATATTTCCTCGTTAGGACGGTTAATCAATATTGGGATAAATGTAATGGTAAACACTGAACATTAGTCGTTGAAAACACTGTTATCTTCATCATTATCATCATCAGCTTCGTTATTATCAACTTCAACACGTTCCAATGATTGACCAGCACGTATTATTACGTCACGCGAGTAAGAACGAAGGACTTCATTTACTCTTCTTTCGTTTGTTCGATCAGAACATTCGCCGAGCCTCGAACGCGGTCGTCATCTACTTGCTAAAGAAGTTGTCACCTGTACAAGATTAACAAAGTCAACAGAAAAATTGTTTTTCATGAACTCCTTCGACTGGGATAAAAATTTCGCTTTAAGACGAGCAGCAGCAATCCATATACGATTAAATTATGGCAAAAAATGGATATGTAATTTTGACTTAATTTGTTGGCATTCGTCATTGGTGTATACTGTGACCCCCCAAAAACCGAACCCCAAAATTCCGAACCGACCCAGAAAATGCCCAAACCGTCGTCGTCGTTCGCAACCGCCCGCAACCGCAACGCCAACCAATAAAACCTCAACCAACCACATCCCGGGGGTCACAAGACCTTACGACGCGCAAGATGTTATTAAGAGCGCCAGGCATGCCGAAGCATGCCGAATTTATAGGCGCGCCGCAAGGCGATGGTGTGCCCGCTATGCTCAGCCCCGAGATCCCCTCGGCACGGGAGAGGGCGGTATTCGTGCGCAGTCAAAACCGAAACTAAAACTCGGCGATGTAAGATGGCGGCCACGACCAACGAGGACGGGGTTCAAAACGACGACTACGTAAATCGAGGTCCCAGACGTTGTCCCTCGGCAGGGGTACGGCAGGGACTTCCTAATCGCGGTGCCTTGCGACGGACTCAACCAGGACTTTTCGGACGCGGCGCCTGGCGACGAACTCGACAAAGACTTTTCGCAAATACGGTGCCCGGGGACGACCTCCCCGGGACTTTCTAAGAGGCCTCGCCCGTCGACGAACTCAGCGAGGACTTCCAAGACACACTGCCTCGTGACGGATTCGAGCGGGACTTTATACGCGGTGCCCCGCGAAACCCTGCCAAGAGACGACTGGTCCACCGTCCAGCTAAAACTCAATATTCAAACCCCACGATTCCACGGTAATAACGCGCAAAAAAAAACAAACGGAACTGAACCACCCATAAACCCTACGGATATCTTGAATACTGCGGAGCGATATTAACCCTAGAAAACGCGCCCTTTTCTGCCGAAGCATTAAGCAAAATGTGGGTTGCCCCTTAAGGGCCCAGAGCCTTCGAATTAAAAGAATGCAAAAAAAAACACGGGACGCACCTCCACAGCGGGTGCCCGTAGCACACGCCAAGTACTGGCCGAGAATACCCTTATGAAACAGAAATATGATTCACGAGTTTTACGCGTTTACACCAAGGAGACGCCCGTAACCACAATTATCACATACGGGTAAATGTGCGACGTAACCGAAACTGGCAGACGAAAAGAGACGATGCAACGACAAAATTTTGGGTTGCCCCGTAGGGGCCGAGAGCCGCCGAAATAAAAGATACAAAAAGCACGCCACACCTCCACAATGGGTGTTCTTAGCCGCCATGGCCGATAACCCAAACATAAGAAAATTAATATTCAATAGTTCGGTGCACCCTCACGGGTGTCGGTAACCCAGTTTCCTACCCGATCCTATCACGCCGGAACAACTGCGAAAGAGACGTAACGCGTCCTCTCGGTACCGACTAGTCGACCCAACGCTTCCCGTTTGTCCTGTTATGTACGTCTCGGGCCATCTCGATTAGTTTTTCGAACGCGCTGCTTGGGCATGCCTCCACGGAAGCCGCGCTCGCCCGCACATAAACACTTAGCCGTGGGTGATCCTTTGTCTCACAAATTCAGCGCCACCTTCCGAATTGTTATTATTTAGCTTAATCCCTTTAATTAAGTAACATTATTCCCTCTGAGCGAATCAAAGGCCATAGCAACATTACTTTTGTTTATGTTGTTTATTAATCTCCTTGAAGAAGTTTCAAGGCCGTAAACCATTAAGTGTCTTTTTAATTAAGTAACATTATTCCCTCTGAGCGAATCAAAGGCGATAGCAATGTTACTTTTGTTTAAATTATTTATTATTCTCCTTGAAGAAGTTTCAAGGCCGCAAACCATTAAGTGTCTTTTTAATTAAGTAACATTATTCCTTCTGAGCGAATCAAAGGCGATAGCAATGTTACTTTTGTTTAAATTATTTATTATTTTCCTTGAAGAAGTTTCAAGGACGTGAACCATTAAGTTTATATTTAATTAAGTAACATTATTCCCTCTGAGCGAATCAAAGGCGATAGCAATGTTACTTTTGTTTAAATTATTTATTATTCTTCTTGAAGAAGTTTCAAGGACGTGAACCGTTAAGTTTATATTCAATAGGTAACATTATTCCCTTTGAGCGAATCAAAGGCGATAGCAATGTTACTTTTGTTTGAATTATTTATTAATCTCCTTGAAGAATTATCAAAGACGAGAGCAGTTAAATTCAATTTGATTAATTAACAATTTTAGTTTGCTGTAATAACTCACGGACGGTAGCAATTTTATATTAAAAGTGATTAAGGCTTATTTTGTTCGACAAGGAATCTCTACCGCGAGCAAAGTCCGAAAACACGAATCTTTTATTAATATTTATCGATTCATTTGATGACGATACCCGCACTTCGTCCACAGAAAGTTACACTCGCGAAAAAACAATGATGCTAATCAATTTGCGAAGATTCTACGAATTACCAAAGAAAACTATTTATAACGGCGCTATCACGTTGTATTACGAACCCGGACCCATTCTAGGGAACACTTCAGCCGACCACGCGATCGAGAACTATATACGAATTCCGGAAGGCTGTTATCGAGAAAAAAGAACGCGAAGCCTTCCGAAATTCGTCGTACCTGTACCTTCCGATGCCCACCTGCCAAAGCCCAGAGATCCTGCCTCTGCTGCAGACTGCACGAGAATGGCCTGATCGTTATCGTTCCCCAGATAAAGCCTCCCGGCAAAACAAAGCCCGTTTCAGCACGGAGCGGTAATCCCTCGCCACGGGTCAGTGTCGTCCCTTACAAAAATTAGCGCCACGAACGACAGTCCCCCCTATTGTGGAACTATACCAACCCGTGGTTCGGAGCCATATCCAAAAAACCAGCGCCACTAGAGCAGTCCCCCCATTTACCCCTTGATATGACCCCCGCGAGCAACAGTGCCAAGAAAAAATTAGCGCCACGATCGGCAGTCCCCCCCATTATAGGCACTGCAGCACCCCTTCGGATTGATTCTCGCGCAGATCTACAGCTGTAACGTGTTGCCACGTTACAATACATATCGTTCTTTGACGTTTTACATCAAAACGTCCAGCTTTGCGATCGATTTATCCCCCATAACCAAGAACACAAAACTTCTTAACTTACTATGAAAGTCATTCTGAGTGCCTTTATAATAATTTTCACATTTACAGGAATTTAATTTTCAATTATATAATTACAGAAAATCACAAACAAGTAACACTACCCAAGTGATACACGCAAATTTTTCTGAAATTTGGATATGGTGTAGTACACGAAAAATTAAGGGATACGTATTTTTTCTTATCGGCGGTAAAACTTTTTTACGGGGTGAAACAGTCTCCAACATAGGGGGTCAAAATAGAAAAACTGCGGTATCTTTGAGACTAGTGAAGCGAATTAAATGATTTTCAGTATAAAAGTATCATTCGATAAGAGACGAACAGGTTAGGTATGTTGGGCGGGGGGGGGGGGGGGGATTGGGGATAAAATTTTTTCAGCGATAACTTTTAAATTGAAAATCATTCAGTTCGCTTTACTAATCTCAAAGATATCGTAATTTTTCTGTTACCCCTATTTTTGTGTTTTAGCACCAAAAAACGTTGTTAAAAAAAAAATATGTTTCCGACAGTTTCCCGCGTACTATTACATATACAAATTTCAGTAAAATCGGCCTTTGTCACTATTACGCAAAAAAATGTTCATATTTAGAGGCAGTTTACTCCCAATTCGCCCCCCCCCCCCCCGCCAACATACCTAACCGGATTTTCATCTCTTATAGAATTATACTTTTATACTATCATTCAATTCGCTTCACTAGTCTCAAAGATACCGCAGTTTTTCTATTTTTACCCATTATGTTGGGGGGGGGGGAGGGGGGCGGTTTCACCCCTAAAAACGTTTTACCGCCGATAAGAAAAAATACGTATCCCTTAATTTTTGGTGTACTCCAACATATCCAAATTTCAGAAAAATCAGCGTGTATCACTTGGGTAGTGTTACTTGTAAGATTTTACATAAACTTACTAATATTTAAAAAACTTATTCGGTTAACAGTTTCACTTTTTCAGAGTTACCATTTCCGCAAAATGTAAACACATGAAGAACACCGAATCGGTGCAAATTTGCAACGAACAGAGTACATTTTTACCTGCGGGGTTATGGTAACATTCAAAAAGTGAAAATACCAGCCGAAATAATTGAAAATTAATTTATTTTAATATTTTCAGTAGTATGCTGTGCAGTGGAGGATAGTAATATTTTGTCGTGCGATCAATTCTCGTGTTCTATTTTGTCGTGGGATTAGTTGTCATGTGAAATAAAGACGTGGAGCCGTATATATATATATATATCTTTATTTTTCTCTTTTCTATTATTTTTATTGATCACTTCATGGACATGTATTTAACGTAACAAATTTCCGAATTACAATAGAGATTTGCCGTTGTTTCGAGTCAATCGATAAAAACTACATATAAATAATCTCTATTTACAATATACATATACGGAATAAATTACGGGAATACGGTACACACATTGAATAATATACGATACGAGTCAATAATTAGTCCAAGAACGAAATAACTTACGCGGGTTAAAATTTATCAGTTTAACGAGTCAAGAGACGGAATAATTTCCGCGAATAAAAGTTTTATAAAAAATAACGGCAAAATATTATTAATATACAACATATATATATAAAAAAAAGGAAATACACGCAGCGGGAGAGAAGGCGCGTATCTTCCGCGATGTCTTCTTCTTAGTTTTTCGAGGCCCCTGTATTTATTGGGCCGGCCCTAGCTTCCTCTCGAAGATCCGCCGGTCGAAGTGTCGGTTGATCTTGAGTAGCGGATCTCCCCGGGTACCCACTGGCCGCTCGTTTGCTTTCCGTCCTCTCGCAGAACCTCGACAGGGGAAGCAGAGCGGCAGACAATTTTCAAAATAGAAATTTGAATAAAAATTGGCGAGATCTCGCTTACCTTGGACTTCGACCAAGCGGGTCGATGTCGATGAGAATTATCGCCTTGAACCGTAAAAATCGGCTACACCGGCTTTGCCCTGATAGTGAAATCGACGCCCTCGAAAATTGGTGCGTGGCCACGTCTTGAAGTTCCTGATGAGGGTCGTCGACGTAGGGACTTAACTTGCAGGCCGTGAGAGGAAGAAGAGTAGTTCTCCTCGAGCCCCAAGCGGAGCTCTCATTTATACCTTCGGGGTTGTCTATGCACGAATCGCCACGATGCCCTTTTATCAAGAATTTTGGATGGAACTGTCAGTCATTCAAATGTCATTTGTGCATTTGAACTGACAGTTCCTCCTTTTCGTTTGAATGTTCGCGTTGCATGCGCATTGTCGTAGCGGTGAATAAAAGCGCTGTCTCTCGTTCGTGCGCGGTCCGCTTGGGGCGCCGTTCCCGTTCCGCGTTTCCCTTGTCGCCTACCCGCGGTCACGTGTGATTAGTATCTCAACATGGCGGTCAGGCGCACGTTCCGGTCGCACACGTGTTTTTCGCGTTTTCATGATTTTTCCCTTCTTTCCCTTTTCCTTCTCTCTTTCGTGTCATTATCATAAACGCAGCGTTACAATATCCCCCTTTTCTTTCAAGGGGTCGTCCGATCGCGAGAAAGAAACCGAATCGGGAGTCTATAAAATCGAATCGTCCATGGTGCGCGTTCGTCGGTTTGTTTACATGCAGTGCAAGTGGTCGACTACCCAGCTGAAACGAATGGATGAAAAATAAAAAATAATGGGGGGGGGTGGGGGGGGGGGGGGGTGGGGGGGGGGGGGGGTGGGGGGGGGGGGGGGTGGGGGGGGGGGGGGGTGGGGGGGGGGGGGGGTGGGGGGGGGGGGGGGTGGGGGGGGGGGGGGGTGGGGGGGGGGGGGGGTGGGGGGGGGGGGGGGTGGGGGGGGGGGGGGGTGGGGGGGGGGGGGGGTGGGGGGGGGGGGGGGTGGGGGGGGGGGGGGGTGGGGGGGGGGGGGGGTGGGGGGGGGGGGGGGTGGGGGGGGGGGGGGGTGGGGGGGGGGGGGGGTGGGGGGGGGGGGGGGTGGGGGGGGGGGGGGGTGGGGGGGGGGGGGGGTGGGGGGGGGGGGGGGTGGGGGGGGGGGGGGGTGGGGGGGGGGGGGGGTGGGGGGGGGGGGGGGTGGGGGGGGGGGGGGGTGGGGGGGGGGGGGGGTGGGGGGGGGGGGGGGTGGGGGGGGGGGGGGGTGGGGGGGGGGGGGGGTGGGGGGGGGGGGGGGTGGGGGGGGGAGCAAAATTCTGCTAGCGCCATCGTTTTTCAGCACGAAAAAAAAACTTCGGAAATGATACTTCGCTTGTCAAAGGCAGACAACAAAGTAAAATTTTGTCGGTCAGATGTATGTCGAGCTCACGCAAGACGGAAGATTTTATTCGTTGCTAATCTTGAGCCGCTTCCTGACAAATTGACACCGTCTCAGCTGACGCTGCAACCAATATCGGCTACACGTCAAGAGTACTTTATGTACGGTAGGAGGCATGGTATAACCACTTGTACAAAATTTACGGTACAATTTTGCAGTATCCATACAGTAAATTTTGAATTTTGTCGTGTCTATTTTACGTCCACCTAAGGATGGCCAGTAAAATATTTCGGAATCAATTAATACAATCCTGCATCTGTAACCAGTTGCTTCGGATGCCATTCAAAGAATAAAAAAAAATTTTCGAGCAATATTCCCCTTATTTGTTGTTCCGTACCTTTTGTTTGACGACATCCACTGTAATTCCAAGTTTTTTGCTTAACGAATTTTCTGAACCATTGTATTCGATTGTTTTTTAATATTTTGTTATCATTTCGGGCAACAAACCTTTTTAACGACCATATTGTACGATGTATGCAATATGCACTCCATAAATCGTATCAGGCAATGCCGAACGACGATAACTCAAACCTTGTAGTTTTCAACAATAGGCGGCATATTTTCAAGGAGATAGTAGATCGTTTCATATCGACTGGGTTTAACGTAACTCATGTTGCATGATGCTGATTCACTTTTTGTTTCGTTAATGTACTTGCAAGTCTTGCCATCAATCATCGTACACAATAAATTGTATTGTACTTTCATCGCCCTTTTGTTAAATCTAATTTTGAAGGCATTGAACGGGTTTGCTGTAATTTCTCTCTGAAATAGAAATTATGATCGGACGACAACACCGGTGGGGACGACGGGCGTTCATTCGTCCATAATATTTGCTCTCTAGGACGGTTAATCAATATTGGGATACAATGGAATTGTAAAACACTGAACATTAGTCGTTGAAAACACTGTTATCTTCATCATTATCACATCATCAGCTTCGTTATTATCAACTTCAAACACTTTCCAATGATTGACCAGCACGTAATATTACGTCACGCGAGTAAGAACGAAGGACTTCATTTTACGCTTCTTTCGTTTGTTCGAATCAGTCATAACATTCGCCGAGTCTCGAACGCGGTCGTCAACTACTTGCTAAAGATGTTGTCACCTGTACAAAGATTAACAAAGTCAAACAGAAAAATTGTTTTTTCAATGAACTCCTTCGACTGGGATAAAAATGTCGCTTATAAAGTACATACAGCAGCAATCCATATACGATTAAATTATGGCAAAAAAAGATATGTAAATTTTGACTTAATTTGTTGGCATTCGTCATTGGTGTATACTGTGACCCCCCAAAAACCGAACCCCAAAATTCCGAACCGACCCAGAAAATGCCCAAACCGTCCGTCGACGTTCGCAACCGCCCGCAACCGCAACGCCAAGCAATAAAACCGCAACCAACTCACATCCCGGGGGTCACAAGACCTTACGACCGCGCAAGATGTTTATTAAGAACGCCAGGCATGCCGAAGCAAGCCGAATTTATAGGCGCGCCGCAAGGCGATGGTGTTGCCCGCTATGCTCAGCCCCCGAGATCCCCTCGTCACGGGAGAGGGCGGTAATTTCGTGCGCAGTCAAACCCGAAACTAAAACTCGGCGATGTAAGAATGGCGGCCACTACCAACGAGGACGGGGTTCAAAACGTACCGACTACGTAAATCGAGGTCCCAGACGTTGTCCCTCGGCAGGGGTACGGCAGGGACTTCCTAATCGCGGTGCCTTGCGACGGACTCAACCAGGACAGTTTCGGACGCGGCGCGCCTGGCGACGAACTCGACTAAGGACCTTTTTCGCAAATACGGTGCCCTGGACGACCCTCCCCGGTACTTTCTACAGAGGCCTCGCTCCGTCGACGAACGTCATTCGAGGACTTCCAAGACACACTAGCCTCGTGACGGATTCATAGCGGCGACTTTATAACGGTGCCCCGCGAAAACCCTGCCAAGAGACGACTGGTCCACGTTCCAGCTAAAACTCAATAATTCAAAACCCCACGAGTCCACGGTAATAACGCGCCAAAAAAAAAACAAACGGAACTGAACCACCCATCAACCCTATACGGATATCTTGAATACTGCGGAGCCGATATTAACCCTATGAAAACGCGCACTTTTCTTTGACGAAGCATTAAGGCAAAATGTGGGTTGCCACCTTAAAGGCCCAGATCCTTCGAATTAAAAGAATGCAAAAAAAATCACGGGACGCACCTCCACGAGCGGGTGCCCGTAGCACACGCCAAGTACGGGCCCGAGAATACCCTTATGAAACAGAAATATGATTCAACGAGTTTTACGCGGTTACAACCAAGGAGACACGCCGTAACAACCACAATTATCACAATACGGGTAAATGTGCGACGTAACCCCGAAACTGGCAGACGAAAAGATACGATGCAAACGACAAAAAATTTTGGGTTGCCCCGTAGGGGCCGAGAAGCCGCCGAAATAAAAGATACAAAAAGCACGCCACACCTCCACAATGGGGTGTTCTTAGACCGCCATGGCCGATAACCCAAACCAAAGACAATTACATATTCAATAGTTCGGTGCACCCTCACGGGTGTCGGTAACCCAGTTTCCTACCCGATCCTATCACGCCGGAACAACTGCGAAAGAGACGTAACGCGTCCTCTCGGTACCGACTAGTCGACCCAACGCGTCCCGTTTGAGCCTGTTATGTACGTCTCTCGGGCCAGTCTCGCTTCAGTTTTTTTCGAACGCTCTGCTTGGGCCATATGCCTCCACGGAAGCACCGCGCATCAAAAGCCAGCCCGCACATAAACACTTAGCCGTGGGTGATCCCTATTGTCCTCACAAATTCAGCGCCACCTTCCGAATAGTTATTATTTAGCTTAAATACCCGATTAATTAAGTAACATTATTCCCTCTGAGCGAATCAAGGGCAAAAGCAACATTACTTTTGTTTATGTTGTTTATTAATCTCCTTGAAAGAAGTTTCAAGGCCCGTAAAAACCATTAAGTGTCTTTTTAAATAAGTAACATTATTCCCTCAGAGGCGAATCAAAGGCGATAGCAATGTTACTTTTGTTTAAATTATTTTATTAGTCTCCTTGAAAGAAAGTTTCAAGGCCGCAAACCATTAAGTGTCTTTTTAATTAAGTAACATTATTACACTCTCTGAGCGAATCAAAGGCGATAGCAATGTTACTTTTGTTTAAATTATTTATTATTTTCCTTGAAGAAAGTTTTCAAGGACGTGAACCATTAAGTTTATATTTAATTAAGTAATCATTATTCCCTCAGAGCGAATCAAAGGCGATAGCAATGTTACTTTTGTTTAAATTATTTATTATTCTTCTTGAAGAAGTTTCAAGGACGTGAACCGTTAAGTTTATATTCAATTAAGTAAACATTATTCCCTTTGAGCGAATCAAAGGCGATAGCAATGTTACTTTGGTTTGAATTATTTATTAATCTCCTTGAAGAATTATCAAAGACGAGAGCAGTTAAATTCAAATTGATTAATTAACAATTTTAGTTTGGGCTGTAATAACTCACGGACGTTAGCAATTTTTAATTAAAAGAGATTAAGGCTTATTTTGTTCGACAAGGAATCTCTAAACCGCGAGCAAAGTCCGAAAACACGAATCTTTTATTTAATATTTATCCTTCATGTGAAACGATACCCGCACTTTCTCCACAGAAAGTTCCACTCGCGAAAAAACAATGAAGCTAATCAATTTGCGAAGAATTCTACGAATTATACAAAGAAAACTATTTATAACGGCGCTATCAACGTTGTATTACGAACCCGGACCCATTCTAGGGAACACATCAGCCGAAACCTCAAGCGATCGAGAACTATATACGAATTCCCGGAAGGCTGTTTATCGAGAAAAAAGAACGCGAAGCCTTCCGAAATTCCTTCGTACCTGTACCTTCCGATGCCCACCTGCCCAAAGCCCCAGAGATCCTCATCCTGCTGCAGACTGCACGAGAAGGGCCTGATCACGTTATCGTTTCCCCAGATAAAGCCTCCCGTCAAAACCAAGCCCGTTTCAGCACGGAGCGGTAATCCCTCGCCACGGTTCAGTGTCGACCCTTACCAAAATTAGCGCCACGAACGACAGTCCCCCCTATTGTGGAACTATACCAAACCCGTGGATACGGAGCCATATCCAAAAAAAAACCAGCGCCACTAAGAGCAGTCCCCCCCCTCCCATAAACCCCTTGATAAACCCCCGCGAGCAACAGTGCCAAGAAAAAAGTAGCGCCACGATCGGCAGTCCCCCCCAATTATAGGCAACTGCAGCACCCCTTCTGATTGATTCTCGCGCAGAGCCTACAGCTGTAACTGTGTTGCCACGTAACAATACATATCGTTTACTTTGACGTTTTTACATCAAAACGTCCAGCTTTGCGATCGATTTATCCCCCATAAACCAAAAACCACAAAACTTCTTAACTTACTATGAAAGTCATTCTGAGTGCCTTTATAATAATTTTTCCACATTTACAGGAATTTTAATTTTCAATTATAAAATTACAGACAATCCCAAACAAGTAACACTACCAATGAAAAACACGCCAAATTTTTCTGAATATTTGGATATGGTGTAGTTCACCAAAAATTAAGGGATAAGTAATTTTTCTTAATCGGCGGTAAAACTTTTTTACGCGAGGGGGTGAAACCATTCCTCCAACATAGGTGGTTCAAAATAGAAAAACTATGCGGTATCTTTGAGACTAGTGAAGCGAATTAAATGATTATCAGTATAAAAGTATCATTCGAATAAAGAGACGAACAGGTTAGGTATGTTGGGCGGGGGGGGGGGGCGAATTGGGAGTAAACTTTTTTCCAGCGATAACTTTTAAATAGAAAATCATTCAGTTCGCTTTAAACTAATCTCAAAGATATCGTAATTTTTTCTGTTACCCCTATATTTGTGATTTAGCACCAAAAAACGTTGTTAAAAAAAAAAAAATTAAGTATCCGAACAGTTTCCCCCGCGTACTATTACATATACAAATTTCAGTAAAATCGGCCTTTGTCACTATTACGCAAAAAAATGTTTCATATTTAGAGGCAGTTTACTCCCAATTCAGCCCCCCCCCACCCCTCACCCCCCCCAACATACCTAACCGGATTTTCATCTCATCTAGAATTATACTTTTATACTATCATTAAATTCGCTTCACTAGTCTCAAAGATACCGCAGTTTTTCTATTTTTAACCCAAATGTTGGGGGGGGGGGGAGGGGGGCGGTTTCACCCCTCAAAAACGTTTTACCGCCGATAAAGAAAAAATACGTATCCCTTAATTTTTGGTGCTACTCCAACATATACAAATTTCAGAAAAATCAGCGAGTATCACTAGGGTAGTTTTACTTGTAAGATTTAACATAAACTGACTAACTATATTTAAAAAACTTATTCGGAATTTAACAGTTTCACTTTTTTCAGAGTTACCAATTCCGCAAAATGTAAACACATGAAAGAACACCGAATCGGTGCAAATTTGCAAACAACAGAGTACATTTATACCTGCGGGTATATGGTAAACATTCAAAAAGTGAAAATAACAGCCGAAATAATTGAAAATTACTTTATTTTAATATTTTCATTATAATGCTGTGCAGTGTAGGATAAGTAATATTTTTTGATCGTGCGATCAATTCTCGTGTTCTATTTTTGTCGTGGGATTAGTTTGTCATGTGAAATAAAGACGTGAAGCCGTATATATATATATATCTTTATTTTTCTCTTTTCTATTATTTTTATATTTGATCACTATCATGGACATGTATTTAACTGTAACAAATTTCCGTGACGAGTACAATAGAGATTTGCCGTTGTTTCGAGTTCAATCGGATAAAAACCTACATATAGTGAGAGTAATCTCTATTTACAGTAAATACATATACGGAATAAATAACGGGAATAACGTACAACACATTGAATACTATACCCGATACGAGTCAGATAATTAGTCCAAGAACGAAATAACTCCGGCGGGTTTAAAATTTATCAGTTTAAACGAGTCAAGAGAACGGAATAATTTCCCGCGAATCAAAGTTATATATAAAAAATAACGGCAAAATATTATTAATAAACAACATATATATATAAAAACAAGGAAATACCACGCAGCGGGAGAGAAGGCGCGTATCTTCCGCGATGTCTTCTTCTTAGTTTTTTCGAGCCCCTGTATTTAGTGGGCCGGCCCTAAGCATCCTCTCAGAAGATTCCGCCGGTCGAAGTTGTCGGTTGATCTTGAGTAGCGGATCTCCCCGGGTACCCACTGGACGCTCGTTTGCTTTCCGTCCTCTCGCAGAACCTCGACAGGGGAAGCAAAGCGGCAGACAATTTTCAAAAAAAAGAAATTTGAATAAAAAATTGGCGAGATCTCGCTTACCTTGGACTTCGAACAAGCGGGTCGATGTCGATGAGAATTATCGCCTTGAACCGTAAAAATCGGCTACACCGGCGTTTGCCCCTGATAGTGAAATCGACGCCCTCGAAAATTGGTGCGTGGCCACGGTCTTGAAGTTCCTGATGAGGGTCGTCGACGTAGGGACTTAACTTGCAGGCCGTGAGAGGAAGAAGATTAGTTCTCCTCGAGCCCCCAAGCGGAGCTCTCATTAAATACCATACGTGTTGTCTAATCACGAAAGTCGCCCCGACGATGCCCTTATATCAAGAATTTTGGATGAACTGTCAGACATTCAAAATGTCATTTGTGCATTTGAACAGGACAGTTCCTCCTTTTCGTTGAATGTTCGCGTTGCATGCGCATTTTGTCGTAGTCGGTGAATAAAAGCGCTGTCTCTCGTTTCTTGCGCGGTCCGCTTGGGTGCGCCGTTCCAGCGTTCCGCGTTTCCCTTGTCGCCTACCCGCGGTCACGTGTGATTAGTAAACTCTCAACATAGGCGGTCAGGCGCACGTTCCGGTCGCACACGTGTTTTACCCGCGTTTTCATGATTTTTCCCTTCTTTATCCCTTTCCCTTCTCTCTTTCGTGTCATTAATCATAAACGCAAGCCTTTACAATATCCCCCCTTTACTTTCAAGGGGTTCGTCCGACTCGCGAAAAGGAAAAAACCCCGAAACGGGAGTCTACTAAAATCGAATCGTGCCATGGTGCGCGTATCGTTCGGTTTGTTTACATGCAGTGCCAAGTGGTCGACTACCCACGCAAAACGAATGGATGAAAAATAAAAAATAAAATTTGACTCTTTTATTTCTCCTGTCCCTTTACCGAGCCTCGAAGGTAGCCGCAAATCAAGGAATCGGTCGTCCCAAAACCAACATATGGAAGAAGACTCGCTTTGTTGTATGTGCCTTCTTTTGTGGTGCCAAGGAATTTTGGATCACCTAGTCCTCACCGCATTATTTCCAACCATCTGACACGACGATATAAAGGGCCCCACAAATAGGTGAAATAACTTTTTTGTCGTTCTGTCAAGTGCACTGGACCAGATTGGGGACTCGCAATAGCACCAATAATACTCCCACTTTTAATTGTACTTTTGAAATGGTTTTTTGTTGTTTTTTCCGCGCTGTTTATAGCTCCGTTCCAGATTGTCATTGGCTAAAATAATCATTTGGGTCATAATTTATTTGTTTCATAGGTGGGAATTTCACTACTCGTCGTGTTATATCCTCTGCAAGGCTCACCAAAATGAAGCTGGTGAGGTGCCAAATCCTGTCGAGTGGTTTGTCATAACATTTAAAACCCTTTCTATCTCTGGTAACGAAGCTGACCCCAAGTTCCGAAAGCCTTATCTGAGCAGAGTGTGCGAAAAAGGCGACCCAATTCACGCAATCACCACCACCCGCTCAGTAGGATTCGACTGTGGGTGTCGAATGGAGCTAAAGCGAACCCCAACATTCCAGTGCCTCTAAAGTGTACGTCCAGCAAGCCCGATGTTAATTGCGAACCATTATCGCTTAAAAACTTTTTTAGGTTTCTCCACATTTATAAAATAATCATTTAAATAAGAACGTTAAAGCTGCCGCGAGTGGTGGCCCCTTTCATGGGGTATATTTTCACATTATTTTTTTGAGAATGCACCGACGATTACAAAAATATGCTGCATTCCGGCCCTGCCACTCGGTAAAGGACAATAGAAAAAAAGTCCACGGTCACCAAATCAGAGGGTGACGTGGATTTCACAAAACTCATATTCCCCCCTCCATAGCTTGATTTGGGGTTTTAACGCGTTGGCACAAGGTCCACGAGGAAGCAAACTACTGTTTCACTTTGTCGGTGCATGCCACGCCAATAAAAGGATCTCTTTAAATATTCAAAAGTTTTATATACTTCCCTGGATGACACAATATTCTCAATCAATTCGGCATGCAATCCGCCTCGGGAACAACAATCTGCCATTACCTGTCGTCCAAGGGAACTATAGAATAAACATAATCGTTTGCAAAGCTGATAAGATTCGTCATTTTTATTGTCCTTACATTTATCTATCAACCCTGCAACGAAGTCATTTTCCTTTTGCCAAATTTAAAAATTTTTTATATCCCCCCTTATTTCTCTTTCATTTATAAGGCAGATTGCCGTGTTCAAGGCCAATGCATGCCGATTATCATCTTTAACGTTAATATTAGCAATTACAATCGTTTTCTTCTCTTCGTAATTCCCAAATTCTCCTGACGGATTGCGACTTAAAAAATCTGCCATGACATTTTGAGATCCTTTTATATGGTGGACCGTGTAGGAATATTGCTGCAACAATAGTCCCCAGCGCATCAGGCGAGCACTTTGAAATGTGCAGTATCGTAAGAATGTCAAACTCTTATGATCCGTCACAATCCCAAAATGGACACCAATTACATAAGCTCGGAACTTTGTTGCAGCATATACGATGGACAGTAATTCCTTCTCGGTCGTGGTATATTTGATCTCTGCATCATTTAAGCACCGACTCGCTACTGCAATTATCTGTCTTATCTGGAATGACATGATGTAAAGTGATGCACTGGAGAAAGTTTCTTTTAAGGGTAGCAAACGCGTTTCTATGGGCATCGCTCCACTCCCATTTTGCATTTTTCTTTAATAATTCTCGCAGGGAGACTACAGCTTTACTATGATTCGGGCTTAAATTCTCTACAATGGGTGCAGACCCCTAAAAATCGTTGTAGTTCCTTGACGTTTTTGGGTTCACTGAAATCCCTAATATCTTTTAGTTTTTCGGGGTCTGCATCTCCCCCCCTGCGAGAAATAATGAACCCCAGAAATGGCATATTACCCTTAAAAAACTCACATTTTTTCAAATTTAATGTGAAGTTATATTCGGATAATTTACAAAATAATCGGTCCAATACTTTTAAATGACTGTCAACCGAACTCGTCCCTACTAATAGCTCGTCAATATACATCGCGGTTTCTTTCTCAAAATCCCCATCCATTGCCATTCCAAGTGCCCTAATGAAGCCACTGCCAGCAGTTTTAAGGCCGAAAGGGATCCGACAAAAGTGGTAGGTTTTTCCCTCAAAAATGAATCCCTTATACTTCCTCGAGTCAATATGCAACGGTACTTGCCAGTAGCCGTGCGTGAGATGCATTTTTGAGAAAAAACCCACAGCATGGAATTTTTGGATTAATTCTTTAATAAGGGGGGGGGGATTCGTTGTCATCTTCAATGCGTCGTTTAAATGTCGAGCATCTATACAAATCCGAATCCCCCCATTAGCTTTTTTAACAACTCTCAATGGGTTTACATACGACGTTATCGCCCTTTCAATTATTCCCTGTGCCATAATTTCTTTTATTTCACTGCGGACAGCGCTCCTAAGGGCGAATGGCACTGGATAGTTTCGTCTAATGTATGTCTTGTAATTTTTTAAGATTATTCTGTGCTCATAACCTCTGGCGCATCCTATCTTGTCCGAAAACAACTTCACATTTTTCCTTAAAACTTTCTCGAATGCGGTCCTCTCATGGTTATTCAACTCATTTATATTATTGCTTATGTGCATTATTTCATGTTCTTTCGTTACTCGAAAACCCTCAGGCTCGCAATCCACATCGGTTGTCACAAACTGATTACATCTTATTAGAGAATCATCCCTTGAACACCCGTTAACGACCTCATGTTCTCCATCATGAACCTCTCGACATATCCCCCTATCACCAATGTCGTATGTGACATTATCAGCGACTACATCGTCATTATTCAATACATCATTTTTTTCAAAATCGTCATCATTTAAAACATTATCTTTTTCAAAATTGTCAACATTTAAAATATCATTTCTTTCAAAATCGTCAACATTTAAGATATCATTTTTTTTCAAAATCGTCATCATTTAAAATATAATTTCTTTCGAAATCGTCACCATCATGGTTCAGTACATTATCATTATCATCATTACCATGTGTATCACATTCATTGTCAACATTTAGCACATAACCACCATCATTATTGCAGTTATTGTTCCCACTTCTAAAGTTATCGTCACTGCTGTAGTCATCATAAATAAAATCATTAATGCTTTTATTTTCAAAATTATCATTACCTACGTAGACATCATAAATAAATTTATTATCATTTTCATTTTCAAAATTATCATTATTTATATAGTCATCATAAATAAAATTATTATCATTTTCAGTTTCAAAATTATCATTATTTACATAGTCATCATACATAAAATTATTATCATTTTCGACATTATACGTTGCACATTTATCCCCCCCTTTGCATGTTATTTCCCCCATTAATTTGATATTGCTCATTAAAATTCCCAAAAAGTTCATGATAGTTCATGACGAAGACATAGGTCGCATCGTCCAAATTAGAACACGTGACGCTACTTCACGGGTCAATTGAAAATTGGAATTATTTAATTATATAAAATTAATATAAATATATATTTTTATATATATATATATATATATAAATATATAATATATATATAATATATATATATATATAATATATATATATATATATAATTATAGTATATGTTTGTGGCAATTATTAAAATTGTTACAATGACGCCCAACGTGGGGCTCGAAAAAATTAAGATTTTTCGCGAACTCATAATATTGATTACTGCATGGAATTTAACGTAACTAAAAAATTAAAATCAGGTAGAACGATAAATCAAAAATATAGTACGTTAAACTTTGCGAGAAAAACACAAAAAATAGAAACCTGTTCCAATATGCCGTTGTTTCATGATGAACGTCCAGTTGGAACGAATGCCAACTCAAGTACACAAAACGAGACAAATCCGACGAACGCAAGTGAAATTCGACGAATTACGAACTCCGTAACGGAAATGCAAAAGCAACTCGATTTGTTGAGAACCCAAATTCGGCAGCAAAATGACGAGTTCAATGCTCGAGGACCTGATAATTCAAAAAATGAACAGATTGCAGGTTTTCGAGCATTTGCTACTGAATTGGGCTTAATTTTAAATCAAAATCAACAGCCATTCATCGATGTCGTTCCACCGAAATTTCAAAATGAAAATATGACGAATCATATAAAACTTATAGACGACGTGGAACGATATTTCAAATTAAAGAATATACAAGGGGTTCGTAAAATTTTATTTATTGAAAATGTTTTGGAGGGAAGAGCGCGAGTATGGTTCGGTGTCAATAATTTCGAGACATATGATGAATTTAAAATATCATTTTTAGGAAAATTTTATTCACTGCCAATACAACTAGAACTAAAACAAAAATGGACGAATGAACGCTATCGCGAATCTGAAGGGGGTTTGCAGAATTACTTCTATAGAAAAATTTTGGACGCAACGTATTTATACCGAAAATGACCGAATGTGAAATTAATTATTTGATAATTCAACAATTACCTTGGTCTGTACGAAAATCATTAGTTTCGATAAAATATGACGATACGGATGGAATAATTCAAGCACTCACGAAATTGGATCTGATTCGAACCGAAAAAGTGACCAAAAGTAGAAGTAATTCTGCAATCCCGAATAACGAAAACCGCACGAAAGAAGTAAGGCAAATTCAAACGGGTGAAAACCGTTCAAAAAGTTTAAATCCGCGAAATGAGAATCGACCCCGAATTCCGCAAAACTCTAACGGGGACATTAATCCTCAAAACGGTTCAAAACTCTTTTCACTACCGGACGTCAGATACCCGCCACCGATTTTTCAAAATTCGGACGCGATTTCGTCGAATAATTACGCACGAAAGCCGAATTTAAACTGAAGACCGACGCGTTGATTTATGCCCCAACGGCGCGTCGCGATTATGATTTCGCACCGGAGTTGCAAAACAATATCGAAATCAAAACAAACAAAAGTCGAGTAAGTGAGGAATTTAAATGTCCGCATATTAAATTGAATATTTATAATAATGATATATGGGCTCTGACACGGGTAGCCAAATTACGGCTATCTCAGAAAACTTTTATAAACAAATTTGCAGCACAGGTAATCCGCCTGAATTACCTGTGACTAATCTTTTAATTTCAACTGCAATTGGTAAAAAAGCCACGACAATAAAAAGACAAGTATTTTTGACTTTTAATATTGACAATGTGACAAGAGCCCATTCATTTTTAGTAATTCCTCACTTAGCGACAGAAATAATTTTAGGTAATGATTTCCATATGACATTCGGAATAGTGCTTAATTATCCGGAGAAATCTGTCGTGTGGGCAGGAAAATATATCTCGAATGCATGTGTGCAATTTTCAATTGACCCGTCAAGTAGCATCACATGTTCTAATTTGGACCATGCGACCTATGTCTTCGTTATGAACCATCATGAACTTAAATAAATTTATTTATGATGTCTACGTAGGTAATGATAATTTTGAAAATAAAAGCATTAATGATTTTATTTATGATGACTACAGCAGTGACGATAACTTTAGAAGTGGGAACAATAACTGCAATAATGATGGTGGTTATGTGCTAAATGTTGACAATGAATGTGATACACATGGTAATGATGATAATGATAATGTACTGAACCATGATGGTGACGATTTCGAAAGAAATTATATTTTAAATGATGACGATTTTGAAAAAAAATGATATCTTAAATGTTGACGATTTTGAAAGAAATGATATTTTAAATGTTGACAATTTTGAAAAAGATAATGTTTTAAATGATGACGATTTTGAAAAAAATGATGTATTGAATAATGACGATGTAGTCGCTGATAATGTCACATACGACATTGGTGATAGGGGGATATGTCGAGAGGTTCATGATGGAGAACATGAGGTCGTTAACGGGTGTTCAGGGGATGATTCTCTAATAAGATGTAATCAGATTGTGACAACCGATGTGGATTGCGAGCCTGAGGGTTTTCGAGTAACGAAAGAACATGAAATAATGCACATAAGCAATAATATAAATGAGTTGAATAACCATGAGAGGACCACATTCCAGAAAGATTTTTTTAAGGAAAAATGTGAAGTTGTTTTCGGACAAGATAGGATGCGCTAGAGGTTATGAGCACAGAATAATCTTAAAAAATGACAAGACATACATTAGACGAAACTATCCAGTACCATTCGCCCTTAGAAGCGCTGTCAGCAGTGAAATAAAAGAAATGATGGCACAGGGAATAATTAAACGGGCGATAACGTCGTACGTAAACCCATTGAGAGTTGTTAAAAAAGCTAATGGGGGATTCGGATTTGTATAGATGCTCGACATTTAAACGACGTAACTGAAGATGACAACGAATACCCCCACCCCCCCCCCATTATTAAAGAATTAATCCAAAAATTCCATGGTGTGGGTTTTTTCTAAAAAATGGATCTCACGCACGGCTACTGGCAAGTACCGTTGCATTTTGACTCGAGGAGGTATACGGGATTCATTTTTGAGGGAAAAACCTACCACTTTTGTCGGATCCCTTTCGGCCTTAAAACTGCTGGCAGTGGCTTCATTAGGGCACTTGGAATGGCAATGGATGGGGATTTTGAGAAAGAAACCGCGATATATATTGACGATCTATTAGTAGGGACGAGTTCGGTTGACAGTCATTTAAAAGTATTGGACCGATTATTTTGTAAATTATCCGAATACAACTTCACATTAAATTTGAAAAAATGTTTTTTAAGGCTAATATGCCATTTCTGGTGTTCATTATTTCTGGCAGGGGGGAAGATGCAGACCCAGAAAAACTAAAAGATATTAGGGATTTCAGTGAACCCAAAAACGTCAAGGAACTACAACGATTTTTGGGGGTCTGCAACTATTATAGAGAATTCAGCCCGAATCACAGTAGAGCTGTAGTCTCCCTGCGAGAATTATTAGAGAAAAATGCAAAATGGGAGTGGAGCGATGCCCATAGAAACGCGTTTGCTACCCTTAAAAGAAACTTTCTCCAGTGCATCACTATGCGTCATGTCATTCCGGGTTCAATATAAACAGATAATTGCAGTATTATAGACTATTGTTGCAGCAATATTCCTACACGGTCAGCCATATAAAAGGATCTCAAAATGTCATGGCAGATTTTTTAAGTCGCAATCCGTCAGGAGAATTTGGGAATTACGAAGAGAAGAAAACGATTGTAATTGCTAATATTAATGTTAAAGATGATAATCGGCATGCATTGGCCTTGAACACGGCAATCTGCCTTATAAATGAAAGAGAAATAAGGGGGGATATAAAAAATTTTTAAATTTGGCAAAAGGAAAATGACTTCGTTGCAGGGTTGATAGATAAATGTAAGGACAATAAAAATGACGAATCTTATCAGCTTTGCAACGATATGTTATTCTATAAGTCCCTTGGACGACAGGAATGGCATATTGTTGTCCCGAGGCGGATGCATGCCGAATTGATTGAGAAATTGTGTCATCCAGGAGTATATAAACTTTTGAATATTTAAAGAGATCCTTTTATTGGCGTGGCATGCACCGACAAGTGAAAAAGTATGTTGCATCCTGTGACCTGTGCCAACGCGTTAAAACCCCAAATCAAGCTATGGAGGGGGAATAGGAGTTTGTTAAATCCACGTCACTCTCTGATTTGGTGACAGTGGACTTCTATGGTCCATTACCGTGTGGCAGGGCAGGAATGCAGCATATTTTTGTAATAGTCGATGCATTCTCAAAATACGTGAAATTATACCCCATGACAAGGGCCACCACTCGCGCCAGCTTAAACCGTCTTATAAATGATTATTTTGTAAATGTGGGGAATCCTAAAAAGATTTTAAGCGATCAGGGTTCGCAATTCACATCGGGCTTGTGGACGAACACGTTAGAGGCACTGGATGTTGGGGTTCGCTTTAGCTCCATTCGACACCCACAGTCGAATCCTACTGAGCGGGTGATGCGTGAATTGGGTCGCCTTTTTTGCACACTCTGCTCAGATAACGTACTATATTTTTGATTTATCGTTCTACCTGATTTTGATTTCTTAGTTACGTTAAATTCCATGCAGTAATCAATATTATGAGTTCTCGAAAAACTTTAATTTTTTCGAGCCCCACGTTGGGCGCCATTGTAACAATTTTAATAATTGCCACAACCATATACTATAATTATTGTAACGCGGCGTTTATAATAATGACACAAAAGAAAGAAGGAAAAGGGAGAGAAGGGAAAAATCATGAAAACGCGAAAAACACGTGTGCGACCGGAACGTGGGCCTGCCCGCCATGTTGAGATACTAATCACACGTGACCTGAGTGCAGTTATTTAAGGTGTCTTGCCTCCCGTTCGGGTTTAAAACACCCCCCCCCCCCCATGGGGGAATGGGGCCAAATTTTAGTGATGCGCCAGCACCGCTGGTTGTGCACACTTAAAAAAGATATACAACAAGTCAGCTACCACATTTATTAGCAACAAGCTGCCTGCCTTGATGCTTCTGTTGGTTCAGAGAACCTTTCTAACGTCGCCACGGCCCGCTAGAGGCCAACCCTTTCTGCGGTTACTGCCTGCACGGACACGGCACGCCGTAGCGCTCCCCCGTGTGGAACCCGCCGGCAGGGGCTTGACACCGCACCCTAGCTCCCCAGTACGGTGGGTCTCTCGAGTCGTTTCACGATCAGGCATTCGTCGGCACAGACCAGCCGAACAATCGGGTCCGTGAGGTCGTCAATTCTCAAAACTTGCTAAGAGAAGCGGATCTTTCAACAGCATTGCTCCTCTTCGAGCTCGGGCACTTCGACCCCTCACTCTTCCACAATAAAATTGTGGACGGAGATAACCCGCTCCGCTCTCTTCCACAAGTCCCCTGCGGGGATCACACGTGACCGCGGGTAGGCGACAAGGGAAACGCGGAACGGGAACGGCGCCCCAAGCGGACCACGCACGAACGAGAAACAGCGCTTTTATTCACCACCACGACAATGCGCATGCGGCGCGAACATTCAAATGAAAAGGAGGAACTTTCAGTTCAAATGCACAAATGACATTTGAATGACTGACAGTTCTATCCAAAATTCTTGATAAAAGGGCATCGTAGCGATTCCTGAATGGACGACCTCGAAGGTATAAATGAGAGCTCCGCTTGGGGCTCGAGGAGAACTACTCTTCTTCCTCTCACGGCCTGCAAGTTAAGTCCCTACGTTGACGACCCTCATCAGGAACTTCAAGACGTGGCCACGCACCAATTTTCGAGGGCGTCGATTCCACCATCAGGGCAAAGCCGGTGTAGCCGATTTTTACGGTTCAAGGCGATAATTCTCATCAACATCGACCCGCTTGGTCGAAGTCCAAGGTAAGCGAGATCTCGCCAATTTTTATTCAAATTTCTATCTTGAAAATTGTCTGCCGCTCTGCTTCCCCTGTCGAGGTTCTGCGAGAGGACGGAAAGCAAACGAGCGGCCAGTGCGTACCCGGGGATATCCGCTACTCAAGATCAACCGACACTTCGACCGGCGGATCGTCGAGAGGAAGCCAGGGACGGCCCAATAAATACAGGGGCCCCGAAAAACCAAGAAGAAGACATCGCAGAAGATACGCGCCTTCTCTCACGATGCGTGGTATTTCCTTTTTTTTATATATATGTTGTATATTAATAATATTTTGTCGTTATTATTTATAAAACTTTTATTCGCGGAAATTATTCCGTCTCTTGACTCGTTAAACTGATAAATTTTAACCCGCGTAAGTTATTTCGTTCTTGGACTAATTATTGACTCGTATCGTATATTATTCAATGTGTGTACCGTATTCGCGTAATTTATTCCGTATATGTGTATTTATTGTAAATAGAGATTATTTATATGTAGTTTTTATCGATTGATTCGAAACAACGGCAAATCACTATTGTAATTCGGAAATTTGTTACGTTAAATACATGTCCATGCAGTGATCAATAAAAATAAAAGAAAAGAGAAAAATAAAGATATATATATATATATATATATCACCGCTACCACATATATCGGGCCCGCGATATTTTGTATTCAAAATTTCCTTTTTGTGAATTCGTTTTTTTTTGTATTCAAAATTTCCTTTTTTTGTTAAAAAATGTTCGCGGGATGTAACAAATCGTAATTTTGATAATATTCAAAGTTAGTTAAAATAATATTTCGGAGTTAATTACAACATTGTAACCGTATTTCAACATTAATTGAATCAGCATTTCAAAATGAATTACAATATTGTTTCAAAAATGAATTGTAATAGTTTTTTTTTCATAAAGTTCATAAAATTCACAACAATCGTTAAATAGTTTACGAATGGTCTCTCTTTTTTGTTCGTGAAATTTAAATATGATTCCGAGCAAAAGATTGATGAATTATTCCAAAGTTTGTTTTTTTTTGAGAAAATTTGTACAGAAATGCAAATTTACTTGCGTAGCTGCACTCATGAAGTAGGCTATCAGCGTCCTCGATGTCTTCTCTGCTCTAGTTGATGCATTGAGCTTCCTCAAGTTACTGGACAGTCCCTCAGGTTAGTGAAGCGCCCTCGTGAATCCTGAGTTGGATAAGGACTCCTCCGCGTTCCGGAGCAATGAATCCTGCATAGCTGAGTCTCGAAACAGCTCGTGTTCATTCACAACTTTCTGTTCGGAAAGTTATTTTACGCGAACTGGACACCGTTTACCCGTTCTGGTAATGTTCATTCATAATTTTCTTCGTACTTCAAAAAAGTTATTTTTGATGTTCACCAGTCACTTGCGGATCTCACCGCTGCCACCATTTTTTATGTTACGATTTTTATGCTTTCGTAATTTATTAAATTCTCACAAGGATCAAGAGTTATAAGGTTGATTCTCGGTAGCTGAGAATCGTTTTTGGGATCTTCCGCATAAAGGGGATCGACACCTCAAGTGACAAAAATAGCGGTGAATTTAGGAAGAATAACTTTATTATTGAGAGGAATGCCAACCGTAGGTCGTACACTATCAAAACGAATGGGTGTGTAGGAACTAAGTCCTGTGTTGATTCGCGGAGAGTCGCGGAATAACGTGCCGTGAAGTTTCTAAGTTCCCGATTCTTGAACTGAATTCGTCGAACTATGTGCTAAGTTACGTGCGCAGGGCGTCTCTCCCTCAGAGATCCTCTCTGGATCGTACACGGCACGACTCTGCACCGAGATCTTCACGACGCGACTCTAACGGAGATCTCCACTGCGTCATTCACAGGGCGACACTGATTTCGGGCAATGCGATTGCCCTTTTTATATGGTAGATGTCGATGAGATCATCGTCCTTCGCGATGGACACCTGCACTTGTGGTTTGCCACGTGCCATCTTCCACGAATCGCTCACCCCTTTGACCTATTGGTGACCTCGGCGATTCGCGGCATGTGTACTATTATGTGCGCGTGTGAATCACAATCTTAAGGATTGTCTTACTTCGAGCTTCGGCGTGGCACATTCCTTTCTTAACCGATTGGGCTTGCAGCTAGAGGAACCCGTGGTTCCCTGTGTAAGTTGTAGCACGTGTGTCAACATGCACAATCTATGGGCGACGCCGAATCGGGCCCTTCACTGTGTGTGTGTGTCTTGTCGATTTTACAAAGGCAAGTATTGTCTATGTTACGAGTGCTATTATGTGCGTAGCCAGCATCCGTAACAAAAGCAATGATTCACATTTTCCGGAATACATGATTTCTCTTCATGAGTCCTTTTTAATTTAAATTTGTTTGTGAAAGTGACTGCCTTATCTACTGGACGCTTTAGAATTCCTTTAAGGAAGTTGGTATGCTTAAAATTAACAAACAGACTTCGACAAAAAATTCACGAAACATTAATATACATATAAAATAAATTCCGTTCGAAATATTGAGTCATTTGGTTACCTCAATATTGAGGATTCGATAAAAACATTTTGGGCCTATTAACATGGCGTCCTCTGTAAAATAGCATTTTTCTAGTGTTTTTATGCGTGATTTACAGAGAATGAATAAATAAATATATTCAAAATTAATGAGGATAAAAGAAAAATATATAATAAATGTTCGAGACAAGGTATTAGATCAATTGGGTACGCAAGATAAGAGAAATTATTTGAAACCTTGAAAAAATTGTTCAAAAGTTAATTTTCGTACAAGTCAGTCGACATTATTTTACATTATTTTAGACTCAACGTGGCAACGTCGCTATTTCTCGATGTTTTTCAAAGAATGTAGCAGACTGCGACAAACTTCGGGTACCCGATGAGAGTGGGGTAACCGACAACCTTCGACCCAAAGTGATTTTTTCAGATCGGGTCGGGTCGGGTAATTTTGATTTTTATGGGGTTGGTTAACCGAATTTTCGGGAACCCGGTACTTGCGGGTATACCCGACTATTCGGTAGTCGTATGTAAAATGTAAAATGTAAATCGTAAATCGAACGATTCTCGGTTCGTTAAATATTAATTGTTTCTTGATACCAATTTTTGATGATCGATGCATTTTGGTTTTTGGAGTTTGAGTCGTTCGGTTATTCGTAGGTGGAATGAAATGTGATTACGCGATATTTCTTAATCCTCGAAACATTACGAAATTATGAAACTTACTCTAATTATAAACTAAAATTTAAATAATTTGATATTATTTATATAAAGAATGTGGCGTTTTCTATTCCACTTGCGCAGGGTATTCGTTTCTTAAATATTAAATTTGGTTAAATTAAAATTATGGAACAAATATTCTAGATAAATTTCGATGGGACTCAAAAAGAAAATAAAGCAGAAAATAATAAATTTTCTGGGGTGTTACAGAACCATACCAACCCATGATTTGAAGCCATATCCTAAAAATCAGCGCCACTACAGCAGCCCCCCCCCCCCCATTGACCCCATGGATATGACTCACGTAAGCCACAGTGCCAACAAAAAAATCAACCATTATAGGCCGTGAAGCATCCCTTCGAATTGATTCTCGCACCGATCTACAGCTGTAACGTGTTGCCACATTACGCTACCCAACACTTTATTGACGAATCGCAGCCCAATTCAGATTCTTATTGCTATTCCTATTCATCGAAGGTCTCTTAGTAATTCTATGAAAAAACCCTGATATTCCTGAGATTCTCTAAGAACACCCATTGTTAGAGAGAATTCGCAACAAAAATATGTTTTAAACTACAGATAAACTATACATGCGAAAGGGTAATTGTATACTTTTCCTGGATAGCAAAGGTCACCCTGTAGATTTGGAATCTAAAGCTTTCTCTAAATGCCGTGATATGTCCGTTTTTAGCTTCTCAGACGTTGGGACTGTAAAAGTGTTTAAGAAATGTAACAGACAATATTTCGACCAATATATTTTGTTCCTTCCAGAGCAGACATTGATTCGGTCGCTTTACTGCCAGAAATAAAACATACACTAGATAAATTACGTAACGTTCTTGACTCACGAAATCTTCATGATATTAACCTCCCATATATTCGAGCAGGAGAATTACATCAACGCCAAGAGACAGCTCCGACGGGCCATCAGGTCCAGTCAACGCAAATGTTGGGAGAAGCTGGGCGAGGATCTTGATAATGATCCGTGGGGATTAGGATATAAGATTGTGTCTCGCAAACTCGGGGTGTACTCTATGGGTGCGCCCAGGGACGTGGACACGGTCGACTACATTGTCGATACCCTTTTTCCCACACATCCTAAACGACTGGGCGACTGGTGCTGATAAGCAAGGGCAAAGGGCCGGCGGATTCCCCATCGGCATACAGGCCTCTCTGTATGTTCGATGCTGCCGGAAAACTCTTCGAGATTCTGCTGCGACCTCGCCTTCAGGGGGCCGTGGCGTCTGCCGGCGGACTCGCCGACAGTCAGCACGGTTTCAGGACGGGGAGGTCGACGGTGGGTGCGATCTCGGAGGCCGTGGCTGCTGCCAGGTCGACGGAGCGCGGTAACCATTACTTGCGCCCCGTCTGCCTGGCAGCCGCCTTGGACATGAAGAACGCTTTCAACTCCGTGCGATGGACAAATGTACTCAGTGCGCTGAGAGGACTCGAGGTGCCTCAGTATATTTCTCGGATGTTTGAGAGCTACCTCGAGGACCGCTTCTTGGTGTACGAGACAGAAGATGGCCTGAAAAGACGGGAGATAACATCAGGAGTTGCTCAAAGTTCGGTGCTGGGACCGGAAATATGGAACATCTCGTATGACGGTATCCTGCGCCTAGACCTGCCCGAGGACACTTCCCTGATTGGATATGCGGATGATGTCCTGATCGTTGTCGTCGCAAGAGACATCGAGAAGGCTCAGATGAAGCTCAATCAGGTGATGCGCCGCGTATCTCCTTGGCTGGAGGAACATGGGCTCGAGCTAGCAGCGACGAAGACTGAGATCGTGCTGCTGACGAAGAAACGAGTGGATCTGATCCGCTCGATGAGAGTGGGTGACGCGATGGTCCAGACAAAACGTTCCATCAAGTACCTGGGGGTGATGCTAGATAACAAGCTAACCTTCTGGGATCAGATCCGTGGAGCGGCGGACAAAGCGGCCGCTGTAGCGGCGTCGCTTTGCCGAGTCATGGCCAACATAAGAGGACCAAGACCCTGCAAGCGGCGTCTGCTTATGCGAGTCGCGGAATCCATTATGCTCTACGGTGCCGAAGTCTGGGCCGACGCACTGCGGTTTGAGAGGTATCGGAAGCGTCTCGCCGCGGTGCAGCGGAGGGGAGCTCTCAGCATCGCGTGCTCCTACCGCACGGTCTCGGAGTCGGCGGCGCTGGTGGTTGCGGGGGTCATCCCCATTGACCTCCAAGCGCAGGAGCGCAAGCTCATCTACCAAAGAAGAGAAACGCTCGGACGTGCTGAAGTAGCGACGAGTGCGAGGGAGGAATCCCTCCGTGTTTGGCAATCCCGGTGGGAGGCAGGGACGTGGGGTCGGTGGACTGCGCGGCTCATACCTTGGATCGATGCGTGGGTTGGCCGTCCCCACGGGGAGGTGAATTACTATCTCACCCAATTCCTCACTGGGCACGGCCTGTTCCGGGCCTATCTCCACAAAATGGGGAAAGTACCGGAGCCGGTATGTGCCCATTGTGGCTCCCCCCGGGACGATGCCCTCCACACGTTCTTCGCATGCGAAACGTGGAGGGGGCTGCGTCAAGAGCTGGAAGAAAGCGTGGGTGGTGTCGGACCGGACAACATCATCGGCCTGATGCTGCAGTCGGAGCGGTCGTGGGCGCAGGTGGCTGCTTTTATAGAAAGCAGGAAGAAGATCGCGGAGAGCACTGCCCAATAATGTCGGGCAGTAAGAATCCGGGGACTAGAGGGGCTGGTGTAGGTCCTCTCTTTAACATCGGGTTTTATGTATTTTGTTTGTTTGTTGTAGATCGGAGGTCCCTCGAGGGAGTCGTAAAGCGGCGCCACCCGGATATGAGAGTCCTTACGGATGTTCCTGAGTGGCTTTACCACAACAACATCTGCCGCTGGTAACAATGGATATTACTCATCCATGTCCTTGTGTTGCTTGCATCTTTTTGCATGTAACCCTGGGCCATGGATGGGAGGGTTTAGGCGGTCGCCCCAGCTGCTGATGTCCTGGATGTGTCTGGATTTATCCTCTCCCATCCCGGCCTGAAGCGGTTGGTGGAACCCGTCTCACCGGTAGGTTATCGGCTCGACCTCGGTCGGGAAGATACCAACTGATGGTCTGTGTGCAGATTTTCCCTTTTTTTAACCATCGCAAAAAAAAAACACCTCCCATATATTGATACTATAAGAAACGATCTTTGGTTAAAAGTATTTTTAATGAAATTTTCCAAAACTCTGACGTAAAAATCTTTGTATGTCCCGGTATAGTCTAGAACCCCGAAATATCCCAGAGGTACCCATTAATTAAAGACGCTCATGATTCTCTAATAGGCGGACATAGAGGTGTAACTAAAACTATCGCCTCAGATCGCCCTACTACTGGGAAGATGTGAAAGAGAAAATTCAATTTTACAGCCAACAAAGCCTCCAATGTAAATTGAAAAAATTAGTATGGACCAAGGTCTGAATAACTTATGGTTATTACTGATACTCCGAGTAGCGCGTTCGAAAAGGTTTCTCTCGATTTAGTAAGACCATTTCCTACTACAGAGAACGGTAATAAATGGATTCTGTCAATGCAGTGTTTATTGACCAAATATTTCATCGGAGTTCCTCTCCGCGATACCACTGCCCCTACAGTTGTTCGTGCTTTTCTAACTCGTCTTATGTGTTTTCGCGGGGCCCCGGAGGTAGTACTAACTGACCAAGGCCAGAATTTCTTATCGAAATTAATAATAATTTTAACCAAAAAAATACGAATTCGGAAATTAAAGAGCACAGCTTTGCATCCCCAAACCTCTTGAAAGACCACATGTGATGTTAGTCGAATATTTAGGACATTCTTCAGTAAATCATGATTGGGACGAATAGATGAAACTAGCCATGTTTTCATATAACAGTAGTGTTCACAAAGGAACTCGAAAACGTCTTTTGAATTAGTATACGAAAAGGTTCCCTTATTACCATTCAGTCGACCTCTATCAAATTATGATCGCTGAGGCTCACGAAAATTGTCAAACCGCGAAAGAAAGATCTAAATTATATTATGATAAACTCATTAACCCTGTGCAATTCGTAGCAGGAAATTATGGTTTCCTCCGAAAAGGAATTAAATACGGAAAACTTATTGATCTTCACGAAAGTCCCTACAAAACTTTAGAAGCCTACAGTAATCAAAATGTCCTATTAAAAATCGGACGCAAAGAGAAGATCATTTCGATTGATCGTCTTATTCCAACCGTTATTCAAGATCCTCTTTAAGCGTATTAGAAGTCACAAAAATAACAATTTGACCTCTCCACAATAAGCATGTCTAATCCGTGTATGACAATTTATGCCGCAGGCGACGAGTCATCTATGGCCAAGTTCGTCTAGAAGTTAGTCTGGTGGAATCCTGCCCACCTCAAAGGTCAAACCCGAAATATACAAAAGGCTGCGATAGAAGAAGCACCCCGGGCCATTCGCGAAGAAAAAGTAAGGAAGCAAGAACTCCTTATCGAGGAGTAACGATGCAAGACCTCCTTATCTAGGAGTAATGAAGCAAGACCTCCTTATCGAGGAAAAGGAGCAGGCCGCCGTGATTAATAAGCCCACCATACGCTCAGTGATAACGCTCGAACCAAAAATTACAATAAATGCTTCATCCCAACCATTACCTTGTCTATATACATTGTACGAAGATACGATAGAAGACCCTTTAATTCCAACCAGGGTCGATTTTCGTAAAAACAGTGTAGCTGTAAAATACATCGATCTCGGCGATATTCAAGATAGGGTTTCGACCACGAATAATCCCATTCCAATCAAAACCTTGCGGATCACAGACGAAAATTGGATGCAGAGTCTCTCAAGTCAATATACGTCACTTCCATAACGCCTGAAGAATGCCAATGCGAAGACACCATACTATCTCGTGCTGCTTCCGAACATTCTAAGAGGGGAACATCGGAAGCATCTGGGCAACAAATCCCAATACCAATCCGCACCAGACAACGAAATCATAATGTCACTCGATCAGGAGATTTAAGGCAACTGCTACGCGAAGACCCAAATGTACCGGTAACACTTGGTATGCCTAAGAAACATCCACTAAACCCCTCATCGATGCAACCAACAGGATATTTAGTTTTTGCTCGAATCGCGCACCCTCTGATACGCATCTTAAAGGTATCCATAAGATGTCATTTCTGTCCAAAATATGGCAATAAATTGAAGAGAAGAATGAAGAAACACCGTCTGTTAGTGTTTGTATAATAAGCAGCGTATTCAAAGTTGACGGACCGCGAAAACTGTACAGTTGCCCACCCTGCAACTACACTAACGCCGTCTACGCAATACCTCTGTTAGCTTCGAGACTTCCGTGTTCGCTCTCTTGATTAACGCGAGGCAATCTAGCCAGCACGCTCGTATGTGTCCGCTTTTCAATAAAAACCGTACAATTCGACGCGACTCGCGATATCAGCTAATCTACACGCTCGATTGTGCACTTTGGATTAAGTTATTGTGAAGAATACATTTACTCCGCTAATTTGTGTCTTAGTCATTTCGCACCCTGAAGGGCGGATGCCCAGCATATGCAGTTAGTGGGACCGGCATTTAATATTTACGATTCAATCGTCTTGACCCTATTCAGAGACGGGGTAGTTGATGACCAATTTGGTCATTTTGGTCCTTCGAGCCGGATATTTCCGCTAATTTGCATGAATAGGTGCTGAAAGGAAAAGGTGGAACACGTGTGTGGCCATTTTCAACGGACAATAAGGAAAGTGCCGCCATTTTGGAAAAGTGTGCAGTGCTTCCGCGCATCACAATACAATCAGATCTCAGTAGCTATATTGTTATACGGCACAATAAAGGATAGACGCTACCATTCGAATGCGTCATCTGGCATCTCGGTATATAGCTTTCGGTTCGGCTACGGAAAAGCCCGAATTTCCTGTGCTCCTTCGCGGCCTCGCGATTCAGTAGCAGTCGGCTCAACAAAGGAAACGCGCGAATCTTCTGCTTCTCCTTCTCTGTATCGCGACTCGACATCATTTGGATCGACATCGAAGACGCCCGAAGCAATTGACGCGCTCGAGACTCCTCTACGCTCAGTCGCATCGAGACACCAACCGATATACATTCGACCCGCGCCCAATTCAGAAAGTGACGCCGGATTCGAATTCGGTGCTTGTGTGTTTATGCTTAAACGACAGACGACAAGAACAATGGGAACTGAGACGCCATCAACAACTAATATATCGACACGGCTGTTACAACAGAGAGAATATCTCGCCGCCCTTGCAAGTCAGTGCAAACGCGGTGAAACTTACGTGACGCGCGCTACAAATGAGAGTATCGGGCCAGTGCAAATCAAGCGAAAAATACAGACTCTAGAAACAGCTCTCGCTCGTTGCGACTCGGTGCATTCGCAGTTGCTTGAAGAATCCGACACTTCAGATGTCCATGCTTATTTGGCGAATGAAGAATTCAAAATAATTCAAGAACACTGTTTCGACGTCTTGGATGCTTTGGACTCTCTTATGGATCGTCAACGGCCACCGCCGGATCAGGAACGTCCACCAGCTTCTACTCAAGGTCAAGTGTCAACGCTTCAACGGATTTCTCCACCAAGGTTTGACAGTAATCTCCAAAACTGGCAGTCTTTTCACGGCCTCTTCACGTCATTGATTATCGACAACGAAACACTAAGTAATGTAGTTAAATTTCATTATTTAAAACAAGCATTGGAAGGTCATGCATTGTCGTTGATTAAAAACGTACCGTTAAATAATAATAGTTTTGATTGCGCGTGGACAATTTTGAGAGATTATTATCAAGATAATCAGGCTTTAATTTTCAATTTAATCGTCAGATTATTACAACTCGAGCCTGTTAATTCAAAGAAACCCGGTCAATTAGAACGATTAGTCGTAGACACGCGGGAAATTTTAATGTCAATTAAATCGTTGAAAGTTCATATAGATCAGTGGGATCCGATCATAGTTGTATTGACCGTGTTGCGCTTAGATTCTGATTTAAGACGTGAGTGGGAAATTAAGGTCGGTAAACCAGAGACCTTCCCAAAATATAGTGAACTAGAGACTTTTTTGAACACGCGGATACACGCCGACGCAATCGCATCAATAAAAGCGGATGTTACGACGCATAGAGACAATGCCTTCCCGTCAAAGGTTGAAAAAAAAGGTTTGATTCGAAATTAAGAGTTAACTCGTTAGTATCTACCGCATCTAATATAACGTGTAAAATGTGTGGAGCGTCTCATTCAATAAAAGTGTGTGATGAATTCCTGAAACTGTCAAGCGAACAAAAGGTAAAAAAGGCGAAAACATTACGCTTATGTTTTAATTGTTTGCGAAAAGGCCATCTGCCAAAATAATGCAGAGATCAGTCCCGGTGTTCGATTTGTCAAAGGCGTCATCACACACTTTTGCATGACTCGTATAAGACTCCGCCGATAAACGCGAATAATTCGAATGCTTCTGAATCTAAATCGACACTTGTGGCTCCGTTGGTCAGTGTGTCGTCTCATACTTCGGCGGAACCTAATAATAGATATAATTTAAATCATGTTCGAATGAAAGAAATTTTATTGGCTACTGCCTACGTGACTGTATCTACTGGTGAAGGTCGAAGTATGAAATTAAGAGCGCTTATAGATCCTGGTTCACAGAGATCTCTTCTTTCGGAGTCAGCTGCCCAATGTTTATATGTTACGCGTAAAACTCTTAATGCCACAATATTAGGAGTGGGAGGCGTGCAGTCAGGTCGAATCAAATTTTCTACGCAGATTTATTTACACCCAGTATCAGATTCAGAGAGCAAAATCTCTGTAGATTATTTAATATTACCGAAGCTTTCCGCGTATGTACCGAGACAATCATTTTCTGCGCAAGTCTGGCCGCACCTCTCCCATCTTACTCTTGCTGACAACGATCCGACCTCCGATAAATCGATCGATCTATTGATAGGTGCCGATGCCTATGGAGAGATACTCCTGGATGGATTGATAAAATTCCCTGACGCCCCTATGGCCCAATTGACGGTGTTTGGATGGATTCTTTCGGGTCCGTATAAGAATTCTCGCGAGTCTAGTCTCGATTATTCTGTAAATTCGCTTCACATTATTTCCAATACGGATTTGGGAGACTCCCTCCAGCAATTTTGGGACGTCGAGGAAGTGCCGAGTACCATATCTCTATCTCCTGAAGATGAAAAATGCGAGGATATTTTTCGTACTACGACACATCGCGACGAAAGTGGTCGGTATTGCGTTAGCTTGCCCTTTGTATCAGGACCTCCCATAGACATCGGCGATTCCTATTCTATCGCTTTAAAACAATACTTGCGAATGGAACGGAGATTGATGAAAAATCCGGAGTTGTATGAAGCGTATCATAAGTTTTTGCGAGGGTACCTCGAACTTGGACACATGCCCACCCTGCAACTACACTAACGCCGTCTACGCAATACCTCTGTTAGCTCCGAGACTTCCATGTTCGCTCTCTTGATTAACGCGAGGCAATCGAGCCAGTACGCTCGTATGTGTCCGCTTTTCAATAAAAACCGTACAATTCGACGCGACTCGCGATATCAGCTAATCTACACGCTCGATTGTGCACTTTGGATTAAGTTATTGTAAAGAATACATTTACTCCGCTAATTTGTGTCTTAGTCATTTCGCACCCTGAAGGGCGGATGCCCAGCATATGCAGTTAGTGGGACCGGCATTTAATATTTACGATTCAATCGTCTTGACCCTGTTCAGAGACGGGGAAGTTGATGACTAATTTGGTCACCGTCGCATCATATTTACCATTGTTATTAAAGAAAAGTATTTTTTTTATATTAATTGATATTATAATGTTAATAAGGAAATAATTTTTTTCTACTTCAATACATTTTATGTTGTCACTTTTGGTTTGTTTTGCTTAATATCTTGTCAAATCTCTCTGTCGTTGGAGAATATTAATGTCGAGTCCCCAACGAAAATATGTATATAATAATCTAATTTTAATTCTCCAATGCATGTGCATTTTATCCATTTTCGAAATCAATTTTAAAACATCGATTAAGAAATATATATTTAAATATTTGTCTTTAGTATCTTCTTGACCGATTTACCTAAATAAAATTGAATGTTTCTCTTCTTAAATTGACGGTCTAATGAACTATATACCCTGGTTTTCTAGGTATTATTTTAGAATGATTTTGCCACCATATTTACGTTACGAATCTACTTTATTAAAAATTGTAACAAATAGATGCTATTGTACATAGAAAAAAATGGATGAAAAAACATAACCTCACGTTGTTACTGTCAATTTCATTTTCTTACGTGTTTGCTATTGTAAGTCACATGCAACGTCTGGGCATCGTTTTTTCCATGACAACTATAGGTATACGTAGATAATATTTTCTTTAGAACATTAATGGATATAGCAGAGTATTGTGTAAACTTTTTTGTGTTGTTGAGCATTTAAGTACATAAAGACTAACTTTTTTAGTTAAATTACATATAACTTCAAATTAGTTCTAAAAGAATTTTCAGAAAAAACTAATAAAGTTTATTAACGATGTTACTTACGTGTATTATTAATTTAAAAGAAACAAGTTAAACAAAAGATAATTTCGGCCTGACGTTACAAACATGACATGTGCTTTTGATATTAACCGTAGATTTTGAATTACTAAAGTATAATAAAACAGCAGCAGTATTAGCGACACTAGTTATTACGTCATATGAGCCCGCGAATTTCAAATTATGGTACTGACCGAACGGTAGTACTATTGAAAATATAACTCAATTTTCGTAATGAATGTCTCAAGAATATAGCTAATTTTATTAATGAATAAGTTATTTTTTGAGACATTATTCCGAAATGCGTTACGCAATTTCCAGTAATGGATAATACTCCGTCGGTAATGTAGAGCATTTGAACCTGATATTGACTGCTTTTTCATTTAGTTTAATGAAAAAGTTTTGAAGTTGGGCTCTTTTGGTGTAGTTTCTTCTCACTTGCTAGGATTTTGATATTTTTGTAATCAAAATCGATTCGACGTTATGTCAGTCCGCTATGCTTATTCGGGGCATCTGATGTTCTTTTTGTGTTCTTTAATCCTGGTTTCCAGTAGTCTTCCCGTTTGACCAATGTAAACCTTGTCGCAATGTTTACGTGGGAACTGATACGCAACTTTACTCCTTTTCCCATTTCCAATCTGTCTTTGAATGGTTTGATCTTTCCTACGTCGGTGTTGATTGGCTTGTGAACAACTCGAATTTTGTTGTTTCTTAGATTTTTGGCTAATGTTTCACTTAGTCCTTTGATATATGGGATACGTATCGTCTTTAAGTATTACCTGTTGGTTTTTGTTTTTTGGTTGGTACTGTATAATCGATCTATTATGTGTTTTTCATTCTTTTACAAGATCTTCTGGGTATCCATTTTCTTTTAGGATATTTTTCTAGTTTGGTCGCTCTATCGATAAGTCCATATGATGATTTGATGAGAAATGTATCTCACTGACCAAGTTCTTTTATGGTACCAATCGGTTTCTAAGTTTCCATGATTGTTTCGAATTACTAAAAGGTCCCAAAAATTAATGATATTGTTTTGTTCAATTTCAATTGTGAATGTGATTTTGTTTGTCTAAACCATATAATTTCTTTTGAATGTTGAATATATTTACAATGATTCTGGAACTGCTGTTAAAATATCGTCTACATACCGAATGAAGAAGGGTAATGATAAATCTAGTTTCTTGTTTATGATACTTTCTACGTATTCCATAACGATGCATCAAATTTTGCTAGATTGTATGTATACCTATAGGTGTATTTATAGTGGACACGATAATTCTGTATAAAACTCCTTCCTCGTGGATTTTTGGTAATCCATAAGCCATAGAAATTACTCCATTGTAAGTTTTAATCAATTTCGCCGTATTGGAATAAACCATCTGTAATTGTTCCCATCTTTTTACCAGTTTGTTGATGTTGTTTTGTGTAGTATAGGTGTATTCGAACTTGGAAGTAGAGTAGGTGGTCGTGTCTTATAGCATGTTATTCATTTTTTTTTTCAAATAATCCGATTTATTTAAACCGGAAGTAGAAAGTTACAATCAATAACATAACCGAATTTACGTGTAGGAGCGCCGTTCATGATCGAAAAGGTTGTGGTATCAAATTATTACTGTATTTTTTGAAGATGCTTCTTATTCTATACAGCACTAGGAATATTATCTATATCATATCGCTTAGTTTTGGTGGGTCAAAAACCGAAGGAAGTGAGATAAAGTCGATAAAACGACCGAATTTACATATATGAGCAGCGTTCTTGGTCGAAAATGTTGCGGTATTAAATTGCTACGATAAATTTTGCAAATAGGTCCATTATCGAAGGAACTGATGATTATTTGATAAGAAGGATGATCGGGTTCATGAATGGGGGATATGTTTCTCCGGGGGATAGCAATATTCGGATTATTAATAAAATTACGAAGAAACCGGAGTTAACGGATGCGTTAAAAGATCTAGCGGCGTTACAGAGTGCGGATGACGACCTTACTAAATCGAGGGAAAGACCTCAAGGTCATATGAGATTTGAAGAACACGCGGGTCTTACTTATTATCAGGAAAAGGGAGATGACCATTGGAGAATAGTTATTCCGCGATGTTTAATAAGGAAAATCCTGACGACCTGTCATGATCAATTAGGTCACGCAGGATATAAAATGGGTAAAAGATGGGTGCTTATTTGAGTCTTATATCTTCTGGAAAGTATTGAGGCAGAGTATAAAGAAATTTGGTAGGGGATCAAATCTTCGAACTGTTGCATGGAAGTGGCTTATAGTTTCGTCGAATCGACGTGTCCGAATGATGTGGTGTCGGTTGATTTCTACGACCCTTTACCTCCATCGATCGGTGGGGCTAGGTATATATTCGTGATACAAGATCTATTTTCTAAGCTAGTTACCTTATTCCCTATTAAACGAGCAATGACGCAGATTTGTTTGAAAAAATTAAAAGAGGTTTATTTTGAAGAGATTGGTACTCCGAAGACGATTTTAAGCGATCACGAGTCACAATCTACTTCGCCGGCATGGAAACGAGGTTTAGAGGAATATGGACTGGCGGCAAGGTTTTCGTCGATGCGACATCCAATCCCGTAGGGAGGTCGATGAGGGAATTAGGCAGACTGTTTAGGACGTTCTTTTCGAATAAGCATACGAAATGGGCCAAATTTAGCCGAAAAATTGGGGATTGCTTAAATGTAACTATCCATCGTAGTAACCAATATATTCCTTATTTCCTCCATTATGAAATTCCGGTAGCTGATCGTCGGAAAGAAATGTTTCAATTTATTAAAGACCTCCTATCTCTCGGAACTTCAATTCCTTCGGGCTAAAGAAAATCTGAGGAAAGCGTTGGAGTTGGAGAAAAAACCTTCAAATTAAGTGATAAGGATATTGAGTCACTAATAAAAGGCACGTACAACAGAATGACCTTACGAAAGTACTATGAGACACCTTCTGAGTTTCTTTAATAAGAGTTGTTTAATATGTTAATGCTAGTCTTTGATAATTGATGATGAGGGAAAGATGGTGATATAACATGTAGATGTAGGGAACGATTATCTGTCAGCGACCTTATGTATGGACACGTGCGTGTTTTATTTGAAGAAATTATGGATTTTGTATGTAGGTGTGCAGATATAACAAAACTGGATTGTACCGAGATGTATCGATGTTCGATGCAGGCATCTCACAGCGATGGGGGATATTTGTAGGGGTACCGCCCGAGTTTTGAATTTCGCGCGCGGAAGGATATTCGAATCTCGCGCGTCCTCCCCACCACAGCGTGGTTGTATGTGTTATCCGCGAGTGGCGTCACTAGGTCGAGAGAAACAAATCACAAGTATGGACGATCGTAGTATGATAAAAAGAAAGCGAAATCAGTGTGTTATAAACAATAACAGAGCAGAAGTTTATCAATACGCGAAAAGCGAGTGTTTTCCCTTCTTTTTCGCAACTCACGACAAGCATCGCACCGAACACGAAAAGTGCGGCAGAGAGAAAAAACGTGATTTGGCCTCGTGGCGAGCGGGGAAAATTCCCAATCGGAGAAAGTGGCGGTTGCCAACATTCGTCATCGGAGTTGTGGCCTGGTAGGAAATGTTAATTTACATTTCACCATTTGGTATTTTTGTGCTTTTCAGCATTTCAACCGGAGTAGACCAATGGAGTAACTGTAACCGCAATCACGAAATCCTGGAAAAGGAGTTGTCCGGTTTTGCAATTCGGCCAAGCAGTGCGCAGCCAGCCAGGTTTTAGAATTCTGCGAATATCCGGAAAACAGATCGATCCCGGCACGGGGTGGAAAAATCAAGGGAAGCCATTATCTCTACCGTTATATTGGGTATAACGTAATAGGACGAGGAACGTTCCCTTGACAGGCGGTTCATCTCTCCAAAAAAGTGAGAACATTCCTATATTAGTTTAGAATACCCGGACATCGTCCCCAGGAAGAGACCACTCATCTTCTTCCATACCCGGCCGTTGAAGTTAAGTAGCATCCGGATCGCAGGTATCATTGCTGTCCAAGAGCCAGGTATTTTTAGTGTCGTTACGATGTATAGAAAGTGAACCAACGCATCCGTGGATTCGTAATAAAATTATACTTCAATGCAATCGTGAACCGTTGTGTGAAAAAAGAGCAAAGTAAAACCAAGTAAACTCTTTTCAATTACAACCAAGTCGGGATATAAGTTACATAAGACTATGTACCGGAGTTTAAATTGTATTAACGGTTTAAGAATTTCAATGAGCAAATTATTGGCTCCTTTTGTTCGATTCGGTTATGAATTTGTAATAATCATAAAAGACTGTCGGTTTGAACTATTGCGATAAAGATTTGCTAATGTTGCGTTCTGAATAATTTAGAATTTGATGAACGATTTATGCGACAAGTTATGGCGATGCGTATATGAGAGGCGTGTGTGAAATTTGATGACTTTGGCATTGCAAAAGTTGACTTTTCGCCACGATCATCGACTTTTTTACAGTTCCTTTCACGTTTTTGTGTACACATATCCTTAAATATATTTCCAATGATAAATATTTTCCAAAATTATGTGCATAGTATCTGTTCTATTTTCGTTCAATTCAGTATTCAGTATGTAATCTTAACCCCTGCTAGTCGTAATTTTGATTGGTTCTTACTAAACTGTTCCTGATATCCAATACTGAACTGAACGAAAAAAGAACGGATGAATAGGATCGAGGCATCGAGGACTGCAATTGCAAATGACTTCCACAGTTCTGATTCAGTTTCCCCGACCGTTTCCACTCCGTTGTAACGGAGCGTTACGTTGTCCAGGAGTCGAGCCGCGGTCGCGAGAGCGCGGAGTGATACAATGATTCGAATTGATCGATAGTAGGATCGTTACCGAAAAGAACGGCTCCGAAAATGCCCGAGCGCCGCCGGCAACGGCGCACGGAGATGCGCGGCCGCAGAGAGCCGCAGATTAGTACCGTGCAAACCTTTGAGCAGGAAGGAGTTTGCAGAGTCAGTTAGTAGTACCGAGGCAACCTTCGAGCGGGAAGAACGCAATAAAACGAGTATCGGGATTAAGAAGCTAGTAGTGCGTAACGAGAGAGTTAAAATAAAGTAGTCGAATACGAGGACGAGACCTACCGTCATAAAAAGGGGGCGAAACGCCAATAAGCGGGAGCGAGCGGGCGAAACGCCAACAATTGCGAAGAATAAATGTAAGTCGGCCGTGGGCCAACCATTGTGAGTTAATTAATAATAAATTTGAGACGGGCCGAGGGCCGCATATCCTTTTTTAATAAAAATATATTCTTTATTGTTTTCCTGCCGACACCCCCTGTCGTAGCTTGTGCGGGCGGTGTGCGGTGCTGCCAAAGGTATTTCGCGATCCCCGTTTCCAGGCGTGGAAGGATGCAGGAGCCGACCTCCTCTGGGCGAGTTCGTGCCCTACCGGAGTACGTTTGCCAGCTAGCCGGGCAAAGGAACGCGTCGTCCACCTGGCGCGGAGTTTTCCCGAGAAAACTGCACAACCCGTTTCACGGACGGTGGACAACAGCATAAATAACGGTCGTGCAAAAAGCAGCCATAATAAATGGCGCCACAACGCGGAGCTTAAAAGTGCGTGAGTGAAAAAAATTAGTGAGAAAAAGTTTCGGAGTCTCGGCCACGAGGCAGTTCACTATTTTTCCGGCGAACGCGAGTGAAAGCCGCCATCTTGGGCAAGCAACGTGCTTGTCCAAAGGAGCGCGCCGTATGGGGATTTCTGTTGCACGGAAACGGTGCTCGTCGCTTCGTTCCTCCCGTGAGTATTTAAATTAGAGATAGAATAGGATAAGAACAATAATTAGAATAGGATAGTAATAGAATTAAAATTAGATAATAAGTTGTAATTTGTGATTGAAAAAAAAGATACATAACCCTTCTCTTAGGTTAAGCGATTTAGGTTAAGTGGACACAAAGAACAGATTCTTTGTGTACAGGTGCAAAGCGAGTGACACCAGGCTGTCCGACAACCACAGTCGACTGTCAGACCAGTCGAACCGCGAGCTTGCCCGTTTCTCCGTTGGGCGCGTCCGCGACGGGAGAGATAGAGTAGACAGATCGCGGGACCAATCGCAGAGGTCGAGTCGTCGGATAGGGCTACTCCAGTGCGGCCTACGTTTAGGTGGAGTATCCGCGTGCGAGAGCGGACAACTCCAGGTGTGCAGGAGAGTAGCGTGCACAGTGCACAGAGCACACCAATTTGGGTTAAAGAGTGGAGAGAGTGTGTGAAGGAGAGAAACGCGAGTGCGTAAAAATAATAATAAAAACCAAAGAAAGAGCAGTGAAGTGCCGAGGAGGTCAGTGTTGAGTGGAGTGACCTTGAGTAGTCCGCGATCGCGAGAGGCCGCATTAGGCGAAAATTAGAGTAGGGCATCGCGATGACAAAAAAGAGGACCGTTGCCTCGCAGAAACCTTTGAGTGAGGTCTCGCAAGGCGCGGAGGATCGGCTCGAGTTCTCCCGCAGAGAGGTCATAGCAAGGCTCAGAGTAGTAGGCCTGAGTACAATCGGACATGAGGAGGTCCTACGTGCCCGACTTGCGAGAGCTCAATCGGAGGAACTCTCAGAAGAAGAGGCCGAGAGCGCGATAAAATCCGGCGCTTCCGAAACGAATGTTCACGTCCACATCTCGGAGGGACGAACACCAGCGTGGGACAAGATGAGTTTTCGACCAGGATCGTCACTTGTCAAGCCGTGAAGAAGGACACGATATCGTCCACGGCTACTTGGACCACAACGGGTTAGAGAGTGTCACCCGGAATTGTGGACGTCGCCAGACCAGGGTTCGACCATCCAGTGGGGACGATGATATACGCCGTGCCAATGACATATGTCACTTTGAGCAGCGGGTCGTGGCATCACCCGCAAGGGACAACAGTGATCCACAGACCGCTGGCGGCTTCTAACCCCGTGCGCCAGGGAGCCATTCCCCGCAGATACTGCCCGGAATTTTCGGAGAGGGCGCTCGCACTGCCTGAAGAGACGGAGACCGAGGACGATCGCCTTCGCACGCGCATAGCAGCAAAGCACACTCTTTTTGTGGCCCAATCCGAAGAGGAAGACGAGGAGGAGAGCCCGAGCGAAGGGTACCAGGACGATCGTCGGAGAAAAGCCGAACGAGCACGAGAAAGAGAGGAGAACGAGATTCGACCACCCAGGGACCAACCAGGAAGCCGCGCAGACGCGAGAATCAGGCGAGGGATTCGTTCTGAGGAAACGCGGCTAAGAAGCAGCTCGGTGGAGGATTACGAGGAAGTAGCCTCGGATGAAAGAGATCTCCATAGGGTCACAGCACGGCCGAGATGGACGTTTCCCGAGCACGGCCATTATGCTGCTCCGCCTGAGGAATCGAGAAGACATTCTCAGGGTGGATGGACCCCGAAGCAGCTGCGGGTCCAACGTCGAAGAATTTTTAGCGGGATTGCACGAATGCATGGATTGCCTCGAGCTACCCGAGGGAGACGTGCTACGCGTCTTACCGGGCCTATTCGAGGGGAAGGCAAGACAGTGGACTCGGGACGAGCTCACTTTACTGAGAACGTGGAGAACGTTCGAAAGAGGGATCAAGCGTCGGTTCGGCTTAGAAATCGAAGACACCGAGATTCTTCTGTCGATCCATGAAAGGATTTAAGACCGGACAGAAGATATGGAGGATTTCCTGCAGGAATTTCGGCGACGATTCCGAAAAATGCGAGTGCCACCACCAGAAGAGTGCCAAGTTAGGATGACGATCCGAAACTTACGGCCGGATTACCGTAAATCCACGAGTGTCCGAGATTGCGCGACGTTCGCCGAGCTGTTCGAGGCTAGTCGAGAATTCGAAGACGATAAGCGATGAGATGTCCGATACCGGCAACTCACTACGACAGCCCGCAAGGAGAGCGGAAACCGAGTTTCGTCCAGGAACATCAGGGTGGCCGCCGGGAAAGAATTGTCGGATTCATCGTCGTCAGCGTCGTCGTCGTCGTCGTCGTCAGCGAAACCGCAAGAAGAGGGGTAGAGCCGAAAAATTAAGGAGAAGCAGCCGAGAGGAGATAGCTGCGGTATTGCTAGAAAGGCAAGCCAATCGAGAGCCGCCCCCACCGAGGAGATGAGCACCGAGAACAGCAGCTGTTCGACCACATAATCAGCCAGGACGACAGCCGCCGAGAGCAACCGAAGAGCTCCGGCAATCCGTAGTGCCGCTTCCTGAGAGATGCCCGACTTTGCCCCGCCACGTTAGGCCTAGGAGGGGGGAGTTGAGAGTGGCACCAGGAGCGCTCCCGTGCTATAACTGCGGCGGGACGGGCCATTTCGGGCGCGAGTGCCCGGAGCCCCGGTAGTGCTACGGATGCGGTAAATTCGGCACGATACGTCGGGATGCGTGCAATGCATGGAAGCTGGTGTACAACACTCGGGAAACGAGTAGCGCGGGTCGAGACACGAGTCTTCCCGACCAGGCCCGCAGTCGTTTCCATCAAACTGGAGGACGAGTGCGCCGCGAAGAGGAGGTTCTCCGATTGGTAACGGAGAAATGGGGTATCCCGTCATGAAGAGATAGAGGTGAAATAGAAGAAAACATCGCTGCCGGAAGAGGCATGGTGGATGACCGCCTCTATTTTGACTTCGTCGTCGCCGGAGTCGCAGTCCGAGGAGTCCGCGACACAGGAGCTACACGGTCGTTCGTCGGACCGAGGATCGCCGACGCATGTCAAGACCATATACTGCCCCATAAAGGAGGATTAAGGAGCGCCTTTCCATTCCACGGAAATTACCGGAATACTGCCACTGATGGTGGACGTGGGAAATCGGATCGAGCGGGTTTCCTTCCGCGTCGCCGCGGTGGTAGAATACGAGGCCATTCTGGGAACAGATTTCCTCAGATCGGTGGGAATCACCGTCGACTGTCAAGAAGGGCAGTGTAGAAGTGACAACGGCCCATGAAAACGCTTCGCTGTTGCGGAAGAAGCAACTATCCACGCGGAGTGTGCGGGGTTGGCAGAGGTCACGTCCAATCAGGAGGGGCAGCTGACCAGATTGTTGTACGAACTGCTACCCCCACCCCCAGCTACGCTAGGTACGGCCACGCTGATAGAGCACGTCATAGATGTAGAAGACGCGCGATCGGTGAAACTCCGTTTTCGTCGTGTGTCGCCGGCCGTCTGAGAGGCCGCCCAAGCCGAGGTCGATTCGATGATAAGGAACGACATCATTGAGCCATCCGCCAGCGCGTGGTCGAGTTCGCCAGTCATGGTAAGGAAGCCGAATGGGACCTACCGGTTCTGCGTCGATTACCGCGACGCGAACGCCGTCACGAGGAAGGACGCGTATCCGCCGCCGAACATAGACGGCATTCTGGATAAAGTTCGCCGAGCGAGGTTTATCAGTAAAATAGACCTCAGCCAGGCCTACTTCCAAGTGTCGCTAGAAGCGAGAAGCCGAGAGATTACGGCATTCTCTGTGGCCGGTAGAGGGCTGTACCAATTTAAAAGGATGCCGTACGGACTTACGAATGCTCCCGCCACATTCCAGCGGCTGATGGATTCACTCATCGGACCAGAGTCCGAACCGAGGGTGTTCGTCTACCTAGACGACATAATCATCGTCAACGAGTCTTTCGACGAACATATGGTCTGGGTCCGTCGAGTATTGGAGACCATTGTACGAGTCAGTCTCCAATTAAACCGAGATAAGTCGGAATTCTTCTGCGAGAGTGCGGTTTATCTCGGATACCGGATTGATCGAGAAGGATTGAGGCCCGATACGGAGAAAATCCGCCCTGTTCTGGAGTACCCGCCACCGCGAACGTTGAAGCAAGTTCGATGCTTCCTCGGGATGGTGGGGTGGTATGCCCGTTTCATACCAAACGTCGTCGAGAAGAGACTTCCACTCACCAAGCTGACCAGGAAGAATCAGCAGTGAGAGTGGGGCGAGGAGCAAGAGCAGGCATTTGAGAGTTTGAAAGCAGCACTGACGGAGGCCCCAGTGCTAGGGAGGCCTGATTTCAAGCGGCCCTTTACTTTACAAACAGACGCCAGCGACTATGCCCTCGGAGCAGTGCTTACGCATCAACAGGATGACGGGGAGCACCCCATTATCTACTTGAGTCGTACCCTCACCGCCGCCGAGAAGAATTACTCGACTACGGAGAAGGAGTGCTTGGCAGTGGTATGGGGCGTGAAGAAGCTCCGGGCATACCTGGAAGGTTATGCGATTGAGGTCATAACCGACCACAGCAGCCTTCAGTGGCTGCGCAACCTAAAAGATCCAATGGAACGTCTAGCCCGCTGGCCTTAGAGTTGCAGGGATGGAATTTCACAATTCGTCATAAGAAAGGAGCGTTGCATCATGTACCGGACGCCCTTTCCCGGAGGATTGAAGAGGACGTCGGAGCCATGCGAGTAGCAGCGGAGAAAGACGACTGGTACGAGAGGAGGAGAGAGTTGGTACGAGCTCATCCTGAGCGGTACCCCGAGTGGAGACTAGAGGACGATCCGCTATATCACTCCCGATCCGATCCACTATTGGACCCGGTGACAGGAGGGGAGAACCGCTGGAAGTTAGTACTGCCGGTCGGATTGCGAGCGCAAGCCCTCAGCAATGCGCATGAGGAGGCGCATGCCGGACACTATGGCGTCGAGAAGACGTATTGCCGCCTAGCAGTAGAGTACTACTGGCCTGGCCTTCGGTACGATGTGTAGCAATTTATCGGATAGTGTCGCGACTGTCAAGTTCAGAAGACAGCGCATGGCGGGCCACCAGGTTTAATGGGCCAACGAATCGTTGAAAAGCCGTGGACCGTGGTGTCTGCCGACATCATGGGCCCATTTCCGCCTAGCCGTGGACAGAATCGGTACATCCTCGTGTTCACCGATATGTTAACCAGGTGGGTGGAGCTGAAAGCGCTGAGGACCGCCAACGGCAGGAGTATCGCTCGAGCATTCGAAGACTTAGTATTATTCCGATGGGAGACGCCTTCATACCTCCTAACGGACAATGGAAAGGAATTCCGAAACGAAGTGATGGACAAGATGTCGGCGTACGGAGTGCAATCGATTACTACATCTCCGTACCATCCCCAGGCCAACCCGGTTGAGCAAGTGAACCGGACACTGACAACGCGCCATGGACTTCCGAACGACCTTGACGAAGCTCAACAGATACGAGATCAGCTAAACGCCCTGTTGGACTGTGGTCAATTCCATTTACGAAAGTAATTCACCTCATTTGCTTGTAGACATTGACCGTGTGAAACACGGTCTAGCTAGCAAACGATCTTTTTACGAGACGGCAGGACTCAAGATTTTACGCGTCTTCTGAAATCCCAGTCGAGATTAGTATCAATTCAAGATTAATTTAATTTCTTCAAGCTGCCTGACAAAGCGCACGTTGCTCTCGATCATTTCCCGACTTTTGGACCCCCTAAGTTGGGTCTCACCTGTGATCCTTTCAGCGAAGTTTTTTATTCACCAGCTTTGACTACTGCACCAGGAGTGGAATGATCCCCTACCTGAAAATATTTGTGCTGAGTGGAAATCATTCTACGAAACTCTTCCGGCACTATCGTAATTCGTTCTCCCTCGTTGAACGAGACAAAATCCACACATGGAATATTGCGAACTCCATGGTTTCTCAGACGCCTCCAGCGTAGCGTACGCCGTACACTAGCGGCTAGGAGTTTGTTTGTCCCAAAAAAGTCTGCAGATTTGAATTCTTAACCATTCTTAATAAAACAAAAACGAAAATATTCTGTATAAAATTTGTAGTGCACTGATGCAGGCCGATTTTTTATTTTTTTTTTTTATTTGTGTTTAAATCCCAAAAATATTTATTAATCCGTTTCGTTTCTAATTCCAGCTATCGTTTACCTAAATAATTTTCGCAGAACGCATGAAAGAATTTTTATAAAAGTGCATATCTTTTAGTGCTGAAGCCCGCTCTTTCCGAATCTGATGCCCATTCTCCAATATTTACAGTCGATTTTCCAATATGACGCCCGGAATGAAAAAAAAAACGAAAAATAGTATTATCAGCCATTTTGATATACAGGGTGGCTCATTTTAATCAACGCACCCGAATATCTCTGTTGCCAAGCCGAATTAAAAAAAAATGTTTAGACAAAAGTTATTCAAGACAAAGGGGCTCACATAACTGTAATAACAACTTTGACCTTGGGGTACATTTTCAAGGTCATTTGAAGGACAATGTTATTTTTTAAAATGGGAACTCCAATTTTTTATGCAGATTCAGAAAGAGCGGCAAATTTCACGTCCGAAATAGTAGTTTATAAATTTCGTCAGCACGCGGGCGGCGTTTCTACTGCAGTTATGCTTGTCGCCGCCAGGCGTAGTGATGACACTCACAGATCGACACGCGGCTCCCGTTACAGAAATGGGTTTCCAGTTAGTCAAAAGGAATCGATCATAGAGCTTTACATCTGTATTTCAGGATAAAATTTTGAAGTAACAAATTTTTGTTGAGGTTCAATTGAAAAATAATTTACTACACTGACTACTTTTTGATTTTTTTTATTATTATCAATCACTTTTCTTTATTTCACTAAACTTATGATATAAATTTAAACATATCAGTCTTATTGTAAATTTAAACTTTCATAATGGCTGACTATTCTCATAATGAAATTATTGATGTAATAATGGTTTTGAGGCAATGCAATAATAATTATCGTTTAGCGGAAAGGCGATACGCTCAACAATTTCCAAATAGGAGATACCCTAATGATAGAACAATACAAAGATTGACTAGAAGAGCTCGTGATAGGCGCCTCGCTCGCCAGCGCAGACATCGCGATTACGATGAAAATGATGTTCGTGTCTTGACTGTCCAAGCAGCTGTTCATATGGATCCTCACATTAGCAGCCTTCAGATTGAACGAGAAATTGGCATACCAAGAGCAACGGCTCTAAGAATTCTAAAAAATCTCAGATATCATGCCTACCACATCCATTTAGTTCATGAATTAAGGCCAAATCATGTTCAAATGCGAAGTGAATTCTGCAGATGGGCTTTAAGGGTGATAGACGAAGATCCAGAGTTTTTTAGATATGTAATGTTTTCTGACGAGTCAAAGATTAACAGTGATGGAATGCTTAACACGCACAATTGTCATTATTGGCCGGATCAAAACCCACGCTGGCACAGAGCTGTAGACCACCAACATCGATGGAGCATTATGGTGTGGTGTGGCATAATAAATGGTTATTTGATTAGCCCTTATTTTTTCGACGGAAATGTTGATAGACACAGCTATTTGGAGTTACTAAGTGATCAGTTGCCAGGAATGTTAGAAAATGTTGATTTAATGACAAGGCGAAGAATGTGGCTCCAGCGAGATGGTGCACCAGCACACTTTGCACACGTAGTACGTGAATTTCTAAATAAAAATTATAATGAAAGATGGATAGGAAGAGGAGGTCCAGTTCACTGGCCCCCTAATTCACCAGACATGACATCTCCAGATTTTTATTTATGGGGCTTCCTAAAAAATCCTGTTCTCAAAGAACGACCAACAACCAGACAGAACATGATAGATCGTATCAATGAAGCTTGTGCATCAATTCCCAGAGAGACATTGCTCAAAACAGCTCAGCACTTTCAAAGACGTTTACATTTATGTCTTGAAGCAAATGGACGTAATTTTGAACATCTGCTATAAACAAGCACCCAAAACGTGAGAGGCAAGGAGACTCACGCTAAACAAGCACCCCAAACGTGAGAGACAAAGGGACTCATGCTAAAGAATCACCCTGAAGGAAACAGAACTTACTACGTCCACGTCGTTGTTTCTGGGTAACGCTAAAAGTAAGATTAAGGACAAAAGTGGAATATTTCATTTAATTAAACTGCTTCTAAATGGCTGTAATATTTGACATTAAGGGCCTACTAGTTAGTCATCGGCTTCTAAACCTAGTAAACAATCAAACATGAAAAAAAACAGCTTATGGGAGACTTTTCAACATTTGACCTTTTAAAGGAGACTCGTAAAACTGATGTGTAGACTAACATTCTCGACCTCAAATTTTCTTCTCTTTCCGAATCCGGTACCAAAAATACGGGTTCCCATTAAACAAAAATGACCTTCCAATGACCTTGAAATTCATCAAAGCTTGAAAACAACAGCTGTTAGATGAATGTTTCATATTTAGCCTTGATTAGACATAGTTAAGGTCATTCCAAAAATTTATAAACTACCATTTCGGACGTGAAATTTGCCGCTCTTTCTGAATCTGGCATCAAAAATTGGAGTTCCCATTAAAAAAAATAACTTTGTCCTTCAAATGACCTTGAAAATGTACCCCAAGGTCAAAGTTGTTATTACAGTTATGTGAGCCTCTTTGTCCTGAATAACTTTTATTTATTTATTTATTTATTACCACATAAACGGGCAAAATGCCCTTTATACATATATAAAATAAATCGTTTGTCTATCAGTACATATAAAAATATAATGATAATAAATTACATATGAATACAAAATAATACTTGGATAAGCGCAAAAATTTAAAGTTTTTGTGTTAGACGTCATGTTGCACAAAATAACGTATCGATGTGTTAAATGACCCTATAGAATCAGAGTTTCTAATGTCGGCTGGAACACAATTCCATGAGCGGCGCATACGATCGAAAGGCGAATGAAAGCAGTAATTTGATGAATTGTAGAACTCTTGTAAAATTCACGGAGCACGAAAGTTATAATGAATTTGGCGATGCGAAAATAAATTACTAACGTCAGTACAATCCAGCCAGCCATGGATAATTTTAAAAACCAGGAGATTGTCATAATAAGCATGAAGTTGTCGAATGGACAATAAATCAAATTTACGCATAACAGGCTCGTAATTGTGATCCAGGAAACTCATGGGTTCACAGGTTTTAAATGACACATATATTAAAATCCTATGCTGAACTGTCTCACTCTGATTAAACATGGTGCGAGTATACGGGGACCAAATAACCGAGGCATACGTAAGAACAGGTAATACTAACATTTTGTATAAATATAAAATTGTTTCTGGCTTACGAAAGTCGTATGTGACCCTTTTAATAAAACCTAATAAACGCAACGCTTTAACAATAATATTATTCAAATGACCGGAGAAAGACAGTGAGTTATCGAAAAGAACACCTAAATCAGAGGCAGAGTCCACTCTGGCTAACGGAATATTATTAAGTAAATAGTCAAATTTAATAAAAGATCTTTTTCTGTGAAACGTCATTACATTACATTTATGCAAATTAAGAGATAAGTCATTCTCGACTGACCAATTCACCAGATTATCGATATCCAATTGAAGTTTCGAGCAATCCAAAACAGTGTTAGCTTTAAAAAATAATTTAACGTCATCTGCATAAATTAAACATCCAGCCGGTCGAATGCAACCTGGCAGATCATTAATAAAAAGCGTGAATAATATGGGACCAAGGTGAGAGCCTTGAGGAACCCCAGATGTTAGAGTCACAGCATTAGATGTAGATTCAGGCAATCTTACCATTTGAACTCGATCAACTAAATATGACTTAATCCATGAAAAGATCATACCCCTAACTCCAGAGTTCCATATCTTCTGTAGCAAGTGACCATGATTGACAGTATCAAAAGCTTTTGAAAAGTCAAAATAAATCGTATCAACTTGAGATTGATGTTTAAATGATGAATTAATATAGTCACTAAACAATAGAAGATTAGATGCAGTGGAGCGACCACGAACAAACCCATGCTGCTCCTTAACAATAAACCTGGAGAAAAAATTGGAAAAATGTTTAGCCATAAGGGCATCGAATATTTTAGAAAAACAACTCAAAATTGCAATGGGCCTATAGTTCGATATATCTTGCCTATTTCCGGTCTTAAAAATAGGATGTATATATGTGGACTTCCACTGATTAGGAAATAAACCTATACTGAGAGATTTATTGAAAAGGAGCAACAAAGGCCGGAGCAGCGCTGATCCACACCTCTTTACGAAATACGGCGGAATCTGAGCTGGACCAGAATTTATACTGTTATCTAATAAGGTTAATATAATATTTAGTTCGTCCTCCGTTATTTGGAGAGAATACATAGTTTTGTCGCATACAAATGGGTTTAAACAGGGCGGGGAAGAGATTTTATAAATAGAAGAAAAATATCCAGAAAACAGTTCAGAAATACTATTACTATCATATGCTAATTTATCGCCCCAAAACATATTACTAGACAGACCGGTACTCTTTTTGGAACTGTTGACGTATTTCCAAAAAGACTTTATGTTTTTAGGGATTGCCATTTCAATACCACATATATGCTGTTTATACGCCAATCGCGACAATCGAATGCATTTCGCACGCAGACGCTTAAATTCTACATAATCATTAATAAGAAGGGAGCACTTCCATTTAATATGCGCCATTTTTTTATCTTTAATACATTTAGTTTAAGTTCAAAAGAGTACCATTCAGGATAAGTGCTCATTATGTCCTTCTTATGTGGTATGAAAGAATCAAATGTCGAATATAATACGTTGTAGAATTTATTAAGGATGATATCTATATTAGAATCAGAAAACAGTCGGTCCCAGTCTACGTTTACAAGAGTGGAATTAATACTTTCATAATCGCCACGGTAAAAATCAAACATTAATGTATGATTTGGTAAATCCAAGTATTCAGATGTAAATATTTCGAAGAACGCTGCATCATGATGATCATCCAGTGGCAACAAATTATCTTGATATTGAAGATTTCGCACACATGAGTTAGGTGCAAACAGTAAGTCCAGAGTATATGCTTTGTTCTTGTGTATATCGTACAATTGACTTGAGCCCAAAAATGAAAAAGATTGATACATCAGGTTTGCACATTGCTGAAGTTCAGGGGAGATATAATTCACCTGGTCGAGTGTGAGAGGATTATTGAACCATCTAAAGTTTGGGACATTAAAATCTCCACATACAATCAATTCATGATCCGGAAACTTAGATGACACTCCTTCCATCGACGTCAAAAACTCTTTAAATACTTCAGCTCCGGAACACGGAGGGATGTAAACGAGTACTAAAATATATTTTTGCGATGTTGTTTTCATCTGAATAAATAAAGCTTCCGAAGATGTAGTGCAGTATATTTGATTTACAAGTATCGATTTCTTAATGGCAGCTAATACCCCACCTCCACGGATAGAATTAGCAGTCTCCGAAAATCTGTCACGGCGGAAAATGCAATATCCAGGTAATCCAAGTTCTGCATCACTCGTATGAGGTTTTAGCCAAGTCTCAGTAAAAAGTATGATATCCGGTACCACTATTAATTGATGAAGGTCCGATTTCAAAATACTTACTTTATTATTGAGTGAGCGGACGTTCTGGTAATAGATAATTAAGTTACTCGACCGCGGAAAATCATTACTGACGAAAATTATTATCCTTTCTTGAACTAAAGTTAGTAATTACAGATCTTTGAGCGGAAACTAGTGTCGGCGTGTTGTTAACATACCTGATGACTTTAATGTCTGCATTTTGAAGGTTATTATACTGTTCCGCCTCTGATCTAAGAGCTGCTATATGTTCTCTTTGTAAATTGGTGTTATCAGTGGTCACGGAGATACCTTGTGGTAAAAGGTTTCTGTTTCTTAACACTCGTAAAACTTCTTCCCGAGAGGGAAGGTTGGCAATAATAGGACGAGGTTTATTATTCGAAGCATTACCAATACGACGTACCTTAATCGATGACAAGTTTATATTATTTACGACTGCCAAACATTTTTTTGTGCACTGAAGATCGGAGCTCAAATCGTTCGGGGAAGTAGATTCCTGAATTCCATTTATGAGATTGCACGAACGGGCCATTCTGTTTTCCACTTCATCAACACAATCGGCAAGTTCAAAATTAGTCTTCGAAGGGGCGTTTTCTAATTTAAAAACTCTTGCATCAATTTCTGAGACTTTTTGATTTAGTGCTAATAAAGTTTTAAGTTGGGACTCCATAGTGTCCATACGAGTAGCGAACTGCCCCATCTGCTGGTTGATTGAAATAAGTGTCGCATTTGTAGATGCGAAAGAAATCTGAATCAATTTCGCCAACTGTGCAATATTTGTGGGTTCCTGAGTACCCGCAGAAAGAGTTTGGGAATTTAATGAAGCATCACCTGTCACATTGGTCTCGTTCGACATTTTGGATCCGGGAATGTTCGATGACGGACTAATTAAATGCACGTTTTTAGGCTTTGACGTGTCTGGACTGTCGTTTACAGATTTTAACGAGGTCTGTTTATTTAAAATAAATTTATGTCGAAGAATTTGAGTCACTAAAACTTCTCCAACACTCACAGGAACACCTTTATGCGTATTAATATACTTCCTATAAAAATAAACTTCTTTTTCGCCACAAATGAAAATATGTCTTTTTGATGGCTGAAAAGCACAATCAGAATGTAAACAGGTTTCACAAACACTGCAGTTAACTGAATAATTAAAAATTTTCTTGAGGCATTCTCCACATATAATGGTTTTCCTACATAGAACGGTGGAATCCGAATTTATTCTGTGTGTGCGTAAACGTTTAGCTATTGGAGAAAATGCAGTTACCCTTGATGGAGAATCTGATTTAATCGTAGAATTAATAATTTTCCTCTTCAAGGGAATGTTCATCTCTCAATCGAAACTGTGCAGATGAACATTTTTAAAATAATAAATAAACCAAGCATACAATACTTGGGAGGACAGCAATCAATCACTGCTTATTAAATAAACAAAAAGATGAAACACCCTTACGATTTAAAACTGTAGAACGAAAACTGTCACAGTTATTATGACTATGCTAAATAAATGCACATATAAATATAAATATACGCTAATATACGTCAATGTATCGAGCTACACAAGCTAAACACACTTCACACCAATTTGATGCACAAGTAAACAAAACACAGGAAGACCAAATAAGGGAATATGTAGACAAAATATTCCAAATGTCTCACAGAACATTTTCACAATAAAAATTATATCACCCAGTCAATAAAACATAAATTAAGACTGTAATAAAAATCTTCGTAGATACACTTCACAAATATTATTAATAAATACCGACTCTAACAGAACTATAATCCAGTTGGATTACATAATAGACAATATGTGCCGTCAAAAAATACGATATAACAAACACTGTCAATCACAAACAATTTTTGCACTAAAGCCGTTAGAACGATAATTCGAAAAAAAACTCCTATGCAATGAATTACGCAAAAAATAAAACAGACATTGCATTCAAATAAATATAAAGTGAATTGCACGGGAGCGACTCGTAAACACGTCCGGCTAGTACGACAACAAACGATAATATTATCTAATTTATCTAAACATTTTTTTTTAATTCGGCATAGCAACAGAGATATTCGGGTGCGTCGATTAAAATGAGCCACCCTGTATATACGAAGACGTTATCCAATCTTGTCATACTTCTGGATCGGGTGACAAAATTCGTTGTACCAACAGAAAATTTCAAGCCTTTACAGAAATTCCAAATGGAGGCTCCAAAATGGCGTCATTTTAAAAAATGTTCCTTTTTTTTAGTTATAATACTTTTCTAAATAAATAATTTTTACTATTACTTCATAAAGGAGTATTTCTGACAGCCGTGATTACGAATCCGTTGTCAGATTTTTTTAAATTTAAAATGTCGGATCCAATATGGCGGTCAAAACGTTGAAATTGTTATCGAATTTCGCGAAAATGCATAAAGGGGGTTGTTGCGGTATTGGACCGCGAAATTCTTCGCTTCTCGTCCGTCATCGCGTCGGCGAAATTCTCCATTCCGCGATCGGCGACGAGAATCTAATCAGCGCCCGATCTACCGGAGCTCCCTCTCTCTTTTCCATCTGCCCGAGAGCACGACCGATGTTACATTGCGTGCTTTTTGGTTTTTTCTTCTTCGTGAAATCGGCGAGGTTCACGGACGTACGAGTGTCGCGCTTTCTTTTCGCTTCCGTAACCGAACCACGTTTTCGATCGGAACTTACCACGCCATTTGTAGTTTGGAAAATAATAAACCGTTTTGGTGCGTAACACGTGCGAGTCTCTTTTTTTCACGCCTCTACGACCTCGTTGCAATCGCGCCGCGGATTATCGGCTACAGATCCTGAATCACATATGCATATATTCGCCGGCCCCTAGAGCCGTGCGAATTTTCGAGCCTTTCGATATCGAACATTTGGCGATCCTGCCAGGATCTCGGGTGATCCGCGTGAGTGGAATTGTGCACGAGTGAAGACATTTTGCGGACGTTTCGAGAAACTTACCGTTTCTCGTTTGAAAGTGCACGCGGCGTCTTTTTCATTTCGCCGCATTGCTGGTGCACGAGGCCGGCGCCTTTTTGTCGTCAACGACTTGGCGCGCCACCATCTTGGGACGCAGCGTCGCTTTCTCAACGTCGACGCTCTCCTCGGACTTTTCACCGCTCGACCGGCGTTTTCGCCGTCGGCGATTTTCGCACGACTTCGCGGTTACTCGACCACCGTTCGCCCCCCCCCCCCTCCCCCCCCCCCCCCCCCCCCCCCCCCCCCCCCCCCCCCCCCCCCCCCCCCCCCCCCCCCCGCTACGAGATTCGACGCAGTCGGCGTCCGAATTCCGAGCAGGACACTTCGCTGATTTTGGAGCGCCTTTACCGCTGACAAGTGGAGAACCGCACCTGCAGAATTCGAGAAGCAACTTCCCATGCCATTGGAGCAGGTGCTGCCCAACGACAGGTTGCGTCGTTCCGCATCGAGAGTACGCACTTCTACTACGCGCGATTCGACCTTTTCTCACGACATTTCCGTGGGAGATTCCCTTCTTCTACAATCTTTGAACATTTCGGAAGTTGTGCAGGATGTAAACGAAATGGCAACCGCCGTCGATTTTAATTGCTTGATGGCTCGGCGATTGGAGAAGTTCGCCAGCATTCAGTAAACATTCAGCAATCTTCCCAAGGGTGCGACCGGTATGGCAGCCCGGTTGAAGGTTAGATTAGACTATATCAAATCGACTTAGGTGGAATGCGACGATCTGCACGCCCAGCTGTGTGACCATGCAACAGAGGAGGAACGAGAGCTGGAATATTTCGCACAGAACCAGCATGCAACGGATGAACAGCTGTTCTTGGACTACATAGGAGACATCGAGGAGGCCATCGCCGCTCTCACACCATTAGCTGTTTCGAGCCCGCTACTGACAACTGTGCATCCGGAGAGCTTCATCCACCATCGTAGCAACTCATCGTTACCTAAGATTTGTATACCTAAATTTAACGGTCGTTTTGACGCGTGGTGTAGCTTCAGCGATTATTTCAATTCTCTTGTTGTCAATAACGCCTCTTTGGACAATTTGCAAATGTTTCACTATTTGAAGTCCGCGCTTGCACCGGAACCGGCTGCATTAATTAATCATATAACCTCTGGTGACACTTCTTTTAGTGAGGCCTGGCAAATTCTCAAAACGAGATACGCGAATAATTTAGCTATCGCGAACGCGCATTTCGAATCTTTGTTTCCAAAAGGAAAGTGCAGCGGGTCTTTTGCAAATTCACGACAAATCGACGGAAGCCGTGGCTGCTTTGAAGTGGCTCAACTTTCCTGTGAACGAATGGGGTGCTATTTTAGTATACCTTTTGGTACAAAAATTGGACGGTTAGTCGCGCAAAGCCTGGGAGATTGGTCTTGACACACAAACCGACTACCCTACTTTAGAAGCATTGCAGACTTTTTTATTATCACGATCGCGTGCTTTGGAGTCTGTTGGCGTCCATTCGGTAAAACCCTCCGCGTCCAATACAGGAGCGACTCCAAACAAGCTGAAAGCTTTCTCTCAGTCAGTGCACGTCACAACTGTCACGCGCGTGTGCATCAATGATGAGGGTTGCCGCAGATTTTCGGTTTCAAAATTCCCTGACTTTTCCAGGTTTTCCAGACCATTTTTCTTAAAATTCCCTGACCAATATGAAATTGTTTGAATATATTTTTGGGCTGTTACGACAATAATATAAAATAATTCATTGAAATTAACAATATAAGATTTACATTGTTATTTGTTAACAATCTTATTCTGTGAATAAATTGAAGCCATTAGTTACTAGTTATTTTAAATTTAAAGTTAGGAAAAGTAGAAAATTACGTCCAAAACTTGTATTTTATTTCAAATGCTTACAAAAGTAAAAATTTTAATACACATCAATTCTTAAATCTAATCAATTCTCGTAGATTTTACTTAGAGTCTTCAATGATGCAGTTAGACTTTTGTAACAAAAATACTTATGTAATAAACACTGTACATAAATAGAGAACAATCTTTGACTTTAATTGCAAGGAAAGAGCTTCGATGCCGTTGTTGATTGAATCTGTTTGATTTTTGTGTTCAAGCTTGATCATTCTTTTTTTTCTCCTGAAGATTTCTTATCTTTTCACTTAAACTCTTTTTCTTCAAAGCCTCTTCAGTAGCATTAGAAGCCACTTTCTTCTCTTTATCAAGCATAGCTTGATATTCTCGTCGAGAATGCTGCACTTTATTAATCATTTTTTGTGTTATGCTTACAGATGCGATACCACCTTCTGCGACAATTCCATCATACACTTGACGAAGTGCAATTAACGGACTCTTTTTTTGATTTTCAATGACCATTTCTTTATTAACACTAAAACCCCTCTCGACGAATGCATTTCCGTGACTAATCAGAAGTACTAACATAATAAACTTTTTCACGAGAAGTGAACAACTATTGAAATCTAGTATTGACATCCAAAAAGTATCCAGGCGTTCTGATCTACAATAATTTTTACATCTATCTTTTACACTACGTTTCTCAAGCAGGGACACAAATTCTTTCTTAATCTTATCACATTCTGTCGAACTCAGCCAGTTTCCTTCCGAAAAATATGAAAGCGCTGTATCTAGCCGCCTAGACACGATTGAGGCAGAGCAGTTGACAATCACAGATGGATCACAGCAAGATACCCCCTTGCACAATTCGTACTTCAGAGGAGATTTTTCTAGCAATTTTAAGCACCAACATTTTAAAAATGTTCTGCAATCATTTTTAAAGATTAATATTTCTTTACCTGATGCGGTTTTCGCCTTCTCAAGTTCTTTCTTTACAGAAAAATTGTCTTCGAAGAACATTTGTTTACGAGTGAGATTTCTGAAGTAAAGAAATGTCGCCGGTAAACAAGTGTTCTGATTGGTTCTAACGTAAACTTAATCGTAAAAAATACTCCGTGAAAAGGACCCCAAATGGATATGACACATAAAAAGACGTATGCATATGACGTAAGACGTAAAAGCAGCAGCGACCAATCACGTTTGAGTATTCTTTTTACGTCTCCTTATGTGTAGTAGCCTTAAGCCGGAGCACGACAAATCGAACATATGTACCAAATCACCTAAAAACACATTCAGCGCGCGGCTTCCCTCCGTCATGGACCCAATATGGCGGATGAGAATACATTAGGCCTGAGAGAATCGAAGGATACATTCAACCTTGTGATCCTTGTCTGTCTTGTGATGGAATGAAAGAGGACAAAGATACCCTTCAAGTTCGGTTTCGCGTTCGGTGCTTCGTTGTCCTCCGGCCTATTTTACATACACCTGCATACAGTAGTCCTCCCCTTATTCTAATTTGTCCAGTCAGGCAAGATGGCGACCTTCTTCTCTTATTCTAATTTTCTCCTCTCTCCCATTAAAAGTTTGCTGTCTCGCTTTTCCTCTCTCTTTCTCTTGCGCAGAGCATGCGCAGTTATATGTCATAAGTGTTTCTAAGCAAAGTAGAAGGTGCGGTGGGGAGAACGCGTGAGGGGAAATATTAGAATAGGAGAAGAGAAAAATTAGAATAAGGGAAGAACTACTGTGTCTAGTGTCTAGTAAGTATCTCTGATGGCGCCGTCTGGTGGACGTCGTTATAAATGCAGAGTACCTCAGACGTCAGCTCTGAGGTGGCCACGGACTATACGCAAGGGAACAATTTTTGTCAAATAGAGCCTAGGATTTATGTAGAAACATCTACCATCTTAGGCTAAATAATTAATGTTTTAAAACAACACAACACAAAATTCCCTGACAATTCCACACGGATAGACTAAAGGCGCGATTCCCGTACAACCCTCTCGAAACAGTTAACGTGCGGAAGAGGGGAGACCCGAAACGCGCCACGTTCGACCGAAAACGGCCGAAGTTGTAAGATCGCGGTACCGAGGTCTTCGGACGGAAAAAGAGAGAGGGCGCGCGTGTAATTCGTGCATACTCTATGCCGAAATCGTCAAGTGCGGAACAACGATAGTCCCCACTCCGCCGCCCTAATTCGTGCAAGACTAATACGATTTTGGTACCAGGCTCCGACGATTTCAGTGTATACACATGTTGAATACGTCTTACTTGTATGAAAACAAACAGGGTAGTAGGGCACCGGTATTCTCGGTAGCTCGGCCAAGTGTCAAACGAGTGTGTTATGTTTTGTGAGTACTGAAAAAGTACACACATACAATGTGCTTTTCATGAATGTCGCAAAATTCAAATTTTGCGGAATTCATTATACGTATGTGAAACGATGAAAAATAAAATAAAATGTGAATCTCCTCAATTTTTTATCCGCTTTAACAGGTTCAAGAGGTTAGGTTTCTTATGTCAGTAAGTGCTGACATTTTCATAATTCGCATAAAGCAACAACAGTTTTATGCAATTATACTAAAGTATAAACAACTGATCCACTACTCTACTAAAAAAAATTTCGGGTGAGAGATCACATGACATTCCATACGATTGTAAGTATCATTTATTGTAAGAATTAATATTCTCATATATATCACATCCAATATTTTGTAACTCATAGGATAAACACAATAAGATTTATAATATTTTACGTACTTCTTTGCTTTATGTATGATTTTAGATGCGTTAAATACCAGAGTATTAATTCTTAGAGTAATTGATAATTATAATCGTATTAAATGTCATGTGACCTATAATATGATACTGATTTCAGTAGCATAGGGGATCAGTTTTTTGTACTTTATGATAATTGTATAAAACTGTCATTGCTTTATGCGAGCAGATAAAATAGAAGTTGACCGACAGCTAGGGCGCATTGTGTTAATGTCGCTGTTGTCAGTGAAAATTGTTCAGCTATATTCTAAAACCAAAAACGTAATTCTCGATTTAAATTAATTTATTATTATATTTCTAGATACGTTTTGCTCTCACAAACTTGGAGAAATTTGGTTCAAACTGATTAGTTAAAGCTATCATACTTAAAAAGTTGAAACAAAATTTTATGAAATTTAAGCATCACTCGATTTTTTGAAACTTTGATCAGAAAATGGAAACCTGATTCAGTTACTATAATTCACCAGCAATCTGTGTTTCGACAAATATTTATAAAAACCAAATTTGTTGCAAAACATCACAAATGAATCAGATTGATCATAACTGTCACTTCATTTCGCTATTATCGCTTAATATTGTTTGATGCAATACTAAGACCAAAAATATAATTCTTCACTTAAATTAATCCATAACCATATTTCTGGATACGTTTTGCTCTCACAAACTTGGAGAAATTTGGTTCAAACTGATTGGTTAAAGTTATCATACTCAAAAAGTTAAAACAAATTTATAAGAAATTTAAGCACGACACTGCTTTACGCACATTTGGTCAAAGATTGTCAATTTAAGGTAGCTGTTCCCCGGAATATAATGTATTTGGAAGAATAATTTTTTAACATATCAAAAGAATATAGTTTTTATTATTAATGATATTGTAAAAGAGAGAAAGTATTACTCTTCTTCAAAAAAAATTTAAACTTGCAAACATGAGAGCAAACATTTGATATGATAAAGCATTTTTGCAAGTTTAAATTTTTTTTCCTTTGAATAATACTTTCTCTCTTTTACAACATCATTAATAATAAAAACTATATCACAATTTCAAAATTAGAAATGGCGGCTTCAATATGACCGCACCAACGAAAAGGCAGGCAGATCCCCTAGCGTTCTTTCCGTGTACACGTTTCACGGGGATGCCCGAAACGTTGGTCGGGGAACCCCCGAAATATGATTGCTGAATTTCGTTTAGCTTACAATTGGCAGCGTGGTTTCCCAGGTCATTTGAAGTGATTTTTCACTGCCTTTTTGTATAGATTTCTCGGTCGTATTTTCAATGTGGTTTATCCGATGTTTTTTACGTGGGTTTTCGGTTGGCTTTTTAAATTTTTAAGGTTTATTTTTTATGTTTTTTTAACGGCTTTGTCTGATGGATTTTTTGGTGGTAATTTCAAAGCGGCTTATCGGGTGTTTTTAAGTGGTTTTGTTTAATGTTGAAAGTTTAATATATTATTAAACTATTTATCGTAATTAAATATTAACGAAAATTGACATTATTATGTCACTTATTAATGTCTATATTATTATTGGAAATCACATAAATATTTTCCCAATGAGTCATTCCACGTCAGAAATATCACGATTTGCAAGGGGTCTTCGGATTTTTTCGAAACTCGGTATAATTTTACCTCCATATGAAAGATAAATTATGCCCAAAGGATTTTTGAAAATTTTCAAAATTACGCGCACAACGGGGTGATGAATTTGAAATCGAATTATTTTTCAAACCATTGTAACACTGGAAGGGGTAATTCCATTTTTATGAACGAAACATGATATTAAAGCTGAAAACATATAATTTCAAAATAAAATGAATAAATAAAAAAATTGTCAAATTTGGCCCAAAAAAAATGCAAAACAAATTTTTGAATCATTTTTTATCAATATACCCTTTTTATTTTTTTTAATATGTATGTGGTGATTCCTTATGATTTCACCTTTAATTTAAAAAAAAATATTGTTGGAGGCTTTCGTAGAACTGGAGATAACGGGTTTTGAATGAGCGGACGGGACGCGGCCGCACAGTGCGCCTTATCACGTCGTCGCGTATTGCTTTTAGAGGCCCTCCCTAACAGCACCAAACCTTACAACAAACTTAAATAAGGTTGTCATAATGTTAATAAGCTAGCAGCAACGTGATTTAACCTTGTCATAAGGTAAGGTTCTGTGTGGGCTGAGGTATCACGTTTTTTAATCCTTTGAGGGGCGGTGGTACAAATATGTATCCAAGTTTTTTTAATATTTCATATATATTTTTTAATTTTATGTGAATGTATCTGTACTTTTTTGGCTGTTGGGAGTATAAATTATTAGAATTTAGTTAAAAATTGCAAAAATTTATTTATTTACATGTACGTTATAAACAATTAACCCTTATGTGCACAACCAACTTTTCCCACGTTGTTGCACAACCGGGGTACCCGGGTATCCACTGCGAGTTTATCTTAATTTTTGACAGTTTAAACGAATAAAATCGTTTGAAATAAATTTATTTCATTAAATAGACGTTAATAGAAAGTATTCAAGTCATATTGGAGACCCTGAACCCGCCACAGCATTCCTAAAATAAATATAACAATAGCGTGTCGGAGCGTTGCGCAGGTACTAAGGGGACCGCGCGGCCGCACACTAGGGAAATATGGGAATTGTAGGTTCAAAGAGTCTGAGCTCCGGCAATTCTTAGCCGATTTAAATAATTTTTTTTTAAATGCATATAAAAGCACTTCTAAGACTCCTATCGAGAAGAATTTTTAAAAAAGTGAAAAAATTCACGTGTATTTCCTAATAAACAATGCAGATTATTTTCATTTTTAAATTCATCAAAGGTACCATATTTTGAGAGTGTTTTAAAATGTTGTAAATTGTACACATAGTGTCTTTTTAATGGACAAATACAAATATGAACTCATGGTCCGTAATTTCAAAATGGACGATCAAAATGGTGGCCAAATTCTTCACAAACTGCCGAAATGATCTAAACTTGTTATATAACTTATTGTAAGAGTTTTAGAGGTCGCCAAGTATGAATGTGACGTCACATTTCCATAATACAAAATGGCGGATCCAATATGGCGGACAATTTTATTTACATCAATCAAATCAAAAAAATATGGTACCTTTGATGAATTTAAAAATGAAAATAATCTGCATTGTTTATTAGGAAATACACGTGAATTTTATCACTTTTTTAAAAATTCTTCTCGATAGGAGTCTTAGAAGTGCTTTTATATGCATTTAAAAAAAAATTATTTAAATCGGTTGTTGCCGGAGCTCAGACTCTTTGAACCTACAATTCCCATATTTCCCTAATGTGGGCCGGTCAACAGTAAAGATCTTGTTTGCGTTCAATAAAGTTTTGCAGTACTTGAAAATTATATTTATTGTTTATTTATAAACTACTATTACCTAAATAAAATATTTATCAATGTTATTTATTAATTTCTGAGCGAAAACATAATTTCACACCAAGTGGATACCAGGGTACCCGGTTGTGCCCAACGTGTATGTGTCATAAAACCATGTAATTTAGGTTACAAATTTTCGAAAAATAATTTTTATCCAGTGGCTTCATATTCGAAAAGAGTTCAACGAGGCATTCCTGGAGGGAAAAGTCGATATTTCAATTTTTCATGAAGATATACGCAAAAGTATGGCGCGGTGGATACCCGGGTACCCGGTTGTGCACATAAGGGTTAACGTGAAAAAACGCGTATTTTTTAGAAAAAAGTCGGTTTCTCCGAAACATAGTCAGCTGGGACTCTGGAATTTTTTCCACACATTCTTCATATATAGTTTTATAAGTTATATTTTTTTCAGAATTTTTGATACGTTAGTTTTTTCAAAACAAAATTTGGAAAATTTTGGAGAATGAATTTCTTTGACATATTTGATCCGCCATTTTGAATTTTGAAAATCTGATAACAGTTTCGTAATCAGCGACCCCAAAAACCCCTTAGTAACAAATTTCATCTGCTTTCCGTCTAATGAAAAATGTGCCCCTCAAAGGGATAATGAGCAGATGCGATGCGGCTCGCCGCGGCCTTCCAGTGTTATGAATTGTTCGGTACACTGATGAAGCCGAAGAAAATTACATTTTTTAGAAGAAAAAAACTCGCCAAGTTAAAATTTCAAATCTTTATAATTATTATAATAATAATAATTTAAATTTTATATTATTTGCATTTTGTGTATCACCATAACCTCCTTCAGTGTTTTAATTGCTGTAAACCCCATTCATACGAATTTACGTACCTGTAGGTTCTGCATGTATATAAGAATACATATTCATTTTATGTACTGTTTTTTAAATTTGATTTTATCTTGTTTTTTGAAGATTGACTGTTTATTAAAAACAACACACGTCAGAAGAAAGTAATTTTATTAATCTCGTCTATCACAAACGATGTTTCGGTAAAAAAGTCTCTTGGGTGTTCTTCGCAACTTCTCACGGTAAAAGTCCATATGACGGGATAGGAGGAACCGTCAAATGGGAAACTAAACGAGGTAGTTTACAACGGCTAGTGATAAACAAATTTTATCAGCTCAAGATCTATTTTTTTTTTAAATTATAGGTGAAATTAAAAAATAATAAAAAGGATGCAGTGCAGCGCGCAACATATATCGGGAGTAGCCGCAAGAGGGTAACGCGTGATACGCGAAAACGTGATAAAAACGCACGTCGCGGCCGCGTCCCGTCCGCTTATTCAAAGCCCGTTATCTCGAGTTCAATGAAAGTCTCCATCAATATTTTTTTTTTAAATTAAAGGTGAAATCATAAGGAATCACCACATACATATTAATAAAAAAGGGGTATAAGTTTGATAAAAAATGGTTCAAAAATTTGTTTTGCATTTTTTTTTGGCCAAAATGAAAAATTTTATTATTTATTCATTTTATTTCGAAATTATATGTTTTTAGGTTTAACATCATGTTTCGTTCATAAAAATCGAATTACCCCTTCCAGAGTTACAATGGTTTGAAAAATAATTCGATTTCAAATTCATCACCCCGTTGTGCGCGTAATTTTGAAAATTTTCAAAAATCCTTTGGGCATAATTTATCTTTCGTATGGAGGTATAATTAGACCGAGTTCCGAAAAAATCCGAAGCCCCCTCGCAAATCGTGATATTTCTGACGTGGAATGACCCCAATATTATAATGATTTATATTTTTATAATATTTATATTATAATATAAGAAGTTCCTCTGTTTTAATCTCACTCTCTATCTTTCTTTCCCTCACTCTAATTCTATAGTCCCCCACTAATTTTTTTAGAAACTCAATGACATTTCGTTAAAATTACTGAAACTATATACTGGTCTTTAATTACAGAGGTTTATATTTTTACTTGAAATTGATTATCAGTTGATTTCTCAAATAAGCAATACTATTTTCCGAGCGAGCGTTAGCGAGTTCCGAAAGACCGTTAGGTAGATATAGAGTATCGAAATCGCTTACTAGGTGGCGCATGGCGGAGAGACATGCGTGGTCCGAACTCGATAGTTAAGTGCATTTCAGGTTAGTACAGAAGGCAGGCGCGTAAAAGCGTATTATACACCAATTTTATATTGGAACCTAGTATTTTGTACAATTAATACATACAATGAAAAGCTTTTCTGTAAAGAATAGTATTCTTTGTGAAGAATTACTGAACAGAAAAAAATCCTATGTAAAAGTTGATTACTTGTTGCAATATATGAGGGAACATTATGACTTTACTGAGGAGCAATTGAAAATGATTAACAAAAAATTGGCGAATTGTTTCGCTCCAATATTTCGAAAGAAATTGTCGCGCGTTTTCTATAAAAAACTGCTTTAAAAAAAAATATAAGCGTTGGTTACAGGGCGAGTTTCGAATAAAGTTTAATGAAACCGAGATCCGCGGAAGACCTAAATGTAAAGATGATGAAATCATCGCAAGGTCGAGTAAATACAGAAAAATTGATTCCATTACAAAAGTGCTTTCGTTACTTGTGTTACGACCAGTGGTCATACCCGTCCCACGTCTTATTGGAATAAATGCAATATTTGTATGTCCCCAACCTGGGAATACGCACGGGGTGCACCTTCGGAGGGAAGTCGAAGTACACACTCAGAACCACGGTTGGAATGAAATTTGACGACGAACTCCGCTGCGCTCTTGACTTGAGACTGCATGGGAGAAGTCAGTCAGACGTGGATATTTAAAAAGCAAAAACGTCTCCTTAACACCCACGTGCTTCTATCGACACCACTCGCGCTGTTACGATCGCCGAGATCATAACAGTTGAAGAAAGCGAATCGAATCACACTTTGGTTCTTACAACAAAATGGGGATGTGATGGGGCATTCGATCATAGCCGTTATAAACAGGTGTTCTCTGATGGAACAACTTCTGATGAGACTATTTTCATGGCTTCTCCTGTACCATTACTATTGGAAATCGATGATTGAGAAAACAAAAAACCAATTTTGCGTAATCCGCAACCAGGTTCTACACGATATTGCCGGACTGGTGTCTACTTTAAACAACGATATTAAATGACTGTCACCTTCTGTTTCTCCGGCTGAAGTTGACCTTATTAGTGTGCGGCATAATCTTTTCATGACCATGATTGATGGTAAAGTTGGTACCACAGTAACAGGAACACCTTCTTCAGCGACTTGTTTCATTTGTGGAGCGAAACCCAGCGAAATGAACGATTTGAACACTATCGTGAGAAGGCAAGAAACTGAAGAATATTTTTAATATGGGGTTTCATCCCTACACGCCAAAATTCGTTTCATGGAAAATGTATTAGGTATCACATACAGGCTGCGTATTGGCAAGTGGAATCTAAACAATCCCGAAGATAAAGAAATAATGGCCGAGGGAAAGAAACGAATCCAGAGAGAATTCAGGGAGATAACAGGCCTCCCAGTAGATTATCCCCACCAAGGTTCTCGCAATACCAACGATGGCGTTAGGAGATTTTTTCAAGATCCAGAACTCACAGCTACTATTGCTGGTGTATATGAAACACTAATTCGTAGATACGGGATTATTTTGCAATCACTTGCCTGTGAGTCGCAGATAGATCCGCAAAAATGTCACATGTACGCAATGGAAACGAGAATGAGATACGTCGACTTTCACGATTAGTTCAAATGCCTGCATCTGTGCATAAAATACTTATGCATGGCTCAAAAATTATAAGCTCGTTCATTACTCCTATCGGCATATTGACAGCCGTATTAACAAAAATACTGACCTGATGCATAAGTTGTTCATTTCTTTACATCCAGTTCTTTAGATCTTATGTCCAAAAAAATGGAGTGCATAGTCGACAACCCCCACGCGGTGCATTCTAGGGTCATGAATTATATTTTTATTCATCAGCAAATGTTGACAACCGGCTGCTATTTCTGATCCGCCATTGTTAATTTTTACATTGTGATAACGCGTTAGTACTCGACGATCTCCATATATCTGCTCTCAGCGAAAACTTCAATTTTTTTAAATTTTGCTTGACCATTTTGTAGCCGCCATTTCTAATTTTGAAATGGTGATAGCGTACTTCTATTCAGCCACTTCGAAAACCGCTATATAGCCAACATCAGGCAAAACTACAATTTTTCCACATTTTGGTCTGCCATATTGGAGCCGCCATTGCGAATTTCAAAAATCTGAAAACGGATTAGTAATCAGGAACCTCAAAAACCCCCATACGCATTTTTGCGAAATTCGATAAAAATTTCAAATTTTTGATCGCCATATTGGATTCGACATTTTAAATTTTAAAAATCTGTCAACGGATTGGCAATCACGGCTGTCAGAAGTACTCCTTTATGAAGTAATAGTAAAAATTATTTATTTATAAAAGTATTATAACTAAGAAAAGGAACATCGTTTTTAAATGACGCCATTTTGAATTTCTGGATAGGCTTGGAATTATCTGTTGGTACAACGAATTGCGCCACCCGATCCAGAAGTATGACCCGATTCGATAACAACCAATTTCTAAACGAGCCTGGTATATTCGTTGCAACCCTTTTTGGATCAAAACGGTTTGATTCGTGTCGGTGGTCATCTCGAGCGTTGCGACATTTCCATCGAATGCGAAATACCCGATCGTTTTACGAATCCACCCAGTCGTCAAGCTTCTAGTGACCGACACTCACTTGCGGTGCCTACACGGTGGTGTTCAATTGACCCTCCGCACTCGCCAAACGGCGTGGATCATTCAAGCGAAAAAGTTAATCCGTTTCATAGTTTTCCGATGTCTTGCCTATGCTCGTTTAACGGCTGAATTGTTTACGCAGACCATAGGTAATTTTCCGACACCTGGGGTATCACAACCTGAACGGCCCTTTGCCCACTGTGGCGCTGATTACGATGGCCCGTTCGAAGTGCGTCTCGGTTTCGGTCGAGTTCATAAAATTTAGAGGTGCTACGTCGCCTTGTTTGTTTGCTTCGTGATTAAGGCTGTTCATATCGAGCTTGTATCCGATTACAGCTCACAGGCGTTTATATGCCTAGACCTCGAAATTCAGGCTTGGCTAAAACAGAATGCCTATTTCACAGACCATACATACGACAGCACGCGTGCGTGTTATTTACATGCAGTAAAGAAATTTTCTTCCCTTTCCGACGACGGTATTAACGTGTCCTTTTAGGGTCCCACGGCGTGGTCGCCAAACTCGACATCCCAAACTTGCGCTTCGGCGCACTACCATTCTGAATCACGTGTACCACTAAATTCAACTTCCAAATTTCAATGGAAAACTCAATGAGTGGCAAGCATTTCGTGATTTATTCTGATCGCTTGTAATTTATAACCCTATCCTTTCTCCAGTTGAAAAATTACAATATCTCAAAAGTCATCTTGAAGGATCGGCAGCTAGGCTCTTACAAAATATTGCTCTCATAGCTGAAAATTTTGAGAAAACGTGGGACGCGCTTAAGTCCTACGTAAAGTCTCTTAGAAAATTCGGCGTTGCACTCGCTATTTTCGCTGAGACGAATGACCAAACAGTCAGCTAGGAGCTAAGCTTTTCCGTTAAAAACAAATGTTCCTTTTGTTCAGCCCATCACTATATTTTGCAATGCCCCCAGTTCCAAAATTAAACTACGCAGCAAAAAATCCGTTATGTTAATTCGCGGAAGCTGTGTTACAATTGCTTGGGAACTCACATGGCGTTTCGTTGTCCATCCCGCAAGCGATACACCCGATGCCGTGGTAAGCATCACACGATCCTTCATCGGAAAAAGGACTCAGTCCCCTCAAATTCTCGACCAACTTCACGCTTATTTTTTAATCAGAAGCAAACCTTTGATCAACAAAGTGAGACTATTATCAATCATATATCAACGCCCACATCTTACCAACTAGTTAGCATGCTATCAACAGCACAGATTATAATTACCGATAGTAGGGGGAAGTTTTTAAAGTCCAATCACAGAATATCTGCTCCGGTTCTGTTGACGAAACTGGTAGAGAGATGTGACGAAGTCACAAAAAAATCAAACTTCTGATATTTTTTTTATAAAATGTAAATTAAATTATATATACTAATGTATAATAATAACGAAAAAGTTGATTACATTACATAAATAAAGGGGAATATTCAAATTGAGGAAAATAATAATAATGTAAATATAGCGTCGGAAATAATAGTTTAATAAAAGCGCGGTAGAGGAAGAGAGACTCAAATGTAAAAAATAAAGTATGTAATATACAAAAAGCAAAGATACAAGTATTCATAACGTAAGATTGTATACCTAATAGAAAGTATACGTATTACGTTTGTGCGAAAGGGCATTCGTGTTTTGAAGTTATTGCAGGGTTTTAAAAAATGTTTCAACTATATATTTTTATAGTCTTATGTATGTAGAATATGCTGGTATATGTCACAGCACGGAGCACTAAATATTTTTTCGAATATAGCACCATTATACGCAGATATTCTATTTATATTTCAAAACCCTGTAAAGGGGTAGAAAAACGAGATACAAAGTCGCGGCGTCTTTTGACGCATATTACGTATCTGAGTATAACATCATTATTTTTTAAAAAATATTTATTGCTCCGGGCGGTGACATATATTAGCTTATTCTACATGTATAGAACTACAAAAAAATACATTTTGAAATTTTTCAAAACCTTGGAAAGGGGTAGAAACACGAGTTTTACAGTCGCGACGTCTTTTGACGCACATTACGCATCTGATTATAATGGAAAACGAATGCCCTTTCCCACAAACGCAATTCGTATACTTTGTATTAGAGAAACATTCTTATGTTATGAATACTTGTATCTTTGCTTTTTGGGTGTTACATGCTTTATTCTTTACATTCAAGGTTAATTAAAAGAAAATTTTCAATGCAACACAACATTTTCAGTAATTGAATAAACATTAAATGCGTATGCGTATACAGCGGCAGTAGTAATAGCCGGTAGTGTCTGACGAATCTGGCGGCTATCTCTTGACGGCTAGTTCAGCCTCATTACGATTCTGCTAAGGAAGTGATCGATGCTTAGGGGAGAAAGAGTTAAGTGTGGTTCTGCGACAATTGGAGTGGACGGTGGTGCGACAATTGACCGAAACGGGAAAAGAGTAAGCAGACCACGTATAAGCCGTAAGGTATACTTAGTCGGCTTACTAAGGTACAACTAGTGACAAAATTAAAAAAAGGTTTTGTTGTTTAGAGAGGGAGAAAAGAAAGAGAAATAGTGACCGAGAGAGAAATAGCGATAGGGAGAGAGAGAAATTAATAATTTTTTTAACGGTGATTATATTGCGACTTATGTGACAATGGGAGTGGAGTAGTAGAGTTTTTACGATTTGTGACGTTTTGCGACTGCAGCAGTAGGGTGGCAGAGGAGAAAAAGAGTCAGAGACAAATCGCGACCGAGAGAAATAAAATAATTAAAATTGTTTGTAATTATATACAGTAACAAATTTTAAGAAAATTCTGAAAAAATAGGTTGGAAAAAAACATCGTAATTTGGTATAGAAAATTTTCGGAATTGTTTAAAGAAAACGGGGAAATTTAAATTCAGGGTTCCACATAATGTAAATTCAGTTGGGATATTGCGACATCAGAAGTGTGGAAGGAGATAGTGGAAAAATTAAAAATTAAAGATGAGGGTTAATCTTGGAATAGCGAGTGTTTTAATGAATTCATTAAATACAGGTTCTTTTGAATTTGGAATAAATGGAAGAATAGATAAATAACTTAATTGAGATCTATGAATTGGTAGCGACCGAGATTAACGATAGGGAGGGGGAAAATCAAGGGGCAGGCAACCCAGCGGAAACGCATTTTTACTTATAGTGATTGTAAGCCGCCATTTTGGAAATCTACAACAACGCCTAATTTTGTTTCTAGACATATCAATAAAGTACCCTTAATGTTAAATAACTTATTTTATACAGGGTGTCCCAAAAGTTTGAAAACGGTCTTGTAACTTTTGAAAGAAAACAAATTTTAACAATTGCTGAAACACGTGAAATGATTTTTCAAAGAAGCTATCTTTTTTTAGGGGTTCTAACCCCCCACCCCAATGGGGGTGGGCGTGGGGCACGAGGGGGGATGAATATCTTAAATGGCAACATGGGTCGAGTGGGCACTCATTTGAAAGGCGTCTTCGAGACGAATACAAAACACTGGTCATAGATGCCGTTATAATCATTCATCGCCGAATTATTCATCGTTTGAATTTTCTAATCTCAGAAACCAATATTCGGATCCAACATACCACACAATATTTGTAGCGATTAAAAATTCCTAAGCACCCTCCTCTTTTACACGGGCTTGGGACCGTCATAGGCAGAGTTTTGCTACTTTTTTTTACATTTTTTCTTTTTTGTTTTTTTTTTAATTTTAATTCGTTTTTTTGTGTTTTATTTTCTATAGTATTGATCGCCGTTTAAAAAGTGTATTTCAAAATAATTTATTTCATGTAGGTACTCAAATTGAGCACCTGCAACTTCCTGACACTGCCCCAGTCTTAAATAGAATTCGCCCAATACTTTCAGCCTCATATCTCTTGAAATAAGATGTACCTCCTGGATTATTCGTCCTCGTAGTTCTTGCAAGTTGGCGGGTTTCGCCGTGTATACCCTGTCTTTGAGTTATTCCCACAAGAAAATACTCGCTTTGTAGTTCCTCATTTCGCCACTAGTCACAGGCGTGACTGCGTTTGGCATCCGTTAGAAGAATGGAATTTCATTTGGAATATTATAGAAGCTTTTCGCCGCATATTCGTTATACCAAACATTAAATTCAGACAAGTGAGTTCCGACTCGTATACATAGTTTGAATCGATTTTTTACTGATATTTTTATTCATATTATTATTGGTACAAAAATATTTCATCTATTAGAAAAAGGAAAAATGCGGAAATCTGACTCGATCTTTCGAGGAAGCCGCTACATTTTTCAGTGATTTGCATCCAGACCGCCCGCCGATATCTAAGTCGACGGTGCAGAAAACAGTACAACGGTTTCATAATACAGGTTAAAGACCGTCCACGAAGTGGGCGATCGAAATCAGCAACAAACAACGATGGAAATTTGGAAGTTATGCAAACATTTGTAGAAAATCCACACGTTAGTGTTAGGGAAGCGGCACAGGCAATCGGTATTTCTAGAATGAGTGTTCATCGTCTACTATCAAATGAGAAATGGCATACTTTTAAAATAAAATTTACTCAAAAACTCAGAGAAGTAGATTATGGTAAAAGAGTTCAATTTTACGATACATTTATGCAGCGCCTTGATAATGATAATACTCTGTTGAATCGTATTATCTTTTCCGATGAAGCCACGTTTCATTTAGACGGTGCAGTAAACCGTCATAATTTCCGATATTGGAGTGATGAAAAACCTCACTGGATTTCGGGTATTCGCACACAATGGCCTCAGAAGTTGAATATATGGGCAGGTTTTTGTGAAAAAGGAATTGTCGGACCGTTGTTTATTGACGGGAATTTAAATGGAAACATTTATCTTGAATTAGTTCAACATGAAGTTATATCTGCAATACGAAACATGTACAATGATGATAAAAAATGCTTGGTTTCTACAAGATCGTGCGACACCACGTTATGTGACAACGGTTCGACAATTCCTAGATGAAACATTTCCACAGCGATCGATGGGACGGCATGGTTACATCGTATGGCCACCCAGATCACCAGACCTAACTCCATTGGATTATCTCTTGTGGGGATACCTCAAAGACAGGGTATATATACACGATGAAACCCGCCAACTTGCAAGAACTACGAGAACGAATAATCCAGGAAGTACATCTTATTTCAAGAGATATGAGGCTGAGAGTATTGGGCGAATTCTATTTAAGACTGGGGCAGTGTCAGGAAGTTGCAGGTGCTCAATTTAAGCACATGAAATAAATTATTTTGTTGAAATGCTTTTTAAACGGCGATCAATACTATAGAAAATAAAACACAAATAACGAAAGAAAATTAAAAAAAAAAAGTAGCAAAACTCTGCCTATGACGGTCCCAAGCCCGCGTAAAAGAGGAGGGTGCCTAGGCATTTTTAATCGCTACAAATATTGTGTGGTATGTTGGATCCGAATATTGGTTTCTGAGATTAGAAATTTCAAACGATGAATAATTCGGCGATAAATGACTGTAACGCCATCTATGACCAGTGTTTTTATTCGTCTGGAAGAGGCCTTTCAAATGAGCCCCCACTCGACCCATGTTGCCATTTAAGATATTCATTTCCCCTCGTGCCCCACGCCCCCCCCCCTTGTGGTGTGTGGGGGGGGGCCCTCAAAAAAGATAGCTTTTTTGAAAAATCATTTCACGTGTTTCAGCAATTTTAAAATTTTTTTTATTTCAAAAGTTACAAGACCGTTTCCAAACTCTTGGGACACCCGATATGTTTCAACTATGTAGGCATCTTTGAAAACTCAAAATGCAGAACATTCACCATCTTCGAATAATTTTTGGCGTCCTGAAACCATTTTAAAATCTAAATCGACAAAAATCGAAATCTGTAAGTATATTTTTTAAGTCAAACAATAGGGAATACGTTTCAGGGAGGTTAGAAGATGACCAAAAACCGGTATTATATGAGGCGTTGCGTGCAAAAACAACCTAAGCCGGGTTAGGTTGTTTTTCTGTAAATGATATTATTGGATACAGCGAACCCTTATTAATGAATAGTATAGTAAGTACGGGTGTGCAGAGTTATAATTATTTATTCTGGAATTGTTATGTTAAATACAAAATGGATGTGTCAATAACTGACACAACCTCGAGCTGAAAGAAGTGAAAAAGTTTTATCATCCACTGAATTTGTATATAATAATATATATGAAGAATCTGAATTTGAAAACTGAACATTTTTGCTCGTTATATCCTTGTAAAATGGGTAATTTTATGAATAAATTTTTATTTTTCACCATAAAATTTAATATAATTTAATATATACCGTTTTTATTTGAAATTTATAAAAGAATTTACTTAAAATACCAGTTGGATGCAAAAACAACCTAACTTTTGCCCTATTATTTTTATTGTTAAATTAAGGTTTAAAACAAAAATATTTTTATTTTTATTGGATTCGGGTGTCAAATAGTGTTACTTTATGGCTGTAAAGGAATTTTGTTTAAAAATGTTATCGAAATCGTAAGATAACAGTATCAAAACTTTAAACACATTTATCTTAAAATAGGGATTTCAGAGTTAGGTTGTTTTTGCACGCAACGCCTCATATATTGACCGCAGTCGCATTTAAACACTTCACTGGTAATGTATCATATATGTACATCTTTAAATAACTTCCACAGTTTTCAAAGAAATTGCATGAAATTTAGTACATTATAGTTTTTTAGGCGCCAAATACGAATCTGACCTTATATTTTCAGCCGCTCCTGGTGGTGACCATGCGATTTAGCAAAGTTGACGCCGGTTTAAAATAATATTCAGATAAACACATTTTCTTGTGAAAAATAATGCTTCAATATTGTTTTATTTTGTGCGCCGCATTAAATCAACCATTTTCAATGTTGAAATTTCCTGTGGATATTCGTATTCAGCGATCCCGAAAACCTCTTATTTAACATTTTCAACAAAATTTTATGAAAAAAAATGTATGCTTCAAAGGGTTAGTCGCGTCCCCTATGGAGGTGTCGAGGGTAGGCGACTTTTGTTTATGACGAACGGCATGGTTTTGGGAAAAATGGAACCCGTGTTTCTCAGTTTCTTGATATTTTACTAGTGCCTATTATTAGTTTTCTCACATTTTATTTAAAAACGGCTATCAGTTAAGTGGATAAAAAAAATTGTTGCTAAGAAATCTATTTTTTTTTTATTACTTTTGCAAAAACGGAGGGTTAAACGACGTTTTTAAAAATTCATTCTGCATCATTCGAAAAAGCGACCTCAAAAACAGTAGGATATGGATACCTCGTATTTTATATAATGTTTATTTTATACATAAAAAGATGCTGAAATCCGTGTGCAAATTGTGCAGCTTTGCGCATTAAATGCTTAATTTAGCAATACAAAGTTCAAGAAATAAAATTAAAATTGAAGGACAATTATTTCAAACAATTGAAAGCTATTATATATTTATTTATAAGAGTTCTGCAATTTTGACGTGGGCCTCATGCTGCGAGCGCGTTCAGGTTAAGGGTGCTCTCAAATGAATCGGTCACGCCATCTATGGCCGTTTTGGAACTTCCAAACCGGAAGTGATTTACTTTTACAAACTACGGTCTCAATTTTAATATTACAACGATGAAATGCATATGTTATTACAGTAAAATGTTTGTATATTGTGGGGAAACTTCGTTTGAGAGCGTAGAATTTTTTTTCGCGTCAGAATAAAATGTTGAAAGTTGACCTTTTTTATAGGCATTTCGGAGCATTCATTTAAGCATTAATTACATCGTTTATACTGCACTAACCCCAGAAAATGAAGTTTCCCCACAATCTTGATGGCAAGACGAATTTTTTAAATTTGCTTATTACATTTCATCCCGATTTCGAGCCGTAGTTTGTAAAAGAGCAAGCGAGGTGAGAGCCGGCTTCGATGTGCGAATATCGAACATCAGGCGCTGAGGATGATTTACATTTTTACAAATTGCGTTTGCAATTCCAGGATTATCAAAATTTTATACAGTCATTTATGAAGATTAATAGTTGCCAATAGTGGGGAAACTCAATCTGAGAATACAAAATTTATTTTCAACATAAAAATAACATGTATCTCTGATGTCTCTTTAGTAAACAAATGCAATTCTGATACTGCAGTAGTACGAGAGAATGAACTTTCCCCATAATCCTTATATAAAGCCCCTTCTTTCAAGCCCTCATTTATTATTTTTCATCCCAATCTCGAGTCGTATTTTGTAAAAGTCGTAACGAGTTAGACGACACCAAAGACCAAAGCCTGTTGCAATGGCGGCCGTCTGGTGGGGAGGTCGCGCAAGGGTACCGAGCGCTAGCAGTCAGTCCCGCGAAAATCTACCTCGCACGCTGACAATGATTTACACTTTTACAAATTAGGTTTGCAATTATAGGGATATAATAATTTCATGCAGTCAATTATAAAGATTAATACTTGAGAATTTTGGGGAAATTTTGTCGGAGGGTGTAACATTTTTTTCATTGTCAAAATAAAACGTTGAAAATTGAACATGCTTGTTACGGATCTCAGACGACTCTTTCAAGAATCAAATACAATTTTGATGTTGCACTGATCCGGGAAAACGAAGTTTCCCCATAATCCTTACAGTAAGCCCTTTCTTTCAAGACCTCATTTATTATTTTTTATGCAAATCTCGTGCCGCATTTTGTAAAAGTCGTGACGAGTTAGTCGACGCCAAAGCCTGCAGTAGTGGCGGCCGTCTCCTGAGGGGTCACGCAGGGACAGAGCGCTAGCAGTCAGCCCCGCGAAAATTGAAATTCATGCACTGACAACGATTTACATATTTACAAATTGCGTTTGAAATTCTTGTAATGTAATATAATCTTTATTGAGGTTTACATGTTTTTATGGGCTTATACCCGTTACAATATTTACAAAAGTAGAATTTCTACTAGTACACGGCCTGATTTAAGTATGTGGTTATAATAATTTCCAGTATTTATGAAGATTAATAATTGTAAAAAGTGGCTAATTTTATTTTCGGTGTCTACAATTTATGGGTGCGAGTCAAAAACTGACAAATCAGAAAGCCGACAGAGAAAAAAAAGTACAGTCGGACAAGTTGTTTTTTCTGTTGAGTCGGCTTTTTGACTGTTCGCTTATCGTCCGTCGGTTTTTGGACTGTCAGTTTTTTGACCTGTCGGCTTTTAGACTAGTCGGTTTTTTGTCAGCGCTCAAAAAAGCGAAACTATTTGTATCATATGGACAATGATGTAATGATCAATTACATGCATTTTTAGGGAACAATAGGTTTAGTGCATTTTTCGACAACGTACTACCATACAAAAATGTCTGATTTTTTTCAGAGTTCAGAGGTATTTCATGTATAATGCATATGGGTGATTCTTCTTCAACCGGTCTTTTGAAGCAAAATAGTACTTTTCGATGAAAGCGGGTGAAAGTTTTCTCAACGAATGTGTGGGATGCGAACCGAGCCGAAGGCGAGGGTCGCTTGCACATTCTTTGAAGAAACATTTTCGCACATGTGCCGAGCAATATTTTTGGTTACATGTGTGCGTAAAATGCAGTTGATAATTGTAAGATTACCACTTTACGCACACTGTAACAATAGTACTTTTCGCTACAAGTGCGTATGCGTATAGAACTTTAGACATACACACGTGTGCCGAAATACTGTTTTTGTTGCACGCCAAGCGTACCCCTGCAAGAAAAATATTTGTTTACATTTGTTTTTGCACTTTTGTCATGTAGTTTGTACCCAAATACTCCACTCTCAATCCCTTACATAGTAAAAAAAAGTTACATTTCCAAGTACGTATTATTTTGCGATTAAGAATCTTGAAAGAGTTATATCATACGTTGCCTGTTCTTACGAAAAATTCTTTTATATGTGAATTATATAGATTTTTTGACGAGCTTTCACGTAAAAAGACCAATGAAATAAAATATCTACATTAAGAATACGAAATCGAAGTTGTAAATATTTGTAAACGTTTTCTCAAAAAGTGCCGGGTTAAAATAAATTTAGAATTTCATTTAAAACTAAAGTGTAGATTAAAATGTAAATTCTAGGTTTATTTATATTCAACATTCAATTTTATTTTGTTCAATTATTTGAAAGTGTTTCAAGTATAACATTAACTTGATCAGTTAAAGCAAATAGAGCAATTTAAACACAAACAGAAAATTCTCGTTCCATATTTTTTTAACAAAACATTTACCGACAGTCTTTTCTTTAGTTTGAGGAATGTTAGGTAAATTTTTCAAAATCATAACATTTCTGTGGTTGTAGGTAAGGGCATTATCTACAAAATAAATAAAAAATGTTTAGAATACGACCATTTCTAAAGGAGATACGCAACATTCAAAATGGGGAACAGAAGGCCCCCGAATTACACGGTTTCACATGGAATTCAGGGGATTTCATTTTTTAATATTCCGTTTAAACTCACTTTTCAGATGTAACATTTTCTAGTCCCAAAACTTTACTTCCATAGCGTGAAAGTTTATGAAAAATCCTCTTATCAAAGAATTTTTAATTAATTTTTAACCCGGCACTTTTTGAGTAAAACGTTTACAAATATTTAAAACTTCGATTTCATATTCTTAATGTCGATATTTTATTTCATTGATGTTTTTATGTGAATGTTCGTCAAAAAAACTATGAAATTCACATGTAAAAGAATTTTTTTTCTGATTTTTCGTCAGAACAAGCAATATATGATATAACTCTTTCGAGATTCCGCAAAATAATACGTACATTCAAAAGTAACTTTTTTGTCCTATGTTAGGGATTGAGAGTAGAGTATTTGGGTATAAACTACATGGTAAAAGTGCAAAAACAATGTAGAAAAATATTTTTATTACAGGGGTATGCTTGGCGTGGAATGCGTACATAGCATGTTGTTTAATTTCTTAAATGTCATTTTAATAATTTATTCCACATTTTTTAAAATACAATTTTTGAAAGGAATCTTTAATTCTTGAAATATACATTTTAAATCAATTGAAGGTAATTGTTGCAACTTATTTAGACGAATATAACGTAAAAAGAAATTTAAACGTGTTTTCTTTACTTATATTTACGCGAATCACTAATATCAGCTACAGAAATGATTAGATACATATATAGATAATAAGTTTTCTAAATTAGTACTAAAGAATAAACAATTTTTAAAAGTTAGAAAAATATCTCCAAAATGTTTTTACTTCTTCTTTATCAGCAAAAAACCTAAAATAATCGGTAATAATACTTTTTACCGCTACAAAATGCTGACCTATGTTATGCAAAATGATTTGTCACTATAATGCAATTATTCTATTTCCAGTACTTTAAATGTTATAACTATTAAATCTTTTTAACAAAGCATTAACAAATGCTTAGAAATAATTGAAATTAACAAATACCACGACAACGACTTTATGAATGTAATAATAAAAAGATAATACATTTTCTAAATTAGTAGTGACCGAGGTAAAAATGTTTGATAAAGTTTTTATAAAATTTCTATAAAATATTTATGCAGCGTTTATAAAGAATTTATTCTATAAACATTTTATAAAGTTTATATATGGATCCACAAATTTGATACAATTTCGCTAAAATCATATCTGCAGATAAGTAACATATTCTTTTAAATTCATATAAAATTTGTAGACCCGCATTAAAATATTATAAAAATGTTATAAAATGGTTATAGAATTATTTTTGTAATAAACTAAACTTTATCAAACATTTGTAATGAATAAATCATTATCTTTAGCTAGGAAAATATTGCCACAACGTTATTACTTCTTCTTTATCCGCAAAAAAATCATATTAATATGTAATAACACATTAGTCGATACTAATTTATTATTAGTCGATACATTAGTCGACTTGCACTTGAATTGTTGTTCATGAAATTTAAAAAAAGTGCTTAAAAATCATGAAAATTAAAAAACACTACCACGACATTAGAAAAATAATAATAAGAAGATAAAACATGTTCTAAATTAGTAGTAAAAATAAATCACTTTCTATACACATAAGAAAATATTGTCAAAATGCTTTTACTCATCCTTAATCAGCAAACAATCAAATTAAATAAATTCCCGCGGGCAGCAGTTTATCAGCGGCATTACTACAAACACGTGAAAAAGATCGTATTAGCCAAGTGGTTAAAGCGTTTGACTGTCACGCAAAACTTTTCGAGTTTGCGTACTCGCAGATGCTCCTTTATCCTTTTTTTTTCATTATTATACATACATTGTAATTTATTAAAAATAATTATTTCTTCCTTATTTTTAAAATTTAATTTTTTAAATGAATTTTAAATTCTTGAAATATACTCTATAACTCAACTGAAGGCATTTGTTGTAACTTATTCAGGCGAATATGACGCAAAATGAAATTTAAACGCGTTTTCTTTACTTCCATTTACGCGAATCATTATTATCAATTACAGAAATTGTTAGATAACAATTCTAAATTAGTAGTAATGAATAAAGAATTTTCAAAAGTGCTTCTTCTTTATCCGAAAAAAATGAAAGTAATACGTAATAATATTTTTTGCCGACAAAATGGTAACTACTGTTATTCAAAATGATTTGTCACTAATGCGATTATACTATTTCCAATGCTTTAAATGTTATGACTATAAAATCCTTTTAACGAAACATTAACAAATGCTTAAAAATAATTGAAATTAACAAACGCCACGACAACGACTTTATGAAAGTGATAATAAAAAGATAACGCATTTTCTAAATTAGTAGTGATACAAATGTTTGGTAAAGTTTTTATAAAATTTGTACACAGCGTTTACAAAGAATTAATTCTATAACACTTTATAAAGTTAGGAGCCCAAACCGGGTACTTCCAACTGGGCTGGGTGAACTCGGGGCCGCTTCCTTTTGCCGTTTTTCATAGTATCAAGGCTTCCTGAAGCCTTGCTGCGACGAATAACGTTATCCAGGGGGTAGGACGAGGACCTGGAAGTCAGCACTTCCCTCACGGGCTAACTAAAGGTAGCCCAATTACTGGGCGACCCCCCATAAAAAAAATAACAAAAAAATTCGCGGATGAAGTTCGTGTATCCGAACTTTTTCAGACTGAAAATTATCGTTGAATTTATTGAAGAATTTCAAAAGGAAAATTACTAATTTAGAAAGAGTGTTATCTTTTTATTATTATTGTTCTGATGCCGTTATGGTGTTTTCTAATTTTAATTATTTTTAAGAATTTTTTGAACAATTCAATTATTGGCCAATAGATACGTGTAAATGCTTTCATTACAAATAATTTTGTATATCAGCGCATATTAATTTGATTTTTTGCGGCTAGAGAAGAAGCAACATTGTGGCAATATTTTCTTATTTTAGATATTGAGATTTATTCATTCCCAAGTACAAATGTAATTTCGTTTGTAAAGAAATGATTGTATAAACATTTTATAAAGTTTATATAATGTTTTGATGCAGACCAACAAATTTTATACGAATTTTAACAAATGTATTACTTATCTGGAGAATTTTTTCAAAATTGTATAAAATTTGTGGATTCATATAAAAACTTTATCGAAACTTTATAAAGTGTTATAGAATTAATTCTTTGTAAACGTTATATACAAATTTTATAAAAATTAGAATTAATAGTTATAACATTGACAGTACTGGAAATAGAATATAGTTGCATTATAGTGACAAATCATTTTGCATAAAATTAGTCAGAATTTTGTAGCGGTAAAAAGTATTATTACCGATTATTTTGGGTTTTTTTGCTGATAAAGAAGAAGTAAAAACATTTTGAAGATATTTGTCTAACTTTTAAAAATTATTTATTCTTTAGTACTAATTTAGAAAACTTATTATCTATATATTTATCTAATCATTTCTGTAACTGATAATAATGATTCGCGTAAATAAAAGTAAAGAAAACACGTTTAAATTTCTTTTTACGTTATATTCGCCTAAATAAGTTGCAACAATTACCTGCAATTGATTTAAAATGTATATTTCAAGTATTAAAAATTCCTGTCAAAATATGTATTTTAAAAAATTTGGAATAAATTATTAAAATGACATTTAAGAAATTACATTACACATGCGTAATAATAATTTAAAAAAAAATAATAATAATAAAAAAAAAAGTTAAGAAAGCATCTGCGAGTACGCGAACTCTAAAAAGTATACGCGGCAAGCGAACGCTTTAACCACTCGACCATTGCGCAGTCTTCCTCGATAAATATCGCAAACTGCTGATAAAGTTCTACCCTCAGTAATTCATTTGAAATATTAACACGCATGGATTGTAGATTTTCCGCCGGCGCTCGCCTGTATCCCCAGCATGTCTCGGCGCAATCTGGCAACGCTGGGAAGCGCCCGTCGAACCCGTCGAACTGACCTATACATACTCACGCTTACGTACGCTCACACAGACGCACCCACACTTGTCTACAATTATAGTTCGCGAAGCGCCGTCAGAGAGCGTACTAGAACAGCCCTTTAAAATTTTGGGAGGTCGCCTCAGTCAATTCTGACTTCCGGAAACATTTGAGAGAACTCTTAAGGGCCCTCGAGCGTGCCGAGCGGTCCCACCTGTGACGTCAGAGGCGGCCCCGCCTGTGACGTCAGAGGCGAGAAAACTTTGCGCCGTGAAATTGGCGATTTTCGAGGGATTTTCGGGATTTTTTTTGCAGAAATCGGATTCTCGTGTCGAGGAATAGCGATTAAAGTAGTATGGACAAAATTGTTAGCTTATAAATAGGAAAAATAAAGCATCAAAGTTTGACAGCGGCCATCTCTTTGTCTAACTTCAGGCGATCGACATAAGACCTTCTCTTTCTAGGTCGCTCCGCTCACTCGCGCTTCGAGACTGTCTCACTTGCTCGGAATAGAAAGACAATCGCTCCCTCTCTCTCTCTCTGCTTCCGTACAAGATTGCAGGCGCAACTGGCCGTGCGTTGTCGTTGCGAAAAATTCATGCATTTTTGGGAATGTGGCCGGGGAACAAAGTTCCGAAAATCAACACACCTCCCGACAGGCCAAGATTTGCATATAACGTGGCTCCAGCGTGATTTTCTTCCCTTTGTCTTTGAAAATTTGGCAAAAAGAAAGCGAATTAAAAAACGCTAGACTCACGCAATATCGAAATTTTAGTTTTCGTTTTCGGAACTTTGTTTCCCGGTAGCGCAAATTGCACGATTTTTAAAAAATATGGATGCTTTTTAGAAAGTAACACATCGAGAACTGCAGATGGTGAGATACGGTAAGTCATACAATATAATTTTGGAGGGTTACTTTTTGATTGTCGGAGGATAAAAAGAGAGAAAACTTCTAGTCGACTTTTCAGTGCGCAAAGTAAAATAACACTGGTCGACAAATTTGAAGCAATTTTGTGTTTCGGAGATAAAATGAGCTAATTTTTGTAAATTTGGCGTTGCTAAATCTGAATCCGATAATGAAAATTTTTTATTAGCTCTTGGTTTCACGAAACACGTGGTCAAAGTTCGAAAAAACGCCGTTTTGGGCAATGTTTCAGATAGTATATCTTTCGACAGAAATGAGGTAACACTTTCAATAATAGCTTAAAATAATGCTTATAGCTCCTATTTTTCGGTAAAAAATGTAATACAACCAAGTAAACAAAATAGTGCTTTGAATGGCAATTTGTTTGTATGCGTGAAATGCTCGTCTCACTGTTACTGCCTGTACCTACTGCGCCCTTTCGCGCTGTGGATAAAGTCAATCTGCGCGCGCGGAAAGCGTTCTTAAATCGAACGTTACAAGTAGAAAAATGCCTTATTCTTTATAAATTGAAAGGACATTAGTAACTATTTTCTCCGCCAGGATTGCCCACTAACTCGAGGCCTTATTTCGTACCCGCTATAGAAATGGGATTTCGTTTGATATGGAAGGAGAGCCGCTACTACCTGTCGGTATCAATCTGTTAATATAATTATGCTCAGAAGTATGTGTAGTTACGGTATATAAGCGAGAAATTTATAAAGATATCATTCATATAAAAAGATATCATTCATATTGACTTCATCCACAACGCGATAGGGCGAAGTAGATACAGACGGTAACAGTGAGACGAGCATTTGACGCATACAAACAAATTGCCATTTTAAGCACTATTTTATTGACTTGCTGGTATTACATTTTTTACCGTAAAATAGGAACTAAAAACATTATTTTAAGCTATTACTGAAACTATTACCTCATTTTTGTTGAAAGATATACTATCTCAAACATTGCAAAAAACGGCGGTTTTTCGAACTTTGACCCCGTGTTTCGTGGAACCAAGAGCTAATAAAAAATTGTCATTATCGGATTCGGATTCAGCGATCCCAAATTAACAAAGATTAGCTGATTTCATCTCCGAAACATTTTCGTGTTGACCAGTGTAATTGGCAAAGTAAAGCGCACAAGCGTCGAAAACTGTTCTTTTTTTTCAATAAATTAAAATTGATGTTTTTTTTCTGACATTGGACACTCGGTCCGTACAATTCAGAAAATTTTCGACGAATTTTTTAAAATATCGCATTTCACGACAGATGGCAAAGCGAAGATTTTTCGCACAAATTGAGGATCAAGCTGTTTTTGTTTTTTCCACTTTATATTATGGCGTATGTCAACAAATAATTTTTATTTGTCCAAATTATTTTTTTTCTGACTATTTTCAAATTTAGCGCACGAACCGAGTGTTGCCGAACGCCTAGCGGTGTTGCCAAGTTTCTTCCTGGTTACTGCGCGGCGCGGAGTACGGAGAGCCAACGACTTGGCAACAACGCTAAGCGTTCGGCAACACTCGGTTCGTGCGGTAAATTCGACGGAGCGCGGCATAAGCAGCAACAGCAGCGGCAGCAGCATGGTAGAAAAAGAAAATAATCGGTAAGAAATGAGAATTACACGATTGTAGATCCCTAGAATGTTTTATAATCGTATATGTAATTGTTTATTCTTTATTTCAGCGAAGAGGCTGCTCAATTGCCGGAGGAATCTAAAACGATGAGAAAATCGCCGATGCCGGCGCCGGGGCGACAAAGGCGAACACATGGAGGAGCCACCCCAACAGCAACATGAAATGCAAGGTATTTATTTCATGGCATAAATAGCTTCAGAATGATTTTTCATTGCGCAGAGTAATGCATGATGATAACATATTGCATCTATATAGATTACGCAGAAAAATAATAAGATGATGGTTATACGCTTGAAACTTTGTATAAACAGTCTGCAACTATGTGCACGATGATATAAATGGCAGATGTTGATTGGTGGATATTTAGGATCGCGTTTGTAGTTGAATTTTGAATGGTAAGCTACACACTGGGAGAAGGAAAATAGTAAAATATAAAATAAATAATAGTTATTTAGGATTAGTACATTTTACGATATTGTTCTGTCAGTAGGTAGATTACTGTTAAAAATTGAACTACAAAAATACGATGGTACATATCTACAATAAATTTTACTATTTTTTTTTTATACAATAATATATACAATATATTTAAAATATTATTACCACTGATATATATACATATGTATATATATCAGTGATTGTTACGTACTGTCATTTCGAATGAAAGGTTAGAAGTGTCCCTATGCCGAAGTTGATAATAGACTTTGAAAATCTTTGCGACATTCTCAAATCATTACACACACTCCGTCGTATGAAACTCTGCGACTAGTCGCTCGATTCCAAATTCATCAACAAAATCTATAGACGTATTGTTTTCAAATTATTAGAAGATTTTTTAAAAGACTGTTATCGACTGCAGCAAAGGGAAACATTCTGACCTTCTATTAAAAAATTAACTATAAAAACAATTTTACTGAATCATACATGTAGCTGTCAATCCATTCACAGAAGTTTTTTAATGTATAGACGAGATAATTGTAATAGTATTGTTACATGTGTACGATTCACTAAATTACAGAAATTGATTGTAGACATGGACAATTGTTTTTATAGTCGAATTTTGAATAGTAGATTAGATGTTTCCCTTTGCTGCACTTGATAACAGTCTTTTAGAAAATCTTGTGAACATTTCAAAATAATACATAAATGGATTTTGTAGTTGAATTTGGAATCGAACGACAAGTTGTAGAGTTTCATACGACGGCGTGTGTGTAATGTTTAAGTAGGTCGCAAAGTTTTTTCAAAGTTTATTATTGACTCGTGCAAAGGGTGTGCTTGTAACCTTCTATTCGAAATGAAAGCACGTAATCCTGTTTACAATCAAATTGTGTAATTCACTAAACCGTACACGTAGCTGTCAATCCACTCACGTAAGTTTTTAATGTATATTCCAGATAATTGTATTAGTTGTTACTCGTGTACGATTCAGTAAATGACAGAAATTAATTGTAGACACGTACAATTGTTTTTATAGTTAAATCTTGAATAGAAGATTAGATGCTTCCTTTTCGTAGTCGATAACAGTCTTTCAAAAAATTGTGTAAAATTCCAAAACATTATGTCGATGGCAAGTTTTATAGTGTCTTAGGACAGAGTGTGTGTGTAATGATTTGAGAATATTGCAAGGTTTTCCCAAAATCTGTTATCAACTCTGGCAAAGGAAGTTTCTAAACTTCTATTCAGATTTCAACTACGAAAACAATTGTACATGTCTACAATCAATCAGTGCCATTTAGTGAATTGCACTTATAGAATGCGTAGCAGTTTTGGTTTATGTAATTATTGTCAGTAAATAATTTTTTAGAAATATTCATTTTATTTATTTATCTATATTGCTGTTTCAGGATCCTGAGAAGCACCCGGTGGGCCTGTGTATACGTGTCGGTGGGAGCTGACAAGTGCTCCGGGGGAGAAGACTCTTCAAAAAAAAAAAGAAAATAAAGAAAATGTAAATAATATGTACAAACAATAATTTAGTTTTGTTAAAAAACATTTTAATGAAAAAAAAGTTCCAATCCTCCCTTTCAAATAAAATATAAAAAATAATATTTCCTTTTCCCGTGTTCTTCCCTTATTTATTTTCCGTGTTTATTTATTGAATGTGTGCGTGTGTGCTTAATGTGTGGCTGTGCGGGTGGCCATTTAAAATTGGCAACGTCTTCAAAAATGTCCGTGTCGAGCTGCGGTTCGTGCAGTAAATTCGAAAAAACTCAGAAAAAAAATAAGCCACAACATCAAATTTAATTTATTGAAAAAAAAAACAGTTTTCGACGCTTGTGCGCTTTACTTTGCGCGCTGAAAAGTCGACTATAAGTTTTCTCGCTTTTTATCCTCCGACAATCAAAAAGTAACCCTTCAAAATTATATTGCATGACTTACCGTATCTCACCAAATGCAGTTCTCGATGTATAACTTTCTAAAAAGCATCCATATTTTTTAAAAATCATGCAATTTGCGCGGCCGGGAAACAAAGTTTCGAAAACGAAAACTAAAATTTCGATATTGTGTGAGTCTAACGTTTTTTAATTCGATTTCTTTTTGCCAAATTTTCAAAGACAAAGGGAAGAAAATCACGCTGGAGCCACGTTATATGCAAATCTTGGCCTGTCGGGAGGTGTGTTGATTTTCGGAACTTTGTTCCCCGGCCACATTCCCAAAAATGCATGAATTTTTCATAACGACAACGCACGGCCAGTCGCGCCTGCAATCTTGTACGGAAGCAGAGAGAGAGAGAGGGAGCGATTGTCTTTCTATTCCGAGCAAGTGAGACAGTCTCGAAGCGCGAGTGAGCGGAGCGACCTAGAAAGAGAAGGTCTTATGTCGATCGCCTGAAGTTAGACAAAGAGATGGCCGCTGTCAACTTTGATGCTTTATTTTTCCTATTTATAAGCTAACAATCTTTTCCATAATACTTTAATCGCTATTCCTCGACACGAGAAACCGATTTCTGCAAAAAAAATCGCGAAAATCCCCCAAAAATCGCCAATTTCACGGCGCAAAATTTTTTCGCCTGTGACGTCACAGGCGGGACCGCCTCGGCACGCTCGAGGGCCCTTAAGACATGCCGACAACGAAACTCTGGTACACTTAAAACGCCTCACTGTGGTAATTTTCATGGTGGTAATATATAAATGAAAATTGCACCCTCCGATTGGTTCATATCGGTTATCCTTTCCTCGATAATCCTCACATTGCTGTACCTTATGTTCTTCTATCAAGGTATGTAATTTTACTAACCGCCGCGCCTAGACTGTCCTACCGCGACGCTGGAATATCGGAAACGCAGCATTATGATCTCGACTCCTGGTTGAACGTTGAGATATCCACGGTAATACGCCTACACAATTCGATTATGTCGTTTCGAACAAAAGGAAAGAAGAAGAAAACTATGGAAGGGACTATATAAATCCACCAACATTCTTTACGTGTTGTTGGTAGGGCATTTTGCTTCTTGGATTTAGGACGATTTGCATGTTGGACATGTGCAGTTAGTACAAATGACTGTTACAATAACTGCCTGTCATCCTCCGCGCGCGCACACACTCACACTCACACACACACACACAAACACACTTTTAATTTGGCTTAATAAGATTTTGTCTGTGGATATTGAAAGAAAAACAAATTATACAGATATATATACGTATATATATATATATATATATACCAAATGTCAGCAAGAACAGCCTGTGGTAGTTTACTTTGTAGGAAGACATCTTTTATCTCTGCACCTGAGACAAAACCATCCATGTCCATGTCAGCTTTCAAAAATAATTCATTTGCAGCTAACTGGTCTTCGTGAGAAATGACCCATTGTTGGTCATTTAGCTGCAAATTCATTTTTATTTAATTTTACTTTCAGTTGTTATACGTGATAAAAGAATATACATACACACACACACACACTCAAACACCCATGCACATGCATTTTTGTACATAAACACATTATTGACCTTTTCTTTATCCACTCCTGTTAAACTTTTTACAGCAGAAATGTTTGAGTGCGAGGTTATAATCGGTGAAACAACTGTTGCCGGTGCAGGGGATTTTGATATTGATGACATATCCGTCCTTTCATGTGGCAGCACAAGTTCAGGAGGCAATACACTTGGAATAGTATAGTTTTCCAATGCCTTATATACAAGATGCATAGCCTAAATGCAATAGGATAATTAAAAGAATAATTAGTTTGTTATTTTTAACTGCATAACTGTGTTATGACTAAAACAGTTTAACAATTAATAAAAATTGGACAATAATTAGCTTAAATAGTAATAAAATGTAATGCATTTATGTAAATGTAAAAGTTTTATACGTTTAAAATTGTTTCATCAAAACGAGTGTCGACAATAAAAATACATTAAATCAATTTTACATAATGTTATTTGTCGAATTGGCTAATTCTGACTCTTTATAGTTGTCATTCAATAAAAATATTTTAAAAACATTAGCTCACTTCAGGAATAATAATTGAACATTGTGAAGTATTCATATCAAGATACAAATGAAAAAGTTTTGTTACAATATTATGATCACAGAGCTTCTATAAGAAAATTTTGCATCTAAATTGTGCAGTTTTTAGTCTGTTTTACAAACGGTTAACAATATTTTTATATTCTTTAAAATTTCTTTTTAAAATTAATTACAAGATTGATACTGTTCAGAAACTAATTGTACAGTAGATTAGAGCTGGATATCTTTTAAAAAAATATATATTTTTGTAATACACCCAAATTTTGATCTACATGCATCAGTAGAGCAGGCAGGGTAATGATAATTATCCGAAAGAGAAAAAATAAAAAAGATAACAAGCGTCACATAAGTATAGGAATTACACAGATGAGGCCAATATTGGGGACTAGGCTGAAATTTACCTATTTAACCTTAATTCCTCCCTACATTGCTTTCACTGCCATGTCCCTGTTTCCACCCATGACATATAGCGTAGTTTATTAATAAAATTAATAACAACATATTTGTACTCACAACGATAAATTCGTATCTATCCAGCATGCCATCTTTGTCCATATCCGCAAGATCCCAAATTTTACCAAGTGTGTCTAAAGGTAATTTACTATTCATCAAGACTCCCTTGACTTTATTGCCCTGAATATACCCATTTATTGGTAACAAATTATCAAAGAGTTGTTCATATTTTATTTGTTCACTAGGCTTTATGGACCAATCTCTGTTGGATATTACTACTGAGTGAGAAGCATTATTTACTTGTGGTTGCGAAACTATGGTTGCAACTTTCTTCGGTGCCTTCGGAATCTCTCCCTAATACATATGCTTATTATTGTTTTTACCATGTAATATGCTATATATTATGAAATTAAAGTAAATATTACCATTTTGGGAGGTGGCAGGTCTAAGCTTAGATTAGCTATATTTAAAGTATGCCCAGCTTGAGCTACTGCACAAAGCTTCAAGGCAACAAACATTCCGGGCTTGTCTAAATATCCACGAGATTGTGGATCAGCCATGTCCCAAATTTTTCCCAGTATTATATCACTCAAATCAGATTTTTTCAAAAATCTAGCTGCTTGAATAGCCTCAATTTCTCCTTGGCCACAAGGATCAACCTAACAGGGTAGCATAAGAATAGTTATTAACAATTGCGTTCCAAAAATACAAAGTAAAAGATATTTATGTAACCAGTCACTTATACCTGCTTGTAATAAGCTTCAAATACAGCAGCATGACCTCCAGCCACCTAAGTAAAATAATCATTTTAAACTAGTTTTAGCCTTAGATAAGATTAAATGGAGTCTTTATAAGATAGTTTTCTCAAAACACCATGTTTTACCTTTAATGCTTAACAGAAAATGACAAAAGATGAAAAGAAACAAGTGATATGATAATCTGTAATACAGAATATATTACACAACTGTTGCGTTTCCAACACATTACTTTATATATCACTAAGTATTTAATTTTATTCATACTTTTGTGAATGCTATATTTAGGATTAACGATAAAATACCACTGTTTTCAAGATAGTACAGTAGTCTTTCCCTTATTCTAATTTGTCCAGTCAGGCAAGATGGCGGCCTTCTTCCCTTATTCTAATTTTCCCCTCTCCCCCACTACTTAGATTTGTAGTCTCACTTTTGTCTCTTTTTCTTTTGTTGTGCATGCACAATTATTTGTATTTAGAAAATCCACACGTCAACACCCGTCAGTGGGGAGAACGTGTGAGGGGAAATATTAGAATAGGAGAAGAGAAAAAATTAGAATAAGGGAAGACATTAGAATAAAGGAAATTAGAATAAGGGAAGGAATACTGTACATTTATTACAGCTAGGATAGATCAAAAGTGTGACAAGCTTTGTTAAAATTGAACCATTAAAGCATATCTTAATCATATTTCTCGCTTTTGCACAGATTGTTGAAATATTTAGTTGTAATGTGCACCGAATCTGAAGTTAATGTCAAAATACAATCCAAGTGGAGTTTAAAACAATGAAAAAATTGAAACGTACTTGCGTTGGTGACGGTAAGGCAGCCATACTTGCACCGAATTCTAACTAGAACCAATCTCGCGCTAAATCAATAGAACATCATGGACGTCATTTTTTTAATTCCCATTGCAAATTTGAGGTGTCCTTAATTGCTTCATAATATCGTTATATGACAATGAAGTTTCTTATTGTTGTTTATTTTATAATGATAATAAGAAACAGGATAATACTTGACGTACTGCAATGTATAAGGGTATAATGTCAAAAAACTTTAATTATGTATGAATGTAGGCATCAAAGCTAGAGATTACAGGGGAAATCGATTAGTCAACTGATTTCAGCAAGCAAATTTTGAAGCGTCCCAAGTGGCGCCCCAGAGGGTCGCCCCATCAACTATATGGGAATTGATTTTTATCCGTAAATTGTCCGGGCTGAAATGAAAAAGCACATCGGCAAATTCATCTAGAATCCTGTGGTTTATGAATTATGAAGCGAAACCGTTTAATCACACACGGGATGAAAAAAGATATGTTGGATCAACAGCGATTTCCATTGGTTAACAGCGATATCTGTTGTTCCAACATGTATACCTTCATGCGGGTACATACATAAGGTTGGGCCAACGTATCAGTTTTTTCCGTGCAGGGTAATAACAGAAAGCCAAAGGTCCCCTTTTGGCCTTCTAAATTTGACATTGCTTGTTGACGTAACCGACTCTACTTCACCTTCTTGACGCTCTTGACCATCGCTCTACTTGACCATCGCTCTACCTGACATCGCTCTACTTGACCATCACTCCATTTGAACTTCCTTACCGACGAAGCGACATACAGGGTGGACCTCGGCTGGCGGGTCATAGGCATCCCATGTTAAAGAAGTAACTAGATCATCAGTCGATTAATCCCATGGTAATTTGGGTTTGCTACAGGATTTTAATTTCTCACAATGCAAAACAAAACAGAATTAAGAATTGTAGCAAAACCGACAAGCTCTAAATCATCTCTAAATACCGCGTGATTAGTCGGCTGATCTAGTTACTTCTTTAACATGGAATGCCTATGACCCGCAGCCGAGGTCCACCCTGTATGTAACATGTACATAACACATAAATTAAAAAATTAAATAAAGCGGTTGTGACCCTTAGCGAGTCGAAACAATAACTTCCCGATCAATCTCTCGTACGGACGTACGTACAAGATCACGGACACAAATTATTTTTGTTGAAAGTTCTTAAGTTGGCAATAAAATTATTGTTGTGTGAATGTTTGCGAGACTGTGGTAATAGGTCGTATGTAACGTACGCAACTTGAATTTCATTAGAGAGCCGACTCTTGTAATAAACACACGCTTACACAAATCAAGATTAACGCTCCATTTAATAAACTACCTTTATTTCGATAAACCTTGTTTTATTTAACAGGTTATGGGCCCAGACCCGTTTTTCAATTGTTTTGAATTCCTGGGGTAATTTTGTTAAAAGGTAGGAAGTGTAAAAGAAAGAATCGGTGAGGTGTGAAAAACGTGGTCGGCGCATAGTGAAACGATTCTGGAAAGCTTGAAGTTATCTGTATTGACTGAATAGTGTGTGGACTGAATAAAGAAAAATAATGAGTGAAAAGAATCAACAAATTACGGGAATAAAACCCTCGGGCGAAAATTGGAATATTTGGAAATTCCAAATGCAAGTGATCCTAAAATCTAAAGGTTTATGGGAAATAGCCTCAGGAACCAAAGAACGAACTCAGCAAAATGCTACGGAGTGGGACAAATCGGATGCAAGAGCTCAGGAAATGATAGTACTGAGAATGGAAGAAAAATTAATAACGCATATTTTGCCCTGCACGAAAGCAGCTGATATGTGGAATAAATTAAAAAGGATCTACGAGCACGAATCGGAAGTGAGCGTACCGTACTTACTTCAGCAGAAATTTTACAAGTTGGAATATGGTGCAGGAGGAATTTTAGCATTCATTTCTCAGGTGGAAGACATACAAAATAAATTGAAACAGAGAGATGAAGAAATTAGTGATAAAATGATAATTACAAAAATTTTAATGTCACTCCCTGAAAACTTAAAATATTTTGTCTCAGCTTGGGAATCAACGGCATTAAATAATGAAACTCTTGATAATCTAACATCAAGGTTAATGTTAGAAGAAGAGAGAAATAACTATACTGAAAACATACTTGCTTTAAGTAGCAAAACAAACTTTGGGATACGACAATCGAAGGCCAAGTGTTTTCAGTGTAATAAGGAAGGGCACGTGAAGAAGAATTGTACATCAAAATCGAATGAAGAAAGAGTATGTTATTATTGTCGAAAGAATGGTCACCTAATGAAAGACTGTTGGTATAAGAAAAACAAGAACGGAAATAAGTATCAATCAGAAGCGATCCAAGCTGTTGTTAGTGTATGTAGTGTATTATCGAGTGTCGGTTGGGAAAATATAAATAAACTAAATCGTAAATGCGAAGAAAAGTGGTGGTTAGATAGTGGAGCAACCGAACACACGTGCTTCAAGAAAGAATATTTCTATGAATTGAAATTAATTAAACCGAATGAAAAACAAGTTAGAGTGGGTAATGGAAATCTTCTTAATGTCAAAGGTGTCGGTAAAGTGACAATAGAATCCTGGAACGGGAAAGACTGGATAAGAACTGATTTAATTAATGTACTTTTTGTGCCGGAAATGAATGTGAACCTTTTTTCTGTAAGTGCTGTGATCGGTAAAGGTTACGAAATGTATTGCGATAAAATCGGTTGTAAAATTGTCAATGTAGATGGCAAAATGTCCGCATTTGCCAAAAGAGAAGGCAAATTATTTCAAATGTATTTTAGATTACACGAAGAATCGATGTGTAATGTAGCCGAAACATTGACAGATTGGCATAAGAAGTTTGCTCATGTCAATCATAATCAAGTAAGAAAAGTGTTAAGAGACAATCGAATCAAATTTGTTAATGAAGAGAATCCTGTGTGTTTAGACTGCTTGGCAGGTAAACAACACCGCTTACCATTCTCTACAAGTAAATCGCGAGCAAAAAAGACTGGTGAATTGATTCATGCTGATCTATGTGGGCCATTCGAAGTACAATCGCTAGGTGGAGCAAAATATTTCTTACTATTAAAAGATGATTTTTCAGGTTTTAAAATGGTTGAATTTTTGAAAAATAAATCAGATACTAAAGAGAAAATAAAAGTGTTAATTCGACAAGTGAAAAATCAGACTGGAAATAAAGTTATAACGTTTAGATCTGATAATGGTCTGGAATTTATAAACAGAGATATAAAAATGATAATGGAACAATTTGGAATACGACATGAGAGGTCTTGTACTTATACACCGCAACAAAACGGGAGAGCAGAGAGGGAAATAAGGACAATCGTGGAAGCAGCGAGAACAATCTTGAGTAGCACGAGCCTTAATAAAAGTTTACGGGCAGAAGCTGTCAACTCTGTTGTATATGTATTAAATAGAGTGAGTACAAGTCCTCGAAAAGATGCGAGTCCTTATAAATTATGGTTCAATAAGGAGTTCCAAGTTAATTCCTTAAAGCAATTTGGAATAAAAGTTTCAGTGCATGTACCTAAACAAAGAAGATTGAAACTTGACGTGAAAAATAAACTTGGAATATTTGTTGGATATTGTGGTCTGGTTAAAGGTTACCGAGTGTACTTCCCAGAGGACAACAAAGTAGAAATACATCATGACATAATTTTTCTGCCTGAAATTACTGAAGAAACTGATAATAAAAAGAAGGAAAAAATTATTTTTCTGAATCCTGATATGGAAGAATTGGAAGAGGAAAATGAACAAATTATTAACGACGACGACGACGACAATGATGAAAGCTTTGAAAGCACTAATTCTAACGATACAGAAGAGGTGCAAGTGGATGTACCTGAAGTTATAGCGGAACCACATCAGAGACCAAAGAGGAACGCAAAGATACCATCGAGGTATAAAGATTATGAGATGAACATAGCATCACACACACACACACACACACACACACACACACACACACACACACACACACACACACACGCACGCACGCACGCACGCACGCACGCACGCACGCACGCACGCACGCACGCACGCACGCACGCACGCACGCACGCACGCACGGGCACACGCGCACGCATGAGTTTGCTTCTAGTGGTCACAAAACGTGGAGATATCATGAAATTAGCATTTTCCATTTTCGAGGTTATTTCAATAACTTCCCTGTAGACCGGGAAGTTAATAATTACAACGTAATGCAAGGTAAGTATATTATTAGATACATGTAATTTTTTAAAATTGCTTTTAACGAATTATTAAACCTACTATAATACTGTAAAATTACATTGTACTCTTCAGTTTTATTATTATATTTTATCGGCTTCATGGCTCAGGCGGTAACGTACCTGACTACGAAGTCGTAGGTTGAGAGTTCGATCCCCGTCAGGTGAACAATTTTTCGATTTCGTTTTCAACTAGCAGCTCGCTGTTCGTAAGACGAGCCACGTTTGTTTACGTTTTGAAAATGTGTATCTGTCGGAAATCGACTCATGACCGCAGCTGTACTTGGTGTAGTTTTCTGCAGCCCTACATTTCATACACAAATGTGAAGTATGACGCCATCTCTTAAGGAAATCTGCAGCTCTCGCAAATATTACAATTCTATGCAAAAACTAACAAAAGGGTGATTCCGCCCGTTAAATAATAAATAAATAAATATGCAGAAAATTCGAAATTAAGGGCGGGACAGCAATCGCTGAAAATAACACGATAAAAGTAAGTGTTTGCTCCTATCTAGTGCATCGTAAATATTTAAAGTGAGTTTAGCAATTGCATCAATTGTTGCTTTACCCGCTATAAATCCATATTGGCTATTATTTAAGGAATTGTGTTTAATAAGAAATGCTATCAATCTGTTTTTTAGACAAGTTTAAACAATTTTGCCAATATTACATATTAAAGATATATCCCTGTAATTATTTACAATATGAGTAACCGGATTTGAATAATTTTGACATTCTCAGGATAGTAGTCTATTTCCAAAGGTAAGTCATTATGTGAGATAAGGTCTTACATATGGGGCATTTTACGTGAAATGTCCCAAGTCGCAAAATCTGTGTCTCGGGTCAACGTAAATCTTAATTTATTCCACTTACGCTTATAATAATAAAAACATCATCGCAAGTGATTCTTACAGATTTTTTGATACACTTTCGATTGATGAATTTATTTTGTCAAATTCTCAGAATTTGACCTTGCTTTTGCAAAATTAAAAATAAATATGCTATTTTCGTAAAATTGGACATGTTTTTTTTTAAATAAATAATTTTAAATGAAAGCTGAGGTTTTTTCCTACTAGTATACCAAATTTTAGAGTGCCATTTTATTTTGTTCTCGAGATTTTACTACGCGATCCGATAAGGTCGCGGCCTGGCGCGCTGAACTATGCAAGCGTTGCCAGTAGATGCTCGCGCGTCTCTTTTTCGCTTCCATGATAAAAGTGGATTTCTTTTGATAACGTATAACGAGAACTGATAACGAATAAGGATAAGCACGAGTAAACCTACATAGAGGGTCGTGAAAAAATTATTCGTATTTTCGGGTCAGGCTGCAAAGCAGCTTTTGCTGTGTCTCGCCCATTCTTTTTATTTTTTGTACAATAAAGACCTTATTTTTTTTTTGACGGAGGGGGGAAATGCATTAGGCACCATAGGGGGTTGGAGATGTTGTGTAACCCGCCGTGTGTCGGACTCCCTCACCTTTGATGTTAACGGCAAGGTTTACCGACTAAAACCCTAACCTCCCTTGGCCCTCCAGAATCCACGTGTGCAGTCTGCAGCAGAAAAGTGGCTCCGATATCCATCTCCTCCGCTGCAGACTGCACCGGGCCATTTCGTTTGCAACTGTAACCACTCCCTCTACCATCGGGTAAGTGGTTACAGGATCTCGTGTGACCTCAGTAGACGGAGAGATTCCAGCAGCACTGCTTTCTGCATTCGGCCTGCGATGTAATTTGCATGTTCTCGACAGGCCGGAATGCTTTTGATGTTTTGGAGGAAAGTTGGTCTCATTCCTCCCAGCACTCCAATTATCAGCACGACGAGCTTGATTTTGAATCCTCGATACAGCTTGTGAATGTCGAACAGGAGTTCCTGATATTTTATCCGTTTTTCGTCCTCTTTGCTGACGATATTTGTTTCTGCTGGTGCAGAAAACTCGATGACGAAGATGGATTTGTCATCGAAGTCAATAAGGACGATGTCAGGCTTATTGGCTGATATTTGCCTGCTCGTCGGGAATGAGTAATTCCAGTATATTCGGCACGACTCATTCCCGACAACGGATTCAATATCAGTGGGGACGTACGGCAAAACTGGGGTTGCATCAATACCATAAGTGCTGCGAAGATGATAATACAGCACTCGAAGAGCCGCATTGTGACGTTCGATGTATGCTGAAACTGCATATATTGGGCATGCTGCCAAAAGATGCATTAGTGTCTCAGCATGACATCTACACAATCTACAAAGCGTACTCTGTACCGCCTGGTGTAAGATGTTCTGGCGATACGCTAAGGTATTGATGACCCCATTCTGGCATGCGAAGATAAAACCCTCGGTCTCGGATTTCAAACCGGCTGATCTTAAGAACGAGAAGGTCATCTCTGCCGACAAGCCAAGTTGTTGGACATTTCGAAAGAATTGTCCATGCAACGGCTTGTCGATATGCCTTCCCCCCAACATACGGAGTTGTTCCTTCCGTATGTTAGCCCTGAGACGCACTGGGCACAGATTGATGACGGATTCAGCCTCCTGTGCACCACTACGTCCCACGTTGAAAACCAGACCGAGGTTTCGCGCCGCTCGTTCCGCCGCGTTGTACAAAAACGCCCCCTTCCCCTGAATTTCATGCTGATGTACTAGCATCATCAGGGGATCCTCCGTTCGATTAATCACGTCGCAAGCTGTTTCGAGGACCAATCGGTCATTATTATTATTATTATTATTATTTAGTTCTAAAGTTGTTTGCGTAACTTCACCCATATGTCGATTAGTGCGTACTCTCCATACTTCAACTTATAAACAGTCCTAATGTGGCATCGGCTTCATAAAATATGGTTCACTCTGTACATTTTAAAAAAAGATTCAACACTATCGGTAAAGAATTGACGATGCAGTTTGTCTCTCTGACCCTACTGTGTAGCGCCGATTCGCGTAATAGTCATTATTTAAAATCTCGAAAACAAAAAAAAACGAGAGAGAGAGAGACGCTCGAGCCCCTTCGCCGGTTGTCGGGCTTTTTTATGTTCGCGACGGTGTGTCCCATCGTGCGACTGCGGGCAGGTAGCCTCAGCACACACCAAAAAATTAATGTTATGAATTGGCATCGGCCAATTAAAGAAAATAGATGGAAATTTAAAAATAGCTGGGGAGGCGGAACATTTTTCGTCGGCCAATTCCACTGAGGGATCCCGGGAGGGTCCGCCCTTAGGAGCTACTAGGAAAGTGAACCTCTCGAGGACGCGAAAAAATTTCGTGAATTTCGCGAATCCGGAATTAGAAATAGGATCGGCTTCCCCAACCGGCGAATGGCCCAAGGACCAGCCAGGGACGTAACTTCCAGACGGGGTCCCTGATCCGGGGAGTGGACAGTCCTCTAATAATGGAACCGGAATCCTAACGACCCCGGGGAACTCTGATTGAATGGGGGCGTGTTTTAACCGTCAGTTGATTGGACATCGGACAGTAGACTGTCCGAAACGGGTATGTTTCACATGACAACAGCCCGGACACCGGGCATAGGAATGTCCCAGGGTCATCAATTCTCAAAACTTGCTAAGAGAAGCGGATCTCTCAAAAGCATTGCTCCTCTTCGAGTTCGGGCGCTTCGACCCCTCCCTCTTCCTTAAAGAGAAAAGGTGAAAACGAACTTACGGACCGAGTTACCCCGTTCGCAGGGTTATAACCGCGATTTTGGTCGGGTTATTAAAAATGATTTTAAACACAAAAATACAACAACAAATGTAAATTTACAATTCAAGAGAAACTAAATAAACAATTAACAATAAAATAACAATAAAAATAAATGGACACACAAAGGTAATGAAAGGGTTTGGGGTTCGGAATTATCAAGAGTGATATTTTTTTTATATCCGAAGGGGCTTCAGACGGCTTCTAAAATTCATTAAATTTTTCAAATAAATGACCTCACGTAATATTTTTGAATTTCATGTCCAACGAGAGTTTTTGTGCTGTATTTCTGTTTTTTGCGTTAATTGTTGTGAATAGGGATTTTAATTTTATTTTTAAATTAAAATTAATTTAATTTTGTACGCTCAGGACTACTTCTAAGATTCGTCAAATTATAAAAATAAATGACCTGGGGTGATGTCATGCATTTCTATGCTCGAAGGAATTCGTTTCGTGGATATTCCTATTTCCATTAATTCTTGTCAAGAAGGATTTTATCATCTACGCTCAGAACTGCTTCTAAAATTCGTCAAATTTTCCAAATTAATGACCTGGAGTGATGTGTTGCATTGTAATGTCCCAAGAAACTCATAGTGCGTATATTCTGACTTCCTTTCATTGTTGGGAAGAGAAATTTAATCTTCTACTTTCGGGACTCATTCTAAAATTTGCCAAATTTTCCAATATATGACCTGGAGTGATGTTATGCATTTCCATGTCCGAAGGAACTCATTATGTGGATATTCTGATTTTCATTCATTATTGGGAAGAGGAATTTAATCATCTACGCTCAGGACTGCTTTTAAAATTCGTTCATTTTTCAAAATAAATTATCTGGAGTTATGTTTTTAATTTTCATGTCGGAAAGAACTCATTATGTGGATCTTCTGATTTTCATTCGTTGTTGTGAAGAGGGATTTAATTTTTTACTCTCAGGAGTGATTCTGAGCGTGATTCTTTATTGTTTATAAGTCTCTGCCCGTCATGAATTTCAATTTGGTTCCGCGATTTTGGCAGAAGCGAGTTGCAGGTTCGGCGTTTCGAATTCGATCAACATTTTTGACAGTCGTCCTGGCTTCGATGCACACGTAGCTCGCTCGAAAACACCGCGCGGTTCATCGCTGATGCGCATTTCTTGGTTTTTATTTTCGAGGTTCCACGACAATGCAACTGGTTGGCATTTAATGGAGGATCACCCAGATAGACCTTAACAATCAATAAAAAATGTTGCTTTCCCTTTATTGGTAATAATATCATTGTTATTAACGAGTAAAGTTAAAAATGCGGTTTTTCGGATAATTACATTTTTGAGAAAACTTTTGAATATTAAATTTTTTTGTGAAAATTTCTTTGCAAAGGTTTTCGAGGTGGCTGATCACGAATGACAGGTCAGTTTTTCAGAATTCAAGATGGCAGATCAAATATGGAGGGCAATAATTGAAGGTATTATTCGATTTGAACAAAATTTGTCACTAACGGATTTTTTGAGTCACTGATTACCAATCAGAGGTTTGTTTTTACAATGCATGATGGCAGATCAAATATGGCGGACAATAAATATTATTCGATTTCAACAAAATATTTTTCAATGTAACGTATACATAATAAATTATTCATACTATATGTAATTTATTTATGAATATATAGGGTTTCTTTAATTTATATTGGCATATGAGGGTGAAATCCATATGCAATCATATATGATTAAATATAATCATATATTATCTATATATACTCATATATTATTCATTTTTCTCGCTAGTTCAACTTGTTCAGCTATATTCGCACAACTTTTATTCTCAGTATAGCATCATACTCTTAATCGGCGACCTCAAAAAACGTGAGTAGCGAATATCGTTATAATAGAGACATAATTTACACTTGTCACTCGCCATATTTCGAGTTTGAATTTCACACTAACCTCGTATTCGTAATCAGCGACCCCAAAAACCCTTCAGTAAACAATTTCAGCTAAATTCGATACAAGGAAAAAATGCTTGACCCAAAGGGTTAATTTAATAAGTTTGTACAGGCAAAAACATTTATTTGCATCAAGATACATGAACATAAATAATTTTTCTTGAGTTTATACTTGATTTAGTCCAGTTTAGTAAACGAGTTGTTGAAATAATTAAAGCTATTAATAAACATTTATTTCAGTAAAAAATAAATCAAAGAAATGTATTACCTTTTATATAATAATGTTTTTTCAATATAATAACTTTTTGATATACCTTGTTTTATATTTAATGTAACAAAAAAACGTTTTTTTAATATATCGGCTTCGTGGCTCATGCGGTAGTGCACTCGACTACGAAGTCGTAGGTCGTCAGTTCGATCCCCGTCCGGGTAACACTATTTCGAAAACGATTATCAAGCTCGCTAGTCGTATGAGGGGTCACGTTGTTTATTTACCTATCGCAATATTGTTTATCTGGCGGAAATCGATTCATGATCGCTGCTGTAGTTGGTGTAGGTTGCCACAGTTCCTACATTTCATGCACAAATATGAAGTATGGAGCCATCTATTAAGGTGATCTGCAGCTCTCGAAAAAGTTAAAAACATCTAGTGTAAATTATATATATGCAACTCGTTAAAAAGGGCGATGTCGCCTGCTATAAAGATAAATAAAAAAATTAATCAAACCAAGTACAGTACAACCTCTCTTGTTCGACACTTCGCTTGTTCGACAACCTCCCTAGTTCGACACTGCCGGACCTCCTTAGTTCGACAGTGGGTTCGACCCACGCCCCGGCCATTATATTACCGACGTACACGAACGCACCCATGCCGGACTCGGACGATTGCACCTCACCCGTCAAATCAAACGACATAACCTCCGCATTTGTTGTTAAGTTTTAGTCTTCTACTTGACTTCTATATGTATGGCAAGGAGGCTGGAAATTAATGCTAGGAAAACAGAAGGTTAGAAGGTTAGCTGAAGAGGAAGAACTACTATATTTTCACAAGTTAACAGTTGTATCTTATCGCAGCTACAAAAGGTAATGTCCAGAATTTACAGTCGGTTCTTATGATTTGAGGAATATGGGTTACACATCAGGAAGCTTAAGCATCAGGTTACACATCAAAATCGAACTTTTATATAAAATCTAAGTTTTGATAAAAAATATTTATTTTTACTTTAAAATAATGCAATTCGATTATTCCTGTAAAAAGAGAATTAACTTTTTTGTTTTATTACCTGATTTATTTGGATCGACGTTTTCCCGAGAGCTCATCTTTTATTATCTTCCAATATTTAATTTAAATATAATCACTTGATTTTACAAAATCGCTTTCCAGTAAAATATACGTAATTTCAGTATGTTTGTCTCCGCCGCGCAGTACCCTTATGTTCATAAAAACAAATGAGCCAATCACGATTGCGTGACGTCATAGTGGGCGTGGTTAAAAAAATGTCAAATTAGCGAGGTCAGAGATAGAGCGTCTGGCACCGATCATGTCGAACAAGAGAGGTTGTACTATAAATATGTATATATCATATATCTTAAGGAAATATTTATCGATGTATAGAATATATATGCAGTTTACTGTAGGAAATAATAAATAAAAAATATAAAATAAATATAAAATTTCATATTCGGTCCTTGTTGCATAACGAGTAGGTTACGAATTAATTTTCCTTATATTAAAAAAATATCGAATTGTTACGTATAATTATCTGAAAAAGAGTTATTGTTAATTAAAATTTATTTAAAAAATGTATGCAAATATATTTTTATACATTCCGTTGCAATGATCTCAACTGCTTATACTTCTTTATGCTACAGTACAACATATTGCGTAAAATCAACCTCAATAGTGACAACAACTGCACCAACAACAGGGACAATAACAACGGCAGTAGTATCAGCAGCCATAACAACAGTAGCAGAAACGATAACAACTGCGGCAATAACAGCGGTAACAGAAAACGTCAGTAAGGAGCGTGGATAATCTCGCCTATTCCACCGTGGAAGATTTCGTGAACATAGGGAGCTCATCCGTATTGGCGCGAGTGTAGAAATTATAACCCGACCGGATGCGGACGTGGTCACGGATATACACGGAGGGAAATTTCTCAACCGGGCGTTTAGATGATGCTTTGCAACGCATAGGATAGATGGTATTCGAACCACTGCGTCTAGAGGCCGCGGGCGTAACGTTTAGACTTGCGTCCAAACGCGGCGTCTTGGCTCTGTAACCGTGGCGGTTAGAAGGGTGTAGACGCGTAGATTATGGACAGATATGAACGCTACTCGCACAAACTCGTGATCTTTACCTCCGTAAAGTTAGCCCGCTATAGTAACCAAATAGATTGAAAATAGCGTGAATCGTTTGCGATTCGATTGCGAATGATTGCGATTACCGATTTTTCGTTTTCGACTAGTCGTTCTCAAGTTATTTACGAAAAATGGCATGGCCGGCCAACTTCTCGTTCGCATTTATTAAAACGCATTTACTCAGCAATCAATCGATCAATTTCAACCAAATTAGAATATAATCACCGATCTCCCGAATATAATCATAAATAATGTGATTTTCTTTCGTAATAACAATGTTAAACTTGAGGCCTCTATAGGCACGGGTTAATTTTGATATTAAGAGCTCGAACTACGTTTAAAATTTTTTAAATTTTAGTTGCAACAAACTGAAGGGGTGCGTAACAAATTCCTGACTTGATCTTTTTAACGGAATCTCTAATAAATATGTAACGGGGCTGCTTTGAGGACAAAATTTGTGATTCGGCGGCTATTTCGATGACAAGTGGCTATTTTAATGACGGTAATCGAAAAAAAATAGGTCTAGTAGTCATTTGGGTCACATTTATGTGATCGAAATAACATCTGCGGTTGAGGTAGGTTCTTTAAGTGTTAAGTTAGGATAATACACACGTGCGACTTTTACGCGCTCGCAGGCCCGATATATGAATGGAACCAGTATTTCAAGGCCTTTTTTGGCCCAGAAACAAAACTTTGAGCACATCCAGGGCGGCCCTCAAACTTCCTCGGTATGGAAACCAACATTTTAGGCTTTTTAAAACCAAACCTCGGATCAGACGGTATTGAAAGAGACATTTGAGTACAAGCCCTTAAAGTACTATTTAAAGATTTTGAGGGCTAGCCTTCAAATTACTCACAGTATACTTTACGCATTTTAAGAACTTTTGATAGATTTGTCGCATAAACCGTAAAATTCATAAAAGTGGTATTTTGAGGGTGTATTGCGGTACGGAAACGGAATTTTGGGGACTTTTTGGCTTTTTGAGAACAAACCTTGGATCAGACGGTATTGAAACAGACATTCGAGGTCAAGCCCCCAAAGTACTATTTAAGGATTTTGAGGGCTAGCCTTCAAATTACTTACAGTATAGTTTATGCATGTTAAGGGCTTTTGATAAATTTGTCGTGTGAACCTTAAAATTCATAAAAGTGGTATTTAACGTTTTTCGACTACATTTGTTATTTTTTCACCTTTTAGCTTTTGCAATATCTAAAAAAATTTGACATTTTTTTCTTTTACAATTTTTTTTTTCTGTTTATTTTTTTTTCGTCGCAACCAATCCTTAGCAGAACCCGTGCATTCAATCCTTAGCAGAAAATTTCACCTCTGAATATTTTTTACCAACAATGAAGCATACCAAGTAAACAGAATTGAAATAAAATGTATATGACTTAATTATACTTTTGCTTTAATTAAATTGTGCTTTTGAGATATACTAGTTTTGTTTTAGGTGCTTCTGCCCCTTTTTTAAAAAGCACCCTTCAGAGTAAAATAGAGATATATGCCAAGAGTAAAAACAAGTAAATGAGTATTTTAAGGGTATAAGAATATAATCCGCATTTACTTGTTTTTGTTTAGTACTTTTCTCTTGACCACAGGGTTGGCAATGACAGATTTTTGGTGGCCACATTATAGAGGCTAGCAAACTAATCCATCAGGCGGCGCTCCTTGTACCTGGTGCCCTCCACCACTGCATGTCAAAAGTCTTGAGGTGAAGAGGAGGGAAACTCACACACCGGGCTGGTCGAACGAAATGCGGTCATGTGATTATGTTCTCTCCCATTGGCTCGATATTTCACTTTGCTTATTCGAATATTGCACGACTGATTTGACAAGGAGAAGGAGCCACCAGGTACAGTTCATCCCTCCTAAAAATGCCTCAATATAGGTGACACTGATTTCTAAATCAAAGTTTAGGAAGTGCCAGCCCCGTGCTCTAGACGTATATCGTTATTTCAGTTTTGAGGGTGTTTTTCAAAAAATGGGTATAAGCACCTACAACGGGCATGATATATTTCAAAAGCACCTAATAAATGTTAAATACTTATACATATATAATATTCATTTAATTGTTAATTCCAGTACTTGACTCTTGGTATCAATTATTAATTCATCCTTAAGGGAATTTTTTCGAAAAAAAAACTGGTAAGAAACTAATAAATCGGGCATGGTATACTTCACAAGTATCTGCAAAATGTACATTTCACACAGTCATAAAATACTTATTTACATGTTTTTTCCAGCACTTTACTTTTGGCATATAGGGCTATTTCAGTCGTAACGGTGGGTTTTTGAAGAAGGGGTAAAATCACCTTAATCGAGACTAGTTTATCTTAAAAGCACCTAAATAATGAATAATTAAGTCATACTGTAATTCGTCACTTGAAGGGGGGAAATAAATGATTTCATTTATTTTCGGTAAACAACTCTATTTCTATTCACCTAAAGTATATTTATTTTACAATCGGTTACAACGACGAAAATACGAAAATACACGTTTGCTTGAACGCGGTGGCCGGGAGCTAGGTTTCATGGTTAGAAGCCACTCTACGGCGGAGCGTCTTTAATATGACCAGGTGACTCGATTCACAACCACGCGGGCTTCTCCGGGGTCTCCTCAGGGAATAAAAGTTTGGAACGGGGGTGAAATAGCGAAGCCTACTCACGGATGGCAAACACGTGGCCAGGAGAGGTGGCTGGAGGTAGCGTCGGCTGACGGCTGCTATTCGCGGTACCTCCTCGTGGACCTGGGGTGGCTTCCTTCCTCGTTTCAAAATGGCGGGAAGGCCAGTACATATAAGGCACTGCTTTTCCTGTTTTTTGATCTGCATTCACGCACAATACTATCGGAGTTCCTTCTACAGATGAGACTCACGTTCGTGGAAAATCGACGAAGGCAACACGCGTTATCGATGTGTACCGGACGAGAGACTCGCGGAGATTGCAGATTCGTTCCTCTTCTGCGCGACGGGGCGCATTTGGGTCCGCGCGTGCGCGCCAGCGCGACTCACGCCAAGGAGGGGGGCGCGATGTCTTCGCTAATCGGCGCGGCTCGGGGACTTACCGAGGCGATACTCTACACGGGATGTCGGTAAGCATCGTTCCGGGGCATGCAATCTGGGGATCTCGGGCTCGGCGCATAGGGCGAGAGATTCGCCCTATCCGCGCATGAGAGAGAGAGGGAGACACCGACGAGGTTCGGTACAGTTGCCGAGGCCCGTTCTTCGGTAACTCCTGGCGAACACTGAGGCACTACATGTAGGGGAATCCCGTGGAGGCGCGCTTCTGCAGGACCTGGCGGTCCTCCAGGGGACGGAAACAAAAAATGTGGCGGATATTTTATCGTCACAGCGGCCGCTAGAAGCTTCCGCGTGACTCGGACAGATGGCGCGTAGAGTCCCTCTAGTAAGAGTTAAGACATAGCCGCCATGTTGTGCAGTCTATTAGTGTGACGTATCGGTGAGTGACTCACACCAGGGTAGATTGTAGTTCCGTGAAACAGTTGTGACAACGCTGAAAACCAATCTGAAAATCGCGCGGATTGGTCGGCCGACTTCCCGCGGAACCGCAAAAGAATTTAAACGGAGCGCCGCCGCCGGCGGATGGGTTTTAATACGGAATATCGATTTTGACATAAAAAGGTATTTTAAAAAATCGTGTTTTTCGAAGTCGGTGTAAAATATGTTTCTTTATGAAATCATGAAGAAATAATGCGGAAATTATGAAAATATTGTTTTTTAATCTTAAAGTAAAATTTCCATACTGTTTTCTTTTTGTTTATATTTGTTATATTGTGTTTTTCTTGAAATGATTGTATGATTATGGGTTGAGTACCGTTTAATAAATAAAGAAATAAAGAAATAAAATCATACGTGATACGTATTTGTAAGTACTAAGATTGGTCAGATTTGTAAATAAATAATGTCTTTGTGATTTTACTTAATTTGAATAAAAATAATGTTATTAAAAACAATATAAAAAATACCGCATACATAGTAACTGTAATGTTATTGTTTTGAATAACATTGTTTTAAATTATTTAAAAAGTTGATTGTTTATACTGATTAACAATTTTTTTTTTTTTTACTATCTCCAATTTTATTTACAATCTGTTTGTACAACATTAAGTAAATTTTATATTACATTACATATTGCTTGAATCTCACGCTTGGTTTCCCACAGGAAACAAGTTAGTGTTATAAGATAATAATAAAGAACATCACGACGAAGTCAATTAGAATCTATGGAAAAAGTTATAGCGCTCTGTATTTTTTAAGTCTAGGTTCTGCACTTGGTCGTTGTAGGAGGTTTGTAGCAAGTTGATTTGGATGCAGCCTTAGCCTTTGCTTGTAAGATGCAGTAAATCTGCTGATTTCTTCTTTAACGGTAGGGATTTTCAAGTCCTTTTTTATAATAGCGTTTGGAACATACCAAGGAGCAGTTACTATTTGCCTTAGAATTTTTGATTGGAATCTTTCCAGGATTTCTATATTTGAGCTGGACGCTGTGCCCCACAACTGAATCCCATATGTCCACACTGGTTTAATGATTGTTTTGTATATATGTAGTTTATTTTCTAATGTGAGAGATGAACTCTTATTAAGCAACCAGTATATTTTCCTAACCTTCAAGTTTAATTGTTTTCGTTTTGACCAAATGTGTTCCTTCCAAGTTAACCTACGATCTAATGTCATTCCAAGATATTTTATGTGATTGGAATATGGTACTATGTTGTTATTTAGGCGTACCGAAGGACAGTCGTCTTTGCGTAATGTAAAAGTGGTATGAATAGATTTACTTTCATTAATTTGGATTCTCCAGAACTTCGACCAGGTTTCGATTTTATTTAGGTGTAGCTGTAGGGTTTCGGATGCTTTAAAAGCATTTGGTTGTGAAGATAAAATGGCGGTGTCGTCTGCATAGGTTGCCGTGGTTGTATCTAGAGTGGTAGGTAAATCAGATGTATAGATCAAATATAGCGTGGGTCCTAGTACGCTGCCTTGAGGAACACCAGCATTTATGGTATACTTTTGTGTAATTACGTCACCAAGTTTGATGTGAAAATTTCTATCACTTAGATATGATTTTAATAGTTGATAGTGTTGAGGTGGAAAGTATTTTTTTAATTTATACAGCAGTCCGATATGCCAGACCTTATCAAATGCCTGTGAAATATCTAGGAAAACAGCAGAGCAATAGGTTTTCTTTTCGAAGGTCTCTTTTACGTACTTGGTTATCCTATTCACTTGTTCAATTGTGGAATGCTGATTTCTAAATCCAAATTGATGATTTGGAATTATCTTCTTTTGCAGAATAATGGGATACAGTCTTTTTAAAAGTATTTTTTTCACAGATCTTGGACATAATTGGCAATAGGCTTATGGGTCTGTATGACGTGACAAGTTCTGGCGCTTTACCAGGCTTAGGTATGACAATAATTTCGGCATCTTTCCATTGTTTTGGATAATATTGAAGCCTAAATATTGCATTTATTACAATAGTTAGGAATCGGACTGCTTTTGGAGGAAGATTCTTAAGAAGTTTCCCATTAATTTTATCATGACCAGGAGAATTTTTAACTTTAATTTTTGATATTATTTTTGAAACTTCTTTGCAAGTAGTACCTTTGATAGCTGCACTGTTTGTACAACTATCTTCCGTGTTCTGCATCAGTTCTTGTTCTTCTCGTTCAGATATTTTCCGAGGATGTGGCACAAAGACACTTTCAAAATGTGCACCAAAAGCGTAGGCTTTTTCTTCACTACTCCTGGCCCAGTTGCCATTTTCTAATTTAATTGGGTTCATGAATTGTTGTGGTCTTTTGATGTTTTTTGTGGCTTTCCAAAGAGAGTAATCATTGGCTTCATTTGACGACAGATGTTTCAAGTAGTTTTCGACTCGAGTATTTCTTTCTTCTCGTAATAACTTTTTAAGTTCCTTAATTGATCTCTTTAATTTACTTTTATCTAAAACAGTACGGATGGTTTGCCACTTTTTTCTTAATTTTCTTTTTTCTTTAATCTTAGCAAGAACATGTACAGGGATTGATAATGAATGAGTTTCAGAAACGGAACGAGTAGCAGTAGTTGCAGCCATTTGTATAAGCCCAGTAAATTTTTTAATTGCAGATTCTATGTCATTTTCAGTTTTTAATCTTATGTTGCAAGACAAATTTGCATTTATAAATTCCTGATATTTATTCCAGTTTGTTTTTTTAGTATATAGAGATGTGGTTTTCTTTATCGTAATAGTGCTGGTGCAAAAATTCATGATGACAGGAGAATGATCTGATGTAAGATCTAGGCAAGATGTAGCTGTAAATAGTTTGGCACTCATACCTTTGATAACAGGGAAATCAATTAAATCGGGGATTTTGATTCTGTCACTTGGCCAATACGCCGATTGAAATTGGTATACAATTTAGAGACTGCATAGATGCATACAATTGCCGCCCCCTAGGACTTGGTGTTGTTGATCTTGAGCCCCACCAAGGATGTTTCGCGTTAAAATCTCTTGCTGCAATAAAACGATGTCCCAAACTATTAAAGTATTTCATAAATGCTTCTTGCTTGATGGCATGCTTAGGTGGGCAATATACTGCTGTTATGGTAATTGGTCCTGTCCGATCTACGATGGTAACGCTAGTTGACTGCAAAAAATCTTCTGTACTTTTTTCATTTTCAAAATGTTTTATATTTGTTTTAATTATTACGGCCGTACCACCAAGTGCCTTGTTATCAGGGTGTTTTGTGTCATACATAGTGTAATTTGGTATTCGAAACTAATATTTATTTGTGAAATGTGTTTCAGAAATGAGCATGATGTCAATATTGTGTTCTACTAAAAAAGTTTTTAGTTCTAAGGTCCTCTGGCTGAGCCCGTTAGAGTTCCAGAAAGCAATTTTTAGATTTATGTTTTTAGATTTTTGTTCATGCTACGATTTTATCTAATAGGCTTGTAATGATATTTAACATTTTGTCAAGTCCATTCATTAATTGAAATATCATAGTTTCAAGTTTATTTGTATTTACATTTTGCTCTGTTGTTTGTGTTAGTATTTCCGACTGGTTGGTTTCATTATTATTGTTATTTTGATTCTTATCAGCATTAATCGTTACCTGAGCGTAGGAAACATTCGATCGAGTAGCATTTTGCATTTTATTTAGTTGCTGTGATGATTGAATTCTTTTTTCTCTTAATGTGGGAAAAAGTTTTTGCTGTAATTGTTTGTGTACAATGCAACCCTTATAACTAGCAGGATGATTGCCATTGCAATTTGCGCATATGACATTATCGGTTTTACTTTTTATTTGACAATTTACAGTTAAATGGTTTTTAGCACATTTCACACATACAGGACTCTTGTGACAGTAATTTTTTGTATGACCGAAATTCTTGGCAGTTCATACACTGAGGTATTTCTCTTTTCTTACGTGGTGGTTCGAAAGTGACAATCGTATTTATTAATTTGTTTATGTTAGAAATTTCCTTATTGTTTGTATTTACTTCTAATTCAATGAAGAAGAGTGGTAACGGCATTTTCGTAAGATTTTGCCTTATATTTGTTATTCTTGAAACACGATGTCCATGCGCTTCAATTTCCTCTTTTAATTCATCTAGATCGACTGATGGATGCATATTCCTCAGAACTACTTTAAAATTTTTATGCTGTTTTAGTTGATATGAATAAAATTCTGTTTTTTTGTTTTTAAGTTGTTCAACAATAGGAAGATAATTCTCGGAGGAATTTGGTTGGATTTTGACCTGATTATTTTGCAGTATTTTTAGAGTGTAGTTATTTTCAGCGATATTTTTCAACAATTCTTTCAGCGGGTTTATGTTTTCAACACCGCAAACATAGATTGGCGGAGGTTTTGGAGATTTGATTGGCTCTTTTGCTAATTCATCACTTTTATCTGCAGTTGTATTTTCACTTGTGTTTTCCGTTGCATCTTCAGAAGTAGTGTTATCCAAATCCCTAATTATATTGAACCGATTTTGTTTAATAGTGGGTGTGCTTAACCAGTAATCTTTTATACTAGTCTGGTGTTTTTTCTTCGCTCTGATTTGAGATTCTTCAGGACTATTTCGGATTCTGTTTTTTTTGTTATTAACCTCAGTCCATTTTTGATCGTTCATATTGCCTTTTTCGTTTTTTGTGCCTTCCATATGTAAGCTTGTTGATGAGCACAAGATTTAAATTTAAATTCTTGAGCACTAACACAGCCATACACGTTCATTCGACAAGCCTCGCGACGAGAAACAAAACACGTCTACTCTCTGCGAGAGCTGCTAACGAACTGTTGATTAACAATAACACAAATAAATTTATCCGGCCAGCAGATGATCAAATGCGACAAAACATTATTTGTTCTTGCGTATTGCTCGTCGGCTCGGTTGGCATAGTGTTAGTCTCTGGACTCCAGAGTCTGTAGTTCGCATCTGTTTTTTTTAACTTATGCCTCTTTACAATACAAATATTTATATAACAATGCACCATTTTATTATATTTGCTGTTGAGAACGAAAAATTTGAGAATTGTGAGAAAATTTGTTTATAAGCATACCAGTATTCAAATTCGTGTTTTTGACCTAAAATCAAAACCTAGTTTAGAATGTTTTATTTAGAAATAAATAATGCATATATAAGACGTACATAATTTTCATGCAAATAATACTGTTAAAAAAATAATGTCACAAATGAAACACAAATTGGAACTCGTATTATTTCTCATAATGGATGTGATGAAAATTATCAGGGATATGAGCGTGGATGTAAATAAAAGTATTGTTTAAAATTATTTAATAAGGTAATTATCTAAATTGATTAATAATATATACCTTCTGGACTTCATTTTTACCCACCATTTTTATTTTTTTTTCCACAACAGCAAATTAAATACAATTTAAAAAAAACAACAAAATGTATAATTATAATGTATACATATTTATCATATAAACTAGCCCGAAAATTTTCTTTTTATTGTTTGAGTGTCATTCCAAGAATAATTTTCTGGACCCGGTTGCTGAAATTTTTAAAAATAAATCTAGAATTATGATCTATTGTTCTTAACGTTGCACATTATTTAATATTTAATGTTCCATATTGTGAAAATAACTTTTGGTTTTAAAGATTGTTTAGGCGTTAAAAAATGTAATTTACCCCGAGTTATCAATATTAATGTCCATAAAAACTTTTTTAAATATCGATGTTAAAATAATCTTGAATCTATAAATTTCTGTTTCTATTACTTCGACCCAGACCCAGTCTGGACGAAGTATTGAATTTGGTCACTTCGGGCATAAAAATTAATCTATAGTTTTTCATGAAATGTCGACGTTTCAGACCCTAAGAGCCCAAATCAACAATAAAAAAATTTGTGTCCGTGATCTTGTTGATAAGCGTGTTGACATACATTTTTTTTTAAAATATGCGTCCTGGCATAACTTAGATCTGATTAGATTTTGGCACAGATCCGTCCGTCCATTACTAAAAAACATTAGCCCCAATTAAGTTTCTTTGTTGTTTTTGGTATTTATTTTGAAAAATACAAATTTTATTAAAAAATGTTTCAAACAAAAAAGATAGAGCATGAAATTCTCTTCAAAAAAGGTTGTATGCATTTTCTTCCTAAAGTCAACGATAATGCCCTAAAACCTGGTTTAAAATGCTTATGACTACTGTCTGAAAAAGTATTGAATTTGGTCACCTCGGCAAAAAAAATTACCCTATAGTTTTTCATCAAATTTCGACGTTTCAACCCCCTACCCCCCAGGGGTAGTCTTCGCCAGCCCCTCGGGCGCGGTGATCACCCACGAGCGCATAAGTTCCTGTACGCCCTTGATACGAAAATAACTATTTCGATATATCTAAAAGATGTCTTATAGTATCTAAAAGATATACGTCAGAGATCTTTTCGACACTTTCAAGATATCTTTGACGAATTATATGTATACATATTTTATATATAAGATCATAATAATACATTAATACTTCGGCTGGCCTGTCGTCGGGGTCGAAGGTTTAAAAATGCACATTTTCAATTTTCATACATATAAGAAACACTATATTGTTGTAACATATCTATCGAAGCCACTTGGACCTAAATATGATTGGACCCCCAAATATCAATATAATTTTATAATATAATTGAAAGCTCTTAGAGTGGGTCGAAGTTTCTGAGCGAGGCACCACGCCAACACTAGTTTCTATTTAATTTTTATTTTATGACTTTATTGTAGGTATTATAATTGAAAATATATAATATGTAGAAAATGTCCCAATTTCCAACTTTTAGAAGAATATTTTTTCGCAGTAAACATTAAAACGTATACAATATTTATATTTTTAAATAGACAAACGCTTAATATTTATAAAAAATCGTGGATTGCTAACAAATTACATACCTGAGTATTCAAATTACTGTCTTATAAATATTTAAATAAAGTTTTGGTGTGTAAACTGCTCGATGTCTTCGTCGCATATCTTCTACAGAGAATATAATAATATAATAAAAAATCGATTTGGGTTCAATTCCTTTAATTATGGAGACCATATTCTCGTTTGGATATCAATGGGACCTCCCAATTGTTAAAATGTATCACAAGAAATTACTATTTTAGGATATTTTTACACTGATAAACTACATTATTTATGTAAACAGCAAACGATTAAAACAAAAATAAAGTGAATTTATAAGAATGAAATGTGTAGGTAACAAGACGAACTGCATTGGTACAACAAAAATATTGTCTTGCAAAATCTTGGTCGTTTCTGAACCGATTTCTCGGAAAATTGATGTACATTCACAAAAATACGTAAAATTACCCTAAAATAGATTTGGGCTTTAAAATATAGACTTTCTGCTTAATTTGAATATTTTCGATTAGGATAAGTAACGTTATCAACTAAGTAGGTTTAGCAGTCCCTTAAGCATCATTTACAATTCCTTTAACTTTAAAAGATTTTATTGTTCCCATCTATATGCTCGTATAAACAGCATTGGGAAATAATGTTGGACTAGGAAAGATCACAAATAATCAAATGAATATTATCAACTATTTTATTTCTTCAGTTTAATTTCTAAGTACCCATGAAGATATCAACGAAGAATTAATGATGGTTCGTAAATATGGACACAAATGTTACGTGCCCGTAACTGTCACAATACATAGGAACAACCGATTATAAGAAACCTCACTTACCGATTGCAGTAGCCAAAAGAACAGATATTAATACTAGGAATTTAGGCACAGCGATATCTATAGCTTTTACTAACAAACTAAAAACACCCTTTCACCCGCTAGATAACTCGACTGAACACAGAGAAAAATCTGACGTATGGACCCCAGCCGATAAATCCCGGCTCAACACATTTACCCATAAGTGCGCTATATTACCGACAAGCTTACACATTTGTAAAATACTCCAAAAAACTTACAAAAATATAAACCAGTAAAAACAAACTCTTTCATAAATAAAAACATTAAAAAAATAATTTTATTAATATTTTTTTCAATTAGAAAACTCTGCTGTGTTAAAAAGATTGGCTTCTTAAAAAGAGTATATCAACAAGTTCCCCTCGGTTTCCCAGAGTCATAAAAATTCCTAAACCATCGACATCTAAACAAAGAACATAGATATGAGAACTCACACAAACAAATATTCTTTCAAAAATTATACAACGTAACCTACGCATATATAAATCTTTAATTTAAACAAAAGCCAATAGAAAATACTAACATCCGACAATATAATATGATGCAACATCATTTTCTGCACATTTTGAGTACAAACAAAATATAATTAAAACCATAATTTACTATAACAAATAATTCTATAAATAAAACAGAATAATTAAATAAACATCTCTTTCTTTAACTAACATCTCAAATTAAGACAAAAATCATTTCCAACAACATACGCTAGAATTTATCAATAAATAAATTGTTTCTTTTTAACGAACTTATCCACACGCACACACACAGGCACCCATACAACTGCACATCCGAGCAACGCCCAAACTATGAGAATATATTTTAATTTATACATAAAATAATAAATAAACATGAACACGAAACAAAATATTATTACTCGTAATAATTTTCTTTACATTTTTATATAGAAAAACCTCTGGAATAATTAAGAGAAACCCCTGAAAACAATAAAAACAATATTGACTAGGACAAACCAATTCCAATGCTTAACTAATAAATCCTGCATGTATTATTAACAATAACAAGTATCAGCAATTCTCTTTACTTGCGTACAGACATACATTTCTTTTCGAATTAACTATTTAAGCAATAATGACGATGATTAATATCTGTTCTTCACGTATGTTAAATTATAAGATAGTCTATTTGCACAATAATCAACGAACTACATGGCTCTTTATACATTAAAATAGTTAAAAACAATTGCTCATAAATAATTAAAAACCAACGCGTTAATTAAGTCAATTTCTCGATTGTTTAAAATCTATTTATCAAGATCAAAACTAATTTTGCGAATTATTCCACTTCTAAACATGCTACGAAGTTCGTTCATGTTTGTGCAAATCACAGAATGCAATTTGCAAAAACTTCGATTGTCAACCAAACTACATTGTCAACGGATCATTGTTTTTAACAAACTTTGGAAAATCTGATGACGAAAATCTCTTATCTCTGTTCCAACCTTCAACCCCTCCATCTGACCCAGAAAACACAGAGCCAGAATCATATAAATAGCGGCTCCAGAACCACAGAATTCAGTTCAAGTTCAAGATAATATATACGTATCTACGAATCTCGCTAACTGAATAAGTTAGCCGAAAAGTCAACCACAACGAAAAGTACGAGTCCCCGGCTTCACCCAAGGAACCTTCGGCCGGAAGTACACCCACCGATCCCCTCTCAGGCCCAGCTGAGTCACCAGGAGCGGAAACCAGGCCTTCCAAAAAGTAAGTATTAGCTTCACCCTCTTCCTCCTTTTCCCTCTCTCCCCTTCCCCTTTTTTTTGGGATCGACTGGAGATACTGGCTACCGAGCGGCGAACGTTGGTCTTCGACCACGTCGAGCTTCTCCGTGGTGAGCCTTCGGTTCGATCCACCTGGTGCCAGCCCAGTTCTGGACCCGCAGGATACCCCCTTTTTTTTATTAGGGATCGATAAAGGGATCGACCTCCGAGCGGCGAACGTTGGTTTATAACCACGTCGAGCCACCCCGTTGTCGGCTCCCCGAATCGATCCACCCCTCGGTCAATTATGGAATTGGGGTCAACACGCCCCGATGCATGATCGACCCATAGGAACCTTTATCTCGTTCACGTGATAGGCCATTTTTCCCGGTTTTCCACCGTTCTACATTCCCAATTACCAATCCTCAACAGCCTCCCCCGTACCACCTTCTACTTCCATCCAATCGGTCTCGGTCCGACCACCCATTAACCACCATTTTCGTTTTTTTATAGTGAAGGGTGCCCAGCAGCGCCGTCGACTAAGGCGGGCCCGTCTTCGCTTACAGGCCCAGTGGTCCGTGTGGGGCGCTCATTTTGCCAGGGGACTTGACCCCAAAAATTCTAGTAATCCGGTCACCAGCGAGCGACTAGCGGAGCTTTGTCAGCTCCCGGCGGCTCCTCCTCCTCTTCCTCCTCCTCCTCCTCCTCCTCCATCTGACCCTCTCCCTGGATCCCCTCCTGAACCCAAGAGAAAAATCTCCCTTCAGGACAATCCTCCTTTCGACCGTCCAAAATTGGTGCCTCTGTTTCAAGAGCACTAATTTGGGACGTAACAAAGTGGTGACAGCGGCCTAAAAAAATATTGAATTCGCTACAAAAATTGCGAAAAACAAAAACAATATTTTGAACGGATAACATGGATTTGGATAGAAATACGAGAAAAGCGCGGACCACGCGACCACTGTCAGACCTTCGCGTTTACTTGCTGGGCACTCTAAGCTATTTTACATTATCCTATTTTTTTAGCATTTCCATTTTCTTTGTTAATAATGAAATTTCCACACATGTCGCCAACCAATACCCATATAAATGTCAGGAGAACGAGTAACTCGTAACGCATTAAAACACCTAGACCAAGATACAAAAAAATCTATTCTTCGACCAGCCTTAGTCAGTGATAGACGACGAAAAAACCCAAAAAAGCCTGAACAACCCCAACAACCCCCACCAGAACAAACAGAACAACCAGAACAAACAGAACAACCAGAACAACCAGAACAAACAGAACAACCAGAACAAACAGAACAAACAGAACAAACAGAACAAACAGAACAACCAGAACAAACAGAACAAACACCCGACACAATAAAAATAACCCAAGCAACACCCTTAACGAAACAGAAATTGTCAGAAGAGGAATTATTAGAAACAAAACGAAAACCATCACAGAAAACCAAAAAGGAAGCATTAACAAAACAGGAATTACTACAAGAAAAAACAAAGCAAGAGTTATTAACAGAATTAACAGAATTAACAGAGAAATCAAAACACCCATCACTAATAGAACAAATAGAACAAGTATCACGAACAAAAGATACGCCACAAACAACATATACCAAAAACCTAGCATTTTACGAGCACCAACAACAAACAGGAAATAAAATTAAACAATTGAACTTCCGAATCAACGAAATCTTACTCGAAACCACAAATACTGAACTGACTAGAAGAACTACAAGGAACATAGAAATACAAACAAGCACCCCAAACGAAAAACAGTATAACCAACACAACCTGCGATTTATAAAAATACGAAATAGCCTCCTAGATAGTAGAGATTCCGACAGTGACGAAGATATATACAATAACCGACGAAGACGAAAATATGGCAAACTACCACGACATATTAACATTAAACCACGCAATAGAAATCGTGCCTAGATTCTATGGAGACCCAAAAACCTTCTACGCATTTGTAGACGCCTGCGATGAAGCACTGCAAATGTTACCCGCAGCAGAACAGGACTTAGTTAAATTAATAAAAAGTAGACTAAGAGGTGAAGCTCGCCGAACAGTAAAAAATGAGGATTTTAAAACAATCAATTCACTCCTTAGGAGAGTACGAGAAGTATATGCCCCAGCAAGCTCCTTGGCGGAAGTAAGACAAGAGTTAATAGGAATGCATCAGTTAGACTTCGAAAATGTAGTTTCATACGCCAACCGAGTTAGGGAAACATCAGATAGGATTTTAGAAATGTATAAAGCATTAAGCGAAGACGGAGAAGTAACTGACGAAGAAAAAGATCAAACGGATAAAGAAGTACTAGAAGTATTTGTTAACGGATTAAAACCTCAGATAGAAATTAGACTAGCATATTTAGAATTAGAAAACTTATCAGCAGCAGTTCAAAAAGCAATACAAATCAAGAAAAAATAAAAATATCAAACAATATCAGAGGAGTTGAAATAATTGAAAAACCAGATGAGGAAAAGAAGACCCTAAGAATACAAACTATACATACTGATAAAATAAAATACCAAATTTGCAAAAAAATCGGTCATGAAGCAGCAACATGTTTTTATAGAAACCATAACCAGTCTCAAAATTCGCAAGCAGAAACAACGCATTTTCAAAGCTTTAGAAATAACCCATACCAAATTAACCAACAACAATTTCAAACACCAAACAGTCAGAACTATAACCATCAAAACTTCAATCAACTTCAAAACTTCAGTCAACCTCAAAACTACCAACAACCACAAAAAAATCAAAACTACAACCAACCACAAAATTGTAGACAAAATCACAACCTACCACATAATTTCAGACAAAACCAGAATCACAACCAACCTCAGAATTATAAAGAGAATAAAAATCACAATCAACTACAGAATTATAGGCAAAACCAAAATTACAGCCAATCACAGAATTATAGACAAAATCAAAATTACAACCAATCGCGAGATTACCCTCAAAATCGACTAAGTCAAAATTACAACCAACCATTCAACAACCAACAAAAACAATGTAGTTACTGCAAAAATATAGGACATTTTTGGCGCGACTGTAGAAAACTAAAATTTAAAGAAAAAATGAGAGCTGAACTTCTTCAGGAACTAAACTCACCGGGAAACGAGAATTCTCTCGCCGAGACAGGCGCGCGGAGAGAGACAAGAGCAACGCGCCAAATGAACCACATAAGGAAAAAAATTACAGCACAAGGAAAATAAAAATAATTAACCTTAGTAAAAATGATGTACCCTTAATACAGATAAATTCAGAAGATTTACATTCAACAATAGAACAATAGAACTAATGGTCGACACTGGTGCAAGCGTAAATGTAATCAAAGAGGAAAATATAAAAGGAGAAACATTAATAGACGATTCACAAGTTATATATTTAAAAGGCATTACAGAACAACCCGTTACAACAATGGGAGTAGTCATCCTAGAAATCATGGGATATGAAACAAAATTTCACATAGTAAAAAATGACTTTCCTATAGAATCAGCGGGAATATCAGGATCACAATTCTTTCACAAACATCAAGCAACAATAGATTACAAAAACCACTGTATCGAATGGGTGGGCAATAAAATTCAATTCTATAAAAAAAGTATGACAATCCCAGCAAGAGCAATATCTACATTTTACATAAACGTAAAGAATAAAAAAATACAGTATGGATATGTACCCCGGCTTGACAATATAGAAGGCGTATACTTAGGAGAAGCCATAGTGAAAAATGATAATGGAAGAGCATACTTAAATATTTTTAACACAACAGACAAAGAAATAGAAGTAGACATACCAACGCTAGAATTAGACGAATTAGGAAAAGATTTCGAAATCATCAGCGAAGATAACCAAGGAAAATTTACATGCGATAACAAAGAACAAGTAACAATAATAAACACCCAAACCAATTGCAAAAATAATTCTGAAAACCTACACTACGAAGTCATGAATAATAATGACGACAATAAGGATGACGGAACGGAAGATATAATAAACCAGATACTAAGAAACCTCAATGACTACAAAGAAAATGAAACGATCCCAAACCTTTGGTATAATACACCTAATGACAAGAAATGAACAGATCCGACACTCGGTTATAAATTCTATACTTACACTGAATTCCTAAAAACAAATAACCACAAGTTTAAACCAAACGAACACGTAAACATATGTAATACAACTAAAGAAACGAAACGAGCAGAAAAAGTAAAAAAATTACTACGGATCACACATTTAAACAGTGAAGAAAGAGAAAGCATAGAAAAAATAATAAACGCAAACGCAGACGTTTTTCATTTACCAGACGAACCCTTAGGATTTACACCACTAATCAAACATAAAATAATCACAACCGATGAAACTCCTATAAATACTAAACAATACAGATTTCCTCCAATACATAAAGAAGAAATTAATAAACAAATAGCAGAACAACTAAACTCAGGAAAATCAATAGGCGACTCATACCCGATACCAAATATTGTAGACATCTTGGACCAACTAGGAGGAGCCAAATATTTTTCAATTTTTGACTTAGCATCTGGATTTCTCCAGATAAAAATGGATGACAACGATGCACAAAAAACAGCTTGTTCCACACCACATGGTCACTACGAATTTGATAGAATGCCATTTGGATTAAAAAATGCACCCGCCACATTCCAAAGATTAATGGACATTGTCTTATCTGGATTCCAAGGCAGTGAACTTTTTGTCTACCTTGACGATATAGTCATCTACGCATCATCTTTAAGAGAACACGAAATAAAATGTGAAAAACTTATGAAAAGACTAAAAGACGCAAACTTAAAATTACAACCAGATAAATGCGAATTTCTGAGGAAAGAAGTTTGCTATCTAGGACACATAATAGGAGAGGAAGGTCTAAAACCTGACCCAAACAAAATTATTTGTGTAAAAAAATTTCCAACACCAAGAAATCAGAAAAACATTAGACAATTTCTAGGTCTAGCCGGATACTACAGAAGATTTATACATAAATTTTCAGAAGTTGCAAAGCCACTGTCGGAACTTCTAAAAAAAGATGTACCTTTTAAATGGGAAGAGGCAGAAATAAATGCATTTGATACACTACGAGAAAAACTATGCACCGCACCAGTCCTGCAGTACCCAAGATTTCGATCAACCGTTTATAATAACGACGGACGCATCAGGATTTGCAATAGGCGCAATCCTATCACAGGGAGAAATAGGAAAAGATAAGCCAATATACGCATCACGAGTTTTAAACGAACACGAAAAAAAATACGATATCTATGACAAAGAAGCATTGGCAATATACTACGGAATCTTACACTAACCTCTGACATCATTTAGAACGAAAAAAGATCCTAATTCTAGAGTAGCGAAATGGATGTATAAATTATTAGAATACGAATTCGACGTCCTCCACAAGGATGGAAAAGCAAACGTAAATGCAGATGCATTATCTCGAAACCCAGTTGAAATGTTAAAAATAGAAGATTCAACAAATAAAACTTATCACAAGAAAATAATAAAAATGATGCAAGAAATGGGTTGGAAAGGGTCCGGTATAGGCAAATATAATCAAGGAATCCAAGAACCTATTAACTTAAAAACACAAACAGATAGAAGAGGACTAGGGTACAAGTGGAAGAACAACTTAGAAGATTATTATTACTCGGAAAATATCAGACCACACATCGAATTTATTAAAAGTAAAGAAATTTTGAAACCAAAATCAATAAAAGAAACAATACCATACAATTCAATATACAAGATAGTATTTCCAAAAAATAATACGAAAATAAATTACACAGGTCCGAAATACTGCCTACCAGCTAAGGTACCATTTTGCACAAAGTTAAATCATATTAACGATAAATGCAGCTTTACACACGAAGGAAACATATTAAAAAACAACGAAATAATAACTATCGCACACATACAAAAGGATGATAATGAAGTTCCATTAAGAAGAAGCGTACGAAAAACTAAACCACCAGAAAGATTTCGAACTAATCAGGAAGAAACAGAAATTACTCAAAAACACGAAGAAAATAGAAAAAATAGACCCCTTAAGAATAGGCAAAATCTAGAAAAAGCACAAAACAATATTAATGAAATAGAACAAAATAATGAAGATTCGGATAACCTAACAACACACTTACCATATAAAAAGAAAAACCACTTAACTAATTCAGTTACTAATGACAACGATACAAATTCAATATACGCCGAAGACGCTACTGATGAAGATGAAGTCAACAGCAACAAGACAAGCAACAAAAACAAAAACATAATAGAAGTAAAAAACCACTTGTATATGCAAAAAGACAATTTAACCTATTTTCTGTCAACTACAGGACAACCTTGCGACAATGGCGCATTAACACTACAAAAAAGAAACGAACTACCAAAATTTACCAACTTAGAAATAAATAAAATAGCAACCATCAGGAAAAATAATAAATATCACATTGCACTCCCGGTAATTACAAATACAGGAGAAAGTCAGCTAACAATAATAAACAATATTAAAACACTTCTTAAATCATTAAAAAAGGAAACAAACAACCTACAACTCAAAAGTATTAGCATTTCAAAAACAGATGAAGTAGCCGGAGTAGAATGGAGTAACATAATCAAAATAATAGAACAACTATTTAAAAACTCAAATACAACGATCCTAATTTGCAATGGAAAAATAAATCACGCGGAAATAAGTGACAGAGAAGCAATCATAAAAGAATTACATACCACTCCAATCGGTGGACATAAAGGAATAACCAAAACTGTGAAGAAAATCAAGCAAAATTACTATTGGGAGAACTTAAAAACAGACGTCGAAAAATTTATCGAAAACTGCAGATCATGTCAATTAAAAAAATTAACTAGAGTTAAAACAAGGCAACCTATGATAATATCACACACCCCAAAATCAGCGATGGAAAAAATAGCAATGGATATAGTAATTCCAAATAGCAAAACAAACGAAGGGTACGAAAACATACTAACAATTCAAGATAACTTAACAAAATACCTAATTGCAATCCCATTGAAAAAAGCTACATCCGAAAACATAGCAGAAGCATTAGTAAACAGAGTAATATGCTCGTATGGATCTCCAAAAACAATATTGACAGACCAAGGTAAAAACTTTTTAAGTAATATTATGAAAAAATTAGTAAAAATGTTTCACATAAAGAAATTACAAACCACAGCATTTCACCCTCAATCAAACGGATCACTTGAACGTTCTCCCCATGTCTTAAAGGAATATATAAAACATTATGCAAATCAGCACGAGGACTGGGACAAATGGCTAGACCTTGCTACTTTTTCTTATAACACAAGTGTACACGAAGGAACAAAATACACTCCATTTGAACTAATGTTCGGTAGATTGGCCAGATTACCTTCTACGAAAATACCAAACGAAGAAACACCTCTGACATATATGGATTATATTCAGAATTTAGCAATAAAACTATATGAAACACAGGAGTTCGCAAACAAACGATTGAAAGCAGCTAAATTAAAATCAAAATACTACTACGATAAACAGATAAATCCACAAATATTTAAAATAGGCGATTTTGTATTCCTACAGAAAAACCACAAAACAGGTAAACTTGACGATGAATACCAGGGTCCTTTCGAAATACTTAATATATTCGAGAATGGAAACATAAAAATAAAAATAAAAAATGAAGAACGAATTGTCCACCCAAATAGATTGAAAATTTCAAAATTAAAACAATAAAATCCAAAAATTACCATCTTTTCTCTTCTCTCTGACATATAAAACTAAAAGAAGTTACTCTTTTTATGAAACTCTAACGAATTATAACAAAGTTTATGGAAGTGTAAAAATAGGATAAATATACGAAAACCAAAACTAATCTTGTCTGACCGAGATCATTTCTACAACTAATAATAAATAACCAAAACACAAAATTAATCTATTCTGGATCCACAGAAAAACAAATCCACCGCCAACAACAGGATGACCATAAAACTTCAACCAACAACAATTTTCATAGCAGCTATCTCCCAAACAACAGCATTCATTGCATTTGATTGTGGAGCAATGAATTCAAATATATCAACAATTTCACTACTCAACACTCAAGACTGCGAAATCGAAAGGAAGCATGTTAATGTAGAAAAAGTTAAAGCTCAATTATTACAAATAAAAGAATACGACGAAATTGAAGTCCCACAGTGTAAGATAGAAATTTACAGGAAAATAGAATATTGTGGTATGCACTCACACACATCAGCAGTTATGAATGGAATGGCCACCTATATCTTGGAAGTCTCCAGAGAAGAATGCGAAGAAGTACACCGAACAGGAAGGATCACTATAAGTAACAATATATTCATAGACGGTATTAGGGAAAACGTGCTTGCAACATACAGCCTCAACATGGCAGGGCAAAGAACGGTAAATGGCAACTGCAAAGGAGTAGAATACTCAGATACATATGGAACCTGGAGTAATGTAATAGTCCAAGGAACAGCAAAAATTTTGATATAAAAATATAAAGCCAGGGTAAACTTAAACGAAAATAAGATACACTTACGGTCAGGAATTGCTTATGCAGTAACCGACAAAAATGGCTTGGACTTGGAAGGAGGTAATACTTATTGGGATACGATACCAGTAGATTTCTGCGGCTCTAACAAATATGATGTCTTATATGAAGGTGTAATAAATAAAGCATTCAACGAAGACAAAACCATTATATACTCACTAACAACCGAAGATATCACATTCGCACTAGCAGCTAGAGGAGGAAAAGGCGTTTGTGGCTACGAACTGTCTTTGACTGAACACCCAAAATTAATGATATTAGAAATTGGAAACGGTGGAGGACTTAAAAAAGTACCAATAAAAACATCTAATTTAGATATATTTGCATACGTAAATTCTAAATTCGTGTATGTAGAAAAGCACCTCAGATACCAAATTAAACAACTATATTACGATGTCTTAGCACAAAGATGTACCCTCGAAAAACAGGTTTTACAAAATTCTTTATCTATGGCTAGTCACTCACCTGACGAATTTGCATACAACATCATGAAATCACCAGGATATATGGCAATAGCTGCTGGTGAAGTAGCGTACATTATGAAATGTATACCCGTGGAAGTAAGCATACGAAGAACAGTAGAATGTTACACACACCTACCGGTAACATATCAAAATAATAGTTTATTCATGACACCAAAGACAAGAATTTTAACAAAAAAAGGAACTCAAGTCAGCTGTAATAGCCTCGTACCACCAATGTACCAAGTCGACAGCATCTGGTACAAACTATTACCAAACCCCGTCGAAGCACAAAAACCCGAAGAATTAAAACCACTAACCAGGCAAACATGGAAATATGTAAACCTTGAAAGTTTTGCCATTAATGGGATCTACAGTCAAGATGACCTAAAAAAATTAAAAGAACACATAATGTTCCCAGCAGAAAAACCAGCTGTTTTAAAAACAGTAGCCAGAGGAATTACAGGACAAACAACGAACTATCAGGGAACCTCATTAAATAACCTCTTAGACGAAAAAACAATTGGCAACATAATACAGTCGGCATGGAAAAATACATGGGAAAAATTTGTGATATTTGGATCTACCACAGCAGGAATAATGGGAATATTTGTGTTAGCAAAACTTATAAAAACTATAATCGACACCGTAATACACGGTTACGCTCTACACACAGTATATGGATGGTCAATACTTTTAATAGGAGCCATTTGGGACTCTGTAACACATCTTTTGTTCCATTTAGCAGGTCGAAGAACAAACAGAAATGATAACAATGATAATAAACTTTCATACAAGGAACTACAACAAACAGAACTCCAAACAATTATTGAGAAATTAGAAGAAATCAAAGTAGAAAAATCAAGCCACAAAGATCAGCCAACAGCTCCCATCCTACAAACTGACACCAAAGAAGTACAAACTCAATTATATCCAAACATAAAAGAAGAAACCGAAAAAAAATTGTCCAAGAAATGGATTGTAAAAAAAGAATAATACAAAATAATATGCACCATAACTTGACTCAAAATACGAACAAAAGACAGACATAAAAATCTCCTTCAATAGTAAATAACACACACTAATGTTAATAGCACAATCACTTAAAAACATTGTTTTTTTACAGAACAACAACAAAAAATAAAAGAAGAAATCTAAACCAAGAAAATGAAAATCTTTATCATCTTCATGTTTTTGATAACAATATTCCACAAAACATCCCCAAACCCAGGAAATGTAATAATCCAAGAATGTACAGAAGTTGTCAGATACGAGATATCCGAGTGCAATGCAAAAAACACATCAATATTTGAATTTATTCGCACAACGACAAGAGAAGATTGCGAGAAAATGCAAGAAACAGGAGAACTAAGATTTCTGTCACAAGATTTCAAACACATACAGAGAAATGGAACAACAAATTTCAACACCATTGAACGAATAAATAAACAAAATAAAAAATGCAGAAACCCACAGAATTATTACAATGGAGAAAATTTTAAAACAATACTAAAAACAACACTAACCATCACACTAAAAAACTATCCTGGAACAACTAATAACAAAAGGACCAAAATTTTTCTAGACGGAAACATACAGTGCAACCTAACCAGGGGAGAATGTACAAACCATATAAAAGGAAGAAGTTTTTAGAACAACAAGGATATAGTAGATAAAAAAATTAACTTTTCCAAAGACGACATGGCTTACCCTACAAACTCATCAGAAATATTGGATATAACTGAACCTCACGAAGAAAGCAATACGCTAACGAATACACACATATTACTACTATACATCATTGGAGCATTACTCATTATCACAATAATAGGAGTAAAGCTAGGACTAAATCATAAACTAAGATCACAACACCAGAGGAAGCAAAACACAAACAGTCATGTACGTTACACCTTAACAAATGAAAAGGATACCATAGTATCTAAAAACAAAGAAGAATCCATAGAAGCAAGAAAACCCACAGGAAGCATAATAGAGACTTTAAGATATTACATAATTCGTCCTAAATCCAAATTAGAAGTAATTTACGATATTCCAAAAGCAACACACGAATCACAAACAACCTTAATAAGTGAACTAATAAACTGAAACTCAGTGCATCAACCACTAGTACAATACTATGCAAAACATCAGGATGTCATAATACTATAACCATAAAACCAAAAAAAAAACGAAGAAATCCTATTCCCTCCATTACTAAAATAAACTAACAAATATCCCTCTTTGAGTTGTTACGAGCCTAACACTCGTTGTTTTTAAATTAAAATTTTGATGTTAGAATCAACGATGTAGGTTAATCAATTACCATACTGCAAAGTATAGGTAGTGCGGTAGCGCTCGTAAGAAGGAAAATTACTTCACTTATTCGAATCTATTATGCAGCTTTTATGCAAAAATTTTTTTTGGGTTTCATCACGTTTATTACGCATGCATACCTTCAATTCCTTCTCACGAGTGGTGTAGATCGTTACTTCCTAAAACAAAAAAAAAAAAAATAATAAAATATATATATATATATATATATATATATATATATATATATATATATATATATATATATATATATATATATATAAATACATACTAATCATATAAAGTAACGGCACAGTATCCCAACGAAAACGGTCTTGTTTTCTTAATTTTCCCACAAGGTAATATTAACATTTTTTTTCTCTCATATAAATCGTTCTCGTAAGGATACGCTACAAAACTCAACAACTCAAAACACAACCTCAATACCCTTGACGAAACAAAATAAACAAAGTATTATCATCTGCCAACAGGAAGAGAACGAAAAGAAATCGGAACAAAAATGGAATACATACAAAAACAAGACATTGAAGCACATGCACAATTAGTGGAAGAAAATTGCCATAAAATAAAAGAAAGTTCACAAATCAATAAATGTGTGAAAACACCCCTCCATTACATAAAACAGAATTTCGCAATATGTAAAACATGCTATAAAAAAACCAACAATAAAACAGGATACGAAAAGAAAAACCCAAGACACATAATGACAACAGCAAATAATTGTAATACAGATTCCTGTAGCATATGCGACGAAACGACCCACTTCCCAAAAGAATGCTACACCTGTAAAAACGCAATAGCCATCATACGAGACACGGCGGGATGTCCAAACTGTCTCCTCTACGATAAATTGGAGAAGAATTGGAACAACCTCACACTCAACACGACGAAAGAAAAAACACAACTCCAAGCTACTGACAACGAATCATGGGACTGAATACTAGCAACAACATAAAAAATTATAAACCATACACACCATAATATATATCATATCCATATCATTACCTCCATAGATAGAAAACTAATTATGTAATTCATTATAAAACCACCTACATTTCACTACAAACATTAACAACATCTTTTATAAAACAAACAAAATAAATAAAAATTCACATACATTTTTTATAATTTCCTTTTATACCCACGTATTAGATCATAAGAGTTGCATGGAGAGCCTAAAAACAGGTAAAATATTACCCTACACAAAAGTAGAAGGTAGTGCGCAAATTCTTTCGCTGGAGCAACAACTCATTGCTGCACCAACAAAAGAATCGAAACTCCGCAACAATTATTTTTATATTTTTTTTTACAAACCACAAGAACATTTTATATATGCACACACATATACATAAATAAATAATATAATTTATACTAACTATTACTGAACTATACTATACTAACAATGCATGAGGAATGTGGATCTAACATAGTAAGTCTCTACCAATACATTACCAATATTTTTTAAAAACAAACACATTGTAAAGGATATCAGTATATAATATAGAGTGTGGGCATAGGCACAATGAAAATACAAAATAAACTTACAGGAAACAAAGATGAACTTTCCACTAAACGTCTTCCTGAGCACACTGGAAATAGCGGGACGGGATTATTGGGCATACATGGAACTATACCAAGAAGAATGCCATTTTGCAGACGAAATGCTAGCAACTAGAGAGGAAAAATGGACATGTAGGAGCTGTTACGACACCCTTCCACAGGAAGAACAAAAAGAGTTTCAACATCTGACAAACGTCCATATCACAACCCCTGAAGAAACGATCATCGACTGCAGTTTCTGCCAATAAAGAATACTAACAAATAGACCAGCTACAAGTTGCATCAGATGCCTAAACAGGCATGTAAGACGGATAAATGATAGAATAAAAGATCGTGAAATTGGAAAACCGAGTCAAGCACACAAAATAATCACGGAATTTAAAACACGCACTAGCCCACACGATATAATTATACCAGATCCTGAAAGCGAAGACGAGGGTATCAACGATTTATAATACTCATCGCAAATGTAACATAAAAATATAAATGTAATCGCAAATATGAATGAAAATAAAGAAACCATTACACAACATTATCAACTACTTATGAAAATTACGAACAAACAAAAAAAAACACAAAGCAAAATTTTATTAAAAATAACGCAGATCAATGTTAATCTGACGACAACAATTAAAACTAATTTTATTAAAAATAACGCAGATCAATGTTAATCTGACGACAACAATTAAAACTAATTTTATTAAAAATAACGCAGATTAATGTTAATCTGACGACAATAATTGAAACTAATTTTATTAAAAATAACGCAGATTAATGTTAATCTGACGACAACAATTGAAAAAATAACGCAGATTAATGTTAATCTGACGAGATGCAAAGAAAAAGTTGTATACAAAACGAAATTATTATAAAATTCAGATCAATCCGGATCTATCGACAAACAAAATGTAAACAAAGGTTTCCTCAGAGTATATAAAATGTCAAAACTCCGTCATAGATTAATGTTAGGCTTGATATGATGAAGCAACTACGCTACTGAAAATTGTCACATGATATATCATGTGACATATCATGTGATATATCACGCGACATATCATGTGATATGTCATGTGAGAATTTGTCCAATGATATATCATGTGATTTATCATGTGATAAATGTAAACGACCATAATAAAAACTTAAATAATCGAACGAATTATTATAGATATTTAAATTTATTTTATTAATATTTATGTGAATGTTATATATGTAATTGCGGAATATAGTTTTACAATTTCGCTCGCAAATAAATCTGAAAATAATGTACCCCGACCGAGGATCGAACCCTGGTCTTCCGTTTACTACGCGGACGTCTTAACCACTACGCTACACTCGCATGTATATTAATACCGCGTGTAGAAGAGCAAGTTCTACTCAAACATAGAAGCCATATTGATAAATGCGAATTTAGTTGAAACGAAAATTTAAGCATTTCTTTGCAGACGTTAATATTTACTTACGCAAACATTACATACAGTTATTTTTATCGTATAAGATATATAAATGTTATTCACTTTCAAATATATTTAATTAATTTTGGCATTTCTATATAAGAAATAATGGTATTTTAAATGTTATGTTCATATTTATTAGTCATTTATGAATAGATTAAATAAACATTATTAAGACATTTATATAATATTATTTTTAACGAAATTGATTAAAATATGTATACTGCACCATGAAGGTTACTAAAGGTATTAGCCTCTGCTAATTCATTTGCTAATAACTTTTTCGGTGCTATAGCCGCAAAATCCGATTTTACGGCATGTTTTAAGTCCGTAAAATTTCATTTTACGGATCACGTGTAACATGAATCTGTGCTGTCAAAAACATAACCCATACGGACTAAATGTAGTCCACGAAATCGAATTTTTACAGCTTTCAGTACCGAAAAATAATGTTCGATACACGACTGTAAGGCTTTACGACCTTGTATCGAAAAATACTATTTCCGTGATATCCATCTTATATCTAATATGATTTATCAGATCATGTGAGATGTCATGTGATATATCATGTGACATATCATGTGATATATCATGTGACATATCATGTGATATATCATGTGACTTATCATGTGATATATCATGTGACATATTATATGGTATATCTCATGACATCTCATACGATGTGATAAGTCATATTAGATATATACATATACACACACACACACATATATATATATATATATATATATATATATATATATATATATATATATATATATATATATATATATATATATATATATTTACATTATTTCTTACATAGAAATGCCAAAATTAATTAAATATAATTGAAATTGAATAACATTTATATATCTTATACGATAAAAATAACTGTACAAAATAACTGTATGTAATGCTTGCGTAAGTAAATATTAACGTCTGCAAAGAAATGCTTAAATTTTCGTTTCAACTAAATCCGCATTTATCAATATGGCTTCTATGTTTGAGTAGAACTTGCTCTTCTACACGCGGTATTAATATATATGCGAGCGTAGCGTAGTGGTTAAGACGTCCGCGTAGTAAACGGAAGACCATGGTTCGATCCTCGGTCGGGGTACATTATTTTCAGATTTATTTTCGAGCGAAATTGTAAAACTATATTCCGCAATTACATATATAACATTCACATAAATATTAATAAAATAAATTTAAATATCTATAATAATTCGTTCGATTATTTAAGTTTTTATTATGGTCGTTTACATTTATCACATGATAAATCACATGAGATATCATTGTACAAATTCTCACATGACATATCACATGATATGTCACATGATATATCATGTGACAATTTTCAGTAGGGTAGGCGTATTTTAACTTTCGTACGAACTATGTTCGCGATCTTCTTAGGACTTATCGCAGTAACACACGAATGAAAAGGAAATAAATGAGGAAACACTTCATCAATTTACATGATTACTAATAAAAATTCCATGCTCAAAATAATGTAATATAAATGTTTCGAGCACAAAATAGCACACAAATTATCATACCTAGCGAAGTAAACTGGAGGACCGGTTCTGACTAACGAGGGGGGGTGTTACGTGCCCGTAACTGCCGCAATACATAGGAACAACCGATTATAAGAAACCTCACTTACCGATTGCAGTAGCCAAAAGAACAGATATTAATACTAGGAATTTAGGCATAGCAATATCTATAGCTTATACTAACAAACTAAAAGCACCCTTTCACCCGCTAGATAACTCGACTGAACACAGAGAAAAATCTGACGTATCGACCCCAGCCGATAAATCCCGGCTCAACACATTTACCCATAAGTGCGCTATATTACCGACAAGCTTACACATTTGTAAAATACTCCAAAAAAACTTACAAAAATATAAACCAGTAAAAACAAACTCTTTCATAAATAAAAACATTAAAAAAATAATTTTATTAATATTTTTTTCAATTAGAAAACTCTGCCGTGTTAAAAAGATTGGCTTCTTAAAAAGAGTATATCAACAAGTTCCCCTCGGTTTCCCAGAGTCATAAAAATTCCTAAACCATCGACATCTAAACAAAGAACATAGATATAAGAATTCACACAAACAAATATTCTTTCAAAAATTATACAACGTAACCTTCGCATATATAAATCTTTAATTTAAACAAAAGCCAATAGAAAATACTAACATCCGACAATATAATATGATGCAACATAATTTTCTGCACATTTTGAGTGCAAACAAAATATAATTAAAACCATAATTTACTATAACAAATAATTCTATAAATAAAACAGAATATTTAAATAAACATCTCTTTCTTTAACTAACAACTCAAATTAAGACAAAAATCATTTCCAACAACATACGCTAGAATTTATCAATAAATAAATTGTTTCTTTTTAACGAACTTATCCACACGCACACACACAGGCACCCATACAACTGCACATCCGAGTCACGCCCAAACTATGAGAATATATTTTAATTTATACATAAAATAATAAATAAACATGAACACGAACAAAATATTATTACTCGTAATAATTTTCTTTACATTTTTATATAGAAAAACCTCTGGAATAATTAAGAGAAACCCCTGAAAACAATAAAAACAATATTGACTAGGACAAACCAATTCCAATGCTTAACTAACAAATCCTGCATGTATTATTAACAATAACAAGTATCAGCAATTCTCTTTACTTGCGTACAGACATACATTTCTTTTCGAATTAACTATTTAAGCAATAATGACGATGATTAATATCTGTTCTTCACGTATGTTAAATTATAAGATAGTCTATTTGCACAATAATCAACGAACTACATGGCTCTTTATACATTAAAATAGTTAAAAACAATTGCTCATAAATAATTAATAACTTCCTCTTCCTCCTTTTCCCTCTCTCCCCTTCCCCTTTTTTTGGGATCGACTGGAGATACTGGCTACCGAGCGTCGAACGTTGGTCTTCGACCACGTCGAGCTTCTCCGTGGTGAGCCTTCGGTTCGATCCACCTGGTGCGAGCCCAGTTCTGGACCCGCAGGATACCCCCTTTTTTTTTATTCGGGATCGATAAAGGGATCGACCTCGGAGCGGCGAACGTTGGTTTATAACCACGTCGAGCCACCCCGTTGTCGGCTCCCCGAATCGATCCACCCCTCGGTCGATTATGGAATTGGGGTCAACACGCCCCGATGCATGATCGACCCATAGGAACCTTTATCTCGTTCACGTGATAGGCCATTTTTCCCGGTTTTCCACCGTTCTACATTCCCAATTACCAATCCTCAATAGCCTCCCATGTACCACCTTCTACTTCCATCCAATCGGTCTCGGTCCGACCACCCATTAACCACCATTTTCGTTGTTTTATAGTGAAGGGTGCCCAGCAGCGCCGTCGACTAAGGCGGGCCCGTCTTCGCTTACAGGCCCAGTGGTCCGTGTGGGGCGCCCATTTTGCCAGGGGACTTGACCCCAAAAATTCTAGTAATCCGGTCACCAGCGAGCGACTAGCGGAGCTTTGTCAGCTCCCGGCGGCTCCTCCTCCTCTTCCTCCTCCTCCTCCTCCTCCTCCATCTGACCCTCTCCCTGGATCCACTCCTGAACCCAAGAGAAAAATCTCCCTTCAGGAGTATAGGGAAAGGAATGTACAAAAAAGAACTTGTTGAATAAATTACATTTTACCTCCGAACCTGAGCATTAATTATTTTACCCTCGTCTTTCCTCCTGGTCCAGCAGCCTCCGTTCACATACGAACCCCGGATTGTCCCTTCAGGACAATCCTCCTTTCGACCGTCCAAAATTGGTGCCTCTGTTTCAAGAGCACTAATTTGGGACGTAACACAAATATTTGAAATAAATAATACAGATTCGTTGACATTATTCTCGTTATTTTTTGTTTAAAAAATTGCAATGCGTTATTTTTGTGTAATAAGATATCAAATTATTAACATTAAAATTACATATTACAGTTATGTCCGTATAACAATCAATTACAATTTCAAATTACAGCCAATCCTCATATCACAGTTAATGACAGTCTAAAATAACAGTATTATAGTTTATAGCACATCTAATTAACGCCTATAAAGACATCACAATGGATTACAATTACAAACGCTTACATTAAGCCTAGAAGTCGGTAAATATACTATTCGACAGATATAAATATGTACACAACGTGCAACCTGCAAATTCTGCGTATATTGAAGTATGCCAAAAAAATGGTAATTGGATGCAGGATGTTTTTCAACTTAAATGATGTCAATCAAATCAAATACACATACCGATTAGATACATAAACAGACATGCAATATTTAATATCAATCAATCTATATTACATCTATGTACAAATTATTGATGTTCAAACTGATGTTGAAAATCCGTCCGTCTGCGCGTTAATGGTTTAAAAAAGTATCATAGAAGAAATATATTTACTTTACTCGGTAGTGCATCGCCATTGTTTTGCTGCTATGGATCGACACTTTATCGATATTTTTCACCGAAATTTTCAAACGAAATGTTACAAGCGTAATATGATCTTTTGTTTCAGTCCGTGACATGCAGGTAAATTGTAATCAACTGAATAGCACCGTTGGAAAAAACAATATTTTAATTTAAATTCTGCTGCGATTTGACTACATTATCATATGCTCTGAATATTTTTTCCATGGCTATAAAAAAATTGAAAGTGCATTCATTGACGAAAAAAAGCGTTTCCTGTTTAAATTGCTTTATGACAGTTAATTTGCTGAAGCGAATTTCACTTGTGGCCTTGGAACCAGTACTTTCAATGCACTTTTCACAGCAGGATTGACAATTTCGAATACTCGAGATTATGTAGCCTGCAATATTGTACAGACTGTATAATTCAGTTTTTTCAATTTCAATTTCCGATTCTGCGTTTTCCGGCAAAGTAACAATCTCATTGTCAGTTAACAAGGCATGTCTGGCACGTATGTCACCTTCGTGATTTCGCAGAATACTCAAAAAGTCCGGAAAATATTCTCGATCGTCTTCAGAATAGTTTCCGGTGGTAATGGGTTTCATCCCAATAAGCACAGATTTTGAAAAAAGAATACTTTATGACTTCTCGAAAGTCCGCATGAAATTATACTTATAGTGCATAAGACGTAATAAAAAAGAATTTTTTTATAACAAATTTGAGTTACCGACCGAGTTTCTCGCAAGCGCACGGGTCTTGGGTAAGTTTGTATATAAGGAACCTTAAAAAGTACACAGTACAACACACGCGGCATGTGTTAAATATATGTAGGTACATAGTGTGTGCACTGTTACATGTGGATAATACACGTATCTCGCTCTCTCAAAATTAATTCCATATTTATTATTATACTTATTCAGTAAAAGAATTCTTTATGAACATTTAGTTATGGTTTGTGAGGAACATTTTTACAAAATGAGTTTATAAAAGCATTCGTATCTAACTGTTAATTTAATAACTATGGCGGACATTCGTTATTTTTTAAAGCATTCACAAAGAATTCTTCTAGAATTCTTATTTCATAAAAGCATTTAAGAAGTATTCTTTTTGAATATATCAAAATTTCTTTTTGCTTATTGGGATATATTGTGAAATGGTAATGGATTTTAGGAGTAATTTAAACTGAAGTGCATTAACCGCACTGTTCTTACTCACTGTATGGTTTCATTCTCATTCGTATGACACCGAATAGATTCTCGATACAGTCTTGAGTAAATCAACCTAATGCCACAAACTGAAACCCTCTTTTAGTAATTAAGTAAACCGCAATTCGAATAGCTGACAGAGTAGAAATTATTATGCCGGATTGATAGGGCTTCCAGTCCCCATTTACTCCTACTTTTAGAGAGGATATGAGTTCTACTACCTCGTTCAAAAAATCAATCGCTTCCGCATACTTCTGCGGACGCAAATTGCCCAAAGCTAACGACAACTTTCGGTTCGTCATTAGCTTAAACCATTTGGCAATGAAACTAACCAAGCAGTTGTTTCCAGCTCAGGACTATTGGTCTCGTCAGCTAATACTTTCAACGCCGAGCTTACTTCGTGACTTAAGATGTTGGAAGCACTGCTGACTCGCATTTTCTGGAAGTGACGATTTTTTTCAAGAAGCCCACTTGTCAATTTTGGGGCCAATTTCAATGCCGAATTCTCCTGTTCGGAAACTAATTGCGAAAAATGTTTCGCGCGAACAACGTTTGTCGGCAAGTGGTACTTCTGTACGAGATTCTCCGGAATAATATTTTGGCCATTATTAAGCAACCCTTCTTTTAAATTCTTCAGAGCATGCGGAGGATCGTGAAAGAAAACCAGTTTTCTTTCAGGGTCGAGGGGATGCTGGCAGTAGTTTATCAGTATGGAATATCTATCCGCAGTTATACCGAATGCCTCCACTAGCACGATTAGCAGAACCCATATCGCAAACAACAGCATGAACTTTCAAATTTATGGCTTCAGCTCTTTCAATTATTTCTTCGATGATAGGCTTAAATACCTTACCATCCACTGACTCAGGTGAGAAATAATATGCTACGTTTTGCTTCCACCGGTGCCCGATTCCAGCAAGCATGAAGACTAAGCCATGGGTGGCTGTCCCTGAATGACCAGGCAATGTAGCATGTCCTATTCTTCCGCCGGTTGATGGTTCGTAATTATCGGCTGGACTAATGCTCATTTCATCCAATATTATGATACAATCTCTGTGTATATCACATTCAAATCTCGAGCTCTTAATTTTTAAAAAATCAAACACTTCGTCAGATATTCCGCTTGAAAATCTCCATGTTTCTAACTTTCTCGTTAGAGTTCTTAATGAAGGTAAAGGCCACCCCTCTTTAAGTAAGTGTGAGTAGCCTGAATTGCCACATGCAAACTTATATTGATACCCTTTCGTCAATATATCGTCTGACCATGCCCTCACTCTGCTCACATTACCACTCAAAAGTTGAATTTGATCATCATGCAAAATTGTTTTCATGATGTTATTACACACCAACCGTTTTAATGGTTCATTCTCTCTTTTCATGCTCGTCATTCGCTTTCCATTTTCAATTTTCATTTTTCTCCTTAATCTTTCGCTTTTCATTGCAAATTTATTTACCTTATCGTATTTTTCCGATAATACATCCATCTCTTTCCTCAGTACTTCATATTTCTCTTCAATTGTTAGCATTACTTCATCACATGCTCCACATTGTAATGAAGTGCACTCTTCCACATCATCATGAAGTGGATTTTCAGACATCACATTTTCGAGGTCTAACCCTTTGTCGAGCTCTTCATTAATGTCCTTGCTCGGACTTCGTTCTGATCACAGAAAGAAACACATATATTCAATTCAATATGAAAACATTTGTCGAGAGAAATATTGTTAAAGAATGATACAGTGCAATATTACCTAAAATTATTACCCTGTACACGTATGTGATAGTTCTGGATGTTTTTACTTAGCTACAGAGGGATGGCATTTGCCATTATTAAAAACTTCAATGCGAGAATTAAAATCTCGGAAATTTTCGAAAGAACCCCGTGATAAAATGTTTGTTTTTTTCTGAAATTAAAAACGGTTTGAAATATATGCCAGCATGATATTAGTCTAATATTGATCATGGGATCATCCGTTAACCACGACCCATCAATGGGAAAAGGATAGGGCAGGTAACATTACCGGGTTAATCGAAAGTCAATTTCCAATGCTGGTTGGAATAGAAAGCATTAATGCCAAAATATTTTGATCTGAATTGTTAAGAATAGAATTATTGGAAGGGTACGAATAGAAAGGCAGGTCTTGAATGATTCAAGAGTCGTACAAATTGTAACGTTGTCTTTTTCCTTCATTTCATTTATTTAGTTTCCTAAAAAAAAATACATGTACATATAAAATTCTCAATTGCACAAAAAAATTTCTGTTATTGGACGCGACCCGAAAATGCGGTTTCCGCTGCACTGGTCCGACTGTTATCCTCTAGGCCCACGTTGCCGGAAGTGGAAATTCCCGGTCCTACCTTCCACACCACCTCCCCAAACTTCCTCTCTATCTTCCTCGCGACCCACGTGAACCGCTCGCCTTCACTTCCGGTTTCTTAATTTCCCCAAACCAAAATTTATGATTTTATCCGTTGTTATCTATTTCCGGTCTCAATATTTCAATAGATAAAAAAATTTATTTGATTTTTTCTACCACTCACTCGCTACTTCCGGTCTGACTGAAAAAAAAGAAAGAAAAACCCGATCCTTCGATTTTAATTCGCCACCCTCGATCCACTCACGAATTAAAAAAAACGATCTTACGACTTCGACTCGCTACTCGCCACTTCCGGTCTATTCATTAATTAAAAAAACGGTTTTTCCGGTACTGACCGATGACGAATTTCCACCTCTCTCGCTAAGTTATCCTTTAAATTTTGAATACTTAATTGGTGCGTAATATAACGCGCTAGTGTGTGTAGCGCCTGTATACATGCACACACGCGTGGTTAGCTAGACGATCGACGCCTCTCCGTCGCACGATGGGAGACGCCGTCGCCGACACAACAAACCGGCGATCGACGGGAGAGATCGAGCGTCCTTCTCTTACCACTACCCGGGCCGGCGCAACTCGCATACCTCTCGCTCCCACTGCCGAGAGAGAACTTGCAGTTCTTACGACGCGTATTGTTTTCGCGCACATATAATTAATATTCCAGCAATTTAATATATTGACTTTGTCACAAAATTCAAGCTGAGAAATCAAGTGGATTACAAACTTGTGTAAGAATGATTCAGGTTTCGTTTGGATTAAAATATAGGAATAAAACGGATTACAAGAGTGTGTGGAAATGACGGGTGATTGATTCCGATCAAAATCATAACATGGTACAGATTGCTAGCCCCTGTGTGTAGTGAAATATGAATGGATACACTTTTACGAAACGAAATGGTTGGAACAGATTGATAAATCGGTAGTTGAGAGGCAGGTTTCTCTTCGGATATACCATTTTCGCATTTAAATCAGATTATATATGTTGTGTAGATTATGTAAAATGAAGTGCAAAACTATACCGTCCATATTTTCAATAAATTCATAATTTTCTTATTACGTATATTTTGAAAATTGCCCAAAAATTAGCTTGACGCTCTTACTATTTTTTTTTATTTTTACGTTGCAAAATTTGGTGCGTTAATTGTTCATATACGAATTGATAATGAATTGATAGCATTCAAAAATCAGAATCGAATGCAACGTATTACAAGTATGTGTTTAGAATAGAAAAAAAGTTACGAAGGGTAAAAGTGACGTGATTCTATTTTTTGAAATATTGGTCTCGCGACCTTTATGTTCTACTGAGGCTGGTGCATCCTATAATTGTTTATCAGACAACTTGAATAGTGTTTTGGAGCAGAAAAGAAATCAGTCTAGATGTCGCTGGACTGTGTGCTCTCAATATAAGGTAGTTGAGAAACATTTCTCTAAAAATGTATAATATTTGGTGTATACGGTCCATTGAGTAGGAAAAAAAACAAACAAATAATGTAAACATTTCAGGGTTTATTTCGTTGTATATACACGGAGAGAAATGTGAAAGGATGAAACTGTAGGTATTCCTTCGCCACTGTACTAAGATTTGGTGCTGGTTCTGCACCATGTGTCGCGTGATATCAATCTAAGAAACCCACAGTCTCAGACTGTGAAAACGCTTAGGATGAGACTGCGAAACTGCGATGCTTTCTTCGAGGCTTTCTCCCGCCTAAGTTTTACTTCTTAGTAGGGCTCTCCCGGACTTTTTTGTTGGAAATTTCCTCCTCTACAAAAAAGGTTTATTTTTGCTCTATCTTGCACCGTTTTCGATACGGAAGCGATAGAACGAAGAACATCGAGTTTTTAAAACAAAAGATAAACATGGCGTCGGACGCCATGAAGTTATTGTGAGTAAGGAATAAAAATATATAAATTTGGACAAATAAGTCGTGTAGCGCATGAAATTCCCTTTAAAATTAAAAAAAAATTATTCTACGATCAAAATTGACGAAAACTTTAAGTTTTCGAGAAAGAAGGCCCCTGTGTTGTATAGCTTTACATGCAATTGAGGGGCCTTCATTTTTTGCTATTAAATTCAAATCGATAATGAGCATATAAAATAGTCACAGCCCAAGATGTTTAATATGCTGTTAGAAATGTACCAAACAGAGGTTTATTAATGAATTTTTTCAGATTTTTAAAAACGGTGGATCTATTGTAAAATTTAAATTAAACACTTCGAAACGATTTTTGTATGTCTTTCTGTAATAATTCATAAAAATAAATATTTTTATACGAAAGCTTGATCAAAATTCTACAGAAACCATGTATTGTATTCATTTTTTATACTAATATTTCGGAGCTTAAATCATTTATAAAAATTAAAGTCGAAATTTTTATTTAATGCAAAGAGTTCTATAATATTTCATACAAGCGATATTTTATTATTATATATGGTCCAAAGTGCTTCATTTTTATGTTCTAAAGTTAAGAGACTAGTTAGATAAGAAAAAAAGTTGCACATTTGGCGTGGAATGCCCCATATATTACTACTTGTTGAAAAACAGTAACTTCTAAATCAAACAGCATTCCAATAAGCAAAAAGATGTCGATAAAAATGACGATAAGATTTGTAAAAGATCTTTTTGATATCTGCGGCAAGATGTCTTTCCAAAAGTCATCTTTTAGATATTCAGGAAGATATCTTTGTTCATTAAAGATATCTTTTAGATGTCTTTTAGATATTCATCACTCTAAATATTTATTAAGATATTTGAAAAGTTCGAAGTAGGTATGTGAATTAATTATTAATACTATACTAATTTTACTTATAACTAAATTAAAACATGTCAACAACACAGTACTTACACTACACTACACTAATTGTTGAAAACCTGGCGTTTCTGCAGCTTAACAAAATTATACATTTCTTCTAGATCATTCAAAATAATTTCTACGCTACACATAGCTAATCTGAAAAGAATTCGAATAATCTTACATATGTTATATATTATACAATTGAAGCTGAAGTAAATGATAAAATGATAAAATAGTTACAGAGAACTACATGCAAGGGATCAAGAAATATTTCATTGATACAAACGTACAGACATGTACATATATTTATTTGTTTATTAACGAGTTACAATCTCTTTAATATATACATATAAGCAATATAAAATTAGAAGAAAGATAAATCAATACCACTTAATACTATGATAAACTAATAAAATACAATAATATTAAATACTTATATAAATTAAAAAGCATGGTAGGTCATTTCAAAAGCGATGCCAATGACTGCAACTTTCTATTAGTTTTCGTTATTGTCAGAGTGAGGCTGGGAATATCGACAAAATGAACATAAGGTTGAGTCGCGAGACAATGATCCGCGTCGCGCGAGGCACCGAAGGAGACAAAGATGAAAAGGGAAAGGGGTCGCAGCGCGATAGGAAAAGAAACGAACTTAGACGTACAACGCCACGAGCGGACATGCACGACATCACACAATAGAAACAGGCGCGCGAATTATGAACGCCAACAGTTATCGTATTTTTTGTTAGAGTTATTGGCGTAGATAAGTCAAAATGGCCTACCTTCAATACATATATAAAAATGTAAATTAATTATAACTACAATAGCATGATAAAGAAATATGTACACTCAACTACTTATAGCAATATTAATCAACATGTAGTAAAATACTTACTCTATCACTTACTAAGCCCGCAAACAAAAAAACAAAACAGCATTTATTCACAAATCTGCAAAGCAAAATCTTTTTTGGTTTTATATGAGACTTGTTGAATGTTCGTAAGTAATAGTTAATAATTGTGATAATACTGCGAAAAATAAAAATAAAACTACATTTCCAACTTTTCACAAATTTGTGGACATTTCTCATTACTTTCGTTGTAAAATTACATGTTTAATGTAAATAACACACGAAAACAAGGAAATTTACTAAAAACGTATCAATGGTACAATGGAAATGTAAATTTACAGCGTAGAAGGTGGAAATAAAAATACCAGTGGTAATCTGGATAATTTTACATCGATAATGTAATTGGAAATAAATGCCTCGTCGACCGCTGTGATACTATTGAGAATAGAACTGGCTCTTTCGAATTTACAGTGCACATGTTAAATTACATCGATGATCTAAACATTTTACTGTATCACTGTAAATCTCCATAAAATTTCATCGGTATTTTCATTTCTGCCTTTCATTGTGAACTTACATAAAAACTTTGTAAAGCACGGATAATCAAATTCCAAGCCCAACGTATTTCATGTGTACTATAATTTATAATGAAGTCCTGAAAATGGTAATTTTTTATTAGTTTGAAAGATTCGACAAGTTCGAATAGAGATTTTTTTTAGTGATTTCGCTTTTTACATTTAGATACGTATTACAGTTATTATCCTAAGTATTTAATTATGGGGAGGGTATACCCACAGGAACAGATCTATGAAATACACCTTGAAAAAATAATTTCTTTAATCATTTTTGATGAGGGATAAAGGGGTGCAAGAATACTTGTGGGGGTATTAGATGCTGTATCTTTGGGTGAAAAAAGTAGGTTGAACTTAAAAACATATTTCGTAAATAATTACATATGGATTTTAAAAACTTGTTTAATGTTCAAAAAATTTGTTTACATGTCAAAACAATTTTGTATCAGTCAAAAACAATTTTTACATTTTTTATTTTAGCCCTACTGAATTCCATGTCAAAAATTACTAAAGGAATAATTTTCTTGACTAACAGTTTAGCATTGAAACTATGTTTATTTAAAAATTCAAAACAATTAGGGTCAACGCAAAAGCATATTTTCTACATAATTACGGATGGATTTGAAAAAATTTAATTTTTTTAAAAAAAAAAAAATGTTGTATGGGTAAAAAAAATTGTTTACAATTTTCATTCCAACACAATTGAATTGCAAGTCAAAAATTACTAGAAATAATTTTTTCAAATCTTTTGAAGCTGTATTTTATAGAGCTGATTTTGTAGGTATACCCTCCCCTTAATCCTGATGAAATCATTGACAAATGCATGAAATTATAGCTACAAATTCTCACATTGAAATGTACATAATAAGAGCTCCAACATTTTCGTTGCATCCAAAACCTAAATATCTATGATTTAAGTACAGTCGAGCTTCCCATATGTGGAGTTGTCGGGAATACGTCTATCCCACATATGGATAGTGAAGGAGAGAGTGCTTCTCTCACTCCTTACACATGATGTTTCGACAAGAGTTTTACTATCGACAAAAGATTTTAGATTTAAAATTTTCTAACGACACATACACACATACAAATACACATGTTTTTTTTTCAATATTTGATTTTACGCCTGCGCATAGAAGAATATCAACGAGTACAATACAACAGTGTAGGAAGGTGAAGATCATCGAAAGAGGGGAAAAACCTAGCCCAGAAATTCACATCTGAGATAGTCTATATGTGGGGAGTTAACATGTGCGAGACTCGACTGTACGTAATAACTGTATTTTCAATCTTTATTTTAAATATTTTAACGCATCAAACATACTACAATTTTCAGACGTCGCAGTGGGAACAAGTATGCCAAAAATGGTCGGTATTGCATCCCACTTTAACTTTTTTGTGCCATCTACACCAATTTTTTCCCACATTTGAGGTGCAAAATGTTTCTGAAGCATAATACATATGTATTTAAATCAAGCAGAATATATTGTAATTTGTATGTAAATGTTATTAGCCTTAATATCTCAGTTAACGAAAATTCATTGAAATTCATTTGAGTTTCTGCTTACGTTTCACGGTGATAAACACAGAAAATCGAATTTCGTAAAGATTGGTAGTGTTTGACAGTGAAAGATCGTTATAAAAATGTTGGGATATTAGGCTCCGTTGATATTCTCATGAAAATCATATGAGAAATTTTCTCCTGAGAAATTGAAACAGAATTCTCATGAGTATCAAGTGCGACTCTGTCGTAGGAATGTGCGGATTCTAGAAATTGATTAAATTTTAAATAATGAAACTAAAGTTAAATTGTTATAAATATTAAATAAAATGTTTAATTTTTTTCGCATGAGAAACTCATGCGATTCTCATGAGAACTTTGTTTCAATTTCTCATGAGAATCATATGAGAAACAAATTTTTCGCAGCGATTACCTGATTTAGTTCGGGAATAGTATTACAAACATGTTCAGATATATTGAAAGACATTTAAAATCCAGTTCAAAGTCTAAATTATTAGTATACTTTTTAAAAAGCATCACTCTTATACGTCTCTACCTAAAGATACTTTTTAATCTGTCGCTAATCCATAAAAACATTGTTATCACAGCAATCGAAATTGTATTGAAATGTATTGACTTGGATTCATTTTTCGCTTTTGAATACGCTATTTGAAGTTTTCAAATACATTCGAATCCAAAACTACTTCACTATTATTTTAATACAAAAATATGAATCCAAATGAATCCAAATAAATACATAATTAATATCGTTGCCGAAACAACTAAAAGTACTCGAATAAGGCAAAAGTCGTGAATCCATCTGAATACAAATGAAGATTGAAATGATAATTTTTTAATAAAATCGGATCCATAAATAATAACAGTTAATTACCGGAATCAATGAATCCATTTCAATACATGACTGAGCAAAATAATGTCTTTAATCCAAATGAATTTAAAATAAATCAATACAAAAATTAAAGTGTGGTGAATTCATTTGAATACAAACTCTTAATGATTCTTCATTTTAATACAAATGAATCTATTTAAAAAAATAACTTCCGCTTTGAAGTGAAAGAATATTAAAATTGTGTTCATTTCGTAATTATTCATTTCAATTACAAAAAAGTTATTTTCGAAAATAAAAGCCATAAATGACTTTTCATTAAAAATTTGGAATGTGAAATGTATATTTTAAACCAATTTCCAATTACGTTTAGCAGTGCTCTGTCGGAAATGGTACATTTAATACATTTAATGCATTCAATACACAAGAGTCCAAAAAGTGTTGTACACTTAAATAACATGTATGTGTACACTTATTGGACACCTAACTGACACTTATTTTCAAATTTACGCAATATCTCGTGAATGGTATGAGATACGTGAAATCTGATGAAATTTTGCCAGGATGAGCGATGATTCAGCTGACATACACAATTCAAAGATTTCATAATTTTAGAAATCGAAAATTTCGAAAATTCTCGAATCACGTACAGTGGCTTCGAATCATCGCACCAAGGTACCCCTGATTTATGTCAATTTCATCAAATTTCACGTATCTCGTACCGTTTTCAAGATATTGCGTTATAAGCCCCTCCTTGGAAGGGGGAACGCAAAATAAATTTTTGACACAATTATCATTTTTTCTAAGATCAATTTAATTTCATATAATAAATTGTCACGGACTCAAATCTCGCGAAGGGGCTCGTTTCATTACAAATGGCCGGAGAAAAGTATAAGCACACGCCAAAACGCAAACGCAAATCGCAACGGAAAAAAAAGGGGGCTATCGAGTGAACCAGTTAATGTTTTCGCCACGGTACATAAAAAATTCGGGGCCCTATGGGCAACTCACGATTCGCTGCACGTACGTTGGATGTGGAGAGGGTGTCCCGGGAACGGGCTGGTAGAGCCACGGGGTCCTTGGATGACGACGGCGTGGCGGTTGGCTGCGTCCCCTATCCTCCTCGGCACCAGAGAGTCACTGCGCACCAGAGGGGTCCTCGCTGACACCGCGGAGTCTCCACTGTTTTCTTTTTTCACTTTTCACTAGGTCTGCACTTTGTCGCGCAAAGTTCGGTGCCGCACTACACGCGTAAACTCTGCTACTCGGTGAGTCGTAGGCTGACTAGCTCCGTATCGTTTCGCGGTACGCGACAGAATGGCGTCTCCGTTGATCCTCCCTGTCCGTGAAGGCGCTCCGGCGCCACCTCGGGGCCCGATGCTGGGGGGTGATCCGTGGAAGGAGGGAGAAGTGTGACAGTCGCGCGACCCGCGCATACCGGTTTCTCCTTCGGAGAGGGAGAGAGAGAGATACTTGATCGAGCAAATCGGCTCGGCTTCCATTTGCGGAGAGAAAGAAAGGAAAGTCCCGGCGTCACTCGGTTCCGTCTGTGGGGAAGGGACTCCCGACGGCGACTGACGAGAGGAGCGACGGCGGGGAGGTATGAACATCCATGAAGCGTATCCCCGGTACGGCGGGCGAGAGCAGCGGCGAATAGGGGGAAGGATTCCCACGGAACGCTCGCCCCGGTTGGAGTTACCGGCTCGATCTGTGACTACGTCACAGCGTAATTTAGAAAAAAATTACAATATTTATGTTACCAACAAAAATATCTACTATCTACACGCATTCGTTATTTTCAAAAGTCGATAAGCAAATTATTACAAAAATGTAAAATATGGTAATAAATTTAGCAGATTATTTTTATGTACACAATTCATAAATGCTTCACGTTTCAACTATTTGTTAGTTTCGCATCATCTTTTACAGCAAGGAGGTGGTCGAGTGATTACGGCTCGAAGTTGTTGTGCAGGAGACCAGGGTTCGATTCTCGGTCGATGCAAATTTTTTTTTTCATTAAATGTATGAACTGGGATTATTTTTGGATTTAAATATATTGCCATGCATTAAAATTTTTAATACATTTCAATCCTTTTCAATACTTTTAAGATCAAATAGCGCATTCAAATGTATTGTAATGCATTCAAAATTTTCAATACATTTCAATGCATTTCCGATTGCTGGGATTCTATCATGCAACCAATTTTGGTATTAAACTAATGCATAACCATATTTCTGGTTACGGGTTTAGGCCATAAATACAGAACATTTTGTTTAATAAAGCTTGGTTGTGTTTAAACCTGTGAGAAGCAGCTTTGAAAATTTTGTTAAATTGGGCTCCGACAATACAAGATTTCAAGTTGATGGCATAGACGTGTAAAATTAATGCTTTAATGCATGCTTTTTTAAAAGTACACTAATAATTTAGACTTTAAATAGGATTTTAGATGTCTTTCAAAATATCGGAACATCTTTCTAAAACTATTCCCAAACTAAATGAGGTAAATTAGCTTACTCTATGAATATGAAGTGTTGAGTCAACGGAGCCTATAATTTCCCAACATTTTCATAACGATCTTTCACTATGTTAAACACAACCAATCTTTGCGAAACTAAATTTTCTGTATTTATTACCTTGAAACGTAACCAGAAACATGGTTAGTCTTTAATGTATCTGGAAATTTGGCTGGGTGGACAAATAAAATAATTTCCAAAAATGATACTTTTTAAGCTAATCGATGAGAACAGTTTTATTCTCTCATCCAGCCAATTTGTTAATTAAACTAACGTCTAATTATATTTAGTTCAATGAGACTCGCAGCATTTTCAGTTTGATCAGGATTAGCTATTTAACCCTTTGGACTGAAATTTAAGTCTAACGAATTTAGAGTGAAGGTTTCAGATCTGAAATCGTTCATTGGTGTTGAAACACCAATATGAAAACAACGTTTTAAATTTGAAATTTTTCATCAGTGATGAAATAACAATTGAGACAAGGTTTTATATTTGAAAACTTTCATCGGTAATAAAATAACAGCTGAAAAAAGGGTTTTATATCTAAAATCTTCCATCGATAGTAAGACTCTCATCCGTAGAAAGTTGTAGATCTCAAATGTTCCGCTGATGGTGAAATTCTCATCAGCTGAAGATTTTAGATCTAAATTATCCATTGGTGGTAAATCTGTAATCGAAATAAGGTTACAGATCTGAAATCTTCAATCGATGGTCAAACGTTAATCAATGCCATTTATTTATTTATTTATTTTATTACACACCATATCATCTGTTATAATATATTAAAAATTCTTAAAATTTAATAAAAGTTCTTTAAATTTAATAAAGACTTTCTAAAATTTAATAAAATTTCCTTAAATTTAATAACGCATCATGAAAAGTGTTTAAGGACTGTAATGAAACACTTTTTTGTAACATTTTTTCTAACTTGAGGAAATTTGCAGCAAAATGATTGGTTGAATTTATCATTCAAAAGTTCAAAAAGTTTGAACAAAATAATAAGAAGTCTCCTATTCCTATTCTATTCCTATTCCTAGCACAGATGTTTGAAACGTTTAAAGTTTTAAACGCGAGCAAAACAAGCCTTCAATTGTTCTATCAAGTTCGCCCGATACTTGACAGCCGTCAGAAGTGAGCGTAACCAAATGTAGAGAAATAAAGTTAAGAAATAGTAAAATAATCGAGCTCAAAAGTAATCTGGCATTACTGATATTGTTGCAAAATAATGTATCAAGAATTTACAGACCAGTCCCGATGCTCGCAATTGCATACGCTGCCCGCCACGGCCATCAGAAACTTACTGATGCGATTTTTATGATGTTAGGCAACATCAAATCACGTGCATTTTTTATATTATTTTAAATGGACAATTTGAAAAATTTTAAGACCAGTCTCGATGTCCGCACTTGCATAGACTGCCCTCCAGGGCCCGCTGAAGAATACTTTTGCGATTTTGATGACGTTAGGTAACATCAAATCGGGTGCATATTTTATATTATTTTGAATGGACAATTTGAAACATTTTAAGACCAGTCTCGATGTCCGCACTTGAATAGACTGACATTTAAAATAATATCAAAAATGCACGCGATTTGATGTTCCCTAACATCATCAAAATGATCGCTGAGTAATCATGGATTTTTGTGCTGGGCGATCTATTGAAGTGCGACCGATGACACGTCATAAAAATCGTTAAAAAATGCATTAAAAATAATATCAAAAATGCACGTGATTTGATGTTGCCTAACGTCATCAAAATCGCATAAGTAGTCTTTAGCGGGCCCTGGATGTCAGTCTATACAAGTGCGGACATTGAGACTGGTCTTAAAATGTTTCAAATTGTCCTTTAAAAATAAGATAAAAAAGCACGCGATTTGATGTTGCCTAACGTCATCAAAATGGCCGCTAAGTAATCATCGATTTTCGTGCAGGACAATCTATTGAATTGCGAACGACGACACAGGTCTTAAAAATCGTTAAAACATTCGTTAAAAATAATATCCAAATGCACGCGATTTGATGTTGCCTGAAGTCATAAAAATCGCATAAGTAGTTTTCAGCGGGCCCTGGAGGGCAGTCTATTCTAGTGCGGACATCGAAACTGGTCTTAAAATTTGTCAATTGTCCAATTAAAATAATATCAAAAATGCACGCGATTTGATGTTGCCTAACGTCATAAAAATCGCATAAGTACTCTTCAGCGGGCCCTGGAGGGCAGTCTATTCAAGTGCGGACATCGAGACTGGTCTTAAAATGTATCAAACTACCCATTTAAAATAATATCAAAAATGCACGCAATTTGATGTTGCCTAACGTCATCAAAATGACCGTTGAGTAATCATCGATTTTCGTGCTGGGCGATCTATTGAAGTGCGACCGACGACACGTCTTAAAAATCGTTAAATATTCATTAACAACAATATCAAAAATGCACGCGATTTGATGTTGCCTGACGTCATAAAAATCGCATAAGTAGTCTTCAGCGGGCCCTGGAGGGCGGTCTATTCTAGTGCGGACATCGAAACTGGTCTTAAAATTTTTCAATTGTCCAATTAAAATAATATCAAAAATGCACGCGATTTGATGTTGCCTAACGTCATAAAAATCGCATAAGTACTCTTCAGCGGGCCCTGGAGATCAGCCTATTCAAGTGCGGACATCGAGACTGGTCTTAAAATGTTTCAAACTGTCCAGTTAAAATAATATCAAAAATGCACGCGATATGATGTTGCCTAACGTCATCAAAATGACCGCTGAGTAATCATTGATTTTCGTGCAGGGCGATCTATTGAAGTGCGAGCGACGATACAGGTCTTAAAAATCGTTAAAAAATTCATTAAAAATAATATCCACATGCACGCTATTGGATGTTGCCTAACGTCATCAAAATCGCATAAGTAGTCTTCAGCGGGCCCTGGAGGTCAGTCTATTCAAGTACGGACATCGAAACCGGTCTTAAAATGTATCAAACTACCCATTTAAAATAATATCAAAAATGCACGCAATTTGATGTTGCCTAACGTCATCAAAATCGCATAAGTATTCTTCAGCGGGCCCTGGAGGTCAGTCTATTCAAGTGCGGACATCGAGACCGGTCTTAAAATGTATCAAACTACCCATTTAAAATAATATCAAAAATGCACGCAATTTGATGTTGCCTAACGTCATCAAAATGATCGCTGAGTAATCATCGATTTTCGTGCTGGGCGATCTATTGAAGTGCGACCGACGACACGTCTTAAAAATCGTTAAATATTCATTAAAAACAATATCAAAAATGCACGCGATTTGATGTTGCCTAACGTCATAAAAATCGCATAAGTAGACTTCAGCGGGTCCTCGATGTCAGTCTATTCAAGTGCGGACATCGAAACTGGTCTTAAAATGTTTCAAATTGTCCAATTAAAATAATATCAAAAATGCAGGCGATTTGATGTTGCCTAACGTCATAAAAATCGCATAAGTACTCTTCAGCGGGCCCTGGAGGGCAGTCTATTCAAGTGCGGACATCGAGACTGGTCTTAAAATGTTTCAAATTGTCCAATTAAAATAATATCAAAAATGCAGGCGATTTGATGTTGCCTAACGTCATAAAAATCGCATAAGTACTCTTCAGCGGGCCCTGGAGGGCAGTCTATTCAAGTGCGGACATCGAGACTGGTCTTAAAATGTTTCAAATTGTCCATTTAAAATAATAACAAAAATGCACGCGATTTGATGTTGCCTAACGTCATCAAAATCGCATAAGTAGTCTTTAGCGGGTGCTGGAGGTCAGTCTTTTCAAGTGCGGACATTGAGACTGGTCTTAAAATGTTTCAAATTGTCCTTTAAATATAATATAAAAAAGCACGAGATTTGATGTTGCCTAACGTCATCACAATGGCCGCTGAGTGATGATCGATTTTCGTGCAGGGCAATCTATTGAAGTGCGAGCGACGACACAGGTCTTAAAAATCGTTAATAAATTCGTTAAATATATTATCCAAATGCACGCGATTGGATGTTGCCTAACGTCATCAAAATCGCATAAGTAGTCTTCAGCGGGCCCTCGATGTCAGTCTATACAAGTGCGGATATCGAGACTGGTCTTAAAATGTTTCAAATTATCCATTTAAAATAATATAAAAAATGCACGCAATTTGATGTTGCCTAACGTCATAAAAAGCGCATAAGTAGACTTCGGCGGGCCCTCGATGTCAGTCTATACAAGTGCGGATATCGAGACTGGTCTTAAAATGTTTCAAATTATCCATTTGAAATAATATCAAAAATGCACGCAATTTGATGTTGCCTAACGTCATCAAAATGACCGCTGAGTAATCATCGATTTTCGTGCTGGGCGATCTATTGAAGTGCGAGCGACGACACAGGTCTTAAAAATCGTTAAAAAATTCGTTAAAAATAATATCCAAATGCACGCGATTAGATGTTGCCTAACGTCATCAAAATCGCATAAGTAGTCTTCAGCGAGCCCTGGAGGTCAGTCTATTCAAGTGCGGACATCGAGACCGGTCTTAAAATGTTTCAAATTATCCATTTAAATTAATATCAAAAATGCACGCAAATTGATGTTGCCTAACCTCATCAAAATTACCGCTGAGTAATCATCGATTTTCTTGCTGGGCGATCTATTGAAGTGCGACCGACGACACGTCTTAAAAATCGTTATATATTCATTAAAAACAATATCAAATATGTACGCGATTTGATGTTGCCTGAAGTCATAAAAATCGCATAAGTAGTCTTCAGCGGGCCCTGGAGGGCAGTCTATTCTAGTGGGGGCATCGAGAGTGGTCTTAAAATGTTTCAAACTGTCCAGTTAAAATAATATCAAAAATGCACGCGATTTGATGTTGCCTAACGTCATCAAAATCGCATAAGTAGTCTTCAGCGGGCCCTGGAGGTCAGTCTATTCAAGTACGGACATCGAAACCGGTCTTAAAATGTTTCAATTTATCCATTTAAAATAATATCAAAAATGCACGCAATTTGATGTTGCCTAACGTCATCAAAATGACCGCTGAGTAATCATCGATTTTCGTGCTGGGCGATCTATTCAAGTGCGACCGACGACACTTCTTAAAAATCGTTAAATAATCATTAAAAACAATATCAAAAATGCACGCGATTTGATGTTGCCTAACGTCATCAAAATCGCATAAGTATTCTTCAGCGTGCCCTGGAGGTCAGTGTATTCAAGTGCAGACATCGAGACTGGTCTTAAAATGTTTCAAATTATCCATTTAAATTAATATTAAAAATGCACGCGATTTGATGTCGCCTAACGTCATCAAAATGACCGCTGAGTAATCATCGATTTTCGTGTAGGACGATCTATTGAAGTGCGAGCGACGACACAGGTCTTAAAAATCGTTAAAAAATTCATTAAAAATAATATCCAAATGCACGCTATTGGATGTTGCCTAACGTCATCAAAATCGCATAAGTATTCTTCAGCGGGCCCTGGAGGTCAGTGTATTCAAGTGCGGACATCGAGACTGGTCTTAAAATGTTTCAAATTATCCATTTAAAATAATATCAAAAATGCACGCGATTTGATGTTGCCTAACGTCATCAAAATGACCGCTGAGTAATCATCGATTTTCGTGCAGGGCGATCTATTGAAGTGCGAGCGACGACACAGGTCTTAAAAATCGTTAAAAAATTCATTAAAAATAATATCAAAAATGCACGCGATTTGATGTTGCCTAACGTCATCAAAATCGCATAAGTATTCTTCAGCGGGCCCTGGAGGTCAGTCTATTCAAGTGCGGACATCGAGACTGGTCTTAAAATGTTTCAAATTGTCCATTTAAAGTAATATCAAAAATGCACGCGATTTGATGTTGCCTAACGTCATCAAAATGACCGCTGAGTAATCATCGATTTTCGTGCAAGGCAATCTAATCAAGTCCGAGCGACGACACAGGTCTTAAAAATCGTTAAAAAATTCGTTAAAAATAATATCCAAATGCACGCGATTGGATGTTGCCTAACGTCATCAAAATCGCATAAGTAGTCTTCAGCGGGCCCTGGAGGTCAGTCTATTCAAGTGCGGACATCGAAACCGGTCTTAATATGTTTCAATTTATCCATTTAAAATAATATCAAAAATGCACGCAATTTGATGTTGCCTAACGTCATAAACAGCGCATAAGTAGACTTCGGCGGGCCCTCGATGTCAGTCTATACAAGTGCGTATATCGAGACTGGTCTTATAATGTTTCAAATTATCCATTTGAAATAATATCAAAAATGCACGCGATTTGATGTTGCCTAACGTCATCAAAATGACCGCTGAGTAATCATCGATTTTCGTGCTGGGCGATCTATTGAAGTGCGAGCGACGACACAGGTCTTAAAAATCGTTAAAAAATTCGTTAAAAATAATATCCAAATGCACGCGATTAGATGTTGCCTAACGTCATCAAAATCGCATAAGTAGTCTTAAGCGGGCCCTGGAGGTCAGTCTATTCAAGTACGGACATCGAAACCGGTCTTAAAATGTTGCAATTTATCCATTTAAAATAATATCAAAAATGCACGCAATTTGATGTTGCCTAACGTCATCAAAATGATCGCTGAGTAATCATCGATTTTCGTGCTGGGCGATCTATTGAAGTGCGACCGACGACACGTCTTAAAAATCGTTAAATATTCATTAAAAACAATATCAAAAATGCAGGCGATTTGATGTTGCCTAACGTCATAAAAATCGCATAAGTACTCTTCAGCGGGCCCTGGAGGGCAGTGTATTCAAGTGCGGACATCGAGACTGGTCTTAAAATGTTTCAAATTATCCATTTAAAATAATATAAAAAATGCACGCAATTTGATGTTGCCTAACGTCATAAAAAGCGCATAAGTAGACTTCGGCGGGCCCTGGAGGGCAGTCTATTCTAGTGCCGACATCGAGACTGGTCTTAAAATGTTTCAAATTGTCCATTTAAAATAATATAAAAAATGCACGCAAATTGATGTTGCCTAACGTCATCAAAATGACCGCTGAGTAATCATCAGCGGGCCGTGGAGGGCGATCTATTGAAGTGCGGACATCGACGACAGGTCTTAAAACTCGTTAAAAAATGCATTAAAAATAATATCAAAAATGCACGCGATTTGATGGTACCTGACGTCATAAAAATAGCATAAGTAGTCTTCAGCGGGCCCTGGAGGTCAGTCTTTTCAAGTGCGGACATTGAGACTGGTCTTAAAATGTTTCAAATTGTCCTTTAAATATAATATAAAAAAGCACGAGATTTGATGTTGCCTAACGTCTTCAAAATGGCCGCTGAGTGATCATCGATTTTCGTGCAGGGCAATCTATTGAAGTGCGAGCGACGACACAGGTCTTAAAATCGTTAAAAAATTTCGTTAAAAATAATATCAAAAATGCAGGCGATTTGATGTTGCCTAACGTCATAAAAATCGCATAAGTACTCTTCAGCGGGCTCTGGAGAGCAGTCTATTGAAGTGCGGATATCGAGACTGGTCTTAAAACGTTTCAATTTGTCCATTTAAAACAATATCAAAAATGCATGCGATTTGATGTTGCCTAGCGTCATCAAAATGACCGTTGAGTAATCATCGATTTTCGTGTAGGGCGATCTATTAAAGTGCGAGCGACGACACAGGTCTTAAAACTCGTTAAAAAATGCATTAAAAATAATATCAAAAATGCACGCGATTTGATGGTACCTGACGTCATAAAAATAGCTTAAGTAGTCTTCAGCGGTCCCTGGAGGGCAGTCTATTCTAGTGCCGACATCGAGACTGGTCTTAAAATGTTTCAAATTATCCATTTAAATTAATATTAAAAATGCACGCGATTTGATGTCGCCTAACTTCATCAAAATGACCGCTGAGTAATCATCGATTTTCGTGTAGGACGATCTATTGAAGTGCGAGCGACGACACAGGTCTAAAAAATCGTTAAATATTCATTAAAAACAATATCAAAAATGCAGGCGATTTGATGTTGCCTAACGGCATAAAAATCGCATAAGTACTCTTCAGCGGGCCCTGGAGGGCAGTGTATTCAAGTGCGGACATCGAGACTGGTCTTAAAATGTTTCAAATTGTCCTTTAAATATAATATAAAAAAGCACGAGATTTGATGTTGCCTAACGTCTTCAAAATGGCCGCTGAGTGATCATCGATTTTCGTGCAGGGCAATCTATTGAAGTGCGAGCGACGACACAGGTCTTAAAATCGTTAAAAAATTTCGTTAAAAATCATTTCAAAAATGCCCGCGATTTGATGTCGCCAAACGTCTTCAAAATCACCGCTGAGTAATCATCGATTTTCGTGTAGGGCGATCTATTGAAGCGCGAGCGACGACACAGGTCTTAAAACTCGTTAAAAAATGCATTAAAAATAATATCAAAAATGCACGCGATTTGATGGTACCTGACGTCATAAAATTCGCATAAGTATTCATCAGCGGGCCCTGGAGGTCAGTCTATTCAAGTGCCGACATCGAGACTGGTCTTAAAATGTTTCAAATTGTCCATTTAAAATAATATCAAAAATGCACGCGATATGATGTTGCCTAACGTCATCAAAATGACCGCTGAGTAATCATTGATTTTCGTGCAGGGCGATCTATTGAAGTGCGAGCGACGATACAGGTCTTAAAAATCGTTAAAAAATTCATTAAAAATAATATCCAAATGCACGCTATTGGATGTTGCCTAACGTCATCAAAATCGCATAAGTAGTCTTCAGCGGGCCCTGGAGGTCAGTCTATTCAAGTGCGGACATCGAGACCGGTCTTAAAATGTTTCAAATTATTCATTTAAAATAATATAAAAAATGCACGCAAATTGATGTTGCCTAACGTCACCAAAATTACCGCTGAGTAATCATCGATTTTCGTACTGGGCTATCTATTCAAGTGCGACCGACGACACTTCTAAAAAATCGTTAAATATTCATTAAAAACAATATAAAAAATGCACGCGATTTGATGTTGCCTAACGTCATCAAAATCGCATAAGTAGTCGTCAGCGGGCCCTGTAGGTCGGTCTATTCAAGTGCGGACATCGAGAATCGTCTTAAAATGTTGCAAATATTCCATTTAAAATAATATCAAAAATGCACGCGATTTGATGTTGCCTTACGTCATCAAAATCGCATAAGTAGTCTTTAGCGGGTCCTGGAGGTCAGTCTATTCAATTGCGGACTTTAAGACTGGTCTTAAAATGTTTCAAATTGTCCTTTTAAAATAATATCAAAAATGCACGCGATTTGATGTAGCCTAACGTCATCAAAATCGCATAAGTAGTCTTTAGCGGGCCCTGGAGGTCAGTCTATACAAGTGCGGACATTGAGACTGGTCTTAACATGTTTCAAATTGTCCTTTAAATATAAAATAAAAATGCACGCGATTTGATGTTGCCTAACGTCATCAAAATGGCCGCTGAGTGATCATCGATTTTCGTGCAGGGCAATCTATTGATGTGCGAGCGACGACACAGGTCTTAAAAATCGTTAAAAAATTCGTTAAAAATAATATCCAAATGCACGCGATTGGATGTTGCCTAACGTCATCAAAATCGCATAAGTAGTCTTCAGCGGGCCCTGGAGGTCAGTCTATTCAAGTGCGGACATCGAAACCGGTCTTAATATGTTTCAATTTATCCATTTAAAATAATATCAAAAATGCACGCGATTTGATGTTGCCTGACGTCATCAAAATGACCGCTGAGTAATCATCGATTTTTGTGCTGGGCGATCTATTGAAGTGCGACCGACGACACGTCATAAAAATCGTTAAAAAATGCATTAAAAATAATATCAAAAATGCACGTGATTTGATGTTGCCTAACGTCATCAAAATCGCATAAGTAGTTTTCAGCGGGCCCCGGAGGGCAGTCTATTCTAGTGGGGGCATCGAGACTGGACTTAAAATGTTTCAAACTGTCCAGTTAAAATAATATCAAAAATGCACGCGATATGATGTTGCCTAACGTCATCAAAATGACCGCTGAGTAATCATTGATTTTCGTGCAGGGCGATCTATTGAAGTGAGTAATCATCGATTTTCGTGCAGGGCGATCTATTGAAGTGCGAGCGACGACACAGGTCTTAAAAATCGTTAAAAAATTCATTAAAAATAAAATCCAAATGCACGCGATTTGATGTTGCCTGAAGTCATAAAAATCGCATAAGTAGTCTTCAGCGGGCCCTGGAGGTCAGTCTATTCAAGTGCGGACATCGAAACCGGTCTTAAAATGTTTCAATTTATCCATTTAAAATAATATCAAAAATGCACGCAATTTGATGTTGCCTAACGTCATCAAAATGATCGCTGAGTAATCATCGGTTTTCGTGCAGGGCGATCTATTGAAGTGCGAGCGACGACACAGGTCTTAAAAATCATTTAAAAATTTCATTAAAAATCATATCAAAAATGCACGCGATTTGATGTTGCCTGACGTCATCAAAATCGGATAAGTAGTCTTTAGCCTGGAGGTCAGTCTATTCAAGTGCGAGCGACGAGACTGGTCTTAAAATGTTTCAAAAATTCCTTTAAAATAATATCAAAAATGCACGCGATTTGATGTTGCCTAACGTCATCAAAATCGCAATAAGTAGTCTTTAGCGGGCCCTGGAGGTCAGTCTATACAAGTGCGGACATCGAGACTGGTCTTAAAATGTTTCAAATTGTCCATTAAATATAATATCAAAAATGCACGCGATTTGATGTTGCCTAACGTCATCAAAATGGCCGCTGAGTAATCATCGATTTTCGTGCAGGGCAATCTATTGATGTGCGAGCGACGACACAGGTCTTAAAAATCGTTAAAAAATTCATTAAAAATAATATCCAAATGCACGCTATTGGATGTTGCCTAACGTCATCAAAATCGCATAAGTAGTCTTCAGCGGGCCCTGGAGGTCAGTCTATTCAAGTACGGACATCGAGACCGGTCTTAAAATGTTTCAATTTATCCATTTAAAATAATATCAAAAATGCACGCAATTTGATGTTGCCTAACGTCATCAAAATGACCGCTGAGTAATCATCGATTTTCGTGCTGGGCGATCTATTGAAGTGCGACCGACGACACGTCTTAAAAATCGTTAAAAAATTCGTTAAAAATAATATCCAAATGCACGCGATTGGATGTTGCCTAACGTCATCAAAATCGCATAAGTAGTTTCCAGCGGGCCCCGGAGGGCAGTCTATTCTAGTGGGGGCATCGAGACTGGACTTAAAATGTTTCAAACTGTCCAGTTAAAATAATATCAAAAATGCACGCGATTTGATGTTGCCTAACGTCATCAAAATGGCCGCTGAGTGATCATCGATTTTCGTGCAGGGCAATCTATTGAAGTGCGAGCGACGAAACAGGTCTTAAAATCGTTAAAAAATTCGTTAAAAATAATATCCAAATGCACGCGATTGGATGTTGCCTAACTTCATCAAACTCGCATAAGTAGTCTTCAGCGGGCCCTGGAGGTCAGTCTATTCAAGTGCGGACATCGAAACCGGTTTTAAAATGTTTCAATTTATCCATTTAAAATAATATCAAAAATGCACGCGATTTGATGTCGCCTAACGTCTTCAAAATGACCGCTGAGTAATCTTCGATTTTCGTGTAGGGCGGTCTATTGAAGTGCGAGCGACGACACAGGTCTTAAAAATCGTTAAAAAATTCATTAAAAATAATATCAAAAATGCACGCGATTTGATGTTGCCTAACGTCATCAAAATCGCATAAGTATTCTTCAGCGGGCCCTGGAGGTCAGTCTATTCAAGTGCGGACATCGAGACTGGTCTTAAAATGTTTCAAATTGTCCATTTAAAATAATATAAAAAATGCACGCGATTTGATGTTGCCTAACGTCATCAAAATGACCGCTGAGTAATCATCGATTTTCGTGCAGGGCGATCTATTGAAGTGCGAGCGACGACACAGGTCTTAAAAATCGTTAAAAAATTCATTAAAAATAATATCAAAAATGCACGCGATTTGATGTTGCCTAACGTCATCAAAATCGCATAAGTAGTCTTCAGCGGGCCCTGGAGGGCAGTCTATTCAAGTGCGGACATCGAGACTGGTCTTAAAATGTTTCAAATTGTCCATTTAAAATAATATCAAAAATGCACGCGATTTGATGTTGCCTAACGTCATCAAAATGACCGCTGAGTAATCATCGATTTTCGTGCAGGGCGATCTATTGAAGTGCGAGCGACGACACAGGTCTTAAAAATCGTTAAAAAATTCATTAAAAATAATATCAAAAATGCACGCGATTTGATGTTGCCTAACGTCATCAAAATCGCATAAGTAGTCTTCAGCGGGCCCTGGAGGTCAGTCTATTCAAGTGCGGACATCGAGACTGGTCTTAAAATGTTTCAAATTGTCCATTTAAAATAATACCAAAAATGCACGCGATTTGATGTTGCCTAACGTCATCAAAATCGCATAAGTAATCTTCGGGCCTGGGCGATCTATTGAAGTGCGAACGACGAGACTGGTCTTAAAATGTTTCAAATTGTCCATTAAAAATAATATCAAAAATGCACGCGATTTGATGTTGCTTAACGTCATCAAAATGACCGCTGAGTAATCATCGATTTTCGTGCAGGGCGATCTATTGAAGTGCGAGCGACGACACAGGTCTTAAAAATCGTTAAAAAATTCATTAAAAATAATATCAAAAATGCACGCGATTTGATGTTGCCTAACGTCATCAAAATCGCATAAGTAGTCTTTAGCGGGTCCTGGAGGTCAGTCTATTCAATTGCGGACTTTAAGACTGGTCTTAAAATGTTTCAAATTGTCCATTTAAAATAATATCAAAAATGCACGCGATTTGATGTTGCCTAACGTCATCAAAATCGCATAAGTAGTCTTCAGCGGGCCCTGGAGGGCAGTCTATTCTAGTGCCGACATCGAGACTGGTCTTAAAATGTTTCAAATTGTCCATTTAAAATAATATAAAAAATGCACGCAAATTGATGTTGCCTAACGTCATCAAAATGACCGCTGAGTAATCATCGATTTTCGTGCTGGGCGATCTATTGAAGTGCGACCGACGACACGTCTTAAAAATCAATAAATATTCATTAAAACAATATCAAAAATGCACGCGATTTGATGTTGCCTAGCGTCATCAAAATGACCGCTGAGTAATCATTGATTTTCGTGCAGGGCGATCTATTGAAGTGCGAGCGACGATACAGGTCTTAAAAATCGTTAAAAAATTCATTAAAAATAATATCCAAATGCACGCTATTGGATGTTGCCTAACGTCATTAAAATCGCATAAGTAGTCTTCAGCGGGCCGTGTAGGTCAGTCTATTCAAGTGCTGACATCGAGACTGGTCTTAAAATGTTTCAAATTGTCCATTTAAAATTATATCAAAAATGCACGCGATTTGATGTTGCCTAACGTCATCAAAATGACCGCTGAGTAATCATCGATTTTCGTGCAGGGCGATCTATTGAAGTGCGAGCGACGACACAGGTCCTAAAAATCGTTAAAAAATTCATTAAAAATAATATCAAAAATGCACGCGATTTGATGTTGCCTAACGTCATCAAAATCGCATAAGTATTCTTCAGCGTGCCCTGGAGATCAGTCTATTCAAGTGCAGACATTGAGACTGGTCTTAAAATGTTTCAAATTGTCCTTTAAATATAATATAAAAAAGCACGAGATTTGATGTTGCCTAACGTCATCAAAATGGCCGCTGAGTGATCATCGATTTTCGTGCAGGGCAATATATTGAAGTGCGTCTTAAAATGTTTCAAATTATCCATTTAAAATAATATAAAAAATGCACGCAATTTGATGTTGCCTAACGTCATAAAAAGCGCATAAGTAGACTTCGGCGGGCCCTCGATGTCAGTCTATACAAGTGCGGATATCGAGACTGGTCTTAAAATGTTTCAAATTATCCATTTGAAATAATATCAAAAATGCACGCGATTTGATGTTGCCTAATGTCATCAAAATCGCATAAGTAGTCTTCAGCTGGCCTTGGAGGTCAGGCTATTCAAGTGCGCATATCGAGGCTAGTCTTAAAATGTTTCAAATTGTCTATTTAAAATAATATCAAAAATGCACTCGATCTGATGTTGCCTAACGTCATCAAAATCGCATAAGTAGTCTTCAGCGGACCCTAGATGTCAGTCTATGCAAGTGCGGACAGCGAGACTGGTCTTAAAATGTTTCAAATTATCCATTTAAAATAATATCAAAAATGGACGCGATTTGATGTTGCCTAACGTCATCAAATTGGCCGCCGAGTAATCATCGATTTTCGTGCAGGGCGATCTATTGAAGTACGAGTGACGACACAGTTCTTCTGAATCGTTAAAAAATTCATTAAAAATAATATAAAAAATGCACGCGATTTGATGTTGCCTAACGTCATAAAAATCGCATAAGTAGTCTTCAGCGGGCCCTGGAGGTCAGTCTATTCAAGTGCGGACATCGAGACTGGTCTTAAAATGTTTCAAATTGTCCATTTAAAATAATATCAAAAAAGCACGCGATTTAATGTTGCCTAACGTCATCAAAATGACCGCTGGGTAATCATCGATTTTAGTGCAGAGCGATCTATTGAAGTGCGAGCGACGACACAGGTCTTAAAAATCGTTAAAAAATTCATTAAAAATCATATAAAAAATGCACGCGATTTGATGTTGCCTATCGTCATCAAAATCGCATAAGTAGTATTCAGCGGGCCCTGGAGGTCAGTCTATTCAAGTGCCGACATCGAGACTGATCTTAAAATGTTTCAAATTGTCCATTTAAAATAATATCAAAAATGCACGCGATATGATGTTGCCTAACGTCACCAAAATTACCGCTGAGTAATCATCGATTTTCGTACTGGGCTATCTATTCAAGTGCGACCGACGACACTTCTTAAAAATAGTTAAATATTCATTAAAAACAATATAAAAAATGTACGCGATTTGATGTTGCCTAACGTCATCAAAATGGCCGCTGAGTGATCATCGATTTTCGTGCAGGGCAATCTATTGAAGTGCGAGCGACGACACAGGTCTTAAAAATCGTTAAAAAATTCGTTAAAAATAATATCCAAATGCACGCGATTTGATGCTGCCTAACGTCATCAAAATCGCATAAGTATACTTCAGCGTGCCCTGGAGGTCAGTCTATTCAAGTGCGGACATTGAGACTGGTCTTAAAGTTTTTCGAATTGTCCTTTAAATATAATATAAAAAAGCACGTGATTTGATGTTGCCTAACGTCATCAAAATGACCGCTGAGTAATCATCGATTTTCGTGTAGGGCGATCTATTGAAGCGCGAGCGACGACACAGGTCTTAAAACTCGTTAAAAAATTCGTTAAAAATAATATCCAAAATTAAAATAATATAAAAAAGCACGCGATTTGATGTTGCCTAACGTCATCAAAATCTCATATGAAGAATCATGGATTTTCTTGAAGGCCGGCTTGTTGAGTGCGAACAACGACACAGGTCTTAAAATGTGTCAAATATTCCATTAAAAATAATATCAAAAATGCACGCGATTTGATGTTGCCTAACGTCATCAAAATCGCATAAGTAATCTTCAGCGGGCCCTGGAGGTCAGTCTATTCAAGTGCGGACATCGAGACTGGTCTTAAAATGTTTCAAATTGTCCATTTAAAATAATATCAAAAATGCACGCGATTTGATGTTGCCTAACGTCATCAAAGTGACCGCTGAGTAATCATCGATTTTCGTGCAGGGCGATCTATTGAAGTGCGAGCGACGACACAGGTCTTAAAAATTGTTAAAAATTTCATTAAAAATAAAATAAAAAATGCACGCGATTGGATGTTACTTAACGTCATCAAAATCGCATAAGTAGTCTTCAGCGGGCCCTGGATGTCAGTCTATTCAAGTGCGGACATCGAGACTGGTCTTAAAATGTTTCAAATTGTCCATTTAAAATAATATCAAAAATGCACGCGATTGGACGTTGCCTAACGTCATCAAAATCGCTAAAGTAATCTTAAGCGGGCCCTGGAGGGCAGTCTATTCAAGTGCGGACATCGAGACTGGTCTTAAAATGTTTCAAATTATCCATTTAAAATAATATAAAAAATGCACGCGATTTGATGTTGCCTAACGTCATCAAAATCGCATGAGTAGTCTTCAGCGGGCCCTGGAGGGCAGTCTTTTCAAGTGCTGACATCGAGACTGGTATTAAAATGTTTCAAAATGTCCATTTAAAATAATATCAAAAATTCACGCGATTTGACGTTGCCTAACGTCATCAAAATGACCGCTGAGTAATCATCGATTTTCGTGTAGGGCCATCTATTGAAGTGCGAGCGACGACACAGGTCTTATAAATCTTTAAAAAATGCATTAAAAATAGTATCAAAAATGCACGCGATTTGATGTTGCCTAACGTCATCAAAATCGCATAACCAGTCTTCAGCGGGCCCCGGAGGGCAGTCTATTCAAATGGGGAGATCGAGATTTGTCTTAAAATGTTTCAAATTGTCCATTTAAAATTATATAAAAAATGAACGCGATTTGATGTTGCCTAACGTCATCAAAATGACCGCTGAGTAATCATCGATTTTCGTACAGGGCGATCTATTGAAGTGCGAGCGACGACACAGGTCTTAACAATTTTTAAAAAATTCATTAAAAATAATATCAAAAATGCACGCGATTTAATGTTGCCTAACGTCATCAAAATCGCATAAGTAGTCTTCAGCGGGCCCTGGAGATCAGTCTATTCAAGTGCGGACATTGAGACTGGTCTTAGAATGTTGCAAATTGTCCATTTAAAATAATATCAAAAATGCACGCGATTTGATGTTGCCTAACGTCATCAAAATGACCGCTGAGTAATCATCGATTTTCGTGCAGGGCGATCTATTGAAGTGCGAGCGACGACACAGGTCTTAAAAATCGTTAAAAAATTCATTAAAAATAATATCAAAAATGCACGCGATTTGATGTTGCCTAACGTCATCAAAATCGCATAAGTAGTCTTCAGCGGGCCCTGGAGGTCAGTCAATTCAAGTGCGGACAGCGAGACTGGTCTCAAAATGTTTCAAATTATCCATTTAAAATAATATCAAAAATGGACGCGATTTGATGTGGCCTAACGTCATCAAATTGACCGCTGAGTAATCATCGATTTTCGTGCAGGGCGATCTATTGAAGTGCGAGCGACGACACAGGTCTTCTAAATCGTTAAAAAATTCATTAAAACTAATATCGAAAATGCACGCGATTTGATGTTGCCTAACGTCAGCATAATCGCATAAGTAGTCTTCGCGGGCCCTGGAGGGCAGTCTATTCAAGTGCGGACATCGAGACTGGTCTTAAAATGTTTCAAATTGTCCATTTAAAATAATATCAAAAATGCACGCGATTTGATGTTGCCTAACGTCATCAAAATCGCTGAGTAATCATCGATTTCGTGCTGGGCGATCTATTGAAGTGCGAGCGACGACTGGTCTTAAAAATGTTTAAATATTCATTAAAATAATATCAAAAATGCACGCAATTTGATGTTGCCTAACTTCATCAAAATGACCGCTGAGTAATTATCGATTTTCGTGCAGGGCGATCTGTAGAAGTGCGAGGGACGACACAGGTATTGAAAATCGTAAAAAAATTCATTAAAAATAATATAAAAAATGCACGCGATTTGATGTTGCCTAACGTCATAAAAATCGCATAAGTAGTCTTCAGCGGACCCTGGAGGGCAGTCTATTCAAGTGCGGACAACGAGACTGGTTTTAAAATGTTTCAAATTGTCCATTTAAAATAATATCAAAAATGCACGCGATTTGATGTTGCTTTACGTCATAAAAATCGCATAAGTAGTCTTCAGCGGACCCTGAAGGTCAGTCTATTCAAGTGCGGACATCGAGACTGATCTAAAAATGTTTCAAATTGTCCATTTAAAATAATATCAAAAATGCACGCGATAAGATGTTGCCTAACGTCATCAAAATTACCGCTGAGTAATCATCGATTTTCGTGCTGGGCGATCTATTGAAGTGCGACCGACGACAGGTCTTAAAAATCGTTATATATTCATTAAAAACAATATCAAATATGTACGCGATTTGATGTTGCCTGAAGTCATAAAAATCGCATAAGTGATCTTCGATTTTCGTGCAGGGCAATTTATTGAAGTGCGAACATCGACACAGGTCTTAAAAATTGTTAAATTATTCATTAAAAATAATATCTAAAATGCACGCGATTTGATGTTGCCTAACGACATAAAAATCGCATAAGTAGTCTTCAGCGGGCCCTGGAGGTCAGTTTATTCAAGTGCGGACATCGAGACTGGTCTTAAATTGTTTCAAATTGTCCATTTAAAATAATATCAAAAATGCACGCGATTTCATGTTGCCTAACGTCATCAAAATGACTGCTGAGTAATCATCGATTTTCGTGCAGGGCGATCTATTGAAGTGCGAGCGACGACACACGTCTTAAAAATCGTTAAAAAATGCATTAAAAATAATATCAAAAATGCACGCGATTTGATGTTGCCTAACGTCATAAAGATCGCATAAGTAGTCTTCAACGGGCCCTTGAGCTCCGTCTATTTAAGTGCGGTCATCGAGACTGGTCTTAAAATGTTTCAAATTGTCCATTTAGAATAATATAAAAAATGCACGCGATCTGATGTTGCCTAACGTCATCAAAATGACCGCTGAGTAATCATCGATTTTCGTACAGGGCGTTCTATTGAAGTGCGAGCGACGACACGGGTCTTAAAAATCGTTAAAAAATTCATTAAAAATAATATCAAAAATGCACGCGATTTGATGTTGCCTAACGTCATCAAAATCGCATAAGTAGTCTTCAGCGGGCCCTGGAGGGCAGTCTATTCAAGTGCGGATATCGAGACTGGTCTTAAAATGTTTCAAATTGTCTATTTAAAATAATATCAAAAATGCACGCGATTTGATGTTGCCTAACGTCATCAAAATCGCATAAGTAATCTTCAGCGGGCCCTGGAGGGCAGTCTATTCAAGTGCGGACATCGAGACTGGTCTTAAAATGTTTCAAATTGTCCATTTAAAATAATATCAAAAATGCACGCGATTTGATGTTGCCTAACGTCATCAAAATCGCATAAGTAGTCTTCAGCGGGCCCTGGAGGTCAGTCTATTCAAGTGCGGACATCGAGACTGGTCTTAAAATGTTTTAAATTGTCCATTTAAAATAATATCAAAAATGCACGCGATTTGATGTTGCCTAACGTCATCAAAATGACCGCTGAGTAATCATCGATTTTCGTGTAGGGCCATCTATTGAAGTGCGAGCGACGACACAGGTCTTATAAATCGTTAAAAAATTCATTAAAAATAGTATAAAAAATGAACGCGATTTGATGTTGCCTAACGTAACCAAAATCGCATTAGTAGTCTTCAGCGGCCCCTGAGGTCAGTCTATTCAAGTGCGGAGATCGAGACTGGTCTTAAAATGTTTAAAATTGTCCATTTAAAATAATATAAAAAATGCACGCGATTTGATGTTGCCTAACGTCATCAAAATGACCGCTGAGTAATCATCGATTTTCGTGCAGGGCGATCTATTGAAGTGCGAGCGACGACACAGGTCTTAAAAATCGTTAAAAAATTCATTAAAAATAATATCAAAAATGCACGCGATTTGATGTTGCCTAACGTCATCAAAATCGCATAAGTAGTCTTCAGCGGGCCCTGGAGGTCAGTCTATTCAAGTGCGGACATCGAGAATGGTCTTAAAATGTTTCAAATTGTCCATTTAAAATAATATCAAAAATGCAAGCGATTTGATGTTGCCCAACGTCATGAAAATGGCATAAGTAGTCTTCGGGCCCTGGGCAGTCTATTCAAGTGCGACCGACGAGACTGGTCTTAAAATTTTTCAAATTGTTCATTAAAAATAATATCAAAAGTGCACGCGATTTGATGTTGCCTAACGTCATCAAAATGACCGCTGAGTAATCATCGATTTTCGTGCAGGGCGATCTATTGAAGTGCGAGCGACGACACAGGTCTTAAAAATCGTTAAAAAAATCATTAAAAATAATATAAAAAATGCACCCGATTTGATGTTGCCTAACGTCATCAAAATCACATAAGTAGTCTTCAGCCGGCCCTGGAGGTCAGTCTATTCAAGTGCGGACATCGAGACAGGTCTTAAACTGTTTCAAATTGTCCATTTAAAATAATATCAAAAATGCACACGATTTGATGTTGCCTAACGTCATCAAAATGACCGCTGAGTAATCATCGATTTTCGTGCAGGGCGATATATTGAAGTGCGACCGATGACACAGGACTTTAAAATAGTTAAAAAATTCATTAAAAATAATATCAAAAATGCACGCGATTTGATGTTGCCTAACGTCATCAAAATCGCATAAGTAATCGACGATTTTCGTGCCGGGCGATCTAATGAAGTGCGAGCGACGACACAGGTCTTAAAAATCGTTAAAAAATTCATTAAAAATAATATCAAAAATGCACGCGATTTGATGTTGCCTAACGTCATAAAAATCGCATAAGTAGACTTCAGCGGGTCCTCGATGTCAGTCTTTTCAAGTGCGGACATTGAGACTGGTCTTAAAATGTTTCAAATTGTCCTTTAAATATAATATAAAAAAGCACGAGATTTGATGTTGGTGAACATCATCAAAATGACCGTTGAGTAATAATCGATTTTCGTGCTGGGCGATCTATTGAAGTGCGACCGACGACACGTCTTAAAAATCGTTAAAATATTCATTAAAAATAATATAAAAAATGCACGCGATTTGATGTTGCCTAACGTCTTAAAAATCGCATAAGTAGTCTTCGACGGGACCTGGAGGTCAGTCTATTCAAGTGCGGACATCGAGACTGGTCTTCAAATGTTTAAAATTGTCCATTTAAAATAATATTAAAATGGCACGCGATTTGATGTTGCCTAACGTCATAAAAATCACATAAGTAATCTTCAGCGGGCCCTGGAGGTCAGTCTATTCAAGTGCGGACATCGAGACTGGTCTTAAAATATTTCAAATTGTCCATTTAAAATAATATTAAAAATGCACGCGATTTGATGTTGCCTAACGTCATCAAAATCGCATAAGTAGTCTTCAGCGGGCCCTGGAGGGCAGTCTATTCAAGTGCGGACATCGAGACTGGTCTTAAAATGTTTCAAATTGTCCATTTAAAATAATATCAAAAATGCACGCGATTTGATGTTGCCTAACGTCATCAAAATGACCACTGAGTAATCATCGATTTTCGTGCAGGGCGATCTATTGAAGTGCGAGCGACGACACAGGTCTTAAAAATCGTTAAAAAATTCATTAAAAATAATATCAAAAATGCACGCGATTTGATGTTGCCTAACGTCATCAAAATCGCATAAGTAGTCTTCAGCGGGCCCTGGAGGTCAGTCTATTCAAGTGCGGACTTCGAGACTGGTCTTAAAATGTTTCAAATTGTCCATTTAAAATAATATCAAAAATGAACGCGATTTGATGTTGCCTAACGTCATCAAAATGACCGCTGAGTAATCATCGATTTTCGTGCAGGGCGATCTATTGAAGTGCGAGCGACGACACAGGTCTTAAAAATCGTTAAAAAATTCATTAAAAATAATATCAAAAATGCACGCGATTTGATGTTGCCTAACGTCATCAAAATCGCATAAGTAGTCTTCAGCGGGCCCTGGAGCTCAGTCTATTCAAGTGCCGACATCAAGACTGGTCTTGAAATGTTTCAAATTGTCCATTTAGACTAATATAAAAAATGCACGCGATTTGATGTTACCTAACGTCATCAAAATGACCGCTGAGTAATCATCGCTTTTCGTGCAGGGCGATCTTTTGAAGTGCGAGCGACGACACAGGTCCTAAAAATCGTTAAAAAATTCATTAAAAATAATATCAAAATGCACGCGATTTGATGTTGCCTAACGTCATCAAAATCGCATAACTATTCTTCAGCGGGCACAGGAGGTCAGTCTATTCAATTGCGGACATCGAGACTGGTCTTAAAATGTTTCAAATTGTCCATTTAGAATAATATCAAAAATGCACGCGATTTGATGTTGCCTAACGTCATCAAAATGACCGCTGAGTAATCATCGATTTTCGTGCAGGGCGATCTATTGAAGTGCGAGCGACGACACAGGTCTTAAAAATCGTTAAAAAATTCATTAAAAATAATATAAAAAATGCACGCGATTTGATGTTGCCTAACGTCATCAAAATCGCATAAGTAGTCTTCAGCGGGCCCTGGAGGTCAGTCTATTCAAGTGCGGACATCGAGAGTGGTCTTAAAATGTTTCAAATTGTCCATTTAAAATAATATCAAAAATGCACGCAATTTTATGTTGCCTAACGTCATCAAAATGACCGCTGAGTAATTATCGATTTTCGTGTAGGGCGATCTGTAGAAGTGCGAGGGACGACACAGGTCTTAAAAATCGTAAAAAAATTCGTTAAAAATAATATAAAAAATGCACGCGATTTGATGTTGCCTAACGTCATCAAAATCGCATAAGTAGTCTTCAGTGGGCCCTGGAGGGCAGTCTATTCAAGTGCGGATATCGAGACTGGTCTTAAAATGTTTCAAATTGTCTATTTAAAATAATATCAAAAACGCACGCGATCTGATGTTGCATAACGTCATCAAAATGACCGCTGAGTAATCATCGGTTTTCGTGCAGGGCGATCTATTGAAGTGCGAGCGACGACACAGGTCTTAAAAATCATTTAAAAATTTCATTAAAAATCATATCAAAAATGCACGCGATTTGATGTTGCCTGACGTCATCAAAATGACCGCTGAGTAATCATCGATTTTCGTGCTGGGCGATCTATTGAAGTGCGACCGACGAGACTGGTCTTAAAATGTTTCAAATTGTCATTAAAATAATATCAAAAATGCACGCGATTTGATGTTGCCTAACGTCATCAAAATCGCATAAGTAATCTTCAGCGGCCCTGGAGGGCGGTCTATTGAAGTGCGGACATCAACACTGGTCTTAAAATGTTTTAAATTGTCCATTATAAATAAAATAAAAAATGCACGCGATTTGATGTTGCCTAACGTCATAAAAATCGCATAAGTACTCTTCAGCGGGCCCTGGAGGGCAGTCTATTCAAGTGCCGACATCGAGACTGGTCTTAAAATGTTTCAAATTGTCAATTTAAAATAATATCAAAAATGCACGCGATATGATGTTGCCTAACGTCATCAAAATGACCGCTGAGTAATCATCGATTTTCGTGCTGGGCGATCTATTGAAGTGCGAGCGACGACACAGGTCTTAAAAATCGTTAAAAAATTCATTAAAAATAATATCAAAAATGCACGCGATTTGATGTTGCCTAACGTCATCAAGATCGCATGAGTAGTCCTCACGGTTTTCGTGCAGGGCAATCTATTGAAGTGCGAGCAACGACACAGATCTTAAATTTTGTTAAAAAATTCATTAAAAATAATATCAAAAATGCACGCGATTTGATGTTGCCTAACGTCTTAAAAATCGTATTAGTAGTCTTCAGCGGGCCCTGAAGGACAGACTATTCTAGTACGGACATCGAGACTGGTCTTAAAATGTTTCAAATTGTCCATTTAATATAACATCAAAAATGCACCCGAATTGATGTTGCCTAACGTCATCAAAATGACCGCTGAGTAATCATCGATTTTCGTTCAGGGCTATCTATTGAAGTGCGAGCGTCGACACAGGACTTACAAATCGTTAAAAAATCCATTTAAAATAATATCAAAAATGCACGCGATTTGATGTTGCCTAACGTCATCAAAATCGCATAAGTAGTCTTCGATTTTCGTGGAGGGCAGTCTATTCAAGTGCGAGCGACGAGACTGGTCTTAAAATGTTTCAAATTATCCATTAAAATAATATAAAAAATGCACGCGATTTGATGTTGCCTAACTTCATCAAAATCGCATAAGTATTCTTCAGCGAGCCCTGGAGGTCAGTCTATTCAAGTGCGGAAATCGAGACTTGTCTTAAAATGTTTCAAATTGTCCATTTAAAATAATATCAAAAATGCACTCGATTTGATGTTGCCTAACGACCTCAGAATCGCATAAGTAGTCTTCAGCGGGCCCTGGAGGTCAGTCTATTCAAGTGCGGACATCGAGACTGGTCTTAAAATGTTTCAAATTGTCCATTAAAAATAATATCAAAAATGCACGCGATTTGATGTTGCCTAACGTCATCAAAGTGACCGCTGAGTAATCATCGATTTTCGTGCAGGGCGATCTATTGAAGTGCGAGCGACGACACAGGTCTTAAAAATCGTTTAATGTTCATTAAAAATAATATAAAAATGCACGCGATTTGATGTTGCCTAACGTCATCAAAATCGCATAAGTAGTCTTCAGCGGGCCCTGGAGGTCAGTCTATTCAAGTGCGGACATCGAGACTGGTCTTAAAATGTTTCAAATGGTCCATTTAAAATAATATCAAAAATGCACGCGATTTGATGTTGCCTAACGTCATCAAAATGACCGCTGAGTAATCATCGATTTTCGTGCAGGGCGATCTATTGAAGTGCGAGCGACGACACAGGTCTTAAAAATCGTTAAAAAATTCATTAAAAATAATATCAAAAATGCACGCGATTTGATGTTGCCTAACGTCATCAAAATCGCATAAGTAGTCTTCAGCGGGCCCTGGAGGTCAGTCTATTCAAGTGCGGACATCGAGACTGGTCTTAAAATGTTTCAAATTGTCCATTTAAAATAATATCAAAAATGCACGCGATTTGATGTTGCCTAACGTCATCAAAATGACCGCTGAGTAATCATCGATTTTCGTGCAGGGCGATCTATTGAAGTGCGAGCGACGACACAGGTCTTAAAAATCGTTAAAAAATTCGTTGAAAATAATATCCAAATGCACGCGATTGGATGTTGCCTAACGTCATCAAAATCGCATAAGTAGTCTTCAGCGGGCCCTGGAGGTCAGCCTATTCAAGTACAGACATCGAGACTGGTCTTAAAATGTTTCAAATTATCCATTTAAATTAATATCAAAAATGCACGCGATTTGATGTTGCCTAACGTCATCAAAATGACCGCTGAGTAATCATCGATTTTCGTGCTGGGCGATCTATTCAAGTGCGACCGACGACACTTCTTAAAAATCGTTAAATAATCATTAAAAACAATATCAAAAATGCACGCGATTTGATGTTGCCTAACGTCATCAAAATGGCCGCTGAGTGATCATCGATTTTCGTGCAGGGCAATCTATTGAAGTGCGAGCGACGACACAGGTCTTAAAAATCGTTAAAAAATTCGTTAAAAATAATATCCAAATGCACGCGATCGGATGTTGCCTAACGTCATCAAAATCGCATAAGTAGTCTTCAGCGTGCCCTGGAGGTCAGTCTATTCAAGTGCAGACATCGAGACTGGTCTTAAAATGTTTCAAATTATCCATTTAAATTAATATTAAAAATGCACGCGATTGAATGTTGCCTAACGTCATCAAAATGACCGCTGAGTAATCATCGATTTTCGTGCGAGGCGATATATTGAAGTGCGACCGACGACACCGGTCTTAAAAATCGTTAAAATATACATTTAAAACAATATCAAAAATGCACGCAATTTGATGTTGTCTAACGTCATCAAAATGACCGCTGAGTAATCATCGATTTTCGTGCTGGGCGATCTATTGAAGTGCGAGCGACGACACAGGTCTTAAAAATCGTTAAAAAATTCGTTAAAAATAATATCCAAATGCACGCGATTAGATGTTGCCTAACGTCATAAAAATCGCATAAGTACTCTTCAGCGGGCCCTGGAGGGCAGTGTATTCAAGTGCGGACATCGAGACTGGTCTTAAAATGTTTCAAATTATCCATTTAAAATAATATCAAAAATGCACGCGATTTGATGTTGCATAACGTCATCAAAATGACCGCTGAGTAATCATTGATTTTCGTGCAGGGCGATCTGTTGAAGTGCGAGCGACGACACAGGTCTTAAAAATCGTTAAAAAATTCATTAAAAATAATATCAAAAATGCACGCGATTTGATGTTGCCTAACATCATCAAAATCGCATAAGTAGTCTTCAGCGGGCCCTGGAGGGCAGTCTATTCAAGTGCGGATATCGAGACTGGTCTTAAAATGTTTCAAATTGTCTATTTAAAATAATATCAAAAATGCACGCGATTTGATGTTGCCTAACGTCATCAAAATCGCATAAGTAATCTTCAGCGGGCCCTGGAGGTCAGTCTATTTAAATGCGGACATCGAGACTCGTCTTAAAATGTTTCAAATTGTCCATTTAAAATAATATCAAAAATGCACGCGATTTGATGTTGCCTAACGTCATCAAAATCGCATAAGTAGTCTCCAGCGGGCCCTGGAGGTCAGTCTATTCAAGTGCGGACATCGAGACTGGTCTTAAAATGTTTCAAATTGTCAATTTAAAATAATATCAAAAATGCACGCGATATGATGTTGCCTAACGTCATCAAAATGACCGCTGAGTAATCATCGATTTTCGTGCTGGGCGATCTATTGAAGTGCGAGCGACGACACAGGTCTTAAAAATCGTTAAAAAATTCGTTAAATATATTATCCAAATGCACGCGATTTGATGTTACCTGAAGTCATAAAAATCGCATAAGTAGTCTTCAGCGGGCCCTGGAGGGCAGTCTATTCTAGTGGGGGCATCGAGACTGGTCTTAAAATGTTTCAAACTGTCCAGTTAAAATAATATCAAAAATGCACGCGATTTGATGTTGCCTAACGTCATCAAAATCGCATAAGTATTCTTCAGCGGGCCCTGGAGGTCAGTCTATTCAAGTGCCGACATCGAGACTGGTCTTAAAATGTTTCAAATTGTCCATTTAAAATAATATCAAAAATGCACGCGATATGATGTTGCCTAACGTCATCAAAATTACCGCTGAGTAATCATTGATTTTCGTGTAAGGCGATATATTGAAGTGCGAGCGACGACACCGGTCTTAAAAATCGTTAAAAAATTCCTTAAAAATAATATCAAAAATGCACGCGATTTGATGTTGCCTAACGTCATAAAAATCACATATGTAGTCTTCAGCCGGCCCTGGAGGGCAGTCTATTCAAGTGCGGACATCGAGACTGGTCTTAAAATGTTTCCAATTGTCCATTAAAAATAATATAAAAAATACACGCGATTTGATGTTGCCTAACGTCATCAAAATGACCGCTGAGTAATCATCGATTTTCGTGCAGGGCGATCTATTGAAGTGCGAGCGACGACACAGGTCTTAAAAATCGTTAAAAAATTCATTAAAAATAATATCAAAAATGCACGCGATTTGATGTTGCCTAACGTCATCAAAATCGCATAAGTAGTCTTCAGCGGGCCCTGGAGGTCAGTCTATTCAAGTGCGGACATCGAGACTGGTCTTAAAATGTTTCAAATTGTCCATTTAAAATAATATCAAAAATGCACGCGATTTGATGTTGCCTAACGTCATAAAAATCGCATAAGTAGTCTTCAGCGGGCCCTGGAGGTCAGTCTATTCAAGTGCGGACATCGAGACTGGTCTTAAAATGTTTCAAATTGTCCATTTAAAATAATATCAAAAATGCACGCGATTTGATGTTACCTAAAGTCATCCAATTGACCGCTGAATAATCATCGATTTTCGTGCAGGGCGATCTATTAAACTGCGAGCGACGACACAGGTCTGCTAAATCGTTAAAAAATTCATTGAAAATAATATGCAAAATGCACGCGATTTCATGTTGCCTAACGTCATCAAAATTGCATAAGTAGTCTTCAGCGGACCCTGGAGGTCAGTCTATTCAAGTGCGGACATCGAGACTGGTCTCAAAATGTTTCAAATTATCCATTTAAAATAATATCAAAAATGCACGCGATTTGATGTTGCCTAACGTCATCAAAATACCGCTGAGTAATCATCGTTTCGTGGAGGGCGATCTATTCAAGTGCGACCGACGACACTTCTTAAAAATCGTTAAATAGTCATTAAAAACAATATCAAAAATGCACGCGATTTGATGTTGCCTAACGTCATCAAAATGGCCGCTGAGTGATCATCGATTTTCGTGCAGGGCAATCTATTGAAGTGCGAGCGACGACACAGGTCTTAAAAATCGTTAAAAAATTCGTTAAAAATAATATCCAAATGCACGCGATTGGATGTTGCCTTACGTCATCAAAATCGGATAAGTAGTCTTTAGCGGGCCCTGGAGGTCAGTCTATACAAGTGCGGATATCGAGACTGGTCTTAAAATGTTTCAAATTGTCCTTTTAAAATAATATCAAAAATGCACGCGATTTGATGTAGCCTAACGTCATCAAAATCGCATAAGTAGTCTTTAGCGGGCCCTGGAGGTCAGTCTATACAAGTGCGGACATTGAGACTGGTCTTAACATGTTTCAAATTGTCCTTTAAATATAAAATAAAAAAGCACGCGATTTGATGTTGCCTAACGTCATCAAAATGGCCGCTGAGTGATCATCGATTTTCGTGCAGGGCAATCTATTGAAGTGCGAGCGACGACACAGGTCTTAAAAATCGTTAAAAAATTCACGCGATTTGATGTTGCCTAACGTCATCAAAATCGCATAAGTAGTCTTCAGCGGGCCCTGGAGGTCAGTCTGTTCAAGTGCGGATATCGAGACCGGTCTTAAAATGTTTCAAATTATCCATTTAAAATAATATCAAAAATGCACGCGATTTGATGTTGCCTAACGTCATAAAAATCGCATAAGTACTCTTCAGCGGGCTCTGGAGGGCAGTTTATTCAAGTGCGGACATTGAGACTGGTCTTAAAATGTTTCAAATTGTCCATTTAAAATAATATCAAAAATGCACGCGATATGCTGTTGCCTAACGTCATCATAATGACCGCTGAGTAATCATCGATTTTCGTGCAAGGCGATCTATTGAAGTGCGAGTGACGACACAGGTCTTAAAAATCGTTAAAAAATTCGTTAAAAATAATATCCAAATGCACGCGATTGGATGTTGCCTAACGTCATCAAAATCGCATAAGTAGTCTTCAGCGGGCCCTGGAGGGCAGTATATTCTAGTGGGGGCATCGAGACTGGTCTTAAAATGTTTCAAACTGTCCAGTTAAAATAATATCAAAAATGCACGCGATTTGATGTTGCCTAACGTCATAAAAATCGCATAAGTATTCTTCAGCGTGCCCTGGAGATCAGTCTATTCAAGTGCAGACATCGAGACTGGTCTTAAAATGTTTCAAATTATCCATTTAAATTAATATTAAAAATGCACGCGATTTGATGTCGCCTAACGTCTTCAAAATGACCGCTGAGTAATCTTCGATTTTCGTGTAGGGCGATCTATTGAAGTGCGAGCGACGACACAGGTCTTAAAAATCGTTAAAAAATTCATTAAAAATAATATCAAAAATGCACGCGATTTGATGCTGCCTAACGTCATCAAAATCGCATAAGTATTCTTCAGCGTGCCCTGGAGGTCAGCCTATTCAAGTACAGACATCGAGACTGGTCTTAAAATGTTTCAAATTATCCATTTAAATTAATATTAAAAATGCACGCGATTTGATGTCGCCTAACGTCTTCAAAATGACCGCTGAGTAATCTTCGATTTTCGTGTAGGGCGATCTATTGAAGTGCGAGCGACGACACAGGTCTTAAAAATCGTTAAAAAATTCATTAAAAATAATATCAAAAATGCCCGCGATTTGATGTCGCCAAACGTCTTCAAAATGACCGCTGAGTAATCATCGATTTTCGTGTAGGGCGATCTATTGAAGCGCGAGCGACGACACAGGTCTTAAAACTCGTTAAAAAATGCATTAAAAATAATATCAAAAATGCACGCGATTTGATGGTACCTGACGTCATAAAAATCGCATAAGTAGTCTTCAGCGGGCCCTGGAGGGCAGTCTATTCTAGTGGGGGCATCGAGACTGGTCTTAAAATGTTTCAAACTGTCCAGTTAAAATAATATCAAAAATGCACGCGATATGATGTTGCCTAACGTCATCAAAATGACCGCTGAGTAATCATTGATTTTCGTGCAGGGCGATCTATTGAAGTGCGAGCGACGATACAGGTCTTAAAAATCGTTAAAAAATTCATTAAAAATAATATCCAAATGCACGCTATTGGATGTTGCCTAACGTCATCAAAATCGCATAAGTAGTCTTCAGCGGGCCCTGGAGGTCAGTCTATTCAAGTGCGGACATCGAGACCGGTCTTAAAATGTTTCAAATTATTCATTTAAAATAATATCAAAAATGCACGCAAATTGATGTTGCCTAACGTCACCAAAATTACCGCTGAGTAATCATCGATTTTCGTACTGGGCTATCTATTCAAGTGCGACCGACGACACTTCTTAAAAATCGTTAAATATTCATTAAAAACAATATAAAAAATGCACGCGATTTGATGTTGCCTAACGTCATCAAAATGGCCGCTGAGTGATCATCGATTTTCGTGCAGGGCAATCTATTGAAGTGCGAGCGACGACACAGGTCTTAAAAATCGTTAAAAAATTCGTTAAAAATAATATCCAAATGCACGCGATTGGATGTTGCCTAACGTCATCAAAATCGCATAAGTAGTCTTCAGCGGGCCCTGGAGGTCAGTCTATACAAGTGCGGACATTGAGACTGGTCTTAAAATGTTTCAAATTGTCCTTTTAAAACAATATCAAAAATGCACGCGATTTGATGTTGCCTAACGTCATCAAAATCGCATAACGTCTTCAAAATGACCGCTGAGTAATCTTCGATTTTCGTGTAGGGCGATCTATTGAAGTGCGAGCGACGACACAGGTCTTAAAAATCGTTAAAAAATTCATTAAAAATAATATCAAAAATGCATGCGATTTGATGTTGCCTAGCGTCATCAAAATGACCGCTGAGTAATCATCGATTTTCGTGTAAGGCGATCTATTGAAGTGCGAGCGACGACACAGGTCTTAAAAATCGTTAAAAAATTCGTTAAAAATAATATCCAAATGCACGCGATTGAATGTTGCCTAACGTCATAAAAATAGCATAAGTTGTCTTCAGCGGGCCCTGGAGGGCAGTCTATTCTAGTGGGGGCATCGAGACAGGTCTTAAAATGTTTCAAATTGGTCATTTAAAACAATATCAAAAATGCATGCGATTTGATGTTGCCTAACGTCATCAAAATGACCGCTGAGTAATCATCGATTTTCGTGCTGGGCGATCTATTCAAGTGCGACCGACGACACTTCTTAAAAATCGTTAAATAATCATTAAAAACAATATCAAAAATGCACGCGTTTTGATGTTACCTAACGTCTTCAAAATGGCTGCTGAGTAATCATCGATTTTCGTGCAGGACAATCTATTGAAGTGCGAGCGACGACACAGGCCTTCAAAATCGTTAAAAAATTCGTTAAAAATAATATCCAAAATTAAATAATATAAAAAATGCACGCGATTTGATGTTGCCTAACGTCTTCAAAATGACCGCTGAGTAATCATCGATTTTCGTGCTGGGCGATCTATTGAAGTGCGACCGACGACACGTCTTAAAAATCAATAAATATTCATTAAAACAATATCAAAAATGCACGGGATTTGATGTTGCCTAACGTCATCAAAATCGCATCAGTAGTCTTCAGCGGACCCTGGAGGGCAGTCTATTTAAGTGCGGATATCGAGACTGGTCTTAAAATGTTTCAAACTTTCCAGTTAAAATAATATCAAAAATGCACGCGATTTGATGTTGCCTAACGTCATAAAAATCGCATAAGTACTCTTCAGCGGGCCCTGGAGGGCAGTCTATTCAAGTGCGGACATCGAGACTGGTCTTAAAATGTTTCAAATTGTCCAATTAAAATAATATCAAAAATGCAGGCGATTTGATGTTGCCTAACGTCATAAAAATCGCATAAGTACTCTTCAGCGGGCCCTGGAGGGCAGTCTATTCAAGTACGGACATCGAGACTGGTCTTAAAATGTTTCAAATTATCCATTTGAAATAATATCAAAAATGCACGCAATTTGATGTTGCCTAACGTCATCAAAATGACCGTTGAGTAATCATCGATTTTCGTGCTGGGCGATCTATTGAAGTGCGAGCGACGACACAGGTCTTAAAAATCGTTAAAAAATTCGTTAAATATATTATCCAAATGCACGCGATTGTATGTTGCCTAACGTCATCACACTCGCATAAGTAGTCTTCAGCGGGCTCTCGATGTCAGTCTATACAAGTGCGTATATCGAGACTGGTCTTAAAATGTTTCAAATTATCCATTTGAAATAATATCAAAAATGCACGCGATTTGATGTTGCCTAACGTCATTAAAATGGCCGCTGAGTGATCATCGATTTTCGTGCAGGGCAATCTATTGAAGTGCGAGCGACGACACAGGTCTTAAAAATCGTTAAAAAATTCGTTAAAAATAATATCCAAATGCACGCGATTGGATGTTGCCTAACGTCATCAAAATCGCATAAGTAGTCTTCAGCGGGCCCTGGAGGGCAGTATATTCTAGTGGGGGCATCGGGACTGGTCTTAAAATGTTTCCAACTGTCCAGTTAAAATAATATCAAAAATGCACGCGATTTGATGTTGCCTAACGTCATCAAAATGACCGCTGAGTAATCTTCGATTTTCGTGTAGGGCGATCTATTGAAGTGCGAGCGACGACACAGGTCTTAAAAATCGTTAAAAAATGCATTAAAAATAATATCCAAAATGCACGCGATTTGATGTTACCTGAAGTCATAAAAATCGCATAAGTTGTCTTCAGCGGGCCCTGGAGGGCAGTCTATTCTAGTGGGGGCATCGAGACTGGTCTTAAAATGTTTCAAATTGGTCATTTAAAACAATATCAAAAATGCATGCGATTTGATGTTGCCCAGCGTCATCAAAATGACCGCTGAGTAATCATCGATTTTCGTGTAAGGCGATCTATTGAAGTGCGAGCGACGACACAGGTCTTAAAAATCGTTAAAAAATTCATTAAAAATAATATCAAAAATGCACGCGATTTGATGTTGCCTAACGTCATAAAAATCGCATAAGTAGACTTCAGCGGGTCCTCGATGTCAGTCTATTCAAGTGCGGACATCGAAACTGGTCTTAAAATGTTTCAAATTGTCCAATTAAAATAATATCAAAAATGCAGGCGATTTGAAGTTGCCTAACGTCATAAAAATCGCATAAGTACTCTTCAGCGGGCCCTGGAGGTCAGTCTTTTCAAGTGCGGACATTGAGACTGGTCTTAAAATGTTTCAAATTGTCCTTTAAATATAATATAAAAAAGCACGAGATTTGATGTTGCCTAACGTCATCAAAATGGCCGCTGTGTGATCATCGATTTTCGTGCAGCGCAATCTATTGAAGTGCGAGCGACGATACAGGTCTTAAAAATCGTTAAAAAATTCGTTAAAAATAATATCCAAATGCACGCGATTGGATGTTGCCTAACGTCATCAACATCGCATAAGTAGTCTTCAGCGGCCCTGGAGGTCAGTCTATTCAAGTGCGGACATCGAGACCGGTCTTAAAATGTTTCAAATTGTCCTTTTAAAATAATATAAAAAATGCACGCGATTTGATGTAGCCTAACGTCATCAAAATGACCGCTGAGTAATCTTCGATTTTCGTGTAGGGCGATCTATTGAAGTGCGAGCGACGACACAGGTCTTAAAAATCGTTAAAAAATTCATTAAAAATAATATCAAAAATGCACGCGATTTGATGCTGCCTAACGTCATCCAAATCGCATAAGTATTCTTCAGCGTGCCCTGGAGGTCAGCCTATTCAAGTACAGACATCGAGACTGGTCTTAAAATGTTTCAAATTGTCCATTAAAAACAATATCAAAAATGCACGCGATTTGATGTTGCCTAACGTCATCAAAATGGCCGCTGAGTGATCATCGATTTTCGTGCAGGGCAATCTATTGAAGTGCGAGCGACGACACAGGTCTTAAAAATCGTTAAAAAATTCGTTAAAAATAATATCCAAATGCACGCGATCGGATGTTGCCTAACGTCATCAAAATCGCATAAGTAGTCTTCAGCGTGCCCTGGAGGTCAGTCTATTCAAGTGCAGACATCGAGACTGGTCTTAAAATGTTTCAAATTATCCATTTAAATTAATATTAAAAATGCACGCGATTTGATGTCGCCTAACGTCTTCAAAATGACCGCTGAGTAATCTTCGATTTTCGTGTAGGGCGATCTATTGAAGTGCGAGCGACGACACAGGTCTTAAAAATCGTTAAAAAATTCATTAAAAATAATATCAAAAATGCACGCGATTTGATGCTGCCTAACGTCATCCAAATCGCATAAGTATTCTTCAGCGTGCCCTGGAGGTCAGCCTATTCAAGTACAGACATCGAGACTGGTCTTAAAATATTTCAAATTGTCCTTTTAAAATAATATAAAAAATGCACGCGATTTGATGTAGCCTAACGTCATCAAAATGACCGCTGAGTAATCATCGATTTTCGTGCTGGGCGATCTATTCAAGTGCGACCGACGACATAGGTCTTAAAAATTGTTAAAAAATTCATTAAAAATAATATAAAAAATGCACGCGATTTGATTTTGACTATCATCATAAAAACCGCACAAGTAGTCTTCAGCGGGCCCTCGATGTCAGTCTATTCAAGTGCGGACATCGAAACTGGTCTTAAAATGTTTCAAATTGTCCAATTAAAATAATATCAAAAATGCAGGCGATTTGATGTTGCCTAACGTCATAAAAATCGCATAAGTACTCTTCAGCGGGCCCTGGAGGGCAGTCTATTCAAGTGCGGACATCGAGACTGGTCTTAAAATGTTTCAAATTGTCCATTTAAAATAATAACAAAAATGCACGCGATTTGATGTTGCCTTACGTCATCAAAATCGCATAAGTAGTGTTTAGCGGGCCCTGGAGGTCAGTCTTTTCAAGTGCGGACATCGAGACTGGTCTTAAAATGTTTCAAATTGTCCATTTAAAATAATGACAAAAATGCACGCGATTTGATGTTGCCTAACGTCATCAAAATCGCATAAGTAGTCTTTAGCGGGCCCTGGAGGTCAGTCTTTTCAAGTGCGGACATTGAGACTGGTCTTAAAATGTTTCAAATTGTCCTTTAAATATAATATAAAAAAGCACGAGATTTGATGTTGCCTAACGTCATCAAAATGGCCGCTGAGTGATCATCGATTTTCGTGCAGGGCAATCTATTGAAGTGCGAGCAACGACACAGGTCTTAAAAATCGTTAAAAAATTCGTTAAATATATTATCCAAATGCACGCGATTGGATGTTGCTTAACGTCATCAAAATCGCATAAGTAGTCTTCAGCGGGCCCTCGATGTCAGTATATGCAAGTGCGGATATCGAGACTGGTCTTAAAATGTTTCAAATTATCCATTTAAAATAATATAAACAATGCACGCAATTTGATGTTGCCTAACATCATCAAAATCGCATAAGTAGTCTTCAGCGGGCCCTCGATGTCAGTCTATACAAGTGCGGATATCGAGACTGGTCTTAAAATGTTTCAAATTATCCATTTAAAATAATATAAAAAATGCACGCAATTTGATGTTGCCTAACGTCATCAAAATGACCGTTGAGTAATCATCGATTTTCGTGCTGGGCGATCTATTGAAGTGCGACCGACGACACGTCTTAAAAATCGTTAAATATTCATTAAAAACAATATAAAAAATGCACGCGATTTGATGTTGCCTGACGTCATAAAAATCGCATAAGTAGTCTTCAGCGGGCCCTGGAGGGCGGTCTATTCTAGTGGGGACATCGAGACTAGTCTTAAAATGTTTCAAATTGTCCAATTAAAATAATATCAAAAATGCAGGCGATTTGATGTTGCCTAACGTCATAAAAATCGCATAAGTACTCTTCAGCGGGCTCTGGAGAGCAGTCTATTGAAGTGCGGATATCGAGACTGGTCTTAAAATGTTTCAATTTGTCCATTTAAAACAATATCAAAAATGCATGCGATTTGATGTTGCCTAGCGTCATCAAAATGACCGCTGAGTAATCATTGATTTTCGTGCAGGGCGATCTATTGAAGTGCGAGCGACGATACAGGTCTTAAAAATCGTTAAAAAATTCATTAAAAATAATATCCAAATGCACGCTATTGGATGTTGCCTAACGTCATCAAAATCGCATAAGTAGTCTTCAGCGGGCCCTGGAGGTCAGTCTATTCAAGTACGGACATCGAGACCGGTCTTAAAATGTTTCAAATTATCCATTTAAAATAATATCAAAAATGCAGGCGATTTGATGTTGCCTAACGTCATAAAAATCGCATAAGTACTCTTCAGCGGGCCCTGGAGGGCAGTCTATTCAAGTGCAGACATCGAAACCGGTCTTAAAATGTTTCAATTTATCCATTTAAAATAATATCAAAAATGCACGCAATTTGATGTTGCCTAACGTCATCAAAATGACCGCTGAGTAATCATCGATTTTCGTGCTGGGCGATCTATACAAGTGCGACCGACGACACTTCTTAAAAATCGTTAAATAATCATTAAAAACAATATAAAAAATGCACGCGATTTGATGTTGCCTAACGTCATCAAAATGGCCGCTGAGTGATCATCGATTTTCGTGCAGGGCAATCTATTGAAGTGCGAGCGACGACACAGGTCTTAAAAATCGTTAAAAAATTCGTTAAAAATAATATCCAACTGCACGCGATTGGATGTTGCCTAACGTCATCAAAATCGCATAAGTAGTCTTCAGCGGGCCCTGGAGCGCAGTATATTCTAGTGGGGGCATCGAGACTGGTCTTAAAATGTTTCAAACAGTCCAGTTAAAATAATATCAAAAATGCACGTGATATGCTGTTGCCTAACGTCATCATAATGACCGTTGAGTAATCATCGATTTTCGTGCAAGGAGATCAATTGAAGTGCGAGCGACGACACAGGTCTTAAAAATCGTAAAAAAATTCGTTAAAAATAATATCCAAATGCACGCGATTGAATGTTGCCTAACGTCATCAAAATGGCCGCTGCGTAATCATCGATTTTCGTGCAGGGCAATTTATTGAAGTGCGAGCGACGACACAGGTCTTAAAAATCGTTAAAAAATTTGTTAAAAATAATATCCAAAATTAAAATAATATCAAAAACGCACACGATTTGATGTTGCCTAACGTCATCAAAATGACCGCTGAGTAATCATCGATTTTCGTGCTGGGCGATCTATTGAAGTGCGACCGACGACACGTCTTAAAAATCAATAAATATTCATTAAAACAATATCAAAAATGCACGGGATTTGATGTTGCCTAACGTCATCAAAATCGCATCAGTAGTCTTCAGCGGACCCTGGAGGGCAGTCTATTTAAGTGCGGATATCGAGACTGGTCTTAAAATGTTTCAAATTGTCCAATTAAAATAATATCAAAAATGCACGCGATTTGATGTTGCCTAACGTCATCAAAATGGCCGCTGAGTGATCATCGATTTTCGTGCAGGGCAATCTATTGAAGTGCGAGCGACGACACAGGTCTTAAAAATCGTTAAAAAATTCGTTAAAAATAATATCCAAATGCACGCGATTGGATGTTGCCTAACGTCATAAAAATCGCATAAGTACTCTTCAGCGGGCCCTGGAGGGCAGTCTATTCAAGTGCGGACATCGAGACTGGTCTTAAAATGTTTCAAATTATCCATTTAAAATAATATCAAAAATGCACGCGATTTGATGTTGCCTAACGTCATCAAAATCGCATAAGTAGTTTTCAGCGGGCCCCGGAGGGCAGTCTATTCAAGTGCGAGCGACGACACAGGTCTTAAAATGTTTCAAATTATCCATTTAAAATAATATCAAAATGCACGCGATTTGATGTTGCCTAACGTCATCAAAATCGCTGAGTAATCATCCGGGCTGGGCGATCTATACAACTGCGACCGACAACACTTCTTAAAAATCGTTAAATAGTCATTAAAAACAATATCAAAAATGCACGCGATTTGATGTTGCCTAACGTCATCAAAATGGCCGCTGAGTGATCATCGATTTTCGTGCAGGGCAATCTATTGAAGTGCGAGCGACGACACAGGTCTTAAAAATCGTTAAAAAATTCGTTAAAAATAATATCCAAATGCACGCGATTGGATGTTGCCTAACGTCATCAAAATCGCATAAGTAGTCTTCAGCGGGCCCTGGAGGGCAGTATATTCTAGTGGGGGCATCGAGACTGGTCTTAAAATGTTTCAAACTGTCCAGTTAAAATAATATCAAAAATGCACGCGATTTGATGTTGCCTAACGTCATCAAAATGACCGCTGAGTAATCATCGATTTTCGTGCTGGGCTATCTATTGAAGTGCGACCGACGACACAGGTTTTAAAAATCGTTAAAAAATTCGTTAAAAATAATATCCAAATGCACGCGATTGGATGTTGCCTAACGTCATCAAAATCGCATAAGTAATCATCGATTTTCGTGCAGGACAATCTATTGAAGTGCGAGCGACGACACAGGCCTTCAAAATCGTTAAAAAATTCGTTAAAAATAATATCCAAAATTAAATAATATCAAAAATGCACGCAATTTGATGTTGCCTAACGTCATCAAAATGACCGTTGAGTAATCATCGATTTTCGTGCTGGGCGATCTATTGAAGTGCGACCGACGACACGTCTTAAAAATCGTTAAATATTCATTAACAACAATATCAAAAATGCACGCGATTTGATGTTGCCTGACGTCATAAAAATCGCATAAGTAGTCTTCAGCGGGCCCTGGAGGTCAGTCTTTTCAAGTGCGGACATTGAGACTGGTCTTAAAATGTTTCAAATTGGTCATTTAAAACAATATCAAAAATGCATGCGATTTGATGTTGCCCAGCGTCATCAAAATGACCGCTGAGTAATCATCGATTTTCGTGTAAGGCGATCTATTGAAGTGCGAGCGACGACACAGGTCTTAAAAATCGTTAAAAAATTCGTTAAATATATTATCCAAATGCACGCGATTTGATGTTGCCTAACGTCATAAAAATCGCATAAGTACTCTTCAGCGGGCCCTGGAGGGCAGTCTATTCATGTGCGGACATCGAGACTGGTCTTAAAATGTTTCAAATTGTCCAATTAAAATAATATCAAAAATGCGGGCGATTTGATGTTGCCTAACGTCATAAAAATCGCATAAGTACTCTTCAGCGGGCCCTGGAGGGCAGTCTATTCAAGTGCGGACATTGAGACTGGTCTTAAAATGTTTCAAATTATCCATTTAAATTAATATTAAAAATGCACGCAATTTGATGTTGCCTAACGTCATCAAAATGACGGCTGAGTAATCATCGATTTTCGTGCTGGGCGATCTATTCAAGTGCGACCGACGACACTTCTTAAAAATCGTTAAATAATCATTAAAAACAATATCAAAAATGTACGCGATTTGATGTTGCCTAACGTCATCAAAATGGCCGCTGAGTGATCATCGATTTTCGTGCAGGGCAATCTATTGAAGTGCGAGCGACGACACAGGTCTTAAAAATCGTTAAAAAATTCGTTAAAAATAATATCCAAATGCACGCGATTTGATGCTGCCTAACGTCATCAAAATCGCATAAGTATACTTCAGCGTGCCCTGGAGGTCAGTCTATTCAAGTGCGGACATCGAGACTGGTCTTAAAATGTTTCAAATTGTCCATTTAAAATAATATCAAAAATGCACGTGATATGCTGTTGCCTAACGTCATCATAATGACCGCTGAGTAATCATCGATTTTCGTGCAAGGCGATCTATTGAAGCGCGAGCGACGACACAGGTCTTAAAAATCGTTAAAAAAATGATTAAAAATAATATAAAAAATGCACGCGATTTGATGTTGCCTAACGTCATAAAAATCGCAGAAGTAGTCTTCGATTTCGTGGAGGGCAGTTTATTCAAGTGCGGACATTGAGACTGGTCTTAAAATGTTTCAAATTGTCCATTTAAAATAATATCAAAAATGCACGCGATATGCTGTTGCCTAACGTCATCATAATGACCGCTGAGTAATCATCGATTTTCGTGCAAGGCGATCTATTGAAGTGCGAGTGACGACACAGGTCTTAAAAATCTTTAAAAAATTCGTTAAAAATAATATCCAAATGCACGCGATTTGATGTTGCCTAACGTCAGCAAAATGACCGCTGAGTAATCATCGATTTTCGTGCAGGGCGATCTATTGAAGTGCGAGCGACGATACAGGGCTTAAAAATCGTTAAAAAATTCATTAAAAATAATATCAAAAATGCACGCGATTTGATGTTGCCTAACGTCATAAAAATCGCAGAAGTAGACTTCAGCGGGTCCTCGATGTCAGTCTATTCAAGTGCGGACATTGAAACTGGTCTTAAAATGTTTCAAATTGTCCAATTAAAATAATATCAAAAATGCACGCGATTTCATGTTGCCTACCGTCATAAAAATCGCATAAGTGCTCTTCAACGGACCCTGGAGGGCAGTATATTCAAGTGCGGACATCGAGACTGGTCTTAAAATGTTTCAAATTGTCCATTTAAAATAATATCAAAAATGCACGCGATTGGATGTTGCCTTACGTCATCAAAATCGCATAAGTAATCTTTAGCGGGCCCTGGAGGTCAGTCTATACAAGTGCGGATATCGAGACTGGTCTTAAAATGTTTCAAATTGTCCAATTAAAATAATATCAAAAATGCACGCGATTTGATGTTGCCTACCGTCATAAAAATGGCATAAGTGCTCTTCAGCGGACCCTGGAGGGCAGTATATTCAAGTGCGGACATCGAGACTGGTCTTAAAATGTTTCAAATTGTCCATTTAAAATAATATCAAAAATGCACGCGATTGGATGTTGCCTAACGTCATCAAAATCGCATAAGTAGTCTTCAGCGGGCCCTGGAAGTCAGTCTATTCAAGTGCGGACATTGAGACAAGTCTTACAATTTTTCGAATTGTCCTTTAAATATAATATAAAAAAGCACGTGATTTGATGTTGCCTAACGTCATCAAAATGGCCGCTGCGTAATCATCGATTTTCGTGCAGGGCAATCTATTGAAGTGCGACCGACGACACGTCTTAAAAATCAATAAATATTCATTAAAACAATATCAAAAATGCATGCGATTTGATGTTGCCGAACGTCTTCAAAATCGCATAAGTAATCTTCAGCGGGCCCTGCAGAGCAGTCTTTTCAAGTGCGGACATAGAGACTGGTCTTAAAATGTTTTAAATTGAACATTTAAAATAATATCAAAAATGCAAGAGATTTGACGTTGCCTAACGTCATCAAAATGACCGCTGAGTAATCATCGATTTTCGTGCAGGGCGATCTATTGAAGTGCGAGCGACGGCACAGGTCTTAAAAATCGTTAAAAAATTCGTTAAAAATAATATCCAAAATTAAAATAAAATTGTCCATTTAAAATAATATCAAAAAAGGCACGCGATTTGATGTTGCCTAACGTCATCAAAATGACCGCTGAGTAATCATCGATTTTCGTGCAGGGCGATCTATTGAAGTGCGAGCGATGACACAGGTCTTAAAAAACGTTAAAAAATTCACGCGATTTGATGTTGCCTAACGTCATCAAAATCGCATAAGTAGTCTTCAGCGGGCCCTGGAAGTCAGTCTATTCAAGTGCGGATATCGAGACTGGTCTTAAAGTGTTTCAAATTGTCCTTTAAATATAATATAAAAACGCACGCGATTAGATGTTGCCTAACGTCATCAAAATGGCTGCTGAGTAATCATCGATTTTCGTGCAGGGCAATCTATTGAAGTGCGAGCGACGACACTGGTCTTAAAAATCGTTAAAAAATTCGTTAAAAATAATAACCAAATGCACGCGATTGGATGTTGCCTAACGTCATCATAATCGCATAAGTAGTCTTCAGCGGGCCCTGGAGGGCAGTCTTTTCAAGTGAGGACATCGAAACTGGTCTTAAAATGTTTCAAATTGTCCAATTAAAATAATATCAAAAATGCACGCGATTTGATGTTGCCTAACGTCATAAAAATCGCACAAGTACTCTTCAGCGGGCCCTGGAGGGCAGTCTATTCAAGTGGGGACATCGAGACTGGTCTTAAAATGTTTCAAATTGTCCATTTAAAATAATATCAAAAATGCACGTTATTTGATGTTGCCTAACGTCATCAAAATCGCATAAGTAGTCTTCAGCGGGCCCTGGAGGGGAGTCTTTTCAAGTGCGGACATCGAAACTGGTCTTAAAATCTTTCAAATTGTCCAATTAAAATAATATCAAAAATGCCCGCGATTTGATGTTGCCTAACGTCATCAAAATGACCGCTGAGAAATCATCGATTTTCGTGCAGGGCGATCTATTGAAGTGCGAGCGACGACACAGGTCTTAAAAATCGTTAAAAAATTCGTTAAAAATAATATCCAAAATTAAAATAATATCAAAAATGCACGCGATTTGATGTTGCCTAACGTCATCAAAATGACCGCTGAGTAATCATCGATTTTCGTGCAGGGCAATCTATTGAAGTGCGAGCGACGACACAGGTCTTAAAAAACGTTAAAAAATTCACGCGATTTGATGTTACGTAACGTCATCAAAATCGCATAAATAGTCTTCAGCGGGCCCTGGAGGTCAGTCTATTCAAGTGCGGACATCGAGAATGGTCTTAAAATGTGTCAAATTGTCCATTTAAAATAATATAAAAAATGCACGCGATTTGATGTTGCCTAACATCATCAAAATCGCATCAGTAAGTTTCTGATGGCCGTGGCGGGCAGCGTATGCAATTGCGAGCATCGGGACTGACTGTAAATTCTTTATACATTATTTTGCAAAAATATCAGTAATGCCAGATTACATTTGAGCTCGATTATTTTACTATTTCTTCACTTTATTTCTCTAAATTTGGTTATGCTCATTTCTGGCGGCTGTCAAGGGTCGTGCGAACTTGATAAAACAATTGAAGGTTTGTTTTGCTCGCGTTTAAAACTTTATCAAAATCGCATAAGTAGTCTTCATCAGGCCCTGGAGGTCAGTTTATTCAAGTGCGGAGATCGAGACTGGTCTTAATATGTTTCAAATTGTCCATTTAAAATAATATCAAAAATGCACGCGATTTGATGTTGCCTAACGTCAGCAAAATGACCGCTGAGTAATCATCGATTTTCGTGCAGGGCGATCTATTGAAGTGCGAGCGACGACACAGGGCTTAAAAATCGTTAAAAAATTCATTAAAAATAATATCAAAAATGCACGCGATTTGATGTTACCTAACGTCATCAAAATCGCATAATTAGTCTTCAGCGGGCCCTGGAGGTCAGTCTATTCAAGTGCGGACATCGAGACTGGTCTTAAAATGTTTCAAATTGTCCATTTAAAATAACAACAAAAATGCACGCGATTTGATGTTGCCTAGCATCATCAAAATCGCTTCAGTAAGTTTCTGATGGCCGTGGCGGGCAGCGTATGCAATTGCGAGCATCGGGACTGACTGTAAATTCTTTATACATTATTTTGCAAAAATATCAGTAATGCCAGATTACTTTTGAGCTCGATTATTTTACTATTTCTTCACTTTATTTCTCTAAATTTGGTTATGCTCACTTCTGGCGGCTGTCAAGGATCGGGCGAACTTGATAAAACAATTGAAGGTTTGTTTTGCTCTCGTTTAAAACTTTATCAAAATCGCATAAATATTCTTCATCAGGCCCTGAAGGTCAGTCTATTCAAGTGCGGAGATCGAGACTGGTCTTAAAATGTTTCAAATTGTCCTTTTAAAATAATATCAAAAATGCACGCGATTTGATGTTGCCTAACGTTAGCAAAATGACCGCTGAGTAATCATCGATTTTCGTGCAGGGCGATCTATTGAAGTGCCAGCGACGACACAGGGCTTAAAAATCGTTAAAAAATTAATTAAAAATAATATCAAAAATGCACGCGATTTGATGTTACGTAACGTCATCAAAATCGCATAATTAATCTTCAGCGGGCCCTGGAGGTCAGTCTATTCAAGTGCGGACATCGAGACTGGTCTTAAAATGCTTCAAATTGTCCATTTAAAATAATAGCAAAAATGCACGCGATTTAATGTTGCCTAACGTCATCAAAATGACCGCTGAGTAATCATCGATTTTCGTGCAGGGCGATCTATTGAAGTGCGAGCGACGACACAGGGCTTAAAAATCGTTAAAAAATTCATTAAAAATAATATCAAAAATGCACGCGATTTGATGTTACCTAACGTCATCAAAATCGCATAAGTAGTCTTCAGCGGGGCCTGGAGGTCAGTCTATTCAAGTGCGGACATCGAGACGGGGCTTAAAGTCGTTTAAACAGTTCATTTAAAAATATATCAAAAATGCACGCGATTTGATGTTGCCTAACGTCAGCAAAATGACCGCTGAGTAATCATCGATTTTCGTGCAGGGCGATCTATTGAAGTGCGATCGACGATACAGGGCTTAAAAATCGTTAAAAAATTCATTAAAAATAATATCAAAAATGCACGCGATTTGATGTTACCTAACGTCATCAAAATCGCATAATTAGTCTTCAGCGGGCCCTGGAGGACAGTCTATTCAAGTGCGGACATCGAGACTGGTCTTAAAATGTTTCAAATTGTCCATTTAAAATAATATCAAAAATGCACGCGATTTGATGTTCCCTAACGTCATCAAAATGACCGCTGAGTAATCATCGATTTTCGTGCAGGGCGATCTATTGAAGTGCGAGCGACGACACAGGGCTTAAAAATCGTTAAAAAATTCATTAAAAATAATATCAAAAATGCACGCGATTTGATCTTACCTAACATCATCAAAATCGCATAATTAGTCTTCAGCGGGCCCTGGAGGTCAGTCTATTCAAGTGCGGACATCGAGACTGGTCTTAAAATGTTTCAAATTGTCCATTTCAAATAATATAAAAAATGCACGCCATTTGATATTGCCTAACGTCATCAAAATCGCATCAGTAAGTTTCTGATGGTCGTAGCGGGCAGCGTATGCAATTGCGAGCATCGGGAATGGTCTGTAAATTCTTTATACATTATTTTGCAAAAATATCAGTAATGCCAGATTACATTTGAGCTCGATTATTTTACTATTTTTTCACTTTATTTCTCTAAATTTGGTTATGCTCACTTTTGGCGGCTGTCAAGGATCGGGCGAACTTGATAAAACAATTGAAGGTTTGTTTTGCTCGCGTTTAAAACTTTATCAAAATCGCATAAGTAGTCTTCATCAGGCCCTGGAGGTCAGTTTATTCAAGTGCGGAGATCGAGACTGGTCTTAAAATGTTTCAAATTGTCCATTTAAAATAATATCAAAAATGCACGCGATTTGATGTTGCCTAACGTCAGCAAAATGACAGCTGAGTAATCATCGATTTTCGTGCAGGGCGATCTATTGAAGTGCGAGCGACGACACAGGGCTTAAAAATCGTTAAAAAATTCATTAAAAATAATATCAAAAATGCACGCGATTTGATGTTACCTAACGTCATCAAAATCGCATAAATAGTCTTCAGCGGGCCCTGGAGGTCAGTCTATTCAAGTGCGGACATCGAGACTGGTCTTAAAATGTTTCAAATTGTCCATTTAAAATAATATAAAAAATGCACGCGATTTGATGTTGCCTAACGTAATCAAACTGACCGCTGAGTAACCGACGATTTTCGTGCAGGGCGATCTATTGAAGTGCGAGCGACGACACAGGGCTTAAAAATCGTTAAAAAATTCATTAAAAATAATATCAAAAATGCACGCGATTTGATGTTACCTAACGTCATCAAAATCGCATAATTAGTCTTCAGCGGGCCCTGGAGGTCAGTCTATTCAAGTGCGGACATCGAGACTGGTCTTAAAATGTTGCAAATTATCCATTTAAATTAATATTAAAAATACACGCAATTTGATGTTGCCTAACGTCATCAAAATGGCCGCTGAGTAATCATCGATTTTCGTGCAGGGCGATCTATTGACGTGCTAGCGACGACACAGGGCTTAAAAATGGTTTAAAAATTCATTAAAAATAATATCAAAAATGCACGCGATTTGATGTTACCTAACGTCATCAAAATCGCATAAATAGTCTTCAGCGGGCCCTGGAGGTCAGTCTATTCAAGTGCGGACATCGAGACTGGTCTTAAAATGTTTCAAATTGTCCTTTTAAAATAATATCAAAAATGCACGCGATTTGATGTTGCCTAACGTTAGCAAAATGACCGCTGAGTAATCATCGATTTTCGTGCAGGGCGATCTATTGAAGTGCCAGCGACGACACAGGGCTTAAAAATCGTTAAAAAATTAATTAAAAATAATATCAAAAATGCACGCGATTTGATGTTACGTAACGTCATCAAAATCGCATAATTAATCTTCAGCGGGCCCTGGAGGTCAGTCTATTCAAGTGCGGACATCGAGACTGGTCTTAAAATGTTTCAAATTGTCCATTTAAAATAATAGCAAAAATGCACGCGATTTAATGTTACCTAACGTCATCAAAATCGCATCAGTAAGTTTCTGATGGCCGTGGCGGGCAGAGTATGCAATTGCGAGCATCGGGACTGACTGTAAATTCTTTATACATTATTTTGCAAAAATATCAGTAATGCCAGATTACATTTGAGCTCGATTATTTTACTCGGGCGAACTTGATAAAACAATTCAAGGTTTGTTTTGCTCGCGTTTAAAACTTTATCAAAATCGCATAAGTAGTCTTCAGCGGGCCCTGGAGGTCAGTCTATTCAAGTGCGTACATCGAGACTGATCTTAAAATGTTTCAAATTGTCCATTTAAAATAATATCAAAAATGCACGCGATTTGATGTTGCCTAACGTAATCAAAATGACCGCTGAGTAACCGACGATTTTCGTGCAGGGCGATCTATTGAAGTGCGAGCGACGACACAGGGCTTAAAAATCGTTAAAAAATTCATTAAAAATAATATCAAAAATGCACGCGATTTGATGTTACCTAACATCATCAAAATCGCATAATTAGTCTTCAGCGGGCCCTGGAGGTCAGTCTATTCAAGTGCGGACATCGAGACTGGTCTTAAAATGTTTCAAATTGTCCATTTAAAATAATAGCAAAAATGCACGCGATTTAATGTTACCTAACGTCGTCAAAATCGCATAATTAGTCTTCAGCGGGCCCTGGAGGTCAGTCTATTCAAGTGCGGACATCGAGACTGGTCTTAAAATGTTTCAAATTGTCCATTTAAAATAATATCAAAAATGCACGCGATTTGATGTTCCCTAACGTCATCAAAATGACCGCTGAGTAATCATCGATTTTCGTGCAGGGCGATCTATTGAAGTGCGAGCGACGACACAGGGCTTAAAAATCGTTAAAAAATTCATTAAAAATAATATCAAAAATGCACGCGATTTGATGTTACCTAACGTCATCAAAATCGCATAATTAGTCTTCAGCGGGCCCTGGAGGTCAGTCTATTCAAGTGCGGACATCGAGACTGGTCTTAAAATGTTTCAAATTGTCCATTTAAAATAATATAAAAAATGCACGCGATTTGATATTGCCTAACGTCATCAAAATCGCATCAGTAAGTTTCTGATGGCCGTAGCGGGCAGCGTATGCAATTGCGAGCATCGGGAATGGTCTGTAAATTCTTTATACATTATTTTGCAAAAATATCAGTAATGCCAGATTACATTTGAGCTCGATTATTTTACTATTTCTTCACTTTATTTCTCTAAATTTGGTTATGCTCACTTCTGGCGGCTGTCAAGGATCGGGCGAACTTGATAAAACAATTGAAGGTTTGTTTTGCTCGCGTTTAAAACTTTATCAAAATCGCATAAGTAGTCTTCATCAGGCCCTGGAGGTCAGTTTATTCAAGTGCGGAGATCGAGACTGGTCTTAAAATGTTTCAAATTGTCCATTTAAAATAATATCAAAAATGCACGCGATTTGATGTTGCCTAACGTCAGCAAAATGACAGCTGAGTAATCATCGATTTTCGTGCAGGGCGATCTATTGAAGTGCGAGCGACGACACAGGGCTTAAAAATCGTTAAAAAATTCATTAAAAATAATATCAAAAATGCACGCGATTTGATGTTACCTAACGTCATCAAAATCGCATAAATAGTCTTCAGCGGGCCCTGGAGGTCAGTCTATTCAAGTGCGGACATCGAGACTGGTCTTAAAATGTTTCAAATTGTCCATTTAAAATAATAGCAAAAATGCACGCGATTTAATGTTACCTAACGTCATCAAAATCGCATAATTAGTCTTCAGCGGGCCCTGGAGGTCAGTCTATTCAAGTGCGGACATCGAGACTGGTCTTAAAATGTTTCAAATTGTCCATTTAAAATAATATAAAAAATGCACGCGATTTGATGTTGCCTAACGTCATCAAAATGACCGCGGAGTAATCATCGATTTTCGTGCAGGGCGATCTATTGAAGTGCGAGCGACGACACAGGGCTTAAAAATCGTTAAAAAATTCATTAAAAATAATATCAAAAATGCACGCGATTTGATGTTACCTAACGTCATCAAAATCGCATAAATAGTCTTCAGCGGGCCCTGGAGGTCAGTCTATTCAAGTGCGGACATCGAGACTGGTCTTAAAATGTTTCAAATTGTCCATTTAAAATAATATAAAAAATGCACGCGATTTGATGTTGCCTAACGTAATCAAACTGACCGCTGAGTAACCGACGATTTTCGTGAAGGGCGATCTATTGAAGTGCGAGCGACGACACAGGGCTTAAAAATCGTTAAAAAATTCATTAAAAATAATATCAAAAATGCACGCGATTTGATGTTACCTAACGTCATCAAAATCGCATAATTAGTCTTCAGCGGGCGCTGGAGGTCAGTCTATTCAAGTGCGGACTTCGAGACTGGTCTTAAAATGATTCAAATTGTCCATTTAAAATAATATAAAAAATGCACGCGATTTGATGTTGCCTAACGTCATCAAAATGACCGCGGAGTAATCATCGATTTTCGTGCAGAACGATCTATTGAAGTGCGAGCGACGACACAGGGCTTAAAAATCGTTAAAAAATTCATTAAAAATAATATCAAAAATGCACGCGATTTGATGTTACCTAACGTCATCAAAATCGCATAAATAGTCTTCAGCGGGCCCTGGAGGTCAGTCTATTCAAGTGCGGACATCGAGACTGGTCTTAAAATGTTTCAAATTGTCCATTTCAAATAATATAAAATATGCACGCGATTTGATATTGCCTAACGTCATCAAAATCGCATCAGTAAGTTTCTGATGGCCGTAGCGGGCAGCGTATGCAATTGCGAGCATCGGGAATGGTCTGTAAATTCTTTATACATTATTTTGCAAAAATATCAGTAATGCCAAATTACATTTGAGCTCGATTATTTTACTATTTCTTCACTTTATTTCTCTAAATTTGGTTATGCTCACTTCTGGCGGCTGTCAAGGATCGGGCGAACTTGATAAAACAATTGAAGGTTTGTTTTGCTCGCGTTTAAAACTTTATCAAAATCGCATAAGTAGTCTTCATCAAGCCCTGGAGGTCAGTTTATTCAAGTGCGGAGATCGAGACTGGTCTTAAAATGTTTCAAATTGTCCATTTAAAATAATATCAAAAATGCACGCGATTTGATGTTGCCTAACGTCAGCAAAATGACAGCTGAGTAATCATCGATTTTCGTGCAGGGCGATCTATCAAGTGCGAGCGACGACACAGGGCTTAAAAATCGTTAACAAATTCATTAAAAATAATATCAAAAATGCACGCGATTTGATGTTACCTAACGTCATCAAAATCGCATAAATAGTCTTCAGCGGGCCCTGGAGGTCAGTCTATTCAAGTGCGGACATCGAGACTGGTCTTAAAATGTTTCAAATTGTCCATTTAAAATAATAGCAAAAATGCACGCGATTTAATGTTACCTAACGTCGTCAAAATCGCATAATTAGTCTTCAGCGGGCCCTGGAGGTCAGTCTATTCAAGTGCGGACATCGAGACTGGTCTTAAAATGTTTCAAATTGTCCATTTAAAATAATATAAAAAATGCACGCGATTTGATGTTGCCTAACGTCATCAAAATGACCGCGGAGTAATCATCGATTTTCGTGCAGGGCGATCTATTGAAGTGCGAGCGACGACACAGGGCTTAAAAATCGTTAAAAAATTCATTAAAAATAATAGCAAAAATGCACGCGATTTGATGTTACCTAACGTCATCAAAATCGCATAAATAGTCTTCAGCGGGCCCTGGAGGTCAGTCTATTCAAGTGCGGACATCGAGACTGGTCTTAGAATGTTTCAAATTGTCCATTTAAAATAATATAAAAAATGCACGCGATTTGATGTTGCCTAACGTAATCAAACTGACCGCTGAGTAACCGACGATTTTCGTGAAGGGCGATCTATTGAAGTGCGAGCGACGACACAGGGCTTAAAAATCGTTAAAAAATTCATTAAAAATAATATCAAAAATGCACGCGATTTGATGTTACCTAACGTCATCAAAATCGCATAATTAGTCTTCAGCGGGCGCTGGAGGTCAGTCTATTCAAGTGCGGACATCGAGACTGGTCTTAAAATGTTTCAAATTGTCCATTTAAAATAATATCAAAAATGCACGCGATATGATGTTGCCTAACGTGATCAAAATGACGGCTGAGTAACCGGCGATTTTCGTGCAGGGCGATCTATTGAAGTGCGAGCGAAGACACAGGGCTTAAAAATCGTTAAAAAATTCATTAAAAATAATATCAAAAATGCACGCGATTTGATGTTACCTAACGTCATCAAAATCGCATAATTAGTCTTCAGCGGGCCCTGGAGGTCAGTCTATTCAAGTGCGGACATCGAGACTGGTCTTAAAATGTTTCAAATTGTCCATTTAAAATAATATCAAAAATGCACGCGATTTGATGTTCCCTAACGTCATCAAAATGACCGCTGAGTAATCATCGATTTTCGTGCAGGGCGATCTATTGAAGTGCGAGCGACGACACAGGGCTTAAAAATCGTTAAAAAATTCATTAAAAATAATATCAAAAATGCACGCGATTTGATGTTACCTAACATCATCAAAATCGCATAATTAGTCTTCAGCGGGCCCTGGAGGTCAGTCTATTCAAGTGCGGACATCGAGACTGGTCTTAAAATGTTTCAAATTGTCCATTTAAAATAATATAAAAAATGCACGCGATTTGATATTGCCTAACGTCATCAAAATCGCATCAGTAAGTTTCTGATGGCCGTAGCGGGCAGCGTATGCAATTGCGAGCATCGGGAATGGTCTGTAAATTCTTTATACATTATTTTGCAAAAATATCAGTAATGCCAGATTACATTTGAGCTCGATTATTTTACTATTTCTTCACTTTATTTCTCTAAATTTGGTTATGCTCACTTCTGGCGGCTGTCAAGGATCGGGCGAACTTGATAAAACAATTGAAGGTTTGTTTTGCTCGCGTTTAAAACTTTATCAAAATCGCATAAGTTGTCTTCATTAGGCCCTGGAGGTCAGTTTATTCAAGTGCGGAGATCGAGACTGGTCTTAAAATGTTTCAAATTGTCCATTTAAAATAATATAAAAAATGCACGCGATTTGATGTTGCCTAACGTCAGCAAAATGACAGCTGAGTAATCATCGATTTTCGTGCAGGGCGATCTATTGAAGTGCGAGCGACGACACAGGGCTTAAAAATCGTTAAAAAATTCATTAAAAATAATATCAAAAATGCACGCGATTTGATGTTACCTAACGTCATCAAAATCGCATAAATAGTCTTCAGCGGGCCCTGGAGGTCAGTCTATTCAAGTGCGGACATCGAGACTGGTCTTAAAATGTTTCAAATTGTCCATTTAAAATAATAGCAAAAATGCACGCGATTTAATGTTACCTAACGTCGTCAAAATCGCATAATTAGTCTTCAGCGGGCCCTGGAGGTCAGTCTATTCAAGTGCGGACATCGAGACTGGTCTTAAAATGTTTCAAATTGTCCATTTAAAATAATATAAAAAATGCACGCGATTTGATGTTGCCTAACGTAATCAAACTGACCGCTGAGTAACCGACGATTTTCGTGAAGGGCGATCTATTGAAGTGCGAGCGACGACACAGGGCTTAAAAATCGTTAAAAAATTCATTAAAAATAATATCAAAAATGCACGCGATTTGATGTTACCTAACGTCATCAAAATCGCATAATTAGTCTTCAGCGGGCGCTGGAGGTCAGTCTATTCAAGTGCGGACATCGAGACTGGTCTTAAAATGTTTCAAATTGTCCATTTAAAATAATATAAAAAATGCACGCGATTTGATGTTGCCTAACGTAATCAAAATGACCGCTGAGTAACCGACGATTTTCGTGCAGGGCGATCTATTGAAGTGCGAGCGACGACACAGGGCTTAAAAATCGTTAAAAAATTCATTAAAAATAATATCAAAAATGCACGCGATTTGATGTTACCTAACGTCATCAAAATCGCATAATTAGTCTTCAGCGGGCCCTGGAGGTCAGTCTATTCAAGTGCGGACATCGAGACTGGTCTTAAAATGTTTCAAATTGTCCATTTAAAATAATATCAAAAATGCACGCGATTTGATGTTCCCTAACGTCATCAAAATGACCGCTGAGTAATCATCGATTTTCGTGCAGGGCGATCTATTGAAGTGCGAGCGACGACACAGGGCTTAAAAATCGTTAAAAAATTCATTAAAAATAATATCAAAAATGCACGCGATTTGATGTTACCTAACATCATCAAAATCGCATAATTAGTCTTCAGCGGGCCCTGGAGGTCAGTCTATTCAAGTGCGGACATCGAGACTGGTCTTAAAATGTTTCAAATTGTCCATTTAAAATAATATAAAAAATGCACGCGATTTGATATTGCCTAACGTCATCAAAATCGCATCAGTAAGTTTCTGATGGCCGTAGCGGGCAGCGTATGCAATTGCGAGCATCGGGAATGGTCTGTAAATTCTTTATACATTATTTTGCAAAAATATCAGTAATGCCAGATTACATTTGAGCTCGATTATTTTACTATTTCTTCACTTTATTTCTCTAAATTTGGTTATGCTCACTTCTGGCGGCTGTCAAGGATCGGGCGAACTTGATAAAACAATTGAAGGTTTGTTTTGCTCGCGTTTAAAACTTTATCAAAATCGCATAAGTAGTCTTCATCAGGCCCTGGAGGTCAGTTTATTAAAGTGCGGAGATCGAGACTGGTCTTAAAATGTTTCAAATTGTCCATTTAAAATAATATAAAAAATGCACGCGATTTGATGTTGCCTAACGTCAGCAAAATGACAGCTGAGTAATCATCGATTTTCGTGCAGGGCGATCTATTGAAGTGCGAGCGACGACACAGGGCTTAAAAATCGTTAAAAAATTCATTAAAAATAATATCAAAAATGCACGCGATTTGATGTTACCTAACGTCATCAAAATCGCATAATTAGTCTTCAGCGGGCCCTGGAGGTCAGTCTATTCCAGTGCGGACATCGAGACTGGTCTTAAAATATACTTTTGAGCTCGATTATTTTACTATTTCTTAACTTTATTTCTCTAAATTTGGTTATGCTCACTTCTGACGGCTGTCAAGTATCGGGCGAACTTGATAGAACAATTGAAGGTTTGTTTTGCTCGCGTTTAAAACTTTAAACGTTTCAAACTTCTGTGCTATTTATGATCCGGCTTTATTGACAATAGACTAATGAGCATTTAAGAAATTAAGAAATAAAATATTATAATGATGAAATTAATTTTTACCTCGGATCATAACAATGATAATGCAATTATACAAAATGCAGAAGAATATTACAAAATTGAGATGAATAAAATAGAATGGTTAGTTCCATATGTGACGTTGGTTGATAAGGGAAGAATACAGCTGTTACATTTCATTAGAAAAGATCCTTGCATTTCTTTAAGTTTCCGTACATGGGAACTATGAATATCCGCTATTGCCGGTAACATCGACCCACGCGTGGTTCGTGAAAACAGCGACAAAACTCGAATATATTATTATCGGCTTCCAAATAGCACGAAAAAATGACAAGGCGAAAAATGCTAGCCTTTTTGATCACTGTAACATTAGTAATGTTAAAGTATTTTTGAATTCAAAATATTATCCGTATGGTAATTTAAACCTTGATATTGCAAATAATCAATTTTCTTTATTATACGATATGTATATCAATTTCCAAGCTAGTTACTATAATAAAAATGTTAATGGTAAACCTATATTGAATAAATCAATATTTTTAGAGAAAGCTCCATTAATCACTATTGATTGCTCTTAGCAGAATGAAGCTTTAAAACACGCACCTATCGATGTGCGGCTCGAATTTGAATCAAAAGAAAATTTTCCTGCAAACACTTCTCCTTCTTGTTTAATTTTACATTATAGCATTATAGAATATAACCCAATAAGTGGAAATGTAAAGAAGTTGGTTTGAGAGGAGGTAGCCATTATTGGGCATGCGCTAATTAATGAATAAAATATAGTTACACTTTAATTGCTAGTGAATCAGTATCATACGAAATGGAATACATTGTAGACGTGCAGGGATTCCGCGGGCCTGGTAATCGCTTCATACCGAAGGAAATGTCTATAATTAATATTTTCGACAGTGAAATTGAGACTTATGTGTTTAAACCACCATATCAATGGGTGTGGTTGCCGTTATACTATAAAAGAGTGAATAACTGGTTAATGCATAATTACCATGGCTTACCATGGCAATTTCGCGACTTACTATTTGACGCAATAAACGAAACTTTGGAGGATATCGTTAAATGTGCTAGCAAAATTTATGTAAAAGGAGTAGATATAAAATGTTGGTTGATTGGCTGGATTTCGACATTGAATGGATCTCGACATTTTGGACTGCCCATTTCTAACAAAACTGAAGCAGCACCAGCAATATCAATTGTCGGAGAAGTGTGAAAAACATACGATTAATGGAACATGAACTAAAGATAATTTACAAATACTTAAAAATTGGGTATTGGAAAATCTACTTGAACAGCCTGCATCCTTTCAACGTTCATTGAGGATTTATTACGAAGTGAAACGTCTCGCATTGATGGAAACAAAAGATACAGAATGTCTACCAATCGATTTCATCTGCATGTTTGCTGAACGACAAATTGAAGAAGCATGGACTTGCATGCCAGCTGCTATAACTAATGTGTAACGGCCAACACTTTTCGATCTCTCTGATGGAATTTTGTAAGATCAAGCATTAGAAAGACGTGATTTTCAACGACAATGTAAAAACAGAACATTTTATTAATAACAATATCTAATGAAATAATAAATATTGGTTGACCTTTATCTCTCTTTTCATTAGACAATCTAACGCAATAAATTACCTATGTTTTTCGACCTTCACAGCTTTCGAAATTTATAATAACAATATATGAAATTGTTTATAATAACCTCCTTTTAGTCATGACCTTCTTACGGCCCACTTGCGCAATTATTCCATTACACTATGATCGAAGGGAGGTAGGGTGTCGGGGGGGGGGGGCAGAAGCCCCTTAGGCTTATCTACTCACCTAACATTATATACTTCACTTTTATTATTAACTTTTCGATTGTTTGAATTTGCATTAAGTTATAATAATCCATTATGCTAGTGAATTAAATATTGTAAATAGGATATGTGGATGGATAAAGTGACTTGTATAATAAAAATAAAAGTATTCACTCTACTGCACATAATACCTTGTTTCATTAATGAGTTTGACGTGTAATTAATAACAATAAATGATAACATTCTTAAGAATGTTAACGGGCTATTTGTAATATATTACAATTAAAGGCGTTGATGATATCGCAACTTGCAACATACTGACGTCAGTAGTAATACGATTATTATCACCATCATTTATGAAAATCATTCGAATCAACGTATTATGATATCATCGCACAATGCCTTCACTCTGATGTAATGTTTTATACTGATGATGGTTAAATGAGGGCACATTTAACCATCATCACATTCCTTAACCTACTATGATAGTTGCGTGACTTACAAAAAATTAGTAATCCCTTCATGGCGGTGATAGGTAAATGATTGCATTTTCTGATTTTATCGCTACGTTGAACCCGCTGTGACAGGGTAGTGAGCTTTCAAGATAACTAATTTTTTGACAAATATACAATGATAACAAATCAGTCTCATCTTATGATGGTGGGGCTTGAGATGGTTATGTGATACGGAATTGAAGATGCATTTGTTCAGGGATATCATATCACGTCGTGACAGGACGTGAGCGTCTTCTGATATCATCACAATTGCTATCCCGTAATCGTCGAGACAAAAAAAGAGTGTGATGGTGATGTGCTACGAAATTGAGGAAGCATTTGCTTATGGATATGATGTCACATCAGGATCGCGTGAGGATGTTGTGATATCACCCAACCCTCACACTTTTTTCTTTCACTTTATCTTGGGTTAGAATTTAAGAGATGTGATCTATTCATTTTTATGAAGTTCGCGAGAGTCTTATGTAACTGGAAACCTGGTTATAAAATAAATTTATTGGCAGAAAGTTCTATCTTTTTCAGCAAACATATTACATATCATGTATTAAATGCATTTCAGGAAAGTAATATCATAGAAACCTATAAAAATAAAGTAAAACAATACAATACATGTCGAGACTAAAATTGGAAAAAAATAGCAAAATTCATTATTGTTACATCTCCCATAAGTTTGAAGAAATTTTTGTCTTAAGCAGGTCTCAAGTTTCATTAGATTCTGAAGAACCTCGAAAAAAAATGAATAGATCACATCCCTTAAATTCTAACCCAACATAGAATGAAATAAAAAAGAGCATCAAATTGGACATCGACTCTGCCTTTCGAACATATCAAACAACAATGATAATTTAGATATTTCACATGAGATGTTCACAAATACATGAACAAAACGAATTTCTTACGCCTAATTATTCAATAATCAACTAATATTTACCTAATTTAGATGTAAAAAACTAAATTAACGTTTTTGTTACTGTTAAAAGAAATACACTACATGCATAGAAGTAGAAGCATTGTTGAATACCAGCTATAAATTGTACGTTTGTTTATTCAGATTTAATAAAATTAAAATTAAATAATATAATCCCAGAAAACAATAACACCGCGCAGGTACTGCGTGTTTATCATTTTTCGTTCCCACTCCTCCTGCTACCTCGACGTTTTCCGAGAACGCTATCCGGCGTTCAAGTTCCATGACGCACCTCGCTTTGTTTCTCGGACGAGAAAGGCAGTCTTAGCGGGGACATCTCATACAACAATAATGTAAATTATCGTAATCTTTTAAAGACCTTTAGGTTCACATTAGGCACATTAGGCTGTAACATATGTATTAATTACTGAAGTCATTTACAGAAGTGTTTCCACTTGTAAAGTACAAAGGGGCTTCTGCGCCATCCGTGGGTTGCGTGGATCGTGAGGGGTACCTCTCGAGATGACTCGCGAATTAAGACCGCGAATTGATATCGCGATTTGATTCGATGATTTGATTGCGCGAATAATTATTGCAACGCTACCTCTTCCCCCTCGAAAGTGCTCTAGATTCCCATTATCCCATTCGAAGCGTGCTTTTAAGAGCGTCAGGTGGCCATCGGCGCGATGCCGACCCCCTGACGCTCGTGGCCTGGCAGGTCTGTTTTTCCTACATCTCTCCTTCGAAAGCGCTCATTCTAGATTCCCATCCTTGGGAAAACACATGTAACTTCTAAGCATATTAGATAATATGTCGGGACCTGTATCTCTTAAAGATGGTATACGAGTTGAGACGCGTGTAAAACCCATTAGTCATTACGTTTCCCATGATCTCATTCCTGCCGTGTTTTTAAGATTTACGATCTGGGCCGACGCCCGAGACGTGACGATGACCTACTAACGCTCGGGGCCTGACAGCTACGACAGGTGCATAAAAGACGCCATGCAAGTCTCAACGCCTTCCGAAGAATGTTCGCTCATAAACCCTTTGTTAAATACGATCATTTTAAATAGTAACCCATTTTCTATTTTTGTACAATATCATGCAGGAAGGAAGATGAAGAAAATATAGAAGATATATTTAATAAATTTTATTTATTTTTTTTAGTTCTCATATTCATACATAACAATATACAATAGCAATCAAATGAAATTCATATTTTCAATATCATCAACTAATGCATCACTTATAACTTGACAATTGATGCAGTCTTTAATCATAGGTGGTTGAACATATATCGTATCATAGCTTGATTCGAAATATTTATAACATGGACGACATTCACGTATATCAGGATGCATTTGCACATCAGGTGGCAAGCAAGCCCATGCTTCTTCAATTTGCCGGTCAGCAAACAGTGGAGATGCAGGTTGTTCACATAGATTTTCCAATATCCAATTTTTAAGTATATTTACATTTTCTTTAGCGCATGTTCCATTAATCGTATGGTTTCACACTTCTCCGACAATTGATATTACTGCTGCTGCTTCAGTTTTGTTAGAAATGGGCAGTCCAAAATGTCGAGATCCATTCAATGTCGAAATCCAGCCAATCAACCAACATTTTTTATCGACTCCTTTTACATAAATTTTGCTAGCACATTTAACGATATCCTCCAAAGTTTCGTTTATTGCGTCAAATAGTAAGTCGCCAAATTGCCATGGTAAACCGTGATATTTATGTATCAACCAGTTATTCACTCTCTTATAGCGTAAAGGTAACCACACCCATTGATATGGTGGTTTAAACACATAAGTTACAATTTCACTGTCGATAATATTTATTATAGACATTTCCTTCGATACGAACCGATTACCCTCCCGGAGGAATCACTGAACGTCTACAATGTATTCCATTTCGTATGAAACTGATTTACTAGCGATTAAAGTATAACCGCTTTTTTTTATTAATTGACGCACACGCAATAATGGTTACCCCATTCTCAACCCAATTTCTTTACATTTCCACTTATTGGGTTATATTCTATAATGCGATCATGTAAAATTAAACAAGAAGGAGAAGCGTTTGCAGGAAAATTTTCCTTTGATTTAGATTCTAGTCGAACATCGACAGGTGCATGTTTTAAAGCTTCATTCTGCTTAGAGCAATCAATAATGATTAATGGAGCTTTCTCCAAAAATATTAATTTATTCAATATAGGTTTTACCTTTGTTATGTTACCAGTAACATTTTTATTATAGTAACTGGCTTGAGAATTGATATACATATCATATAATAAAGAAGATTGATTATTTGCAATATCAAGGTTTAAATTACCATACCGATAATATTTTGAATTCAAAAATACTTTAAAATTACTAATGTTACAGTGATTAAACAGACCAGCATTTCTTGACTTGTCATTTTTTCTTGCCGTTTGGAATCCAATAATAATATATTGTGGCTTTTCTAGTTGTGTCGCTGTTTTCACAGACCACACGTGGGATGATGTTACTGGTAATAGAGGATATTCATAACGTTCCCATATACGAAAACTTAAAGATATGCAAGCATCTTTTTCAATGAAACGTAGCAGCTGTATCTTTTCCCTATCAGCCAACGTGACATATGGAACTAACCATTCTATTTTATTCATCTCTATTTTGTAACATTCTTCTGCATTTTGTATAATTGCATTATCATTGTTATGATCCGAGGTAAAAATTAATTTCATCATTATATTATTTTATTTCTTAATCTCTTAAATGCTCATTAGTCTATTGTGAATAAAGCCGGATCATAAAAACGCACCGATACATGCACGCCGTATAGAAAGCTGATGCGATTCTTGGAATTGTATCTCAATTTTTTAATTTTCGTCCACATTTTGTATAATTGCATTATCATAATGTTTAGATAATGAATAGGTGAAACGTGGGTTGGATTCTAATAAAGGAAACAAATTAAATTAAATTCGGCTTATGCCCCACCATAAAAAAATCTATAGATTCCCCCTCTCGGCCGCCTCGCGTGCATTCCCGAGGAGGAAACTTTTTATTAATCGCGATGAAATTAAACCGATTTTTAATCTTAATTGAAAATGTTATTTTTTATCATCAAACGTACGAAGCAGAATTCCCTCACTGAAAAAATGAGAGAACTCCATCTCTGGCGTTTCATCCCGATCTGCACCTACTGGAATCATCAGCAAGGCTTGTTGGTGCAGATGCATGTACGCCGCTTACTATTCTTCACGATAGAAAGTCTTATATAGATAGAACTCAAGACATCTGTCAAGACATCTGTCAACGATCTACCAACTGTGAAGTAACAAAGAGTCACTCACTCGACAAGGTAGACCGTGATAGTTTCGTCTGATGATAAACAGATGTTATTGATTAACCTTTTGAAGTTTTTGTAGTGCATTTTTGCTCTTTCTCGACCAGAGCTCATAATAATAATAAGTGAATAGGTGAAACGTGGGTCGGATTCTAACAAATGAAACAAATTAAATTAAATTCGGCTTATGCCCCACCATACATAATGCTACCTACACCGAGATATTTTCCCAACTCAGAAGGTGGGGTAATGTTTCCAAAGCTGTCAAAATAAACGACTTTAGAACTACGTCTCTAACATGCTACCCAATGTGTCCCTAGAACGCGTGCATCGTTTAAATTTATGACTGCACATTCATTAACTTGGGGATTCTTTGGTAAATTATTACGCATAAAGACACCTCTAAAATTCGGAATTCCAGCTTCTTTCGAATATTTTAATATATCTGCATCGGTGAATGCTCGATGTCGTATCTTTCAAAGTTTTTTCGATTTTTTCTACATTTAACAGCTAATCTCGTTTTATATGGTTTTAATTTTAAACATAGACCATTTTTATAAGGTTTAAGATATAACCCTTTACCTATAGCAATTGTCTCCATAGTACGATTATGCCTTTCACTTTCATGTAACTGCTTTTGCATCATTAACAGCCTTGGTTATACCCACTGTGCTACCGGCTAATGCACCTACAGCACTTAATCCAGCAAATATGGGTGCTAGGAATGGCAAGAATCCTCCAACCTTTTCAGGTATCGATAGCTGTCGAGTTTTTTTGTATGAATTGCTTGCCACCGCCTTTTTTTACTGCTTTCGTCCCCCTTTCAAAGCACTCGATATAACAAATCATCGATATAACAAATGTTGAACATTATTACTTGGTGACATTGACATTTTAGCAGCCGCAATAATGTTGTTCAATGATGTTGTTTTCTTTTTTGACGCTTTCTTCTTTTTCAGCTGCATGCCTAATTTACTTTTTAGTTTCATTGTGTTTGCAACACCCCATTGTCTTTTGCTAAAACTCCCTTCCAAGCCTGCTCCGCTAATATACGATTCGCCTGGCTTCTACCGGTAGGATTTTCATGAGTTCACGTGTTCCTTGCAAGCCTTGTCCAAGGGATTTATCCCCGGACCCCCCTTGCTAATCGTTGCTTTAATTTTGTACCAGGTCCGCAGTACTGATAACCGGGAATATGAAGTTCTTCCGGTAATTTATTAATTAAATAATTGACCAATCCTTTCCCACATTTTATCCGATTTTGTTTCTTGTTTTTACTTACATGTGTAATCATTTTAAGATGTGCATCATTCAAATATCAAACAGTTAATGACTGACATTACACATAAAGGCGCTACTTGTACTTTTATATTTAATTATTATCAAAATGCGATTTCATAAACAACCAACAAAAATCCCAATCATCGATTTTAATGATTTAACTTCGTCTGTTCAAAATAATGTAACTAATGATAAACGACATGGGGAGTTCTGGGAATCATGGGTATATATACAGGGTGGCCGATTTATCTGAAGACATCGAAATATCTCGAGAACTATGCACAGAATCAAAAAAGTTGTCGGATGAAAGTTGTTCGACACGAAGGGGGGCATCCAGTGATAATTAAATTTACCCCCTCCCCCATCCCCTGGAGGTGGAGTGGGGGCAAAAACAATAAAATTTAAATAGGAACCCCCATTTTTTATTGCAGATTTGGATTCTCCGGAAAAAAGTACACGAATTTGACCTAGGAGCTATTGCATTTTGGTTCACAGGTGGCGCTGTAATCGATAAAAATCCAAATTTATCCGAAGACATTGAAATACCTCGAGAACTATGCACAGAATCAAAAAAGTTGTCGGATGAAAGTTCTTCGACACGAAGGGGGGCATCCAGTAATAATGAAATTTACCCCCTCCCCCATCCCCTGTGGGTGGAGTGGGGGCAAAAACAATAAAACTTAAATAGGAACCCCCAGTTTTTATTGCAGATTTGGATTCTCCTATATTGACAATTTTCGCCCGCGTAGCGGATATGGAATACGGTCATTCTAACAAAGCCGGGAAAAAATACATTTAGCGTTACCCAGGAACAACGACGTGGACGTAGTATTTTTCTGTTCCCTTTGGGGTGCTTGTTTTACGTGAGTCCCCTTGCCTCTCACTGTCTCACTGTTCACTTACTTGAGTAAGTGTTCGAAATATTGACCTTCCACTTCAATGCATTTATTTATTCTTTCTACAAATGACTTTATACATGATAGAATCATATCTGCAGAAATTTCTGCGCAAGCAGTTCTTATGCGTTCCACCATGTTTTCACGAGTCGTTGGTACTTGTTCATAAACCTTACCTTTTAGGTAACCCCATAGGAAGAAATCCAGAGATGTTAGATCAGGTGACCTCGCAGGCCAATTAATGGGGCCACCTCTACCAATCCACCTACCATTGTAATCACGGTCTAGTATTTCCCTTGCTACTCTTGAAAAATGTGCTGGGCAACCATCATGCTGAAACCACATTGTCCGTCGGACGTCCATAGCAACATCCTCAAGTAGTAATGGTACTTCTTGTTCTAGGAAATCTCGATATTTGGTTCCATTCAAATTACCTTCAATGAAATAAGGACCAATGAGTTTATTTCCTATGATTCCACACCAAACGTTCATCGACCAAGGACGTTGATGATTAACTTGTCGTAACCAATGGGGATTTTCTACGCTCCAATAATGCATATTATGCCTATTGACGCCACCATGGTTCGTGAATGTAGATTCATCTGAAAATAATACATTAGCAAAGAAATTGTGGTTCGTTTGCATTTTTTGAAATGCCCATTCACAAAACACCACGCGGTTATGAAAATCATCGCCATCTAGTTCCTGGTGCAGTGAAATGTGATATGGGTGAAACTTATGACGATGCAATATTCTTTGAATACTGTCTCTGGAAATGCCGGAATCGCGATGTAATTGTCGTGTGCTTACATGTGGATTTTGGTGAATAGCTGCTAGTACAGCTACTTCGTTAGCTTCTCCTGTAACTGTTAATCTTCGCTTCCTTTTTTCATTTGTACGCTGCCATCAGAGTGAAAGGCATTCACAACTTTGTAAAAAAAAGAACGCGAGCGAGCATTATCTGGAAAACGCTCAGCATACAACGCAACAGCATCGTCAATATTCCTCTTACATTCACCATAAATAAGAATCATTTCGATTTTTTCGGGAACTGTAGCAGGATTCATTTTTAACTTGCAATTCGATTTAAGCAATGAAGGGTAGACAAAAAATAGTCACGTAAACGGAAAGTTGTTATTCTAAAAGCAAAGTGACCTCCGACCGAATTACTACCAATACAATGGACTTCAAAAACAGTCTTACACTGAGAGACCGTGAATACTAAATTTTAATATGGGGATTAGAAAGTCGCGATATCCATTTACTTCCCTTCAGGAAAGTAGAGAAAAATGTAGGTGAACTGGTTACGTGTGACTCAACTTATGTATAAAATGATATGTTACTTTATTTTCGAGTTATGTCGCCCTCTAGCGTTATGTAGCAGAACCGGCGCCGGTGATGGCCGAAATGCAAGCGATGTACATGTATGAAACCACGTGAGTTCTCTCGGGGTCCGGTAGATGGCGACGAAATCCCCAAATGAAGTAAGAGTTTCGTTTTGTTTAATAGAAGCTGGTTTGACCGTCAATGCTCAGCTTATTTATTCTCATTTCGGAAAAAACATACACAGAGAGAATGAATGAGCTGAGTGAAGGGACATGACGCGTTTTTTAATGGATTGCGTGATGTCCTCTTTTTGTTTATTAAATAATAAATTTAAAACCTAAAATGTAATTTTATTGAAGGTAGAAAACTTATTTATAAAATTGCTTCCATATTGTATGCACAATTTTTATGTAATCAGTTTTGATTTTTAATATGAAGAATATCAATTATTCATAATCTTAATTTTTCGAATGGACATTATTACAATTTCATATTTAGAATAACAATTTTCGCAATTGATATTACTAAATTCTAATATTAAAAATTCTAATATTAAAATTTTTAATATTAAATTTTCATAAAGGGATCAAATCGTCCCTATTTGCCCCCCGGATGCCCCCCTTCGTGTCGAACAACTTTCATCCGACAACTTTTTTGATTCTGTGCATAGTTCTCGAGGTATATCAATGTCTTCAGATAAATTTGGATTTTTATCGATTACAGCGCCACCTGTGAACCAAAATGCAATAGCTCCTAAGTCAAACTGGTGTACTTTTTTCCGGAGAATCCAAATCTGCAATAAAAACTGGGGGTTCCTATTTAAGTTTTTTTGTTTTTGCCCCCACTCCACCCCCAGGGGATGGGGGAGGGGGTAAATTTCATTATCACTGGATGCCCCCCTTCGTGTCGAACAACTTTCATCCGACAACTTTTTTGATTCTGTGCATAGTTCTCGAGGTATTTCAATGTCTTCAGATAAATTTGGATTTTTATCGATTACAGCGCCACCTGTGAACCAAAATGCAATAGCTCCTAGGTCAAACTGGTGTACTTTTTTCCGGAGAATCCAAATCTGCAATAAAAACTGGGGGTTCCTATTTAAGTTTTATTGTTTTTGCCCCCACTCCACCCCCAGGGGATGGGGGAGGCGGTAAATTTAATTATCACTGGATGCCCCCCTTCGTGTCGAACAACTTTCATCCGACAACTTTTTTGATTCTGTGCATAGTTCTCGAGATATTTCGATGTCTTCAGATAAATCGGCCACCCTGTATATACAGGGTGTCCGAAAAGTATGGAAACACTCAAATATCTCGGAAAATCGACATCGAATCGAAAAAGTAAAAATACACGTATTCAATGGTTTCAAGAGAGCTATCCAGTGACACCTAACACAACCCCCCACCCCCACCCGCTGGGGGTGATAGAGGGGGTAACTTAAAAATTTTAAATGGGAACCCCCAATTTTTATTGCAGATTTTTTGCTTCCTCAGAAAAAGTTACGTAAATTTTGCCTACCATTATAATTGTTTTTGTTTGACAGATGGCGCTGTAATCAACGAAATTAAAAAATTATTCTAAAAAGTTTTTAAAAATCTCGCGAAAAACACAACGGATCAAAAAGTAAAAACACACGTATTCAATGGTTTCAAGAGAGCTATCCAGTGACACCTAACACAACCCCCCACCCCACCCGCTGGGGGTGATAGAGGGGGTAACTTCAAAATTTTAAATGGGAACCCCCAATTTTATTGCAGATTTTGCTTCCTCAGAAAAAGTTACGTAAATTTTGCCTACCATTATAATTGTTTTTGTTGACAGATGGCGCTGTAATCAACGAAATTAAAAAATTATTCTAAAAAAGTTTTAAAAATCTCGCGAAAAAACACAACGGATCAAAAAAGTAAAAACACACGTATTTAATGGTTTCAAGAGAGCTATCCAGTGACACCTAACACGACCCCCCACCCCCACAGGCTGGGGGGTGATGGAGGGGAAACTTAAAAATTTTAAATGGGAACTCCCAAATTTTATTGCAGATTTCTCTTCTTCAGAAAAAGTTACGTAAATTTTACCTATTATAATTATTTTTGTTAACAGATGGAGCTGCATCTGCGAAATTAAAAAAATTACTAAAAAATATTTAACTTGACGTACATGGAATAGCATACCACGTTTTCAGAATTTTAAATAACGTCTTTTGCCTTTAAATATTTCTAGTTTACCGATTCTCACGCGAGGAGGTAGACGATTTTGAGAATCTTCTGTTTTACTTTTTTTTTTATTTTGATTTCTGTTTTTTACCTTTTTTTTATTCTTCACTATTAAATTTTTTTTATGTTTTTTTTTAATGTATTTGCTTACTTTTTCTTCCAGATATTAAAATTCTTTATTCGCTCCCCCCTTGTAATTGTGCATACAAAGTTTTTGACAGAAAAATGAAGAATCGACATCCTTATTCTACGAGGAAGTGAATGTCGTGTATCCGAATAGCGTAAATGGTGACCAAATCCGCATATGGTGTTATGGCTTTCTTGCATGACTGTGATTTTGTATACTTGTGTGAAAGTACTGTAGGTATCGCTTGCGGAAACCATTGCATACACTCGGTCGATTTTTTTCAACTGCCAGTGTTACAGAGAAAGTAGTCAATAATCGAACATCGTCAGCGTCCAAATCAAAACAGCACGTCTTAGTATTAGTTAAGCCTCTATTGTTTGAATGAGTCAAAGGTCTCGGTTATTTTTCAGCTTTGTGAAAATTACACATGCGAGCGTCACTCTTGTCGAAAACTTGGTCAAATTTCGTACCGCAAAAAATCGCAATTCTCTTCGTTCTCGCTATTTGATACTTAATGTAATGTTTCTCTAACATTTGAATTTCTTCTAATTTTTATATTTCTTTTATTTCTTCATTTCTTTGCTTCATATTTCTTCCATTTCGATACTTCTGTATTCTGCCTCCTGTTGTAATTTGGCATACTATGTCTTTGACACAAAAAGAAAGGATCGAAATCCTTATTCTGCGAGGATGCGGCGATAAAAAAAGAACATACGAACAAGTCGTCCGCCAATTTAATGATACCCATCCTGATCGTCTACCTATTTGCAAATCAACTGTTTGTAAGACTGTTTCTCGGTTTCAAGATACTGGCTCTGTCAATGATCGACCAAAATCAGGAAGACCAAAAACGTCCACGAACGAAGACAACAGTTTAGCGGTCTGTGCAAGTGTCGTTGAGGACGTCCATACTTCGGTAAGAAAGATTGCGCAAGCCACTGGTATCGGCAAATCGTCTGTCCATGAAATATTAAAAGCAAATAAGTTCCATCCATATAAAATAAAAATATGTACAAGAACTTTCGGAAGATGACTTCGATCGGAGATTAGAATTTTGTGAGGAAATGATGAGACGTTGTGACGAAAATGAATTATTTCCTTTTGGATATGCTTCTCTGATGAAGCTACGTTTCAGTTGAGTGGAGAAGTTAATAGGCACAACCTACGATATTGGTCGGACGAAAATCCTCATTGGATGAGAGATACTCACACACAACATCCACAGAAAATCAATGTTTGGGCTGGCATTTTGTGCAATCAAATTGTTGGGCCTTTCTTCGTTGAAGAGAATTTCACGGCTGAAAGGTACTGTAATTTGTTAAAATAACCAGATTATACCGGCAATACGAAATATTGCTGGTATAGCGTTTGATAATGTTGGTTTCAACAGGATGGAGCTCCTTGTCATTTTGGTTTGATTGTACGCAATCTATTAAATAATATTTTCCCCCGACGTTTGGATTGGTAGGAGGGGTTCGATCGAGTGGCCACCGAGGTCACCTGATCTAACTCCTCTGGACTATTTTTACTGGGGTTTTCTGAAGAACAAGGTCTACGAAACGAAACCAAAAGACATTGGATGAGTTGAAAGAAAAATAATTCAAGGTTCTAATACAGTATCTCAAGAAATGCTGCAAAAAGTTTATGATAACTTCTATGCACGATTGGGATATTGTCAAGTTGCTGAAGGACTTCAATTCGAACATCTTATAAATTAGTGGGCATAGACATGTTAAAAATCCAGTAAAGAAAATAGAAGCGAAGGAAAATTTAAACTTTAAAATAGAAAAAAAATTAAAAAAATAAAAAAAAAACAAATAAAAGGTAAAAAAAAAAAAAAAAATATACAAAAATAAAAAAAAAAGATTCTCAAAATCGTCTACCTCCTCGCGGTAAGAATCGGTGAACTTTGAAATATTTAAAGGCAAAAGACGTCATTTAAAATTTTGGAAACGTGGTCCGCTATTCCAGGTACGTGGTTCGCTGATTGCAGCTCCATCTGTTAACAAAAATAATTATAATAGGTAAAATTTACGTAACTTTTTCTGAAGAAGAGAAATCTGCAATAAAATTTGGGAGTTCCCATTTAAAATTTTTTCAGTTTCCCCCTCCATCACCCCCAGCCTGTGGGGGTGGGGGGTCGTGTTAGGTGTCACTGGATAGCTCTCTTGAAACCATTAAATACGTGTTGTTTTTACTTTTTTGATCCGTTGTGTTTTTTCGCGAGATTTTTAAACTTTTTAGAATAATTTTTTTTAATTTCGTTGATTACAGCGCCATCTGTCAACAAAAACAATTATAATGGTAGGCAAAATTTACGTAACTTTTTCTGAGGAAGCAAAATCTGCAATAAAAATTGGGGGTTCCCATTTAAAATTTTTAAGTTACCCCCTCTATCACCCCCAGCGGGTGGGGGTGGGGGGTTGTGTTAGGTGTCACTGGATAGCTCTCTTGAAACCATTGAATACGTGTATTTTTACTTTTACGATTCGATGTCGATTTTCCGAGATATTTGAGTGTTTCCATACTTTTCGGACACCCTGTATATATATATATAATATATATTCGAAATCATTAAATCAACGGATATATCAATTTTTACAAAACTTACTCGACTCTGTGGAGGGTATAGGATACTTTCCTTTTCATGATAATGAACAGGTAGTACCACTCTCCGAGGATAGACTGAACTTTTTTATTATATTTAATGATGTTGCAAGCGAGAAGCAAGATAACATTAGATCATTCTTTTGTATTGTACACATCATTGCGTCAATTGCTTTTATCTCACTCAAACGTATGCTCGTGTTCTCAAGCATCTTATTCGAGATAACGTAAACTTTCTTGTTCTCTTTAGGCAGTATGAAATGAATCTTAAGCATGTGTATAATGATCATATTAATACGAATATGACATTTAACACTTAAACAGATATATATGCGCAATGTTGGACAGATAAACATGGGTTTACAGTAATAGATAAAGACAGTGAATTAGAGGAGGGAAGATATAGAAGAGGTTTTGATTGTTTTATAAGCATAAATGATTTTGAACTGATAAGTCAGTGCAGAGTGAGATTTGCATGCTTAACATGTCCTCCCCACTTCAACAGCAGCAAGACGTATTATGTCATATTGTCAAAGCTAGCGAATCTATTCGCCGGAAACATCGATTATTAAAAATTGGTAAAGAAACGCATGACCTTGCGATAAGTGAAACGCTCAAACCTTTAATAAGTCTGTTAATTATATATATTTATTCCCCTATAGACATGCACATGTACATATGTTATATACAGTCGCTCCATACTGTACACACAAGCGTGTATATCTTTTGTAATTAGTTTTTCACCTATCATATATTATAATAAATAAGTAAAGTGTTAACTCCGTCTACTTCAATCTAACCACTCGACAAACTCAACATGGTAGCAGAGCGTGGGTTCTCTATTTGAACTTTCGTGGTTACAAGAATAAAGATTGGTAGATAGAGATAGTGAAATCGAAGCTAGCCGCGAAAACGCGCGCGAATAATGGAAGTCCAAAGCACGTGTCTCGCAATTGTGAGAAAGACCCCTTTAAAGTGAAAAAGTAACAAACTGAGTGAAAATATCGTTGATCCGGTGTGATGACATCGCAATTCCGATTTTCGATGGTGGTGCAGTCTACACGAATTGGAAAAAACGAATTATGAAATTTTTGGAGTACAAAAAGTGTAAAGAGGTAGCTGAACGTAAAAAAAAAACAGAGCAAGACAAAGACGAAGAGTGGTCATTTGCAGATATTAAGGCCACAAATTACATATATAGTGCCATGTCTATCAGACAACTCGAATATGTAAGCGAACCTGATTCGGCATATGAAATTCTGCAAAAGGTTGATGAGATGTACTTAAAACAATTAACTGTATTGCAAATAGTATGTAGAAGCCGCCTGGAAAGCATGAAATTGCAAAATTATTCAGAGTTAAATACGTTTTTCGACGACTTTGAAAAATCAGTCAACGAATTAAAACACGCCGGCGCAAGCATTTCCGAGCATGAAAAACTTAATTACATGCTGAAAGCATTACCAACTGCATATGTTGGTGATTTGATAGACGTGCTGAAAGAAACGGAAAGGACAGTCGATTACTTAAAAAATAAAATAAAACTGAGTTAAAGGAAAGAAACTTATCAACGTGTGAAGAAAATTCAAACGTGTTCGTCGCTTCAAGGACACAAGGCATCAAAAGTTAACAAACATGGTGCAAACACAATGAAATCTATATGTGTAAGGCTGTTCGATCCCGTCCTACGCACCACATTTATTCAGGGTATGCGGACCCGAAAAGCGTTATACGCGAATGAAGTTGATGATTCTCTACCAAAAACACGCATATATGTAAACGAATCTCTACCAAGCGATACCCTCAACCTTCTTAAAAAAGCCCGTGCTATAGTAAAAACCAATCCGAACAAATTTGTTTACATCTATCGAGGAATTGCCCATTACCGGCCTATGGGAGGTGCAGCTGCTACTGCGATTACTTGTGAAGACGATCTAGCAAAAATCACTAAATGACGCCAAGCTCATTCTCACTTGTCTCCACCGCCATCAAACGATACGTGCACTAGTACTACACATCCAAGACCACCTCCTAATGCATATATGAAACTCGGTCATTTAAATGTTCAGTCACTTGGAGCGGTAAATAAATTTAAACATTTTGAATCTTATTTTTCTGAAAATTTTTATCATGAACATGCCAATATGTTTAGTAGGAATCTACTTGAATGTTTCGATAAGCACGCTCCAATGCACACTTTTACCCCGACTCACAAACCCTCACCTTGGATTACATCTGATCTACGGAAATTGAAAAAGGAGAGAAACTCTCTTCTTCAGGCATACATGAGGACTAGAGATCCATTGCTAAAACAGCAGCTTATTAGTGCCAATAAAACCAACAAAAGGGCCTGGAACTTGGCTAGGGAACTTTATAACCGGGACCGCATAAACAACATTCATGACACTAAAATCTTGTGGAAAGAAATGCGGAAATTAGGGCTAATAAACGCAAAGAAAAGTACTTCTGTGTTGTGTTGCACTCTTGGTGAGCTCAATACCTACCATACGACACCGGTATCTCACTGCACAGATCTACTGGACCCTAATTATGGGCCTCTGCCTTCGGACTTCAGCTACGACAAATTCTTTTTCTCTAATATCGTGATAAGGCATGTTGCTGATTGTCTTGCCAGAGCAAAATCAGAAGCGCTTGGTAACGACATGATTCCCCTTAGTTTTTACACTAAAACTTTTTCTGTATTAGCTCCGTACTTAGTTTATCTATTCAATGAATCGTTTAACTCGTCAATCGTTCCTTCTGAGTGGAAGGCTTTACTCATGATCCCTATTAATAAGATTCGACAACCCACCTGCCCAGCTCATTACTGCGTAATAGCTATATTACCCGCGAACTCTAAGCTCCTTGAAAGCATTGCCTTTAATCAATTGACTAACTATCTTAGTAAACGGCAATGGTTCGACCCGTTCCAATCTGGATTCCGCAAAGGGTATAGCACCGAAACTGCTCTTCTCTACGTCTCAGAATTTTGTAGGCAGACTATAGATAACAGCATGATAACTATCCTTATTTTATTCGACTTTAGCAGGGCATTCGACACCGTCAGTCATTCTCTTCTTATCGATAAGCTGAAAATGCAAATCTCTCTGTGACTGGTATACGATGGTTTGCATCATACTTGTCCGGACGAAAGCAAGCAGTTGCAGCGATCCTCTTGGCTATCAGTTGGTGCTGGAATGCCCCAGGGCTCGGTTCTTGGACCACTTCTATTCTCGATCTTCATCAATGACGTTCCCGCGGTCCTCCAGCACTGCAATCACATGATTTTTCTGAGGATACCCAAATATTCTTAAAATGCTATATTTCTGAGTTACCAATGGCGATCCAGAAAGTAACAACTGATGTGGAGAATTTCTGCAGGTGGGCGGATGACAATGGACTTAAGCTTAATCTTAGGAGGACTAAAGCACTACTCGTTGGTGGCTCATATTATCTAAGCAACCTTGATTTTGAATCTCTTCCTCCATTGGTAATCAACAACATCTCTTTACCCTGGGTTAAGTCAGCAAAAAATCATGGTCTCATTATTGACAGCACACTATCATGGAAAGAACACCTTGTTCAAATGTCAAAGCGTGTGCTTTCCAATCTACGCCAACTTAGACAAAACCGTGTTTTGCCATCTCTCGATCTTCGAGAGACCCTAGTAAAAACACTGCTCCTACCCTACCTTGATTACTGTTGTGCTGTCTATAATGATATCTTCGCCCTGCAGAAAATCAAGGTTGAATGGTTGCTCAACGCATTCGATTTATTTATGGACTGCGTCGAGTCGATTACATCACCCCATATCGTGAGGAACTTCAGTGGCTTACAACCGCATCTCGCCGATTATACTTTATAGTCATCATCACCTATAATGTCCTCACAACAAGGATGCCGAAATATCTATATGATTGTTATCAGGGGCGTAATGAAAGCACAAGTCGAATACTAAGACCGTGCTCCACTAGTGAACTTAGTTGGATTAATGAATTGTTAAAAATAATACAAGTTAAGTAAACGAGTCCTGTAACATATTTACTAGACAAGGACAGAAACCGCATATCAGGTGGATTTTATCAATTTGAACTGCAACGTACTAAAAATCCAGTTGTTTACCTGATTGAAAAAATTCTACGTCAAAAAGGACATAAAGTATTTGTTAAATGGCTAGGTTTCGAAGACAGGCATAACAGCAGGGTCGACAAGGGAGATTTATTACTTTAAGACTAATATGGTGGAATGAATGATGGTTGAATAGTTGGAAGGAAGATTTACTTAAGATAATATACAGGGTGATCCAAAAGTCCCGGAACAGCAAAATATCTCAGCGGGAGTGCATTTTCGAGGAAATTGTTTCAGACAAAAGTTTAAGGATTTTTCCCGGGCTATTTAATGGTAGCACAGAATTTGACCTTGAACATAACCTTCAAGGTTATTTCAAGGTCAAGTTTTTTTTTTTTTTAATGGAAACTGCTATTTTTTTTCACGGATTCGGAAAGAGCACAAAATTTTACGTCCGAATATACTATGGCCGTTTTTTTCGGCAAGGTCATTTCAAGGCCAAACTTAAAACTCCCGGAACAGCGAATTAACTCAGCAATAGGTCATTTTCGGGTAAAATGTTTCAGACAAAAGTTTCAGGATTTTTTCCGGGATATTTAATGCTAGCATAAAATTTGACCTTGAAAATTACCTTGAAGATTATTCTCAGGTCAAGATTATTTTTTTTTTTTTAATTGGAACCCCGTTTCATTTTCTTAACGAAGTTATGAGGATCTTCCGGTATTGAGAGTGGTGAAATTCATTTTGTTCAGTCGATGCTATTACTGGACGATCTGCTCTAGGGAGATCCTTTACAGTGCCGTAAACTTCGAAACAATTTATTGTTCTGCCAAAAGTCGATTTAGGAATCAGTTCCTGTCCCTCGCTTGTCCTCTAATTTTATAAATAGAATAATAAACTGTTTAAAAAAAGTGTATACATACATCTTACGCAACACTTGTGCAAAGTGAACTTGGGCGCGCGAACAGCGACAGAGAGCACGAGTCACCAGCGAAGTAAATAAACAACATACATTCACATTGAATTTATACATACGTGTACAGTCTTATAAGGTTACATTTTGGTCTTAACTTTATCGTTTTGTGAGATACATGGATTTCCTATCTAAACGCCTTTCCTATCTAAACGTATTAAGCATCATTTCAGTAACAAAATACATACGTATATTTCGTACAAAGAGCAATGGCTGCGCTAAGTGAACGAGAAAGAATAACCATTCTCATGATGAGAGGCTGGGGTGATAACCAGCGATCTTTAGAGAATGTGCGAACCTTATTTAACGCATCATTTAGAGAGGGACGAGAACCGATTTCTAAATCTACTGTTAGCAGAACAATAAATCGTTTTGAAGTTCACGGTACTGTGAAGGATCTCCCAAGAGCAGGTCGTCCAGTAACAGCATCAACTGAAGAAAATGAGTTGAATGTCGCGCTGTCAATAACGGAAGATCCTCATACTTCCATCAGGAAAGTTAAACAGCAGCATGACTTATGTTACGGTACAGTACAACGGATCTTAACTAAAAACTTAAAATTTCACCCATACAAAGTTAGACTCGTACAACAATTGAATGAAGACGATCCTGATAGACGCCTACAGTTTGCGGAATTAATGATGAATCGAATAGATGCTGATGCCGGTTTCTTGAATCGCATCGTATTTTCTGATGAAGCTACATTCTTCTTAAATGGGGCAATCAATAGACATAACATGTCTTATTGGAGTGAAACCAATCCTAATTGGATGGTCGATAGTCGTTCTACTCAATATCCTGAAAAAGTAAACGTATGGGCAGGTATTATAAACAATGCGGTAGTTGGGCCCTTCTTCATCGAGGGTACCCTTACTGGTCAAAAATACCATGATATGTTGAGGGACGACATCATCCCTGCTATTCAGGTTATTGTAGGCGAGGATTTCGATCAGACTTGGTTTCAGCAAGATGGTGCAGCACCCCATTATGCAACAGATGTTCGCAATTATTTGAGTGATGTATTCGCAGAACGGTGGATAGGTCGAAGGGGTGTAATAGAATGGCCACCAAGATCTCCGGATCTTACGCCCCTTGACTATTTTCTATGGGGTTATCTCAAAGATAGAGTGTATCGAACGAAACCGGTGAATATTGAGGAAGTAAAACAACGAATACGGGATGAGATCGCGGCTATAGAACCAGATATGATTAAAAAAGTCGTATCGACTTTTTATAATCGCTTGGGATATTGCCAAGAAGTTCATGGCAATCACTTTGAGCATAAGCTTTAGTAAGATACATAATTTCATCACAATCTTAGTATACCCATCTTGCCTTAACTGTCTGGGGACACCCACACACACACACACACGCACACGCACACGCACACGCACACGCACACGCACACGCACAGGTGACGGCGAGGGGAACCACCTGAACAAAGCACCCCGAAGAGGTGTAAACCCGACCGTGCTACCTCCACGCGGTACATCTTGGGTAATGCTAAAGCCGGCGGTAGCATTGGAAACAATGTAAAAATATTACCCATAAATACGGTATTTATAAACGTATCGGATGTAAAAAAAAAATGTATATTTTTATCCGGGAACAATGATAATGCATTGCACTCTGGAAACTCTGGAAACATTACGAAAATGAAACGGGGTTTTAAAAAAAAATAGTCTTGAGCTTAGAATAAGCCTCAAGGTAATTTTCAAGGTTAAATTCAATGGTGCCTCTTGCTGAGTTAATTCGCTGTTCCGGGAGTTTTAAGTTTGGCCTTGAAATGACATTGCCGAAAAAAACGGCCATAGCATATTTGGACGTAAAATTTTGTGCTCTCTCCGAATCCGTGAAAAAAAAATAGCAGTTTCCATTAAAAAAAACAAACTTGACCTTGAAATAACCTTCAAGGTCATGTTCAAGGTCAAATTCTGTGCTACCATTAAATATCCCAGGAAAAATCCTTAAACTTTTGTCTGAAACAATTTCCAAAGAAATGCACACCCTCTGAGATATTTCACCGTTACGGGAGTATTAAGTTTCACCTTGAAATGACCTTGCCGGAAAAATCGATCATATCATACTCGGACGTAGAATTTCCCGCTCTTTCAGAATCCATGAAAAAAAATAGGGGCTCCTATTTAAAAAATTAACTTGACCTTGAAATAACCTTCAAGGTCATGTTCAAGGTCAAATTCAATATGCCATTAAATAGCCAGGTAAAAATCCTGAAACTTTTGTCTGAAACATTTTCCTCGAAAATGCACTCCCGCTGAGATATTTTGCTGTTCCGGGACTTTTGGATCACCCTGTATATTATTATATATATATACCGGTTCGAGTTGACGAGATTTCAAATCTACTTCTTGCGCAGTTGCATGAACATCGAGTTTTAACGCCGTCAAGTGCTTTTTCGGTAAAAGCAAAAAAAGAATGGCTCGAGTTGTGTAATATATTAAAAGAAGTGACACATTTACAAGTGAAGTGCGTGAAAAGTTAACAGGTCCGGAGATTTTTCGCCACTTGACAGTGGTGAAGAGAGCGATGGAGGATAGGCATGCGGAGGAGGAAATAAAGGAGGATTCCTATTGGTAATCTATCTATGCCTCAGAACTTGTAATAAAACACGGGATGATGAGGTGGATATCGCGCTTCAGGACGGTGTTCGAAAACTAAAGCGCGATTATAGAAAAAAAAAATCGCCCGCATTGAGTACTGGAGTACTCAGCAGTGGCGAAAGAGGAATTGCAAACATATATCCTTAAGAATGGCGCATGCGATTGTCGCCGCGTTATTCGCGATAGTAAGGCTGAAAAGGAATATAACAAACACACGCACGCACGCACGCACGCACGCTGGTAGAAGGTATCGGAGAAATAAAATATCCAACGAGCACCAAAGAACTAGCTAGGGGAAGGAACCTCGAACAATAAATCAAACTATGGAAGACCAGCTGCAAATCGAAGCTTACGGTGCAGGGGTCGGTCCCTAGTACCGGTGTCGGGTACGAGTGCGCAAGCGGGGTCACTCGGCCCCAACAGCATTAAATGTTACAAGTGATATTCTGTCAGGAAAGGCGCACGAGTCTGTAAGCTTCGAGCGCCTTGAAGAGAAACTTCAGCTCCTTGTGGAATTTATCCAGGAAAAGACAAATCTCCACAAGGAGTTCAAGAATATGGCCATAGGGGGGTTCGCAGGCGTACATCAGCTGCAAAGACAGGCGAGCCAAACGTCGCCCCGGTTCCGCAAGGCCCCAGAACTTCCAAAGCGTAAAGGACCCTCGCTGATGAGGTTGCCAGCGACAGAAAGGGTCAGGAGAGAAGAAAAGGAACGCCCCGTACCATCACCATCAGCTGCAGAACAACGGCGCAAGCTCAGTCCGAAGACCAGGACTGGGTTACGGTGGTCAAGAAAGGCGTAAAGAAGAAGGCGGAGCAGCAGCAACAACAATGGCAGCATCAGCAGCAGCAACAACAACGGCCGTAGCAACAGCAACAACATCAGCAGCAGCAGGGAAAGCATATCGGCAAACGACACAGGGGGAAGCCGGAATCAACAGCCGGCCTCCGACCTCTCCGCCAGATGCCATCAAGATCAACGCAGCAGACGGTGGGTCATACGTCGACATCCTGAAAACAATAAAAGCAGCACCAGAACTGCGAACATTAGCAGCAGAACACCATCAGGCGGACGAAACCAGGCGAACTGCTCCTAGAGCTTGCGACGCCTGGCGTGTGGACCCAAGACCTCCAAGCAGCGGCCACGTCCACCCACAAGGAAGTCATCACCATCAACGACATGGACGAGGCCACAACTTGGGAGGAGGTGACACAGGCCATCATTGAGGTGACTTCACCGGGAGCAGTGACCCCTGGGAATCTCAAGCTCAGGGAAACATATAGTGGAACCCAAGCGGCCAATATCTTGCTTCCCGTCGCAGTGGCGAACATACTGCTGCAAAAGGGGAAGCTTAAAATTGGCTGAATTAAATGCCGGGTTCGACTGCGTGAAAGATCCCCGCTTTGCTACAGGTGCCACGAGAGCGGACACTTGGCAAGGGATTGTAAGAGCGCGGTCAATTGATCGGCGCAGTGCTTCCGGTGTGGTCAAGAGGGTCACAAGATTGAGGACTGCGTAGCAAAACATCGGGCAACGCAAGAGGTTCGAGCACCGACTAACAATGGCTAAGGTGATCCAAATAAACCTCAATCATTGTGCAGTGGCCCAGGACCTGCTGTTCCAACTGGTCAAGGAGGAGAAGGCCGATATCGCCGTCGTAGCGAGGCTTACCGGAATCTTTGTGAACCGAGTTGGGTGAAGGATTCCACCAGCAAGGCGGCCATCTGGGTGTGCGGAAATCTCCACATATCCAATAAGATGGCCGACCCCCTGCCCAGCTTCATCTGCGTGGAGGTGGCTAGTATAAGACTATACAGTTGCTACCTTCTTGGAGGCCTTGGAGGTCATCGTTGCCAGTGCAAGAACCTCCCGACTTCCACTAGTGATGGGGGGGGGGGGGGGGGACTTCAATGCATGGGCGACGAAATGGGGTAGTCCGAAGACAAACCATCGAGGATATGCCCTCATTAAGGCCTTCTCGTTACTGGAGTTGGAGATCGCTAACTCGGGGGGAAGCCGACCTACTCCAAGGCCGGCAAGTCCTCCTTAGTCAACCTGACCTTCGTCGACCCAAAATTGATGGGGGAAGGGTTGGGCTGGAAAGTTAGCGACCGGTACACGGGCAGTGATCATCAAGCCTTGGTGTACCAGCTCCAACTGACCAGTAGAGCAGCAAGAAGGGCTCAAAGTTTGAGGACAGAGAGATGGGCACCGGCCACCTTCGATCAAGAGATGTTCCTTTACAGCTTGGAACAGTTGGAGGTGGAGGGAACAGCGGAGGAGAGAGCCCAATGCCTCACCCGAGCTTTAACAGTGGTCTGCGATGCCTCTATGGCCGTGAAATCAAATCCTCGCGGCCGACAGTCGGTTTACTGGTGGAACGAGGAAATCGCAGCTATTCATCGAGAATGCCTTCGGGCTCGAAGGCTGCACCAGAGAGCAATTCATAAGCCCTGGTACTACCAACTGGCCGCGGCCTATTAAAAGAAGAGGAAGAGGCTCGAGATTGCCATCAAGACCGAAAAAAGAAAGTGCCGGCAGGGCTTTTGTGAGGAGGTGGACCATGAGCCCTGGGGTCGACCGTATAAAACGGTCATGAACAAGATCAAGCCCAGGGGACCCAAGGCATCATCGTGTCCATCCCTCATTGACAAAGTCGTCGGCCATCTATTCCCAGAACAACGGAAACGGCCGATCGGCACTGGTCTGATGGCAATCGCTGGTGCAGCCGAGCCGCCAGACGTTACCACATCGACATTCAACGCTTGTCTGAAGGAAGGATGCTTCTCGGCGCAGTAGAACGAAAAGAGATTGGTGCTTCTGTCCAAGGGAAACAAAACCCGGACGATCTATCCACGTTCCGACCTCTCTGCATGCTGGGCATCCCCGGGAAGCTTTATGAGAGAGTTATCTGAGCCAGACTAGAAGCAGCCATGGAAGATGCGGGAGGTCCTTCCGACAAGCAGTTCGGCTTTCGGAAGGGGCGCTCAACCATCGACGCAATCGGCCGAGTGAAGGCAATAGCCACGAATGCCATCAGTGGCAGCCGAAACACCCGGTGCATGTGTGCCATCATTGCTCTGGATTTTCGGAACGCTTTCAACACGGCCAGATGGGATTGCATCATGCAGGCACTCGAAGATCTGAAGGTGCTGCTCTACCTAAGAGAAGTCATCTCAAGCTACCTAACAGACCGGACCCTGTATTATGACACCGATGACGGCAGACACTCGAAACAAAAATTATATTCATTAACTATGAAGTTGATAAAATTTCGATTTTACAGTTACTAGAAATAGAGTGGTATGTGAATATGATCTGTTAGCATGCATTACAATGAATATAATTTTTTCTTTCCTCTTTTCTATTGCTTTTTTTTCGTTTTTAATTTCATTACTAGTTGAGATTATAAATACTTCGATAAGGCCTAAACGTTTGTGAATCCGAGGGATTACGACGGAAGCTGTTTGAAATGTTTATGAAATTTCCAAATTATGGCATTTTAACATCTAATGCAAACGTCTGAGCCGTTTATTATTTTATTTTAATATTTAAATGCACCTACGTTAAATCTATATTATTACTAATGATTCACAATTATTAGATTTAATAAACACAGGCTAATGAATAGTAATGAACATGTTCATGAAAAGTAGTGCACATGTTATCAAGAGTTTCGTTATATGTATACGCCCAACAAACGAGAAAGTATTTAATCCGGAATCCATCCATTTCGTATTGAATACGTTTCAATTCTATGTAATCCCAGTAAACAAATAAAAAAAATTTTGCTTCGACCGAGAATCGAACCGCGATCTTCCGCGTATCATTCCTGAATCATAACCACTCGACCATGACTGTTGTTGTGAAATAGAGCGAAATCAACGAATAGTTGAAGCAGGGAGTAGGCAAATTTTCTAACAGTGTACAATATAAGGCGGACAAGCTTAACCCTTAGCTGCCACTAGGGGTAACTTATCACCCCAGGCTGGGGAAAAGTGAAATTACAGGTCTACAATCGTTGAAATTCATACAGATATCGATATCTTTCATTAGTAGATAGATGTAAGATGTGATTCCATGACATAGCAAGCCGAAAAATCGCATGGCGGCGCTGTGAGCGTTCGTTTTCTCGACATGGGGTGATTAGTCACCCCGGTGTGGCAGCAACCGCTGCTCGGCAAAGATTTTTTTTTTTTTTTATCGACTTGTTTCTGGTGTCAATAGACAAAATAAAGGTAAGTTTTTGCTATTCTACTAAAAAAAAATTTGGTATTGTAACAAGGTCGCATTCCAATATATATTATACTATGCATGAATTTGAATTTGAACTAATCCCCGCCTTCTTGTATAGTTTCAAACTTGAGAGAAAGGGGGGCGGTAGTGTGCCCCGAGAGTAGTCGACGGAGTTGCGAGGTCGGCTCGCTAGACGATAGCACTTGAATATAACCGGGACCTGTCATTGCTTTGTTGAAAGTAAATAAAAAAGTTGTCGATAGTAAGCGTGTTTCGTAGTCGAAATCCGTACATTTCCTAGTTACGTGTTTAGTGCCGCATAATATTACTATTACTATTAGTATTACTATTGCTATTGCTCTTGCTATTACTATTGCTATTGCTATTGCTATTGCTATTGCGATTACTATTAATATTACGTATTTATATACATTTTTTATTTCCTTCAGATGTACAATTTGCGGACGAGAAGCAAGCGGGAAGAATTGCTGGAGGAAGCTGGCCCGTGTTCTGATTCTGAAGAACACGACGAAGAACAATCGGACACAGCATCAGAACAGGATGTCTCATTAGTCGATAACGAAACTGATGATTTCGATGAAGAAGACATGCAAGATGCCGTTGAAAATGAACGGGCTAAAGAATCTCGCAAACGCAAAGCAAATGTAGCAGGAAATGCATCGTGTGCTTCAAAATCTCGTCGACCCCGTGGTCGCCCAACGTCCAAATTGTACGGAAAAGATAATTTTGCCTGGGAAACGCAATTCGCTCAACGAAGATCAGATCGCGCAAGCATAGACGAAGTTCCACATGAAGCAAGCCTGGCAAATGATGCTGTTAATCTGGATTCGCTGGAGAAGTTTTGGGATCTCTTGTTCGATCACGAAATTATCGATGAAATTGTCGATAAGACAAATTATAAAATCGAGGAGATGTGTGCTATCATGGTTGCTGAAGAGAGAGCTCAATCCTACCACCATCAGACTGACCGTACTGAAATCAGAGCATACATCGGTCTTCTTTATTATGCTGGTTTATGGAAATCTTCAAACGTGGACATCAACGAACTCTGGGACAAGAGAAACGGAATCTTCTTCTACAGGAGTGTCTTTCCTCGAATGAGATTTCAATTTCTTCAAACTTTTCTGCGTTTCGACGTAAAAGAGAACAGAGATCCAGATCACAGATTTTCGCCCATCAGAAAAATTTGGTCAATGTTTATCAACAACTGCAACAAATATTACAATTCAAGTAATAAATGTACCGTCGACGAACAGCTGCTTGGATTCAGGGGCCGGTGTGCATTTCGAATGTATATCAAGTCTAAACCAGACAAGTACGGACTAAAGCTGATAACGCTCAACGATGCTTCGACCGCCTATCTGATTCACGCTATCCCGTACCTGGGAAAAGACGCCACCATTGTTAATCCCCAAAAATTACCTAGCAGTGAGTACTTTTTTGAAGCTGTAACGGCTCCAATACACGGCACTAATCGTACAGTGACGTGCGATAACTGGTTCACCACCATCCCTCTGCTAAACAGAATGTCCCCGCAGGGGACTTGTGGAAGAGAGCGGAGCGGGTTATCTCCGTCCACAATTTAATTGTGGAAGAGTGAGGGGTCGAAGTGCCCGAGCTCGAAGAGGAGCAATGCTTTTGAAAGATCCGCTTCTCTTAGCAAGTTTTGAGAATTGACGACCTCACGGACCCGATCGTTCGGCTGGTCTGTGCCGACGAATGCCTGATCGTGAAACGACTCGAGAGACCCACCGTACTGGGGAGCTAGGGTGCGGTGTCAAGCCCCTGCCGGCGGGTTCCACACGGGGGAGCGCTACGGCGTGCCGTGTCCGTGCAGGCAGTAACCGCAGAAAGGGTTGGCCTCTAGCGGGCCGTGGCAACGTTAGAAAGGTTCTCTGAACCAACAAAAGCATCAAGGCAGGCAGCTTGTTGCTAATAAATGTGGTAGCTGACTTGTTGTATATCTTTTTTAAGTGTGCACAACCAGCGGTGCTGGCGCATCACTAAAATTTGGCCCCATTCCCCCATGGGGGGGGGGGGTGCCTTAAACCCGAAAGGGAGGCAAGACACCTTAAATAACCTACACTCAAGTGCTAAACAGAATGTTGGATGAACCTTTTAAAATGTCAATGACGGGAACGATCAAAAAGAATAAAAGGCAGATTCCCTTGGAAATGAAGGTAGCGTCGAGAAATCCTCCTGAGACAAAGTTTTGTCGCACCAAAGACATAACTTTGCTTTCTCATACACCGAAGAAAAACAAAATCGTATCGGTGGCTTCGTCTTATCTCCATACACAAGAGATAACAAACGGAAAGCCGAATATCATTCTCCATTACAATGATACAAAAGGAGGGACGGACACATTTGATCAATTGTGCCACGCCTACACAGTCAGTCGGAGAGCGAACAGGTGGCCCATGCGGATTTTTTTTGGAATGCTTGACCAAGCAGCCGTCAATTCCCGCATTTTGTGGAGATTGAAGGTCAACAACCCAACAGAATCCACGGTTGCAGTTGTCGTTTTAAAGAGACTGGTTGCACATCTCACCAATCCGATTCTTCAGCAACGATTGAACAAGAGCATTCTCCACATCGACAATGACCCAGAAATGGAAAATCTGGAGAATGTTTCCTATAATCCGGCGAGGAGATGCCTTCTGTGCGAACGGAAAAAAGACAAAAAATCGCGTGTTGGGTGCTCTTTTTGTAAAATACCGGTGTGCGAGGAACACCGGTACAGTATGTGTATTACCTGTGCCGGTCAATGAAGTGAAAGTCACAATACTTTATTTTTGTCTTACTATAATACAAATATAAGTTCCCAACGTTTTTTGTACTTAAATAAATATTTCAAATTAAATACAACACAAAATAAACCAATTTTATGATTTGTCATTTTTTCCATTTTTCCCTCCAGTAATTTTGCAAAATAAATATACTTTTTGAAAGATCGACGTATACTGGTAATTTCTTATGATAGTGATGTATCTTGGGCGTACAATCCTACAATTTTAGCCCTTAATATTAAAAAATGGCGGAGTAATGAATTTTTTTCTGAAAAACGTCATTTTTGCCGAATTTTCACATATATGACCTCTTTTTAAAGCGCCATCTATAAATTTATTAATGTAAATCATTAGAAATTTTAAATATATGTTCAATAAACATGACCCAATCGATTAAAAGTCTTAAAACACTCATACGTATTTTACAACTCATTTTTTTCACGTGGGGTGAGAAGTCACCCCGGTGTGGCAGCTACGTGGCCGGACTTAGGTGTGGCAGCTAAGGGTTAAATACGTTTACTATCTATTTTGGTTTGTAAAATGTACATTTAATTATATTATTATAATATAAATGATTGAAAGTCTTACAGTTTTATATATTGTACTAGTTTTTATATAGTTTTTAGATTTTTTCGGGATTACCAGGAGGGGAGCGCTCTCGATACAGACGTTCACGTGATTTTTTACATTTTTCAAAATTAAAAATGTTCAAATTTCTAAAATAACTCGAAAACGGTAAGAGATACGCGAAATTTGACAAAATTTCGAGTGTTATCGGAAGGAGGAATGATCTCGACTTGATTAATGCACACATGCAATTGAATTTCGAAAATTTTCAATTCTGTACGGTACCGCTGGTTTTCTCAAATTGCGATAAGTTGCGCAAACCAGCGACGAGGGCGACACTCGCGCTAGTCGCACGTTGTCACATATACATATACCAACACACGTAAAAGAATTAAATTTCATTACTGTGTTAATTAAACTTTCATTCTATTGTAAATAACTTAAATTTCATCTACCAGTGTAAATTAAAAATTATTTTAATCTCAATAACTTCATATTTTAAATTACATAAGAATTTACTGTTGTACATGAAAAGTTAATGATATTTAAATTCACTTCTAACAGTGCATTTTTCAGTTTTTATATAAATTTTTATACTTCTTTTTGTCGTAACTGATGAATTTAATCCTAGAAATTCTCAAATTAAAAATATTGCATTTAAAATTGAAGCGTACAAATGATTAAAAGAAATTTCAACATTTTCTGAACAATATTTTTATCATTGTAAATTTAAATTTGATACAATTTTACATTATGAAATAATAAAAGACCCTTTTCGATGGTGTCTTGCAATCAATTTAATGTAAAGAAAGATAATCAACCACGGACGACATTTGTAAAACACTTTGTATAGGCACTTTGTAAAAAAAAACAACGTGTATAGGCGGTGGCGCATTAGTTGCAGTGTCGATTGAACACCATTGGTTAGAACCAACAAAATAGCATGTCATGAGAATGTGAACCGATCCGAACCGAACCTCAGCGTCTCGATTTTCCCTGCGTCTTGGTATGATTATCGAGACACGGGCTTCAGATGAAATTCCCAACCACGCAATTCAGATGCAATTCGAGTTATTTTGTAGTTAACACCTATCAGACAGATAAATTCTGAACGTCACGTGACCTAGACTCGCAATTTTTTTGCGTGTAGAAATGACTTGTCAGCTTATTGGAGGATTCGTTTTTAAATTTAAAATCACTGGAAATGGCAATCCTTAAAGCACAATTGTAGTATGGCAACTAACGTATCCTTTTAGTTAAAATTTGTCTTCACAATATTTGTTATCTTATTCGAGTATTCGCTTTTAAATTTTAAATAACTGGAAGCATCAATACTCATAGCACAACTGTAGTATGGTAAGTAATGTATCCCTTTACTTCAAAGACGTTTTGAAATTACTTGACAGTTTATTGGAGTACTCGCTTTTAAAAAATCATTTAATGCCACATTACTTTTACTGGATACATATACTAGTTCGCTTTTAAATGAATTTAAGTGTATAGCAATGAATCAGTTTACGGAAAAAAGTTTTATGACTGGTCCGGTTTATAACCCTCTTAATAGTGAAACGATTTTCACCAACGAATCCAATTTTCACAAAATAATCAAACGCCAATGTCAATAACGACGAATTATTTAATAAAAGTATAATTATTTTGAATGACGGGTTTTAATTATTCATATTTTGTTACTTCCTTACTTTACCTTTTTATATAATAATAAAAGAGGAGACAAATTTTTGTTGAAACAATTATTGATAATCAAGAAAAACTTTTCGTAAATACGAGAAATTAGATATTTTTCATACAATGAAGTTTATCATACTTTCGAAAATAATAAAAATAACACAAATATACGATAGAAGAATATAAGTGCATAGAAAATAAGATATTTTTGAAATTTACTGTTCTTCCATGTATCCTATTACTTTGTCTGAATTATTCACACATTTTGTATAAATATTTATACATTTACATAAATTTAATACATTTCGAGAAAGATTGCAATTATCAGCTATGAAATGATTTAGATGTCTAAATCTGTTGTTTATCTCGTTTATATACACGGAAAAAAATAATCCAGTGAAAATCCTGGAACTCTTGACAATTTTGAGGAATATTACGATTCAATTCGTAGTAAATGTCTGAGAACTTGTCAAGAATCATTCCAAAACTCAACAAGAATATTAACTGAAATTTTAATAAATTTAATTTATTAAATTATTTAATCAATTTTCCGAATCTTTGAAAACTTAATTATTATTTTTAAATGGCACATTAAAAACTCCTGTAATAAATAATAATAAATACAAAACTAGCATTTTGTGTTAGTTGTGGATGTCATTTAATAATCAACATGTCGACTGCTGTAGTACTGAGTGTTCATAAAGTTACAAAAATTTGTATCTTGGTTTTTCAAATAGTTGTTTCCACCAGTGTTGCGATTCACATGAAAGATAACAATAAAAAAGTTAAAACATTATTTTTAAATCAAGTTCAAAATATAAAAGGTAAAATTAATTAGGTTAATTTCGAGCAATTTAATGTTATTAAAATGATTTTAGGGTTATTGGGTAGGTTAAGATCAATTGATTTTAGTAATTGGTATTTTTAATTTCATCACATTAGTTTTGTTGTAGAATGCAATAATCACATAAATGATAAGATATTAGGCCAATATTTTATAGATCATGGTGATTAAATGTTTCACGTTATACATTTAAAACGAATTTTAAATTATTTTAAGAAAAAACTGTATTGGGACGCTTCTAAACTATAAATGAAAGAAATTTTACTCTTGAAAAGAACGACGGCAAGCAACATATAAAAGTTATAAACATTCTACACATAAGGTTAGGCTGCAGTGAAACAGGCTATTCAACATTGTCCCTTTTATAAGGTATTTAATTCCACAAGTATATATGTTTCCTATCAAAAGGTTAAAAGCGCGATAGACTATAAAACGAATTAATGTCGGAATTTTGAAATTTAATTTTAAAGAGTGTAAAAACACCTTAAAAAAAAAGTGTAAAAATGGTTTTGATGCCAAATTTTCCGAAATTTAAAAAAAAAATGTCATTTTTTTGTCAAGCCCGTGTGACATAGTAAAAATTACAAAATAAAACTTAAAACGGCATTTTCATTAAGATTGCTATATTTTTTTTTTAAATTTGAATTTTTTGTTCAATAAGTTGAGAAAATTTCCGATTAAAAACATATTTTAGGCCTGTTTGCTCGTAAGCGGCACAGTTCACAAAAAAAATAAAAATAAAGATTTATTAGATTTTTTAGCATAGACCACTACCTTATCGACTGACCCGATTCGAACGCCTTAAGTTATAATGTATTTTGAAAAGACTTGTGTACTAAATACTACTGTGAACTTTTTTACTAATACATTCATTAATTAAACTATCAAGATAAAAGTGTACTCTCTTAAAATCCTTTTAACTAAGTTTAAATTTTTCTGGATCTGTTAGACCTATAACGACACGTATCTTTATTGTATTAAGTGATTAGATAAAAAATTAAGAACTTTTTCTAATTCTTGTAAACGTTAAACGAAAAAAAAAGTAGTTTTGATTATGTCTCAAATGAGGAGTAGAAGGAATGTCAGCTCTTCCTAAACCTCGATATTCCAAAGCACTGCAAATCCAAGGAACTAAAAAATTTCACTGTTTAAGGCCCAGCAGTAATAAAACATTAAAATGCAAAATTCATAGCGCCTCACCTGTTATCAATGAAATGAATATAATGAAATAAAATTGATACGAATAAAAGTTGTTGAAAATTCCACAGCCTACGAGAAATAATCTTTATATGTGCGTGTTTGCGCGTGCGTGTGTATGTATGTGTGTATTATATTTACATATTATATGTATAAAAATCCTCCGTAAGGCGATTCGAATCGGGTCAGTCAATAAGGTAGTGGTCTATGCTAAAAAATCTAATAAATCTTTATTTTTATTTTTTTTTTGTGAACTGTGCCGCTTACTCGCAAACAGGCCTAAAATATGTTTTTGATCGGAAATTTTCTCAACTTTTTGAACAAAATTTCAAATTTAAAAAAAAAAATATAGCAATCTTAATGAAAATGCCATTTTAAGTTTTATTTTATAATTTTTACTATGTCACACGGGCTCGGCAAAAAAATTACATTTTTTTTGAAAATTTCAAAATTCCGACGTTAAATCGTTTTATTGTCTATAGCGCTTTTAACTGAGGCGCGGGACCTCGCCACCATGGGGTATCTGTTTTCTAGTCATAAGTAGTTGGGAAAGCCACGAAAGGAAAAAAAAATTTTGAACAGACGATATTTGGTGGAATGGCCCATATTTACGTCATATATTAAACTTAAAGTATAATTAAAGTATTAAAACATAAGTTTGAAAATGCAGAGTAATATCTAATAAATAATTTGATTCAGTTGGATCAGCTTATGCCTGACAAATTTATCCAAGACGTCCGTTTTCACTCGGACGTTTCTACTCTTTAGAGGTCCATGTTAGATCTGAACTGAATCTACGTTAACGAGAAATAGTTACACCGCAACGGTCATAATCTACATCATACTCTTTTCTGATTATTCCGCGTCCGCCTTTATTGCCGCATTCAAACGGTTCATGGTAAGTCGATTCCCACATACGTGTATAGTGTTACGTCCGAGTAATGTTTACTATAATATAGCGTTCAGACCGCGCAGACGCAGAATGCTAAAACGTAATCGCTTGAAATAAGATTTTCTTTAAACCTTGATTAGCCATGAATCAGAAAATGGCACGCGTTGTCAATGCTGACAACTTAAAAAAAAATCATTGTACAGATGCAACTAGTTTTACAACGATCTTCCGTCATAAATTCTAAAACAAGCGCTTCACCTTATCGAAATGCTCTTTTCTTCCAAAAACTTGCGATAATTGAGGTTATGACTATCATGTCACCTTTTAACTTTTCTTAAAAATACAGGGTTATGAAGAGAAAACGGGTACGTTCTAAATGACTATATACTACACCGTATCTTATAACAATAATATAAAAGCATTAGTTAATGCGTGCTTCCTCCTTGGCCCCACGGTTTCGTTGGAACCAACTTCAGGTATACAAAAATTGAACCGCCATTTTGCGCCTACCACTCTTTAATATGAACCTAGTAATGCTCAAAAAAACTTTATTTAAAATATTTCATCGAGGGCTTTTCGAGATATTGGAATTTAAATATTTTATTTCAAATGTGCAGGGTAGTATGTATGCTAAGTATACAGTAAAAGCTGCCGAGTGTTATAAAATTCAATTTACAGAAATCTTCCAGTTGACAAATTTTTCTTCTAAGCACGAAGAAGTTACCGAAAAAATGTCAAATTATTTGGAAGTATAATGCGTGAATTTTGTATTTTTATCGAGCGCGTCGAGCGGTATGTCAATAGCTACAATTCAGTGGTTTACAATATTCATGTTTAAAAAAATTGGCCAACTATTTCGCATTATCTACACTTTAGGATAAACCCAACAAAGTTCTAAAATACTTTATTCCGAACATTTCATCGAAGGGTTATAGATATTTTAGTATATTAATTTGATTGTTTTTCGTAATTTTTCCGTAATCATAATGTTGAATATAATAAAAGCGACATTAAGCAAATAAAATGCTTATAATGAAAATAGCATTGAATGACTATAAATAGATGGAAAAGGTAGAATAGTCACGATTTCCACCGATAGGCGCGTTTTATACTTCCGATTCCCTGCTGCATTCTCGACAGTCAAGTGAATTTTTCTGCAGTATATTAGAAACATCGCCAGTGCAAACTCCCACGATTTTAATCAATGTTCTTTTCATTATATGCGATTTTTATCACGACAACAATATCGCATTATTAAAAGTTCACGATGAAAATAAATTGAAGGTATGTGCTCTGCCTTTCGGAAAGGCTACTCGACCGATGACTCTATTTATTATAATATTTAGGTATTGATTAATTTAATGTTTATTTTATTCAGTCAATTATATGATGTTCATCATTATGGAACTCGCAAATGGATGAAAAACAAACCATTCAATACATATTGAAATATTTATAAGCACTCGATGAAATATTTAAAATAAAGTATTTTCGAACTTTATAGGGTTCGTCCTAAAGTGTAGATAACGTGAAATAGTTGTCCAGTTTTCTTAATAAATATTGTAATCCACCGAACTACCGCTATTGAAAAACCGCTCGACGCACTCGATAATAATACACTCGCGTATTTTACTACCAAATAATTTAAAATTCTGCATTCAACTTCTTCATACTTCAATAAAAAATCGCCCTCTGGAAGCTTCCCAAATGTTGAATGTTGTAATATACTGCAGCGTTTACTATATACTCAGCATAGATTCTACTCTACATAATTGCGATAAAATATTGAAATTGTAATATCTCGAAAAGCCCTCGATGAAATATTTTAAATAACGTTTTTTTGAGCATTACTAGGTTCATATTAAAGAGTGGTAGGCGCAAAATGGCGGTTCAAATTTTTTTATACCTGAAGTTGGTTCCGACGAACCGTGGCCCATTTCCAAAACTATGGTCCACCAAAAATACGCTGGTGCGAACAGTAAAAAGGTTAATTTTCAAGTTTCAAGTTAGTCGATTCAAGGGATTTTCAAGAGTTCAATCAGTTTACTCAGTTCTCTCAGTTCAGGCCAGTTTTTTTACAAGCCAATCTCACAGTTCAAGCAGACAAGTTCAATAAGTTCACTGTTCAATCTCCCAGTATGCTCAGTACACTGTCAACAGTTTCAAGCTTTCTACTGCCAATCGAACAGTCTATTCAAGCAGCCAAGATCCATCGAACAGTCTGCCATTCAGCATACCGGAGGCTGTCCGCAAACTTCAGACAAGAATCCAGGATATCCCGTCCAACCATGCGGCAGAGCTGACTATCGTTCAAGAGGGGCCATAGAAAGAAAATAGTAAGCACCTCTTTATTTATTGATTTATATATATATATATATATATATATATCGATGCATAAACGAATTACCTCTCCCCTCCTTCCTCGTTTCGCGACATAGCGGATTGGCCTGCGAAATCGTATCATCCTTTGCTTTTGTGCCATAGCGGGTCGGCCTGCGAAATCACACTTCTCCTTTCAATTGGAAATAGCCCACCGGGACGAAGTAATTTTCCCCCTTTCAAGCAATTAATAAATTTTTTTCATTTAATAAATTATCTTTTTGTCTCATATTATTTTATTCCCTTTTACCCTGCGACGCGACTGTACAGAAAGTGCTGTCATAGGGAAATACCTTCCTGACATTAGATATTCCAAAACTTTTCGGCACAGCAGGTTTGCCTGCGAAACTGAGAAGTTTTGAAATACATTAGGGACTTCCGCTCCTACATTTCGCGTTATCGGTTCGCCTCATAATTAATTATTTTTATAATATTTTTTTCTCACTTTCGAGAGTTTTAAAACAACTAAAAGGAAACAAATATATTTCAGTGAAACGCCATCAAAGGCCCTTCACCTTGTCCGGGAGGAAAAGGAGCGACAGGCTTCCAAAGAATTTCCCCCTCTATATGAACCTGCCTCCCCCTTCCTCGTTTCCCCTCATCCAACAACTACAGTACGAACACCTAAAGGAATATCATCAACCCAGTAATAAATAAATTGATTCCACCAAAATAAAGTATTTTCTTATTTACCCTTATTCCCGATTTTCCTGTGTCGTTAGTAGCTCTCACTCACGTACAGGACCCAGTAATTCAACTGAGTTTCACGCCCTTTTATAATTCAGTTAACCCTTTGCGGCGCAGTGGTAACTCAGATTACCACCTTTTTAATTCACATCTTTTCTGTCTAGTTTCAATGCTTTCGAAGCAATATTCAAAAAATCTTTTTACAGTGGTAGAGGGGGCTTTTTAGTACGTAATGAAAAGGATAATAAATGCAATTATGCAAAATTATTAACAAGTATAAATAAATAAATTTAAAAAATCGTCGATTTTTGAGAAAGAAATCGTTTTTGAACGAACTAAAATGTAAATTAGAACCAAATTTGGTACTCGGGGGTTTTCGAGGTCGCTGATTACGAATTTCAAGTCGGTTTTGAAAAATACAAAATGGCGGATGAATTTTTAAAAATTCATCTGATTTACTTGAAACTCGTTACTCGGGTGTTTCTGGGGTCGTTAATTACGAATTTGAAGACGGTTTTGAAAAATTCAAAATGGCGGAAACAATATGGCGGATAAATTTTAAAAAATTCATCTGATTTACTTGAAACTCGTTACTCGGGGGTTGCTGGGGTCGCTGATTACGAATTTGAAGTCGGTTTTGAAAAATTCAAAATGGCGGAAACACTATGGCGGATGAATTTTTAAAAATTCATCTGATTTACTTGAAACTCGTTACTCGAGGGTTTCTGGGATCGCCGATTACGAATCTGGCCTCGGATTTTAAATATTCAAAATTGAGGATCCAAGATGTCCGATCGAAATATGAAAATGTACCCGATATTGATGAAGCTGTGTACTCGGGGGTTTTTGGTGTCGCTTATTACGAATCTGATCTCTGACTTTTATATTTAAAATTCCGAGTACATAGAGTATCAAGTTTTGTCTCTATCAAGTAAATTTTTATATTTATATAGGCGATCTTGGATCCACCATTTTGAATTTACAAAATCTGGCTTCATATTTGCATTCAGCGATCCCAAAAACCCCCGAGTACCAACTTTCATCAAAATCAAGTAAATTTTTTACATTTATGTCGGCCATCTTCGAGCCGCCATTTTGAATTTACAAAATCTGACTTCAGATTCGTAATCAGCGACCCCGAAAACCCCCGTGTAACAATTTTCAGTTGTTTTCCGTATAAAGAAAAATATGCGCCGCAAATGGTTAATATCTCGTTCGATACAGAGCTGCATACTGATGCAAGCGCAGTAGGGCTAGGAGCTATCCTGTTACAAAAACCGGAATGTGGAAATTTTGCTCCGGTTGCTTATTACAGTCAGCTAACTAATAAAGTGGAACAAAATTATCATTGTTTCGAGCTAGAAACTCGAGCAGTTGTGAGGTCAATTGAGCGTTTGCACATATTGTATGGTCTGAAATTCAAAGTGATAACTGACTGCAAATTATTTATTTTATTTATTATATTAGTAAATGCATTTAAAAAAGTGAAATTAGATCCTAGAATAGCAAGATGGACTTTAACGTTACAGGAATATTATTTCAATGTCAAGCATAGAGTGGGTAACCGAATTTTACATGTTGATGCATTGAGCCGAATGTTTGATAAATCCCTTAACGATGGAAGAACAATTGTCATATCGTCAACAAGCAGATGTTAGTTTAAAGAGATTAGCGTCGGAGTTTCAAGACAATGACAAATATGTGTTGATTGATGGGTTAGTATATCGTAGGTTAGGAATCTATTTGTAGTGCCAAATTCCATGATAACGAATATTATACGAGAAAACCATGATAAAATCGGCTTCGTGGCTCAGGCGGTTAACGCACTCGGTTACGGAGTCGTAGGTCGTGAGTTCGATCCCCGTCCGGTGAACAATTTTTCGATTTCGTTTTCAAGCAGCAGCTCGCTGTTGGTAAGACGAGCCACGTTGTTTGTTTCGTTTCGAAAATATTGTTTATCTGGCGGAAATCGACTCATGACCGCTGCTGTACTTGGTGTAGGTTTCTGCAGTCCTACATTTCATACACAAATGTGAAGTATGGCGCCATCTTCGTATGTCGATCTGTAGCTCTCGGAAAATTCTCACGATTAAGAACAATATGGCAAAAATTAAGTAAAAAGGGCGATTCCACCCGTTAATTAATAAATAAAAAAAAAATAATATGGAACATGGTGCAATCGATAAAACAAAATACGGCATCACTAGAAGTTATTGGTTTCCGTCGATAAGAGCCCGAGTGAAAGAACACACAGAGAACTCTCTTACCTGTTTGGTATCTTCGGCATCTCCCAATACTAAAGAAGGTGAAATCGATAAGGAGAAATCATGTAATGATGATGAAAGTTTTGCATGTCGGTCATTGCGGGCCCGCTGAAGCGACGTCTGATAACTTCAAACATCTGCAAGTAATAGTCGATAAATTTACGCGATATACAAGGCTGGTGCCTACATTGTTTTGTCAGGAGTACGACGAATATTATTGTAATGTTCGAAAGTTTCTTGGTGTGACGGTTCATATACAGGTAAAGTAAATAAAGGGGAAAAAATGTAAATAATTCGTCATTGTAATATCAATGTACGTAAAAGTTTTAAATTAATTCGGAGTTAATATAGATTGAAAATTCATTCGAATTAATTTAAATGCAAGCGGTTAAGAAATTAAAAGTTTTTTCTCTCTATGAGAATTATTATTATTTATAATTTATGGTCCTTAGATTTAAACTGTTTTGTTTAAATCTGCTTTAGTAATGTATACCACTTTTCGAGATTTCTCCCCAAAATCTCAAAAATATTTATATTTACATTACTTAAAATTACAAAATAATGATATTTTTGCGTCCAGGGTACGGCTGTTTTTTACTAGGTTGGGGCTTATTTTCATACGACTTTTCCCAATAGTAAAATAAAATTTTCAATCTATATTAACTCCGAATTAATTTAAAACTTTTACGTACATTGATATTACAATGACGAATTATTTACATTTTTTCCCCTTTATTTACTTTACCTGTATATGAACCGTCACACCAAGAAACTTTCGAATGAATATAATTTATTTATCTTTAAAAAAGTTTAAAAAATATTAAAATTGAACAGTAAACTAAAAATAAGAAAAAAATAATTTTTTGTTATTTGAATCTGTTATTGTACTCTTTTTTTTTTTTTTATTTTTTATCCTCTACCTTCCACCTCGATCGAGGTGTCCCAAAAGCTCCAAGGGAGCTTGTCCGGGTACAGGTGAGTATCCTTGCGAGAGCTGCAGGTCGTCTTAGATCGCGCCATACTCACATTTGTCGAGAATGTAGGAAACTGCAGAAACCCACATTAAGTACAGCATCGGCCATGGCTCGATTTCCGCCTGAAGACAATACCTCGAAAATGCTAAACAGACAGCGTGGTTCGTCTTACACATAGCGAACTGCTGCCTGTAAACAACCTCGAAAAATTGCCCAGCCGGGGATCGAACTCACGACCTACGACTTCGTAGTCCAGTACGTTACCGCCTGAGCTACGACGCCGATACTCTTTGGGAAGCGGTATTTAAATGTACGTACGTTCGTTCTTAATGTCCAAAATCACTCTTATTTTACGCTTATTGTACTCTTATTGTACATATCGGGAAGCGGCATTTAAGTGTACGTACTTTTCGTGCACTCTTATCGTAACGTACACGAAGCATACCTACTCTTTATGTACCTTTAACTCCACTTTTACTGTACCCTTCGTGTTCGCTTCTATTTTTACCAGGGGATACTAATATACCAGTAATCAATTATAAAAATTTCCAACCACGAAACAACAAAAACTTCCAACCTCGAAACTACAAAAATTTCCAACAACGCAATTATCCACATGTTCAACAAAGAAGATACCAAACACCGAATTACGAAAATAATACTAGACAAAATTTTTAAAATAAAAATTACCTACTATAAAAACTACTCAGATAGATTCTAACCAAACAACTATCAATCCCACACTATCAAAATTTACCACAAAGAACGAACTTTAATACGCCTCGACGAAACAACCAAAACGTCCCACAGCCTCAGCCCCAATGCAAATACTGTAATAACATAGGTCAATTGTCGGGAAACACCAAGAGTCTCCCCAACACTGCCGCGCACAAAGAGACTCCACACAAGCGGCAAGTCAATATAATGCAAACGTCAGAAAACGAGAGCTAAAGACTATTAAACCAAACAAAAATTGCGTACCAACTATAACAATAAACTCGTAAGATCTAACCAAAGACATCCGCTTACTGGTCAACACAGGAGCCAGCGTAAACATCATCAAAGAAGGATCAGCAAATGGCGAAACCTTAATAAATAGAAACGAAATCGTAATTTCATATAAGGGGGGACTGCTGTGACGGCGTTAATTTATTACATATCCTACATTGCGTTGTGAGCGTTGAGATTTTGGAGTCATAAGACGTTAAGTTAGGTTAAGTAAGATATCCTTGAATTAAGGCCGATTCCATATGAAATCATGCAGGCGGAATATATCAATGTCTTGGAATTTCTTGAAACTCAAATATGTTGTTCTTTGATGAAAATAAGCTGATACGTATTTTTTTGTTTGGCCGTTTAAAGTGTTTGAGTCGCGTTATGGCGACTTTAATGTCAGAGCGCCTTCCGCCAATTGAACCGAAAAATTGGTTCATTTTTTTTTAAAACCTCCCTATTTCTCTAAAAAATTAATGAAACGTGAATTCTTTTCTTATGTGCTATTGACCAACGTGTAAGGTTGTAAATTGGTTATACAGAATTTTTTGTTTCGCGCAATTTACAAAATGGCGGCCGATTTTAAAAAAATAGTAAATATTTTTTTTCTCAAAAAGGCCGAATTTTCGCAATTTTTTTCTTAAATTAATATTGATCTGGAGAATACACATGAATTTTGTCAATACCCTTAAATGCCCCCGTCTAGGCGAAATATCGTTTTCAAATTTTCGAAGAGCAGTACACGTTATTAGAAAAAGTATTTAGCAAATTCTTGTGAACTATCATACATAGGGGTATATTTTGGGTATCGTTAACCACGAATCTGAACCCAGATTAGCAAAATTCAAAATGGCGAATCCAACATGGAGGACGAAAATCATAATAAGTTACTCGATCAAACTGAAACTAGGAACTCGGGGATTTTCGAGGTGGCTGGTCACGAATCTGGGCTCAGCTTTGTAAAATTCAAAATGGCGCATCCAGTATGGAGGACGAGAGTCGTAAAAAGTTACTTGATCAAACTAAAAGTACGTACTCGGGGATTTTCGAGGTCCATAATCACGAATCTGGCCTTCGATGGCTAAAATTCAAAATGGCGAATCCAATATGGAGGACGAAGCAAGATATTTGGGGATTTTCGGGGTCGCTATCACGAATTTGAGCTCATCATCACATTTTGTGTTTTCATTAAAAAAACCGAAGAAACCAAAAAATCATTACCGATTTAAATAGATAATTTATTCACATAACTCGGTTTGTACTTAGATCATGAAAGCTTATATTATTCAACAATTTTCGAAGTATACGCATTGACAAATTCTTAAATGCATATTCACAAAGATTTGCACAATAAATGAACAAACAAACATCTTTGGAAGATTCAGTATTTACATTAAGTGTGTTCTCATTTTTTTTTACCTTTTCGCCATTTTTTTGCTGTCACTGCATCATTCTTTTTGGGACTCTGCCTGACGTAGTCTGAGTCATCGTGTAAAAAGTACTCTAGGGCTATTTCTTCTAGATTGGTCCATGAACTACTCGGTTATTGTGGGAAATCAAAAGAGGTTTTGAGTCAAGTTATGTGGTATTATTGACAGTAATTTAATTCTTTGTGAAGATGAGCTAATTTTGTAAAGAAAGCCTAACATTGTCAAACTAAGTATGTGTTTTTTTTCGTATTATTCGAGGTTTGGTGTACTGTAAATTGTTTGTAGTTTATTATCATGTCGTTCCACATAGCTGTTATAATCTCTTTTCTTTTTTTTTAACATACATGGTGAAAGGATCTTTTAAGGACGAAACTTTACAATTTGTTGTTAAAATTTAATCCATCCAATTAATATCCATGATCATGATATCGGCATCCCCATTATCAAAACACTGATTTCCCATTTAACATTGTCCCATTTAATGAACCCAAAACGTGATTATCTGTTGTAACAATTTCTGTAAACATTATCTTCAAACGTAATCACTTTATCCTGAAACAAAAATTGCATGTCTAATGCAAGCTCATGTAATTATAAAAATTAGTTGTTAGTTTCGTAAATATACTTTTTATGAACACGATCAAAGTTATTCCTTCTACTGGAAAATTCTCTTTTCGTCTGTGAGACATTTCTAGAAAATAATTGGAGGAAAATGTTTACTTATATCCGGGCAATGTCTATTAAATATCAACACTTAATATAGAAATTTTTAAATAAGAAATACGTTTTATGTTTTAAACGTTAGATTCAATTAAAACAAATTATTTCACCGCTTTTTAAATTAGGAACTAAAATTAGGAACATGCGAACTTCAGAAAATCACATATGACAAAAGAAGCGTAATATTTTGTTTTGATTGGATCTAACCTTTAAAACGTCATATTTCGTAATTAAAACTAAGTGTTGATATTAAATATTTATCTCGTTGTGAATCCGGAGTTATAAGCAAACTTTTAACGTCTATTATTCTCTATTTTAAATAGAAATGTCTCATACAGGGCAAAATGTTTATTCCAATAAAAGGAAAAAATGTCCTGACTTCGATCGTGTCCATAAAAAGTGTATCTACGAAACTAAGAATAATCAGTTTTTACAATTACAAGATCTTGGAATACTCGTGCAATCTTTACTTCAGGATAAAGTGATTACGTTTGATACTAGTGTTTGCAGAAATTGTTACAATAGATATACTCGTAAGTTTGATGTCCTCTCTAACCAACCGATAAACGTCGATAATGGAGCTGATTCTGACTTTGAAATAGAAGAGAAAGAAAACGAGATGCCTAATCAGTGTTCTGGTGATGAGGATGTCGATAGCATGATTATGGATATTAATTTACAGATTTTAAAAACAAGTTCTAAAATTTCGCCATTAAAAGATCTTTCCTCTGTAGCCAATTCCGATCGTAAATCATATGTTGTCAAAAAAAGAAAACAGATTATAACTGCTATTTTAAATAACGTAAATAGTAAGTTACAAAAAATTACAGTGTACCAAACCTTGAAGAAGAAGAAGAAGAGTCACAAGCTTGGTTTGACAATTTTAGGCTTGCTCTAGAAAATTGCTCTTCTCCAGAAAAAATCAAATTATTATCGATGATACCAAAACATTTTTCAAAATCGTTTTTGATATCACAGTAAGTATATACCTCATTGACCAATCCAGGAAATTAAGGAACGAAAAGGGAGTGTATCAAACACCTGATCCATATAATGGTTACCCTGTAAGTGAATCGGAAGTAGAAATTGCTCTAGAGTATTACTTAAATGATGACCTAGACTGCAGCAGGCAAAGTCTCAATAAAAATGATGTAGTGACAGTAAATGAAAATGGCGAAAAGGTAAAAAAAGTAAAACGATATTTAACTCGGAGCATTAAAGAAATATTCGATATCTACAGAGAGAATAATCCGGACTCTAGAATCGGTAAATCAAAGTTTTACTCTCTACGCCCAAAATATGTTAAGACTGAATCTCCCAAAATTGTTTGTTTATGTATTTATTGTGCGAATTTTGATCTTTGTGTGAATGCATTTAGCGATTTAACAAAGACTGCTTGCTCCGAACTTAAAAGTGTTCAGAATGATCTATTAAGTAAAGTGATTTGTAATCCTATAACCGAAAACTGCATTATTAAAAAATGTAACAAATGTCCTGGGAGTAATGGTATCACTCTGCAATCTTGTTCCCTGCAAGATCTGGACGAAGATGAAGTTACTTATGCTATGTGGAATAAAGGAGAATTAGAAAAAAGGACGAGTTCTGTAATCAGTTTTATGGAAGAATTAGCAATGTGGACATGGAAAGCAAGTATCCATATATATATAAAAAATATCCAAAGGGAAGCTATAGGAAGAGAAAAATGTTTGGCGAAAGACAACATGAAACATATCGTTCTACATTGCGATTTCGCTGAAAATTGGAAAATAATTCATAAAGATGAAATTCAAAGCGCACATTGGATAAATGAACAAGTGTCGATTTTCACAGCTGTTTGTTATCAAGGCCCAAACACGAAAAGTTTTGCAGTTGTTAGTAACGACAAAAAGCACGACTCAGCACATGCTCTTTTGGCAATGGAAAAAATTTTACAAAATATGTCCAATATTACTGAAATTGAGCAAATAGACAAAATTACAATAATTTCAGATGGCGCAGCAGCATATTTTAAGAATCGTTTTCAATTTTATGAATTTTGTACATCTTCGTGTGATAAAATGTGGATCTTCTCAGCTACGGGGCATGGAAAAGGAGCTTGCGATGGAATTGGAGGCTTAGTGAAACACTATGCAACAGTGCATAATTTACAAAAATCGCACGTTGATTCAATAACCTCCGCCGAAACTTTTGTTGAAAAGGTAAATAAGTACACAAAAGCGATTAATTTATTACACTTGGCCACGAAAGATATCGAAAAATACCGTGAAACAAAATTGAGTGAATGGAAAAACGAAAAAGTGAAACCAATCAGTGGCCTTCAAAAGTGTCATGTATGGAAAGTTAATGCGAATGTGAATTGTAAAAAAGAATGCTTTATTGCAACTACCTGTAATGGACCATGGCGGCAAATTTGTTTAATGTAGCGTTTATTCATAAAAAATCTAAAACTGTTAATTAATAATATAGCTTTACATGTTGTCATATAATGTAAGTTCTTTGAAGATTAGATCATAGTGTGAGTTATGTGAATAAATGGTTTACTTAATAGTTAACACTTTAATGATTCCTTGGCTTAGTCCGTCTTTTTTAATGAAAAGATAAAATGGTCTCAGGTTCGTGACTAGCGAGCACGAAAATCACCGAATATCTTGCTTCGTCCTCCACATCGGATTCGACATTTTGAATTTTAGACATCGGAGGCCAGATTCGTGATTAGCGACCTCGAAAATCCCCGAGTACGTACTTTTAGTTTGATCAAGTAACTTTTTACGACTCTCGTCCTCCATACTGGATGCGCCATTTTGAATTTTACAAAGCTGAGCCCAGATTCGTGACCAGCCACCTCGAAAATCCCCGAGTTCCTAGTTTCAGTTTGATCGAGTAACTTATTATGATTTTCGTCCTCCATGTTGGATTCGCCATTTTGAATTTTGCTAATCTGGGTTCAGATTCGTGGTTAACGATACCCAAAATATACCCCTATGTATGATAGTTCACAAGAATTTGCTAAATACTTTTTCTAATAACGTGTACTGCTCTTCGAAAATTTGAAAACGATATTTCGCCTAGACGGGGGCATTTAAGGGTATTGACAAAATTCATGTGTATTCTCCAGATCAATATTAATTTAAGAAAAAAATTGCGAAAATTCGGCCTTTTTGAGAAAAAAATATTTACTATTTTTTTAAAATCGGCCGCCATTTTGTAAATTGCGCGAAACAAAAAATTCTGTATAACCAATTTACAACCTTACACGTTGGTCAATAGCACATAAGAAAAGAATTCACGTTTCATTAATTTTTTAGAGAAATAGGGAGGTTTTAAAAAAAAATGAACCAATTTTTCGGTTCAATTGGCGGAAGGCGCTCTGACATTCAAGTCGCCATAACGCGACTCAAACACTTTAAACGGCCAAACAAAAAAATACGTATCAGCTTATTTTCATCAAAGAACAACATATTTGAGTTTCAAGAAATTCCAAGACATTGATATATTCCGCCTGCATGATTTCATATGGAATCGGTCTTAAGTTAAAGTAGGTTAAATTAAATAAAAATCTTTTTTTGGAATAAGGGTAATATTAATCAGGCTATCGAATGATTAAGTATTTAAAGAAATTCAAAAGTAGTTTCCATTAATTAAATTCTTTGTGGGTACTATAATTTTTCTAAAATTTATTTAATACGAAGTATTGTTATTTATTTATTTAGTTTTGTTTTTTGGAAAACGTTTTCGTATTTCAACGAGCTTAATTAATTAAAGAAGTTAGAACACCGAGAAGGGGCATTTTACGCATATTATTTGTTTTCTTAGAAGGTTCTCGTTTTGGTAATTTCGTAAATATATTGTATTTTCCAGTGCAAATAATATTATGTAGTTTCATTTTTCGGCAATAATTGTAAACACAGCTCACGTTGTAGACGGGTTTCGTCAGTTTGTAGGTCGGTTACGGAATAAACAATTTCATCTATTGTTTTGATGAACTAACGCAATGGGTGTTTACAAGGGATATGGCTTCTGGAATTTTCGCAATGATTCCAGAAGATGTGAGGGGAACGTTTAGTAGGGTAAAGGCAAATAAGAGTTAAGCGGCGCGGCGGCTGGACCGCGGGAGGTCCACGTAGCCGCGACAGCTATTCAGTGAGCGCCGTTCGAGGACCGTGGGATGAGCGACACCGCGTGATCGTCAACCGCGGCCGGAAAACGCGTCATTCTCGTGTAGTCTGCAGCAGTGTTAGGATCCCAGAACTCTGGCTGGTGGGCATTGTTAGAGGTTTAGGTAGGACGAATTTGGAAAGGCTTCGCGTTCTTTTCGTTTTATATAAGGTTGTAACGAAATTTCGTCACTGATCTAACCCCCACCCTATTTAAATTATAAGTTTCCGCCATAAAAGACTCCCCAGTGAGTGATTAAGTGTGACCAGGCAAGAGGTCAAGAAGATGTACCTGCTTACCAGTACGTGGACAACAGGGGAATCCCGATAAAGCCGCGCAGTGGCAAGCATCGGTGACCTTTTGTCAATTCAAGGTCACGTGGATAAAAAACCCTGAGGCTAGAGCATCACCTTGATTTTACCACCCTAATTCTCATCTCTCCCGTTTCATTCACCTGCATTATTTCCTCCCACCTCCCATTTGCTGTCCGTCAATTGCAACTCAAGCAATTGAACGGAATCACCGATTGCTCATAAAAGCATCTGTTGTGCACGAATATTCTCGTCACACACTCGATGTACGAGTCCCCTTCCGTCGTTTTCACGACGCGTGCCCGTTCCATTCTCCCCCCCCCCCCCCGCTACGCATTCCCCAGCCGTTCGTTTTCTTGGTTTTGTTCGATCGTGCGTGCACACGTCCATCACGTCTCGACACACGAACTCACCCCCCTCTCCCCGCTGGATCTTTCCATGTAACGGCCTCGCCTCGACTTCATCGCAGCCGCGACACGTGAGAGTCCGATTCCGATGTTCGTTTCCTCTCCCCACCACGGCTTCACATCCTCCAGCCGTCCAAATATTTCGAACGTCAAATGGACGTTACATGCCGCGCGCCCGCGCGCCGATTCCCTGCCCTTGGCTCGCCTGTGTTGCGCAGCCCCCACCAATAATCGTTCTTCTCCGTCGGACTCATGCAGCCTTCGCTGCGCCCGCCTCACTACACCCCCCTTTTCTCTTGCATGCATCCATGCATGTTCGGCGACTCGAGTTGCCGCCACCTTTTCGGACCCGAGTCGACAGTCGTCCCTCGGCAAATCTCCACGGCATACGGGAACTGCCATAACCCGATGGCTGCCGTCACTCCACCAGGAGTTTTAACATTAAAAGACGATATCCCGTCCGTCTCTATCCAGGACACGGAAATCTCCGCCGTCCCTCTTCGTCGCTCTGAGACGTTTCCACATTCTATATCTCTCTCTCTCTTACATATTAGAGAATATAATTACCCTCTCCTCACCTCCTTATGACGACAAGTCTTGTTACGTCACCCCACCCCCTTTAGTACAGCCGCCACACCTTTCCTAATTTCGTCCGGTAATGCTGTCCTTTTCCGTCAGCATGCCCGTGACATATTGTTTTCCTTATCCTCCCTACCCATGATGCTCTACGCCGAAAGGAAAATTGGCAACACCGTGCCCGTGGGTACGAACCTCGAGGATTTCGTCGAGAATCTGGACACATTCCGTCCGGTGATCTACAAGCGTGCGGTGTGCTTAGAGAGCGTTTCTGATCGATTCTTAAATTGTCTGTTGCGATTCCCGAAAGTGCGGTCCCAAAATATTGTTCTGCGAAACCCCGTTTTTCTCGTGCGTTCAGCCCCAGTACCGAGAAGTGTGTGTGTGTGTGTGTGTGTGTGTGTGTGTGTGCGCTGCAGAGCGGTGAAATCAAAAGGAACCGATAATTGGACTCTGCGGTACTGCCAGGAGATTTTTCCGTTATTTTGGTCATCTTCCGTGAGTACAGCCGCCCCCCACACTAACTTGTTCCCCCAATGGATGTCCGGTCATATCACAAGAAATTTGTCCCTTCGCGTGATTTCCGAACTCGTCGCCCTTTGCGTTTTTCCGTTGTCCGTTTCTTGTCGCGCCCCGAAATATATGTACTGCCCCGTTATATTTGCGAAATACAGTTCAGTTTTGTTTTTTTTTGGAGTTATTTGAGTAATCTTTCTTACCCCTTTTTCCCAACCGAAATTCGGGTTACAATTGGCATCCCTCGTGGGAACCACATTTAGAGTCTATTGCGTCTTTCTTATAAAATTTTTGTTCTGCCCTTTTCCAATCCGGAAAAGGGTTACAAGGTGTTTGTTTCGATAACAGCCTTCCAGAATTCGTAAAAGAGTTTTCTCGTTTGCGTTGTCGGTTGAAGCGGTCTTTGAAACGGTTCTGGGTCTTTAAGATAACATGATCGCGTCGTTCGTAAATATCGTTTTCCTTCATAAATCTTGTTTTCTTTCGGAAATTCGTTAGCATCAAGTGCGGGTATCGTCAACAAATGAATAAACAGACTTATCCTGTGATATCCGTTCTTTGTCGAACAATGTACACCTTAATCACTTAAAACTTAAAATTGCTACCGTCCGTGAATTATTCAAGGAAACTAATATTGTTAATTAATCAAATAAAAATTTGATGGTTCTCGTAATTGAAACTTCTTCAAGGAAATTAATAAATAATTTAAACCAAGGTAACATTGTCACGTAAACAGTTGCATACGCAACAAATATTTTTTTCGACCGCTTGCTTTCAATTTTCATAATTTTAATCAATAATTCTTGGTTTGGAGGGTCACCATTATATCTGTCTTTCAGTAATAATAATATATCTTAATTGTTAATGAGACGTCTATGCAATTAAACTGTCGAACACAAAAAGTCGGTCTCGCTCCGACAGTTACAACAGTCGCGCTCGTTCAATAAAAATGCACGGCGTGCGAATTTTGAATTAGGAGTCACGTGTTCCACTCTGTCAACGGCAACACGCGGTTGTCCCAAATCAAACTTACAAATACCCGGAAAATACGGGACGGCCAACTTTTAGAAAAGAACCCAATTTCGGTTCAAAAGACAATACTAATGGTACCGAATAGATGTGTAAAAAATGAAAGTAATAGAAAAGGATAAAATAAGAAAATAGTTTTATTTATACCAAAAACGGAATGCTAAATCTATTTTAATTAATAATGACATCAAACAAATATATAATAGCATAGCATTTCCGTTACACCCCCCACCCAGATGCCAGCTACCGGACTGCAGTACCAGCTCGATACCAGTTCCTTAGTCTCGGGCTTTATTTAAGGTTTAAAAAACTAAATCAAATACATAAAAATCTAAAAAAAAATGATATGGATAAAGTAAGAAATAAATAATCATATAATTCATCTACAATCACGCCTTATTTTCTACTTCGAGTATTATAATTATGCGACGGAAAATGGATAGGGGAATTTGATCGTCCATACTTTCTAGGTCGCCCTGGATGTTTAAACGCGAGATCAGGCATATTGACTTGACTAGACGGTCTAGCCAAGACTCTTGCGCTCGGTACGCTCGACCTATCTGCTATAATGTGCGAATCAATGAATTGTGATTCAGTCTCTTGATGGTATTTGTTCAATTGATTCACATGGCTTTTACTGATACTTTCTCCAGATCCATCTTTTAAATCATATCCGTTAGATCCCAATTTCTTGGAAATAGTATACCGTCCTACCCATTTAGGGGCCAATTTTGCAACAAATCCAAGTGCTGCCGAAGATAATTCTTGATTCTTTTTCAAAGCGACGTCTCCTATTGCAAATTAGATGTCCCGTCTTATTTCATTCGACCCATTCAATGTTGAACTGCTCGCTCCTCTTCACTTTTCTGAGTTACTTCATTATCTTGACGTCGAGAATAATCGGGTGAAACTAATTGACGTCCATAATTCATCATATCCGGACTCTCTTCTGTTGAATCATGAACGGCCGTATTATAAGCAAAACTGAATTATAAAATATAATCTTACGATCAAACGAGCCCGCCGTTTGATCATAATTATATGAAATGTCTCGTTCTAAGATGATAATATTGTAATCACGCTTGTCATACCTCAAATTTCGATCGTAAAATTACTTTGTATGTCTCGTTCTCGATGATAATATTGTAGAGATTAAGTGATAATTCTATTATATTTATTTCATATCGATACCATTAGGTAACAGCACACGGTGTGCCCGAATCCGTCTCAACCTCAAGGTGATATAACTTGAAATATTCCTTCTGGAATTAAAAGTGCGTTATGTGTACAAGTTTTTCTAGCAAAAAAGAAAATCATCGAATAAGCCGTTTTTAAGAACTGCTCATTACAAATTTTATTTTATTAACTTAATATTTAAAAATAAATATACAAGGGTTTTTGAGGTCACTCAATTACGAATTTAAACTCAGAATTTCGAAATTCAAAATGGCGGATCCAATATGGCGGACAAAAATCTAAAATATTAATAAAAATGAACAAAACTTTGTATTCGCATGTTTTTAAGGTCGCTGATTACGAATCTGAACTCAAAATTTCGAATTTCAAAATGGCGGATCCAATATGGCGGTCCAAAATCTAAAATATTACTAAAAATAAACGAAACTTTGTATTCGTACTTTTTTAAGGTCGCTGATTACGAATCTAAACTCAGAATTTCGAAATTCAAAATGGCGGATCCAATATGGCGGACAAAAATCTAAAATATTACTAAAATTAAACGAAACTTTGTATTCGTACTTTTTTAAGGTCGCTGGTTACGAATCTAAACTCAGAATTTCTAAATTCAAAATGGCGGATCCAGTATGGCGGTCAAAAATCTAAAATATTACTAAAAATAAACGAAATTTTATATTCATATGTTTTCAAGGTCGCTGATTACGAATCTAAACTTAGAATTGTAAATTTCAAAATGACGGATCCAATACACGTGATCGATATGTAAAATATTACTAAACTCGCGCGCGTCATTATTACCATCAATTCTTTTTATTACGTCCGAGTGCAGCATTTGTTTTCTTATAACATAGTAACATGTCAATTGCAACAGCAGTATCTAACCTGACATTTATTTAATCAAAAGAGATCTTTAATGCCATTGTGAAAGTAATCGTATTATAACATGTCGAAAGATCACGCCTTAACGCATAAAGAAAATCGGCTAAAAGTTTGTTTATTATGTTTACGAAAAATGAAGATCATGATTCCCCTGAAGGGAGCATTAAAAACCGAAGTACAAAATCAATTTGAAAATTATATCGACGATGATAATGTACCTGCTGCGTTGTGTAATTCATGCAAGAGTTACGTATATAGTTTGAAAAAAGGAGATAAAGTAGAGAAGAAATTTCCAGATTTAACCATTTTTCTACAAAGAAGATCTGATAATAACCTAAAGTGTGATTGCAAATTATGTGAAGTAGCTAGGAGTAGACCTGGAACGTCTGAGAATAATAGTATATATAGCATAAGTTCAGGTAATAATAATAATAACAATAAAAAAAATACATTTTTTTTATAAGACAATTTCAAAATTTAAAACTTTTTTCACTTCGTGTTTTATATTAAATATTATAATATGTATTTTAGATTTGCACGATAATAAATCCAAATCAATTGATGTTAACGCTGTTATTGAAAAACGATGTAGTGCTTGTTTTTCTATTATCGGAAAAGGAAAATTTCACAAGTGCAATGAAGCAACTCGAGTAGAAAATCTGTCTAATTATATAATAAATACTTCAGCCAAGGAACAAAGCCAAATAATATCTAAAGTCGTAAAAAACAAAATTTCTGAAACTGGATCTTCTAATTTAAAATTACAACAAGTGCGTGGTGGTCAACCACTTCATGTTAATATAATAGGTAAAGATAGCAAGGCTAGGGAAAATTCTTTTAAAAGCAAACCATTGCTCTCTGTCGATGATTTTTCTAAAATCCAAACTAATTTAAACTTAAGTAATAGATCAATTATTTCGATTGCTTCATCCGTACGTTACGCTACACAAAGTAGAAAAATTATTGAACCTGGACTAAAATCAAAAATTGCTAAAAGATCGCATTTTGTCGACAATTTCTTTAGCTGCAAAAATTTTAAATTTGTAAATATTAAGAGCAAAAAAAATAACTGATGCTTCGGAAATGGTTGTATATTGTACTGATGTTCCTGCCTCTGATCAATTACATTATGGAACGAAGGAATGTAAATGAAGCCAATTTTAAATTAGGTATTGATGGCGGTGGTGGCTTTTTGAAGATTTGCCTATCAATTCTGGCCGATGACAGTAACAATTTTTGCAAATGACCATGAATCTAAACGTTCTAAATTTATTGAAGGTATTGCTGCTAAAAGATTTAAAGATTCCGGAGTTAAAAAATTGTTTATTTTAGCTATAGCTCCGAATGCGCAAGAGAATTACGAAAACATTTCACAGTTGTGGTCGGCTTTAAACATTGGTTCTTTCAACGGCACAATTGCAACAGATCTTAAGTTAGCAAATATTTTGCTTGGGCTCATGTCACGCAGCAGTTTCTGTCCTTGCACTTATGTGATGCAGAAAAAGACAAACTCGATACTTTGTGGCAATTACAGAACTATAGGAAATACGACAGAAAATTACAAAAACTGGATTCAAGCCGGAGCTATAAAAGAGAACGCAAAATATTTTAAAAATTGCGTAAATCGTCCATTATTAATGCTGAAAGCGACACAACTTTTCTAGAACTTATTCCGCCACCAGAATTGCATTTGATGCTTGGGCGTTGTAAACTCTTTGTTTACACACATGTTAAGAGATTACGAAGAAGAATCTTTAACATGGGCAAAATCTTGCAATGCCCATCGGGAAATTACTCACGGTGGTCCTGCCTTTAAAGGAAATTCTTGCAAAAAACTGCTGGATAATGTAGATACTTTGCGAGCCAATAAAAAATATTGGAGTAATAAAATTTGTACGAGTTTTCGATGATTTTAAAAAGGTAGTTACTGCATGCTTTGGAAATGAACTAAAATCAAATTATAAAAGTTGCATATCAACTTTCAAAAGGAGCTATTTGGATTTAAATATCTCCGTTACGCCAAAAATGCCATATAGTATTTTATCATGTCGAACAGTTTTGTGAATTGAAGAAAACTGGTCTTGGATACTATAGCGAGCAAGCTATTGAATCTGTACACGTCGATTTTAAATCAATTTGGGATAAATATAAAGTGTCAAAATCTCATTCTGATTATTCCAATAAACTTTTACAAGCTACGTGTACCTACAACAGCAAGCATATTAACTAGTTGTGCGGTTGACCTCAGCAGTATAGTTTATTCGCCATTAATTTGTATATAATTTGTATTTAATCTATATCTAATTTAATACATAAGTTCATACTGTACTAATTCAAATAATTTGTGTATTATTTCCTTACCATACCCCACGGGTGCCCGAAAAAAATTAAAAAACTTGTATAACATATATTTGGTCATTGTTTCTTGTTCGATAATTAATTTTGCTGTACGTTCATGTATTCTGATAATTTGATATTTAAAACAAGCATTTTCTTGAATAAAAAGCCTTTCTATATTTAGTTAAATTGTCTGTTTTGTCCGCCACATTGGATCTGCCATTTTGAATTTCGAAATTCTGAGTTTTAGATTCGTAAAACAGCGACCTTAAAAACAAACGAATACAAAGTTTCGTTTATTTTTTAGTAATATTTTTAGATTTTTGTCCGCCATATTGGATCCGCCATTTTGAATTTCGAAATTCTGAGTTTAGATTCGTAAACAGCGACCTTAGAAACAACCGAATACAAAGTTTCGTTTATTTTTAGTAATATTTTAGATTTTTGTCCGCCATATTGGATCCGCCATTTTGAATTTCGAAATTCTGAGTTTAGATTCGTAACCAGCGACCTTAAAAAAGTACGAATACAAAGTTTCGTTTAATTTTAGTAATATTTTAGATTTTTGTCCGCCATATTGGATCCGCCATTTTGAATTTCGAAATTCTGAGTTTATATTCGTAACCAGCGACCTTAAAAAAGTACGAATACAAAGTTTCGTTTATTTTTAGTAATATTTTAGATTTTTGACCGCCATACTGGATCCGCCATTTTGAATTTAGAAATTCTGAGTTTAGATTCGTAACCAGCGACCTTAAAAAAGTACGAATACAAAGTTTCGTTTAATTTTAGTAATATTTTAGATTTTTGTCCGCCATATTGGATCCGCCATTTTGAATTTCGAAATTCTGAGTTTATATTCGTAACCAGCGACCTTAAAAAAGTACGAATACAAAGTTTCGTTTATTTTTAGTAATATTTTAGATTTTGGACCGCCATATTGGATCCGCCATTTTGAAATTCGAAATTTTGAGTTCAGATTCGTAATCAGCGACCTTAAAAACATGCGAATACAAAGTTTTGTTCATTTTTATTAATATTTTAGATTTTTGTCCGCCATATTGGATCCGCCATTTTGAATTTCGAAATTCTGAGTTTAAATTCGTAATTGAGTGACCTCAAAAACCCTTGTATATTTATTTTTAAATATTGAGTTAATAAAATAAAATTTGTAATGAGCAGTTCTTAAAAACGGCTTATTCGATGATTTTCTTTTTCGCTAGAAAAACTTGTACACATAACGCACTTTTAATTCCAGAAGGAATATTTCAAGTTATATCACCTTGAGGTTGAGACGGATTCAGGCACACCGTGAGCAATAAGAACATTGTTGAAAATAAATTAAAAAAAAACTCATTTCAGAATAGTTCGTGCAAATTGTTCATTGCACGTTTGGATTGGTTTCTTATAATGTTTGAAGAAAATTTGGGACTCAGGTGCCCACCCAGCAGTACGCCTTATAGTTTCGACATCTACTCCTCGTCTGTGGGCTGTTGATACTGCTGCATGGCCTGTACTGTAAGCAGTAAAATGATTTGTATCAATTCCTGCTTTTCCCAACAGCAATTTGATCCAATGTCCAATGGTTTGAGACGATGCAGCAGCAAACGGTTTTAGAGATGAAAGAAATAAACGTTTTATATCCTGTGATCTCACGTTTCGTGTACAGTCTATATAATCCAAAACCGCAGATGCGACACAAAAACCTGGTTTGTCTTGAAAAATGGTAATATTAATTCCGGTTGATAAGAGCCAGGTCTGGAAGTTTTTATTAATTCTGTGATCTTAATGTGTATTTCTGAACTCAATGTTGTTATATTATCTACATTTATTAACGATAAAGTTTGAAGTCTTTGAGCTGTCGTTAAGGCCATTAAGGTGGCAACTTTTTCGAAAGCTTCTTTCAACTTCAGATCTTTTAATGGATGCAATTTTTCGATATATAATAGTACCGGGGTAATATCACATGTGGTACATATTTAGGTTTAGTTTGTTTTTGTTTAAATACTCCTCTTAAAAAACGTGATATCAGACCACATTTATTAATATCATATGTAGCAATTAATGATATTGATGATCGAGTTGCATTTAAAGTATTGCAATTGGCCCTTTTTTAAAAAGATGATGCAAAAATGTAATAATTTCATTAACTTTTGGATTAAAAAAGTCAATATTTTCTGTATGAGCGAATTCCCACCAGTTTTTCTGACTGGACGTATTTTGTTTTAATGTTGATATCGCAATTGAATTTATCATAACGTCTACCACATCTTCGGACAATCCTCTTTTCAAATAAGCTGACCTGATAATTTACCTGCCACCAACGAAAGTCGGGATGCTAATGGGTGATCCATCTTTCTAGGAGATGTTAATAAAGAAGTGTCACGTTCAAACGTAATGTACGGTTCAATGAGGAGTGACATGAACAGAGGATACCAAGGTTGTATGGTCCAAAGTGGTACTACAATAACACCCATTGCATTGTCATTAATTACTTTTCTTAATATACGTAGAATTTGGGAAAAAGGAGGCAACGCATCAAATATTTCACGAAACCAAGAAATTGTGAAAGCATCAATAGATGTTGATTCTGGAACTGGAAATCGGGAGTAACATTTATTGCACTTTTTGTTTAGCCTAGAAGCAAATAAATCAACAGAGAAAGGGCCGAATTGATTCTCAATCTTCCTAAATGCGTTTTTAGAAATTTCCCATTCACAGTCAACGTTAATATTTCTCGAATTTTTATCTGCTTCTGTATTCTCAAGGGAAGAAATATATGAAGTAACCATAATTTCCCTTTTTCACACCATTCCCAAATTTTTCTTTAAAGCTCACTAAGATGTGGGAATTTAATATCTCCTACTTTATTAACATATGCAATTGCTGTTTTGTTATCTAATTAAAAATTCACATTGAATTAAATTTTTTGCAAAAGTAATTCAAGGTAGTCAATGTTATATTTTCTTTCATCCTTGTTCCAAAATCCGAAGGCTCTTACACCATTACAAAAACAACCCCAACCTGTTTTGGAGGTATCAGAAAAAATTTCGATTACATATATGTGAGTTTTAATAGGATTTTTACCAAGAGCAGCATTTATTTTCCACCAATTAAAATCTGAGCCCAGAATCATGAGGCTACCTCACAAGCTCAGCAATGTCACTGTTAATATTGTGTATCGTTTCATTTAGATGACATGTCGGGGTCGAGAGATAAAACTGCATATCATCAGCAAAGATGATGGTAGTGTATCTGCAATACTTAAGTTTCGAGAATAATGTATTGATAATAATATGGGGCCTATGCTCGAATCTTGTGGAACGCCGGAAGTAGTATACTCAGGGTTAGATGTTAAACCCTCCAAGCCAATTACTGTGTGAGAGCGATTTGTGAGATAAGAATTCAGCCATCTCAATGTTGATTCCTCAAAGCCTATGTCTCGAAGGCAGGTTAGAATTACGACATGGATTAAGGAGTCAACGGCTTTTGATAAATCGAACAGTACCAAAATAGTAACGGCCCCACGATCTATACCCAAACGTACATCCAGTCACTGATACCTCATTACATTATGGTTATGTATATGCTAATGTAACATTTATTACTAATAACATAATTAGTTTTGTATGTCGCCAAACAGTTTTTTACAGGATTTTGAATCTTGCAATGATAGCATTCACTATACTTTTACGTTTTCTCATTGCCAATAATTTGTTAAGCATTTTTATATGTGAATAGCAACTTTCATTACTATTAAACGAACTTGTATGTCGTACATCAACAATCATTTTTCAACCCTTATGCTCAGTGAAGTAATGGTAAAATTCATTACCATCAACGATGTTGCATTTATTACATTGACAATAGTTTTTAAACACTTTTATTGATCGCAGTAGTGATAAAATTCATTACCATCAAGGATCTTTTACTTCACATGTCGACAATAATTTTGCAACCCTTGCGCTGATCAAAGAAATGGTAAAATTCATTAACGTCAATGATCTTATATTTCATACACCGACAATAATTTTTCAATTATTCTACTGATCAGAGAAATGGAAAAATTCATTATCAGGAATAAAACAAGGTTGCTAAACATGTGTATGTCACTTTTTAAACATACCAACGGTAATGTTCATTACCTTTGACAAATAAAATTTTCGCCAATAATTTTGTGCAATATTTTCTTATAACAACAATCTTATATTTCATTCGTGTACAATATTTTTTCAACCCTTGAATTGATCACGCTAATGGTAACATTCATTACCATCAACGATGTTACATTCATACATGGACAATAGTTTTTAAACGCTTTTATTGATCGCAGTAGTAATAAAAATCATTATCATGACGACTGAGCTTTAACTTAATTATTATTGAACTACATTATAGTACACTAATATTTTTCAAGTAACAGGAATATTTTCCTATTCTTTACACCAAGCATGGAACTTTTTTCTGATCGCAACATTCATTACCATCAACGATCTTATCCTTTTTACATCGACAATACTTTGTCAACATTTGTATCGATCATCAAAGCAATGGTAACATTCATTACTAGCAAACAAAGGGTATAGCGGGATAAAAAGGACAAAACTGCTCCCGCCTGGATTTTTATTTTGAATTGGCCATTCGAAAGGACATATTTAATAACTCCTTTAGCCAAATTTTAAACCCCCTACGTGGTAGTCCTTTGCTCCTATCGTAAAAAACGCGTTTATTAGAAACAAAATTCTCTTGCTCCGCTGTTTGATCCAAATAATCTGAAAAATTCATGAACGTCTGTTTTCGAGTGAGAAAACACTCTGATTTTTATCAGATTTTTCGGGTCTAAACCGGAGCCACAAAAAATTCTTGAATTTTTCAATGATTTTTATGTTATGAAGGTCATGTTTGGCCAATTTCTAAATAACAATTTTTTGTGTACTTTTTCCCGTACTTTCGAATAATGGTGTTAGAATTATCATTTTCAAACCGGAACATGCTCAAAATGTGAAAAAACCGATTTTTTTGCATTTTTCCCACGGTTGAAACGCTTTTTGAAACGGTTGTTAAGAAAACATGCGATTCTACAATATTAACCAGCTTTTGGTAAAAGTTTGTTATCCCACTCCTGCTGAAGAAGCTTACATTTTTTTTCCTAGGAAACGGCTTCTACTATACATCTCAATTTCTTAACATATCGAGATTCATTAGATACTATTGTTGTCATGTTGGGTATTTTTCCTTTCAAGGCGGGCATGAGAATCTTAAAACCAAGACTTTCTAAATATGATATCACGTCGCTAAAACCTCTATCCACAATACAAACTTGTGACAGAATCTCGCTCCGACGATTCGTACCTATACCTTACGGTCGACATGCTGTCATTGTTTTCACCTATATGTATATGTCTTTACGTTAAAAGCAAAGACCGCAGATGACCTGAAGGAACGAATCGTTGCACTTGGGTGTACACCCAAGATGTTCGATTCTTACCCGTTCGAGTTTCGACCCATTGCAAAGTAGGTTGGTAAGCGTGTCCCTAGGACTCCCTAGGACCTTGCTTAGTTCAACTGAATACATACTGAACTGATGTTACAGACAACGATTGTGACAAAGATTAACAACATCCTAGGTAGATGTTAAAACTCTTAAAAGTGGTGATTGATGTAATTTTGTCACGTAAAAAATCATTATTTTACTATTTTCATGATAAAAATGAACATATTTATAATTTGTTGATAAACGTTATCTTAATTACTATCAGAAATATTTAGTTCTTTTTAGCATTAATTATAATGATTAATATCATTCCACTAATATGAAGTATTCATATACCTAAAACTGGTTGAATAAGGACTTTTGCAGCGACAGCAACGTATTACTTGATTCTAAAAACTGTTTAGATGTGACAGAAAGTCTTAGAGTATTTTTGAGTGTTCTAATACCTGTTGAACTGTATAATTTTGAGGTTATGTACCAATAAATTGGTTTGAAAATGGTAATTCTAACATTGGCATTCGAAAGTACGGGAACAAGCACACAACAAATTATTATTTAGAAATTGGCCAAATATAACCTTCATAAACTAAAATATCATTGACAAATTCAAGAATTTTTTGTGGCTCCGGTTTAGACCCAAATAATCTGACAAAAATCAGGGTGTTTTTGCCCTCGAAAACAGACGTTCATGAATTTTTTCAGATTATTTGGATCAAACAGCAGAGTAAGAAAATTGTGGTTCTAAAAAACACGTTTTTTACGATAGGAGCAACCTACTACCATCTAGGGGGCTGAATATTTAGCTAAAGGGTTTTTTATATATGTCCTTTCGAATGAACAATTCAAAAGAAAAATCCAGGCGGGGGCAGTTTCGACCTTCTGATCCCGCTATAGCCTTTACAATTTTCACTTCGCTCAACACGTTTTTAAATTTTTAAGAATCCACCAAAGAATAACATCCATTGCATTCAATGACTTCTCAGCCTAATTATTACCAGAGCTGTCAAATGAATTTATACGAGTCTGGTAAGAAGCGAATAAACTTTTTATTGATGATTATTTGCATCTCATGACATTTCATATATCGTATTTTGTTCAATCGATACTAGAGCTGTCAAGTCAATTTATACGAGTCTGCTAAGAAGCGAATAAACTTATTATAGAAGATTATTTCCATCTATAGACATTTCATATATCGTATTTTGTTTAATTGATACCAGAGCTATCGAATCTATTTATACGAGTCTGGTAAGAAGCGAATAAACTTTTTATGGATATTATTTGTGTATCAAGACATTTCATATATCGTATTTTGTTTATTTGGTACCGAGCCGTCAACTCTATTTATATGAGTATGGTAAGAAGCGAATAAACTTATTATAGAAGATTATTTTTGCATCTAATGACATTTCATATATCGTATTTTATTTACTTGATACCAAAGCTGTCAAGTCTATTTATAAGAGTCTGGTAAGAAGCGAATAAACTTTTTATTGGTGATTATTTGCATCCAAAGACATTTTATATTTTGCATTTTTTTTTAATTATTACCAGAACCCTCCGTGGGTGGAGTCTGATAAGATGCAAATAAATTATTATTGTTAAAAAAATACCTGGAACAATTGGTTGGTGGATTCATTGGTGAATCTACAGGCTGCTTCCCCGTAGTCGTTGTGCCGTTGTGTTGTCTTCCTCCTCGTCTTTTGCCATCACGGAGAGAGCGATCGCGATGCACAATATCGTTACGAATCGAAAAAAATGTTTGCACGGTTCGCGCGGATTACAAAATTTTCGAAATTTGGATTTCGAGAAGACCTTTTTATACGTCTCATAGAGTTGTAAACAAAATTTCATCGCAATCAGTGGAAAATTGAGGACGTTGGGTCCCGAATAAAATTCGAGTTGACAGAAATCGACTGTGACTTTCGGTTACTTTTCTACAAAATTTGGCGATATTTTTCCAAATTTGGGCTCCACAAAGGTCTTTTTATACGTCGGTCGAAAATTGAGAGTGTAAGGTCCCGAATAAAAGGGGCCTAAAATGCAACGGGCACTTAAATTTCGTTTAGAATCCCCTTAAGGTGTTAGGGATTTTCTTAAGTGGTATGCTGTAAGATGATTTCCAAATGGGAGGGAAATAGCCAGAGATGAGTGAAAGATTGAAAATGGATATTACATGTGGTGCAATGATTGTATAAATGGATTTTACGTACTCTAAAGGAAGATTTAGAGTACCTAACGTTTAGAAGCAAACGTTAGAGAAAATTTAAAAAATTAGTAGTGCAAAAAAAATACCATCTGATTGGTTCATCTACAGCCTTAAATCTTCATAACATTACTATATTGTTTAACCTGAACTACCCTAAATTTTATATTTATTTCAGCAGGTATGTTGTCAAGGAAAAAATCATCAAATCGTTCAGAAATAATCATGTCTATTGTATTTTTGTCCGATCTTTCGTCTCAGATTGATGCTATCGGCCGGCACTTTTTCACAATGGCAATTTCAGATTTCCGTAATTTAAAATTTCGGATTTAATATAGCAGAGATAAGAAGAATTTTTTCCTTGTTTTGTTCTTGTAATTTTTCTTTGTTTGGTTTTTATTATTTTTTGTGTATTAGTTAATTTTGTTCGCTTTTGTTATTTTGTTGTTTCTATTTTTCTTAGGTTTCATTTTCTATGTGTAATTCTTTTAGTTTTGATCAGAATGCAACATTGCGAGAGTTTCTGACGAAAATTATTCCGACCTTCATGAATGAACTTCTGAGGTCGAACGCGATGGAAAATGTTATATATCTGATTCAAATTACCATAGCTTTACCAGTAACTCTTCAGATAATGAAAACACAAATGATGATGAGGTCTTTCTATTAAATGTATTGTGCAGAAATATTATTAGGCACTGTTCGAGTATACACAAAAAAAACATCCTTGGAACTTTTTTAGTTATGTTTAACAGATAAGATAAAAAGTATATAATTGCTGCCCTATGTGAGAATCATATTTATTGCGAGCATACACTTCAAAAACAACATCTACATGTTCTTCTACGGAATATGCGTTGATAACGATATGGTATTAAATAGGTAGTGAAGATTAAAATAAAATAATTAGCAGCGTAAACCTACCAGTTGCAGTAGATGTTAAAATGCCATAGTTTGGAAATTTCATAAACATTTCCAGCACCTTCCGACGTAATCGCTCGGATTCACAAACGTTTAGGCCTTGTTGAAATATTTATAATCTCAACCAGTACTGAAATTAGCAACGAAAAAATGTAAAAGAAAAAAAGGAAAGATAAAAATTATATTCATTGAAGGCAATCAAGTCCAATGCACTTACTAAGCTTGAGTGCAACGACTAACTCCCGCCGTGCCTGGTGGCTGGAAGTGGGGTTGATAGCGTCCTCCCGAGAGTGTCGCGTCCTTCACGGCTGCTGCGCCTCGTGGATGCCGATCCTGTCGCTGGTCACTGTTCCCGCTTCCTGGAGCACAATTTTTCCCGACGGCGGCCCTTCGATCGGCACTGTTATCACTCGCGCGACCCCCTGTACAAATTCTTCGTGCACTCGTCACTGGCTCGACTTCCTTTTTGTTGTCTATCCGATGCACGGTTCGAAAGCTAGCAAGTTTTTAGTTTAGTAATGAATCCGCAGTCGCCTCGTGACTGGCGATGAAGGCGCCCTAGCGCCACCCCAAGTCGGGGCCTGGTAGCTAGCGGCACTCTGCCGCAGGAGGGAGAAGCTGTGTAGCGTGCCGTCTTCTCGATAGTCTTGGGCTCGCTTCGTAAGAGAAAGAGAGAGAGCGAGAGAGAACGATAGAGAAAGAGATACATGGGGGTACTCGTATCGGTGCGCTGTAAGGGGACTCCCGACAGTGACTGACTACTGGTGCGCCCGGCGGGGAGGTATGTACCTCCGTGACGCACATATTTGAACGCGGCGGGCGGAGGCCATCACATATAGGAATATAGGAGGATCCGAATAACGGTTCATGACCAGAAATACGGTTATTAGGAAAATAAAATTTAAATCTCGTTTTTTTACATTTAAGCCTTTATTGTCAAAAAATGTCGGTCGATATCGTCAATCTGAGACCGAATTCCAATTAATATTGACAAACAATTATTTTCATTATTCATTCTTATTTCTAAATTACTTACAATTTAACTTTCATCGATCAGTATTTACAGATTAGTTAATTACAATAAAATACATATCCTTTCATAACTTCTTTTCATTTAAAAGTAATTACTGAATAATTATTTACAATGAGTTATTTGATTATCCAGTATTTACCGTAACCTAACATTTCAATATGGAAATAACAAACTAACAATTGGCTCCCGTACAGCAGGGATAGCCATAATATATTGATGCGCCCGAAAACCTTTACTATAAAAAGAAGTTTGAATAGAAAATAGTACAAACGAAGGAAAAAAAACATTAAATTAACAAAAAATTCGAAAATTTTGATTAAAATGAAAAGAGAATTATTATCAGAATTTAATACAACTTTATGGAATTTGGATATTTGAAAACAAAACTGTTTTATTTAGTATCAAGCAATAATAAATATTTGTTTTGTTAAAATAGGAAATTTATTTCAGAATGTTAAAATTTTGATATAAATAATAAAGGTTTCTCTTGTAAAAATGATGAATTTTGATAATTTGATTATACAATATTTTAAAATTGAATTATAAGGAAATAATATTTCAATGTGAAAACAAGTAGTTATTATATTCTGAAGAATAAGATGTTTCATGATTTTCGAATTTCACGAACTTCTAAATGTTTTACAACAATAATATTAAGCATCAATCAAGGTTCCACCAAGGGACATGAGATTCAAATTAATAATTGAAGGTTGAAAATAAATAGAATATAATAAAATAGATGATTTTAATATTTGGTAATTTTTAATTTGGATATTATAGTTAAAATGATGCGGTTGTAGAGTGAAGAAAAAGCATTTATAAAAATTTTGGAAATTATGTAATAAATTTATTTACGAAGAGAGAGAAAGAAACTAATGCGAAACTCACTTATACTAATCATTTACAGAATTAACGCAAAACTGACTTAAACTAATCATTTACAAAATTACTTTAACGTGATTAAATTGTCAAAATTTCTGCAATGAATAACTCACAGGACGACATCCATGGACGATTTCCTTTTCGTGACACTCTTGGAATTGCAGCAATTGGAGTTCGTTCATTCTTGTGTGGACCATTATTTTCTTTTCTTCTTGGAAAAGATACTCAGCTTCTTGAAAGGTGTATTCGAAGGCGGCTAAAACACAATTCAACCAAAACTCAGTGGTCAGTCAGCAGTTAGATCCACAATTTATACAGCAGCCACTTTGACATTAAATCAGTAACGGTTGGACTTTGGAATCTCCGAAAGGCGGACTTCTACCGTGGATTTGTCGACCACGCCACGTTGCATGTTGTCACCGCTTATCTGCGTATCGCCAGAATCAAGAGAAATGAACAGAAAAAGGTATTTGCGTGGTGTGCCCGTCCTTTTATGTAATTTCCCTCAAAATAGACGTTCGCCTCTTTCCTTTGCGAATTCTTATTGTACTATTCGCTGCCAATCCAAAACAACGCATTGATAGTCCTGCTTCCTTATGAAAATGATTCTGATGCCCTCCACGCATGCGCATTGCAGTCGAAGCAATATGTTGCTTGGAGATTTACATATTCCTTGAAGATCTATCTCAATCAGTATTGACATTCTGTGTTCTTGATAGCGATGCACTTCCGTTTAATTTCACGGCACTATTTCTCGTTAGAGTTCATTGCATTTTTACTCGTGCACTACTTTAACACAATATTTGTATCCTTACGCGTTCTTTCTCTCTCTCTTTCTAATCTTTATTATTATACATGATACCTTCTTTATATAAACTTCACATTCACATACACATTGTTTGCCTTCGTTTCAATCATCGCATACCCTATCTTTCTCTCTCTTTTCTCCCCGTACGTACACAATGCATGCCCTGGCGTCATGTACTCACCATGGTTACGTATGTCTCTACATCACCGGCAATAATGTTACCGACGGTATACGGTTCGGGTTATAATTAGTAATGGTTGAAAAATTGAAAAGTGTCTGTTGGAAATTTCGAAAGATGTATAAAAAAATAAATAATACATTTTCTTTGATGTCTAGAAAGCCATTAGTAGCTTTTCGGAAGTTAAAAAGAAACGACGCTACAGGAAAATGTTTTTGAAGATTTAAAAATTATGTTTCTTACAAAATTATTAAATTTAGATTTCACAAATGATTGAAATATTCTTAGTATTTAAAATTAAAGTTGTAGAACTGTATTTGGATTTCATGAATCTCTGAAAATATCTATCAAAACAAAAACAACAGTGGCAATGAGAAAGGAAGACAAAGGAAATGTTTACAGATGGGGGATAAACAATCATTGAGTAAGTTACCTGTTGTGTTAACTATACTTAGGAAAATAAATTCAGATTCACTATTGAAAGGTCTTCAGTTCAAGTCGAAAATCAATCATTCAAACGCCAGTGGTTAGTAATAAAAGCTGCGATTACTCAAAAGACTTGACTATAATATTAACAACAAAAACGGAAAAAGGTATAAGATAAAAAACTACATTCATAATTATATAGCTAATAAAATTATATTATAATACAATTTCGATTTAACAGTTATTTGGAATAAGCTGGTATATGAATATGATTTGTTAGCATGCAATCATAATAAATCAAAGGAAAGAAAAATGCCATTAGTACAAAAATATAATATGAAGATAAAATATATATATATATATACATAAAGATGCAAAAAATATATATAAATATGCAAAAAAATGTATAGACATGCAAAATATACAAATAATTAAATTTAAAATATACATGCGTAGCGTTTCGTTCAATCCCCTCCGCACTTGAACTCTTCAGTGAGGCTTGGTGGAAGGAATCAGCCTCAGACGCCCTAACTACAAACTGAAACTGAATTCTGATACCCTCATTTTTTTTATAACATTTATTTTTGTGACCAGGCATATCTACATATCAATTACACAACGGATAACAAATAACATAAAAACCGTAACAACCTCTTTCGCACTTCAGTTACACTGTTTGGCCATTAACAAAGGCACCCGCAGTTCTCGCTCATGTCTTTTGCGCGTTTTATTCATACTGTCCACTTTTTTTTTGTTACATTTAGGGACGTCATAACGCAATATATAGTAAAAAAGACTTACAAAAATTTGCTCTGGACTTCGAGCAACAAAAATAACTCCGCACATGTCTGCTTAAAAAAAATAACAAGATTGAATATCTGCATTTAACCACCAATATTTTTTCTTTACTTTATAATTGTCTAACCTGTCCTTTGTGGATAAACCTATCGCAAACCTTATGGGTAGAATAGTATTTAAAGCGTCATACTCTATCTTTTTATTATATGCGTGTCTTTTTATGTGTACAGTAATGGAATATTATTTTTGTCCTGTATTAATCCCATGTTATCCAAATAAGGAAAGGCTTCGTGGGGAACCCTCCCAATTTTTCTCATTCTCTCGAAATATACATTGTTTTTAAAATATTGGGCGAAAATTACGCCGTTTTCGAACATCCTGGAAGCGGCGACTATGTGATCCCTTGTCAATTTCAAAACAAACAAGTCAATTCTATTGATATCGGCGTTGTCATCCAGTTTCACATTGGAGTAGCTCTTGGTGAAACCCGATACCTCCGTTCTACAGAGTCCCGTACACGCCCGGAGGAAACCTCTTTCGAAAGATCTCAACTTTTCTATTACAGATGAGCCTATATTATACCATATTTGGCAACCGTACGTTACTATTGGCCTTATTAGGATGAGGTAAGATATTGTTTTATTCTTTTATTGAGATATCTCGAATGGAAGAGCCTCCCGAACGCGAAAAACGCAGCTTTTGCTTTCTTTAATTGTATCTCTATATGTGCTGTGTATCTTAACTTTTTATCCAAGTGCACTCCAAGGTATTTGATCGTCTTTTTGTTTGGCAAGGGACCACCCCCCTCCCCTGACGTAATCGAAAAGTCCCACCATATTTTTTTAAATTTTCCGCGCACTGTATTCGGTCTAAACAGAATCGTCTCGCATTTGCCCAAGTTGACTTTAAGTTTCCACATTTTATAAAAGTTGAGGATTTTTTGGAATATTTTTTGCTCTTCTTGCACTTTTTCCATATTTCTATGCGCCACATACAGAATCACGTCGTCCGCGAATGCAATGCCTCTTACTAACGAAGACTCATTTATTCCATATACAGACAACAGTGATGCCATATATATATATATATATATATATATATATATATATATATATATATATATATATTATATAGCAGTGGGGAGTTGACTGCCTCCTGTTGTAAACCTTCTGTCAACCTAAACCTGCGATCCGATTTGTTCTGTTCCTGTGATATGAAAAAGCCCTTTCCCTCTATCGTCATCCACAAGCTTCTTATTAAATGCAAAGGGAGTTTTGCTCTTAACAATTTAAATAAAAGGCCCTCTCTCCATACTGTATCAAAAGCCTTCTCAATATCGATAAGCACCGCGCCCTCAAATCTATTTTCGTTTAGGGCTCTATTTATGTCGGATGTATGTTTCCCTACTGCGTGGATTGTGGAGTGACGGTATCTAAATCCAAACTGTTTGAATTAGTTAACCAGAAACGTTAAATGTCTGCAACATGGATGAAACGTTTATAAAACGTTCCGTAAAAGTTGCAGACATAAAAGGTTTTAGGAACGTTTCTGGAACATTCTAAAAACGTTTTAGCAACATTTGGGTCCTTCGTGCCCGTTGGGTAGTAAGTGAATTCTCCCATGTATATAGTGTATTCCTGATATAGGCAATAAAGTCGATTATTATTACTATTATTATTATTATTTAATTTTGTTTCGCTTAATAATACTATATCCGGGTCGTTCTTTTAAATTAAATTCGTTAAATCTTTTCTTTTCTTAATCGCAACTATCGAATTTACATTTATTGCCATTACTTTTATATTTGTTATTCTTCGAGCGGCATTATTTGTATTTGTATATTGTGTGTTTACTCTATCCATTATTTATTCCTAATTCTTCAAACACTAATTCGAGTTTACGCGCCTGTTCACTGATAACTTTCTGCAGTGTACTACACGGGGAAAACAGATATGTTAGATCAACAGCGATTTCCATTGGTCCAACAGATTTTTCTGTTAAATCAACATGAGCGACCTCTGTAGTATAACACATGTTATTTTAACCATAATGTATACGTTGATCTGATGTTGGAAACTGCCATTGGGCGCTGTATGTTGTCATAGCTTCACCTATACGTTAAATTAACATACTGCAGTATGTTAAATTAACATACTGCAGCCATGGCGCGTGTCAGTTAAAAATACCGAGGGTATGTTGATTTAACAGAGGGACACTTGTTACCCCAATGCTAATGGCGCATCGATCGAACATAACGATGGTATGTTGATTTAACAGAGGTTCACAAGTTGTCCCAATGCTAATGCCTTAATGCGGGTACGTCATGTTGGATCAAAGTATCCGTTTTCCCCGTGTATTATACTCTCGAGTGATTGCTGCATTTCTACGCGAAACGCATCGACCACCGAGTTCATCTTTAACATTACACTGCTGATGTTTTTCTCTTTATTATTCTCTACTCTTTGTTTCTTTACTATGTCCGCGTATCTAAGTGCTTCTGTGTTAACTATCTCGTTTATGTTTCTCCCCAGATAGCAAATGATGCTGGTCGAAAAATCTCGAAAAGTGCATAAGCAAACGTATGTAAAATTTGTGCATACAGTTTGTTGGAATTTGTTGTCAATGAAATTAGTTGTATAATACTAGCAGGCAAATAATTGCAATCCGTTGTCGATCTCAATGCGTTGCATCGAGTTGTCTGCGTAATAACGACAAATGAGGTACAACGCTTGCTGGATACGTATGTCCATCGTCGGAAACATTTCGGCAACTAAGTCCTCAATTTGCACACGGATTGTCGACAAATTTTATCGGCAAGAAACGCTATATGTGCACGTTGTATACACTACGTAGGCAACGAGTTGGCATCATATTACAAGGTGATATTATATACTAATAAGCATGTCATTTTTGTCGGCATTAAGTTAACAAACTGTTGCAAATTGAGTATAGATGTGCGGCAGGGGGGATGGATCACGCATATCGTATGTATGAAAGAATGTCTGCACATTGTAAACAAAATATAGACAACATGTTGCTGGCCACGGAGGGAGAAAAAACTACAGAAATCATCATACACGTTTTAGGTAAACATCACGTTGACCGATAAATAAAAATATTTTCGTCAATAAATAAAAAGTATTTGAAAACGTCCGAAGAGTTGCATTAATTTTAATTTCATTCTTTTGACAGAGTTTTTTTAGTAGATCATATAAAGTGGTTAGAATTGCTTTTATGAAGCCTGAATTTTAAAAAGTGATTCAATAATTTTTAATTTACTTTTTTAACGTAGATTACTAACTTATGAGCTGATGACTTTTTGTCCCTGCAAAGTAAAAGAACATTTTTGTAACGTAAGTGACCTTTTTATCAAAACAGATTTTGATGTCAAATTATTTAAAAAAATATGACGCATCAAACGGTGTTAGCAACAATTTAAAATTCGTATTGTTTATTGTAAAAAAATAAAAAATTGAGGTTGATCAAGAAAATCGAGAAACGTGTAATCAAACTGCAAAAGAAAATATACGCATAGTAATATATTCAAGACGCTCAAACTTGTACCTTTACCCTCGAACTCCTCAATTCCTTCAGCCTCAGATATGGAGAACACTCCGGTCACGCAGGTCGACCTTGATCTTATGCAAAAATCTCTTTTAGCGTCAATAAGGGACACAATAAAAGAAGCTGCGCTGAATATCACTTCGACCTTACAACCGGGAATTAACGAGTGCGCTAAGGAAATTTCGGTTTTAAAAAATGCGATTAGTGGGATAAAGGAGGACTTCTCCAATCGTATTGCAGTACTCGAGAAAAGAATTGAATCACAGGACCACCTTATAGAAAGTATGGCTGCCAAGCTAGAGTCCCAGGAAAGATTCTTAAAAAGAAAAAAAAATCATTTTAACTGGCTTACAACCCGGAACGGCCCCGTTAAAGGACGAAGTACAAAAATTTCTTAAAGCGAAATTTTCCATACTGGGCACGGTAGTCTCGGCAAGAGGAATCCGTTTTAACCCGCTGAGTATTTTGGCGGAACTATCCTCAGAAGAGGACAAATTTCCGATTATATCTACAAAAAAAATGTTTTAAAAAATAGCTCCATTTTTATTAACTCTAACCTCACGAATATAGAACGCTACATGGCCTTCAAAGCAAGGGAAGCTAGACGTGCAGCTACCGCCAGAGGTGCCTCCTTTAAGATAAAGGGAAATATGATTGCCGTTGATAACGCCTGGCTGAAATGGTCTGAGGTGGAACAAGATTACACGATAAGCTGCACAGGCCCATCGCACGAAAGAAGACCTTCCCGGTCGACCCATACGCCACAAAATTCTGCGGGCTTCAATGCTTCTCAGCAGCAACCTTCGAAGGCGACGTCTGCAATGGACACAGCTCCTCTGAACTCCAATTCTGCTCCAATTTTTTAAATTCCCCTCGTCACCGTCAGCGATGCCCAATCGCGTCATCTCACGGTCTTCCGCGAACGTCCTCTCAACGCGCTGTTTGTTCCAATAACCGACCATTGGACTTTTTAAAAATTATATTCTGGAATTGCTCGCGGCTTTTATAATATTAAAAATAATACGTTCTTTTCGTCATTCGAACTAGTCAATTTTTCGGAAACTTGGTCTGAACGCGACACCGGGATTGAAGGGCTAGCCCCAGGATATTCGAGAATCTTTTCCGCAGCTACCCGTCGCAGTGGATTCGGTCGATGCAGCGGTGGCCTTTTATCCCTTATTCATTCAGATTACTCCCACACAATACTCGAAATTGCACACAACTGAATTTTTTATTATGTCAACACTCTCCCGCTCAATACAATAGTTGGCTCTTTTTATTTTCCACCCACTTCCGATCTAGCCCCTCATCTTTCAGCCATACAAACAATAATTGATTCACTTAAAGCCCTTTTTCCGAATAGTATTTTTATTATAGGTGGTGATTTTAATTGCAGAATTGGCTCGTCGGACCAGTATAATGATTTCCCCGAAATTTTCGAGGACACTTCAATTCATATGGTGAGGGAGTCTCATGATGAGGTCTGCAACACACGTGGGTCCATTCTGTCCGCGTTCATGCTACTCAATAGTTTTGTTTTATTAAACGGTCGCAGTCTCGGTGACCGTCCGGCGCACTTTACGTACCTCGGGCAGAGGGGATTCAGTGTTGTTGACCTCATTTGGGTCTCGGCCCCGCATTTACCGTTTATTGCAGACCTCTCACTGGCCGCTGACCTTCACGGTTCAGACCATTTACCGGTAATTTTGACTACTTCACTTCACTCCGTAAGGGCATCTCGGGAGCTAACTGATTCTCCGTCAGAGCGTCGCGTAAAAATATGTTACTCGTGGTCGAGTGACGGGGAGCGCAATTTTAGAAATTTACAATCTTTGTCCGACTCTTCACCGGAGGAATCAGAGTCTTTGGACTTGTTATATGAGCATCTGACGGGCTCTATTCGCGCTGCGGCATTCAATGTAGGTTTAACCTCGAAAATCACCTCTTGTAAATCGCGCAAGCGTTATGTCAGTTCTAAGCCCTGGTTCGATAGGGAATGTGCCTCAGCAAGGAGGGCTTTTCGCAACTCTCTATATAAAATGAGAAAAAATGCATATAATACAAGTTCAACTTGTACCTTTAAAACTGCAAAAAAAGTTTATTTAGGCGTTTTGAAGCAGAAAAAGTTGAAGTACGCTGAAACGATTGTAGACAGTTTCGCGAAGGCGCGCAACTCCGCAGACTTTTGGAGTGCGTGTCGACAGTTTCGGAAAAAACCCATCACGGGAACGCAGGTCTCGGTCGACGCTTGGAGAGCTTACTTTTCGGAAATTTTTTCCCCGGGAAGTGAGCCCACCTGAAACGTTCTATGGCACGTTTGACCCCGCCCTGGACTCCCCGATTTCCTCGGCGGAGTTGCGCGCCAGTATCAGAGCCTATTTAAACTATTAGATGAGACATGGCTTGCCCGCCTTCTTCAGCTCTATAATAAAGTCTTCCTTGAGGAGACCTTCCCCACGGATTGGGCACGCGCCTCTCTCTTTGCGCTTTTTAAAAAGGGTCCGCGAGATGACCCAGCGAATTACCGATTGATCGCAACCTCGAACGCTTTATCGAAGATCTTTTCGCAAGTTTTATGTAAACGCCTATCCGACTGGGCTTCCGCCAGAGAACTACTACCTGAAGAACAGGCCGGGTTTCGCGCTGGAAGCTGCACAGAAGATAACATCTTCTCGCTCCTCGCCACTATACAAATATCACTCAGGCGCCCAAAATCGAAACTGTTTGGTCTATTTGTAGACTTCAAAAGGGCCTTTGATTCCGTCCCTCACAAACTCCTCTGGCGAAAGCTGCTCGGACTCGGTGTCAGCGCAAAATTTCTAAGGATTTTGTCTGCTTTGTACCAGACTGCTTACGTGCGTTTACAGTCGGATGATTTCTCGATGCCCAACTGTAAGGTAACGAGGGGTGTGCTTCAGGGCGAAATCCTTAGCCCCCTTCTCTTTATTTTATATTTATCTGATATTGTGGCGTTCTTTCGTGAGGGGGGTGCTCGTGGAGTGAACGTTACGCCCACTCAGGACCTGCTGATGCTGCTCTATGCCGACGACCTGACTATCTTTGCATACTCTCCTGTGGACCTCCGTAGAAAATTACTTCTGCTTGAGGAATACTGCCAACAGAACCTTATTACTGTCAACACAAGTAAAACGAAGATAATCTGCTTTAGAAAGGCCGGCCATTTAGACGCGCACTCTCGATCGTTTCGTTACGGAGATGGTCGGGTCGAAGTCATGAGCAGTTATCGCTACCTGGGTGCATTGTTCTCCTCTTCATCGCGCGGCCTGCAACCCACAGAGGACTCCACAATCAGAACGCAGGCAGCAGCAGCTGCAGTTACGTCTTTAATCTATGCGTCGAAAATGGATTCGTGGCAAGCCTACTTTAAATTGTACAACGCGCTGATAATTTCGGTTCTTTTATACGCGGCACCGTTTTGGGCGTTGAGATACTTGGATAGACTGGGGTCCGTTCAGATTGGGTTTTTTAAAATGCTTCTCAACTTACCGAGAAACACTCCACCCTACCTTATCCATTTAGAACTCGGTATGCCACCTATTGTGGTAGAAATTTGCTCGCGTGTAATTAAATGGGTAATCAGAACGCTCAGTCTACCGGATCACAGACTACCCAAAATCTGGCTCCTACGCCTAAAGGAATTGGCAGCAACGGCTCCCGCGACGAATACTTTCAACTGGGCTTCACAATTGAAGACACTTCTTGAGGGTGCGGGGGCGGGCGATTTGTGGCTTAATTTTAATGCCGATTACTGGAGACAAACAGGGCCATCGGTAGTGGCCAAATTTGCCGAGGCCTGCCGGAGGGACGATCTGAGAGCATACTTTATCTCGGATGCCATTCAAATGCCACTGTATCGCCTTCCTGTGGACTCTGCTTTCATTTTGTACCCTCCTCGCCTGCCCCTACACTTTCTCAAGGTAAAGATTCAATTGCGCTTTGCGAATATATACTCGCGCTCTTTTTTTATTGCCGGTCAGCGTCACCTGTGAAACCCGAGAGCTCCATGCACATTATGTAACACAAACGCGCCAGAAACGTTGCTGCATATTCTAACGGAATGCCCTTTATTAGCATCGACTAGTGCACAGTACGCCGGGATAATGAACCAACATCTGCAACAATCATCCGATGTATTAGGCTATTTAGTTTGCGCCAACGACGCTCAATCCGCGACACTTTTGTACAAATTCACAAAAGCCAGTTTCCAGAGAAGATCGTTTCTCTTTGGAGAGTAATTTTGTCCGCGTCGATTCTTCTAGTCCTGTATTAATTGCGTAGCGCTTTTTATTTTTTTTGTTTTTGTTTCTCTTTATCATGTTTCTCTGAAAGCTTTCTATAATTATTTATAAAACTCGGAACTCCTTCTCAATGAGTACTGTATACCCTATTTATGAGAAATAATTTACAACTACTACTATACCACTGTTTTATTCCAAAATAATGGTCTTGATGAATAAGTTTTTCACCCTTTGGAGGGCAGTTTAGACCCCCTACAAATCTCAAAACATAAAAAAGAATCTTCCTATCATAAGATTGGTAAAGAATAAGCATACGAAATTTATATTTGAATACTTTTTTATTACATTTATTACAATACTGAACAAAATGCAACTATACTGCAATACTACAAATAATAGAATTAAAGGTCGCTGGTAAAAATACTTTTATGTAACACATGCACAAAAAAGGCGTTTTTCACCCCTTGCCAGGAATGAGAAACCCCATTTTCTGCCTTCGTTACATAAAATATCGTATGCACCATGAGGGGAGGGACATTAGAACAACTCGTGAAATATTATTGCCCCTCGTCTTTGACTCGGGCCCTAAAGTTACTCTCGTAAATCAAAAGTCACTCCTCCACCCCCTTGATATTATATTATAATGGGGATAAAATGCTATTTTACCCATGTTTGACTTTTTTCTATAGCATTTTACACACACTTGCAATATAAAATATATTTCGGCACATGTGCGAAAATGTTTTTTCTTGATACCCCGGCCGAAAGTACGTAGTTCCGTCATCGGGAAAAAAATACCAAATTCAGTATGGCGGATCCAATATGGCGTATGAAATAGTGAGGCGGAGGAAAATACCACAAAATTAAACAATAATCATAATTAAGGATTTTGACAGTCGCTGAATATGATTTTGAAACTGATTTCTTGAAACTCAATATGGCACATTCAAAATGACGGACACACTTTTTAAATGTTATCGGAAAACCTCGAGAAAGTTATTATAAAAATTTCGAAAAAAATGGGGATTCGATATTAACAACATTGAAATTCCCCGAGAATTAATAATCATAAATTGCCTATTATCTGATGGTTTCTTGATTGAATGACGCTTGACATTTTCGGCCGTCATTATGGATCCACCATTTTAAATTTTGAAAATCAATGGGCAATTTCGTAATTAGCAATACTGAAAATATCCTATTATCTAATTTAGTAATATCCAATACTCATAGTTTCGCTTGCCATATTGGAACCGTTATTTTAAATATTTAAAATTTGAAAGCAAATTCATATTTAGTGTTCCGATAACCTCCGAATAAAAAATTTCAGCCATTTCCCATGTAAAGAAAAATACAAGCCTGAAAAGGTTAAAAGTTTTCATGTAATATCAATTCTATTTTCGAAATTGATTTACTATACTGGATCCGCTATTTTGAATTACAAAAGTAAATTCGCATTCATCGATCCTGAAAACTCCCAGATAATAATTTTTGTAAATTATGAGAATGAATTGGATGAATTGTGCAAAGTGCAACGTGAATAATATATTGAATCCGCCATTTTGAACTCTTAAAATCTAAGGCCAGATTCGTAATCAGCGACCCCAAAAACACCCCGAGTAAATAGTTTCAGCCGATTCGATTCATTTTTTGACTGATACCCACATGCATGATATTTATGGAGAACCCAGGTATTAGGAAAGGAAAAAAGAAAAACTATATCTATGCTGACTCATCTTTATTATTTAAAGGCAATTTATTGTACGCGATAATAATAATAATAATGAAAATAATAAAATTGTTCAGCTAGACAACTATAGGACTATACAGGGTGAATTCCTGAAGGCGGGACATAGGGCATCCCATGTTATTCCGCTCAGCCAATGGCGATAGAGGATTACTGTGCCATTCGTCTACGTTGGCCAATCAGATGCGTCGCTGCGTTCGGGAGTGAAATATTAAAACAAACAGAATACCATATAAGTATTCTTCCAAAAGTTATTTTCATTTCGTAATATTAGATTTGCATGCAAAATGACTGTCACAAAATGAATTATTTGTTAATAGTCAACGGAAAAACTGTAATGCATTTCGTAAACTGTTCGGAATTTTCATGCGATTAAAAATTAGCTGTGATGCGTAATCGCAAGTTTTTCCTTTGAATTTTAACAAATAATTCATTTTGACTTAGTCATTTTGCATGGAAATGTAATATTACAAAAATAAAATAACTTTTGGAATTACAGTTTGTTTTTACATTTTTTAACATAACGCAGCGACGCATCTGATTGGTTGACGTAGTCGGATCTCGACGGTGATCCTCCACAGCCATTGGCTGAGTGGAATAACATGGGATGCCCTATGTTTCGCCGTTAGGAATTCACCCTGTATACTTATGATGTAAATACCGTTACCATTATGGATGTGAGTTTGTAAGGGGATATGTTGGTTTAAGATGGGTCATGCAGGAGATATATTCCAAACTGTCAAATCGAATAGATTCTTATTGTATACAGACAAAACTAGTGTTGATGACTCTTTCGCGCCCAGAGTCTAGTAACAATAATAAAATTGAATTGTTATGATAGGTTTTTTTTGGAAATTAACAAAATTAAATTGGTTTTAAACCGGGCTTCTGATCTACCAGAATGTTTATAAAATTTGCATTAGATATCCCTACGGAAAATGACGGTACAATCATATGATAAAGCATATGATAAATCATATGATCTTTTAATAATTTCTTTAATATCACACACAATTCAAGAGACTTTCCATGCAAATTGTCATACTAATATTATGTTTCGTAATAGCATAAGAAAACACATGAAATACTACATGGATCAGCTAAATTATAAAAAGATCATATGATTTATCATATGATTTATCATATGATTTTACTGTCATTTTCAGTAGGGATTAAAATGCTATAGTTTGAAGATCTCTAAACATTTCAAACAATTTTATCATTATCATTATTATTATTATCGCGTACAAGTACATATTACAAATATGTATCGTTATCGATCAATGTACAAGACTAAATTTTTTATTCATCAATTTGGTTCGTTTTTTTATTAATAAATTGCCTTTAAATAATAAAGATGAATCAGCATAGATATAGTTTTCCTTTTTTCCTTTCCTACTTAAACATCCCTTCAATCATTTGGGATTTTTTTACCTGGGTTCTCCATAAATATCATGCATATGGGTATCAGAATTCAGTTTCAGTTTGTAGTTAGGGCGTCTGAGAGTGATTCCTTCCGCCAAGCCTCACTGAAGAGTTCAAATGCGGAGGGGATTGAACGAAACGCCACGCATGTATCTTTTTAAATTTAATTATTTGTATATTTTGCATGTCTATAGATTTTTTGCATATTTATATATTTTTTTTGCATGTTTATATATATTTTATCTTCATATTATATTTTTGTACTAATGGCATTTTTCTTTCTTTTGATTTATTATAATTGCATGCTAACAAAAAATATTCATATACCAGTTTATTGCAAATAACTGTTAAATCGAAATTGTATTATAATATTATTTTATTAGCCTTATAATTATGAATGTAGTTTTATCTTTTACCTTATTCCTTTTTTGTTAATATTATTACTAGTTGGGATTATAAATGTTTTAACAAAGCCTTGCGTTTGGGAATCCATGTGATTACGTGCAAGGTGTTTGAAATGTTTAGAGATCTCCAAACTATAGCATTTTAATATCTAATGCAAATTTTATAAACATCCTGGTAGGTCAGAAGCCCGGTTTAAAACCAATTTAATTTTGTTAAAAAACACATTTTACAAAGTCAAAATTTAAATTAACAATAGAGGAACAAATTCAAAATTTGCAATAACGGGTTCAACAAATTGATGGAAAATTTGTGTATGCACTATTCATATCGAAAGTGCTGAATTTTCTTAACCGCTTCATTTAAAATTAATATGTATAAATAGTTATTGGTAATAACGGATCTTAAATTTGATATGTAGTGTAATTTTATTTTAATAAAAATAACACTTTGTAACGGACAGATTCGCCGGTAGCGCTAAACAATGCAAGGGTGTGTGCGTGAGCGTGAGAAGCGTGTGAGTGTCGCGTAACGAGGCGGGGCCTCAGTGTATAAATTGGGAGGAAATTTCCGAATTTGGGACAGTCGTCGCCAGGCCGTCTTGAACAGTCTGTCCATCGACTCTAGCACGCGCTCCGATTTCCCGGCTACATAAGTATCCGTGGGCAGGTTGAGTAAGTGCATTTAGCATTAACTTGCAGCGGCACTCAGCTCAGCGCGCCTAGTGTCCCTGTCAAGGTCGGGTAGGCAGGTTCCCTATAAAATTGAATGCAATAAACCTATTTTTTCTCCTTGCAGGTGGAGTTATCCGAGCCATTAGAGGGCTTATAATAAGAGAAGCGTTCTCTCAGAAATATATATATATATATATATATATATATATATATATATATATATATATATATATATATATATATATATATATATACATTTGTACATATATATACATTTGTATGCAAGAATAGAAAAAAGAAGAAATAATAAAGATATTCTTTTACCTACAATCTGTCTCTGGAGTCCGCTTATTTACCTAACCTGAACGTTTCAATTGGCGACCGTGACAGGACTCGAGAACGATTGGGTATAGATTAAATACAAAACCGAGAAAAAATTCTCATAAATAAAATGCCGAGGGGCAGACTAAGCAAGGAAATGCGAAGGAGCATTTCTCACGAAATCCTAAGAGAAAAAGAGGTAGAACCTGAAGAAAATGGAGAGCTCTTTTCGAGGCTCAATTGGCAGTCCGAAGCAACGGGTCTATTCCGAGAAATGCGGAAAAAAGGACAAGAATGCGAGCGAAGAATAACACAATTGGAGCAAAACGATATGAATGCTCAACTAATGCTCGATCAAATGAGTTTTAACAGAGAGGAAGTAAAAGACCTACAGTCGCGTTGAAGAAATAGAAAAGGAGGTGGTAGTACGTCCAGAGGACATATCAGAAATACTCGAAAATTCGAAATGAGCGGAAATCGTGAAAAGACAAAGTCACGATATTCTCAGACTCGAGCATCAATTTAAACATCTCCATTTGATCATACAAGTTGCACGGGATACGAGAGATGCGCGTTTTAGTCGTCCATATATACAAGAGGGTGATAATGATAATACCCCGAAATTAAGGATAAATCCTCCCACATTTTCCGGAGGAAAAGCGGAAAAACCATTAAAATTTCTGCAAGCGCTTCGCAACTATTGCGAAGGATTAAAAATAAATGCGCCACAATTCAAGACGATTATGTACCAAATTTTGAAGGGTCCCGTCCTGGATTGGTGGTATTTCGTCGAGCAAGATGTACGAAACCTAGACGAATTTGAACTTAAATTCCGGAAAAGATACTGGAATGAAGAATCGCAGTACCAACTCAAACGACATATTGAATTCGGATATTACCAAGCCCAGCAAAATGCAAGCCACGTAGAATACGCCATTGATTTATGCAACCAAATCAAAGACGCGAATATGTCATGATCAAATCAGGAATTAATCACCATGATATCTCGACATTTCGGACAAGAAATAAGGAATGCCATTATAAATCGAGATATTCGCCAATACGACGATTTATTGGACGTACTCCAAACCTACGACGAAATGGGGCCGTCGAATGCGAGTCGAGGGATGCTAGAATAAGCGTGACGGAATGGGAATGATAAACCAGGACCGAAGAAGAAACCCGATGGAAGAAAGAAGAGAGGCATAGCGCAAAACGACGCCTTATGAGAACCCGAGCATTCAAAAGAGATACGAAAATGAAGCGGGGCAAGGAGAAAGACAACTTCCGGGTTGGCGCCATCAACAGGCGATTCCTTAAGATTTTGTGCCTAGGAGGTACAATGTAAATACAATGGGCTTAAATAAAGCAAAACACGAAGAAGTTGAGCTTTCCACACTCGACAAAATAAAAATCTCTGAAGGCAGGGAAAGCAGTAAGCCAGAGGAGGAAGATTGGAAAATCAGTGATAAGGACCGACACATAGGAATTGACTCAATATTCGAAGATCCGAGGGAATTCTTAACGAATTAAGAAAGTATTCCTACGAATAAAGAACAAATAATGTGCTCGGAAATCCCAATCATAATCGAAGCAATCCGAACGAGAGCGTCATGGGACACAGGGAGCGAGGTCACGTGTATCTCGGAAGTATTTTACAGGTCGAATGCTGCAGCGTTTAAAAAGTGTCCAACGTTACCCATCACCGGGAAACGCGTTATAGGCGCAACAGGAACTAAGTCAACTACGCTAAAAGTGCAGGCGCTATTAAGAACAATAGTGGGAAAAATCGAAAGCGAGATTGCATTTCGCGGTCGTACCGCACCTAATTCGAGATTGTATAATCGGAATCAATGTACAGACACGATGGAAAACCCGAATAGATCTCGAAAATGCTCAGATCCACATATCGGGTGATGATTCGAAAAACGATATCCTAACCTTTAACTCGAAAAGGAACGTCGACAAGAGCGACAGGGTAGGAACTGTACAGCAGGCCGAACAGCCGGAAATCGAGATGGTGAACGCTTTATCAAATCCGGAGAGAAGAAAAATCTCGCAATCTAATGAGCAGGATATTCGCGAAAAAGTGCAAAAATGCGAGATTCTAAAGGAACACGAAAAAGACACACGAACTAAACTGTCTGTTAAATGCAAGGACAAGCACCTTAAACACCCTGCACCCAGGCAATCCTACATACTCACTACCAACGCGAGTACATATGCGATCAGAGCTGTGTTATTACAACGAAATGGACTAAGAAAAGGAGATCCAGGGGTGAATAAAAAGCGCAAGTGGATAAACAATCCAAAAGATCGCTTCGGGTCCGTTAAAAAGTCGGAAGATTAGTTCTCCGTAGCTAACTTCCTGGGGGGGGGGGCTATGTAACGGACAGATTCGCCGGTAGCGCTAAACAATGCAAGCGTGTGTGCGTGAGCGTGAGAAGCGTGTGAGTGTCGCGTAACGAGGCGGGGCCTCAGTGTATAAATTGGGGGGAAATGAGGCCGTATTGAACAGTCTGTCGATCGACTCGAGCACGCGCTCCGATTCCCCGGCTACATAAGTATCCGTGGGCGGGTTGAGTAAGTGCATTTAGCATTAACTTGCAGCGGCAATGAGGTCCGCGTGCCTAGTGTCCCTGTCAAGGTCGGGTAGGCAGGTTCCCTATAAAATTGAATGCAATAAACCTATTTTTTCTCCTTGCAGGTGGAGTTATCCGAGCCATTAGAGGGCTTATAATAAGAGAAGCGTTCTCTCAGAAATATATATATATATATATATATATATATATATATATATATATATATATATATATATATGCATTAGTATGCAAGAATAGAAAAAAGAAGAAGAAATAATAAAGATATTCTTTTACCTACAATCTGTCTCTCGAGTCCGCTTATTTACCTAACCTGCACGTTTCAACTTTGATTTGACAGTAGTATAGGGCCACCGATAGCCAGACGTAAACATTCCCCACTCCTCCAGCTTTAGGTAGGTCTGGCGCCAGACGGCACGCGCGCCTTGAGCAGATCAGGGGTTAATGACCTCATAAAGAGGGGATAATGGTTATTAATGACCAATTAATGTTAATGTGAAGTAGACGGATAGGCAGGTCCCTCCAATAATCTAATGCATGATATTTTTCTCCTTACAGGAGGAGTTGCTTAAAAAAAACAATACCGTAACTGGATACGCTGGAGAATAACGCGCTCTGTACGGAATTGTAAATTCGGATCTCTTAAAAAAAAAACTAGAATTTAATTCTATATACAACTTTGTTTCTCGGGTCCGGTTATTTTACCTTACCTGCACGTTACAACGTGGACCCTTTGGCGAAGAGTTGAGGTACATCAGGGTTCAACTACCTCACAGCGTTTTTGTTATGATAAATAAACTGTAGAGTCCACATCCCACTTTCTCCTTATTGTGTATGAATATGTACCTACACAACACTCCACTAACCTTTATATGTATACATGTTGCGCACGTGTCACTCCACTTGCAGGTCGAAACGAGAAACTGAAATTTCTTACGTCGTACGTTGGAACGACGTAATATATGTGGCTTATATTCGAGACACTCGGTTTTCTAGGAAAATCTTGAAGACGAGGGGGAGATAAGGTTCTAGAAATAAGCTAGAATAAATGATGAATAAAAAAATAATATAGACTGTGCTAATCCCCTATGATTGCGTAATTAGTGTCAGATAGGTATTAATAATGATTCTTTAACGTTTATGTACGTATAAACAAATAATAATAATAAATTATAACGCCATTGTGAGTTCACTTGCCGGACATAAACGAACCTATACGGGGGACCCTTTGGCGAGAATTTGAGGTAGGTCATGATTCAACGACCACTCACAGACTGCGTATTAGTTGTCATATTTTGTTTGTTATGATGTCTATTAATATTTACCTACACAACACATCCATGAACTTTATATACATGTTGCGCACGTGTCACTGCTCTTGCAGGTCGAAACGAGAATCTGTAATTTCCTACGCTGTTGAAACGCAAATGTGGCTCATGTTCGAGTAACGCAGTTTTCTAGAAAAATGTTGAAGACGAGGGGAGACAAGGTTCAAGAAGTAAGCTGGAAATTATACTATACAAAATAATATAACATTACAAACTAGAATAATGAATGTCGAAAATGTATGAGGTCTTTTAAATTAGTAAATATACGAAGGACAAGGATAAAATAAGAAAACATTGTATTTGTTAAGAAACACATTTTAATCAAACATAGTATATTTTAAGCGTACACGATTGGTTACATTTATTATTATATTGACCGCCATAGTTAAACGAGTAATTGATACATGTATCATTTTTTTTTATTTCTAGAATATCTACATTTTCTAAAAAATTATTCATACCACTTGCTCAGAACGTAATCGTTTTTTCTAGTGTCAGTAGAGAAATTCTGATGAAAATCATATAAGCTATAACCGTTAGACATACCGAGGAATCAGATCTGCCAGATACACGCCTTTTGTATGCCCTTGGATGTATTGAAGGGATCGTAACAGTTCTTTCGAATTCATTGGCGATTTTGTTAGGCGTCTCCGAACTGCAATATTCGGCGATGAAACTGAAACTAGTTTCTGTAGAAACACACAATAACGATGACGACGACGAGATCGAATTGTTGCTGTTATTGTTGTCAGAAGCGGATTTTTGCGAAATCAGCCACTCTCGCAAATTTACTGCATTATTCAGGGAGCACGTGTATTTGTCAGATACTGTGAGTCCATGATAGATACAGACGTACATGTACGTAAATATGAATCGCATGTCGCGTGATTTCTTAAAGTTTGTGAAATACTTTACACGTGTCTGATTCACCGTCGAACCACTTGATCCCGTGATGATGCTTGGAGATATACGAATTTGACTTTCGCGAATTGGCAGGTAATTCGGAGAAATTATCGTTGGATCATAGAATCCAGTGAACAATGTAGTTTTTCTTGATGCAAACAACAGCAATCTCTTTATAAATGAAATTGTGCTTTTTGTTTAAAAAACCTTGAACGTCGACGATAAACTCCATACTTGTACCGTTATACTGAACTGGGATCGTATAACTAATGTCAGATTTCCATCGGTTTTAGCCTTTTAAACGATACAGTACCCCCTCTCTTTACGAATTTAGGCATTGTAATCAGTAATTATTTAGATTACAGAGTAGCAGAGAATTCCCGGTAACCATATGTTTTCTGTATAACCCAGCAAACTTGTTTTTTGTCTGGTGAAAAGTGATGGGTGGGATAATGAAAAGCCGACGCGCCACCATCTCTAATTTGCCTGTTTCACTGGTAAGATAATGGTAGAAAATAATTTTTGCAATAGAACTACAAGTTTTCCTTTTTCCTTTTGACTTTAACCCACTATATCACATTCTAAAATCGACGTCGTTCATTACCCCCCCCCCCCCCCCTTAAATTATTATTACAATGATATATTTTCCACCATGTCTGCTTATAAAATCGTAGAACTTCGTTATTGGCTGTTATTAATGTAACGTTACCTTCTGAAATTGTCAATACAACGACTTCGGCCTCGACCACGACGCGGACACTCGGGTCAGTCGAATCCAAGTCGCCGAATGAATCGGGAGTATTCTGTCGTCCGGTCGTGGTGTCCGCGTTGGGATTGATATGAATAAAAAAAATAAATAAATTATTCTTTCTATAATATTAATCTACTTAACTCAAAACTGTCCGCACATTTTCTAGGAATGTCACCCTTCCCTAGGATACCGAATTTTCACAACTGAACTTCCACTCTGTCTGTTTCCCTTTCACTGTATCCATGCCTACTGCTCGGTTGGCTTAGTCTTAGTTTGGAGAGGTTGTCTGTGAAAAGTCGTTTCCCACCATGTCTTTAAAAAAAAAACATATATTTTTAAAAGTCGTTTCCTTTTTCGAGCATGTGCCTCAACCCCCCCCCCCCCAATCGCGGTCCGTTTTCCTTTATCCAAATGGGTTTCCCTTTTTGCATTGTTCCATTTATTCGATCGCAGAGAATATTGTAGAGATTTGGTACAGGAGGGGAGGAATTTGCTGCTGGGATAAGGAAATCTTGAAATGTAAGGGAGATTGTTATATAAATAAGTATCTAATACATTTTCTGAAATATGAAAAAAGAAAAAAAGGCCTGGAAAAAAGGGACCTGAAAAAAATGGGGGCTGGAAAAAAGAGGCCTGGAAAAAGCTACTGATGTCGTATTTACTCACTACGATGTTGGTACGAAGTTTGTTCAAATTAAAGTAATCTAAAATATTACATACATTTTCACGCGGTAAAACTTGGAAGATAAAAAATCTTATCAAATAGCAAAATGCTTTTAAAAGTTTAAACATTAAAAATTAAGCGCTGCAAGAAACTGACTTTGGAAATAAAAGACGGACAAAAGAGACCTTGAAATAAAGTAACCTGGGGATAAAAGAGAAAAAAAGACCGTTTTCCTTTATTGAAATGGATATCTTTTCGTTTGAGGCATATAGAGGCGTGGTCAGGAAAACGTTGGGGCTATCTATCGCACGCACCTCCCTCCGGGTTAGAAATAGAACATTACGTATCAAGGGCGGAAACAGGAGCATTGCACCCAGGACAATGACCCCGAGGGTCTCTAACATCGCCCGAGTATGTGCAATGCGTTTCTGCCCGTTATACGTACAGTACTTTTTGTCACGCCTGTTCGAAAATTCGCGGTCTCGGTCCAAAAGTAATCTTTTCAGCATGTTTCAACCTTTAGACGATCTATATTTTGACTAAAGTTAATATTATTATTACAAACTTTAAATCGCTGGGGCTCGTTCCGGATGTCTATTGCTTGATATTCCTTGTTCATATACAGATATGAAATTATTTTCAAATATTATTTTATTATCGCAAGCGTAAAGGGTAATGTTTTACACGTTAGGGTGGGGAGCAGTGTAAACGAGAGTCTTAAGGTACGCTTTCTCGCTGACATAGATATCCTGATATTTTTGTTCCTCTTCGAGTAATCGCTCGAATATTGTCGGAATTTCAAAAGTGAATTTTATAATAAGTACTTTCGTTATAGCGTTTTTCACTGACAGTTGCACTGCTTTAGTGTTCCCATAACAGCCCATATTAAAATGTGCACGCTTCCAGTGCAACTTGCACCACCTTAGTGCAAAATTTTACATGGGCTCTTATGGGAACACTGAACGAGTGCCATGTCAGTGAAAAATGCCATTAGTTGCTATTGCAAAATTATTTGAATCTATTCAAATAATAAATCTGTACGTTTTTATCAAAATACATTAAAGTTTTTCCTCTATATATTTCAAAAACTCATTGGACAAAGGACAAAGGACAGGTTATTTCCCCCGCGTTAATGACGATTTGTCTATTTGCGGGTCGGCTCTCGGGTGGAGTACAAGACAGAACTATAGGCTCACACAGCACCCACCCAGAGCCAGTCCCCCCTCCCCAATATCGGTACCACCAGCAGATTCGGCGGTCTGTGCCTTAGCGAGTACGACGCGGGGCTTATCCCCTCTTTATCCGAGATAAGACCCACGACGTACCGACCGCGGATAAGACGCTGACGGTACCGATAACTGCCGACGGGGGTCGGCAGCGGTCCCAAATTCGTACCTTCGCCCAGCAAAGTTCCCCGGTTATTCCACACTGGACATAAGCAGAGAAAATTGCAGGACGGGGATTCGAACTCGGGCCCTTCGCGACGCTCAGTTCGGGCGGACTAAGACTGACGCCTTAGAAAAACTCATTGATTCAATTTAATGCAACCATCCTAACCTCAAAATCAAAAACGTCATAATAATACATTTTTACGTTTCTCCTCGTTTTAGCGATTTTAGTCGAAAAAGAAAACATACACAATATGATTTTTCATATACTTTTCGAAAAGAAAGTTTAATATAATAATTTTTTAAAATAAATTTTCATCCTTCTCCAATACATTTCTTCCTTCGAATCTCTAGTTTTGTAATAAATAGAGTCGTCAATGTATAGCCGGTTTCCGAGAATTTCAGGATTCATCATGAAAAATTGATTGCACAGGAAATTTAACATAAAAAGAAAGCTAAAATATTTGATTATCAAATATATTCGCAATACCGTACTGTCTAATTCAGTTGCATATTTATATGTAAATATTTAAAATTGACGTAAACGTCCCCAAATAAATAGTTTAGAGCACGTTCCGACAGAGTGCGTGTCGATCTCCTCTCCCTCTCCGCTGATACCCCCTCCTTGCTCTCAGAGGTTACCTGTTGGAGTAAGGCACAAGCTCTGACACTTGGGTCTAAGCCTTCCCCGAGACAACATCTCCTGATGTTTCCTCGCTCATCTAACCTCGATCCTCTCCCACAGTCGCATTTTCGAGCGCTCTGGCGCTACCTGTGCGATCGTTACTATATTCCTGCAGACTTCAACCGCATTTTTTGCGCAGCGCAGTATATATGCAATACCTTGCGCCAGGTGCAGTCGTGCGAGTCTCCGTAGTTTTCTGAGGCACACGGCGTCCATCCGCCTTCGTGCACATTTGGAAGACCCAGAGACGAAAAAGAAGTTGTTTCCTAAACGCACTAAACCACTCGCATAATCGCGCCGTTTGTCGCGGACTTGCGTTCCGGCACTCCCTCGGACTTCATTTCATATTTATTATTATTATTTTTTTTTTGTTTTTTTTTTATTGTCTTCCATGTTAGGAACCGTCGGGTCGCGTCGTGAAATTAGCGCGCTCTTGGTCTCTTGTGATAGTCTTTCTCAACTTAGCAAATAAATTACGTTTTTCTTTTATTCTTCAACCAATCCCTCTTCTGCTCTGCATTCTCCGACTGATTAGCTGCGGAAATTTGGTCCAGCGTCATCGCTGTAATTTCTTGATAATTTTGGCATCCTGCTCAATTTAAATCAAAATTAACTTAAAACATATTGAATTTAAAGAAATAGTACATTTCGATATATGTGCGTAAAATGCGATTTTACGCACCGTTTTTAACATGGGATTAGATAGGACGGTGTGTAAAATCAAATTTTTACGCTACCATATACAACAGTATTTTTTGTTACAGCGTGCATAAAGTGTGTTTTTTTCGACTTTGAGGGTACTTTACGCACTCAGTAACAAAATAGTACTCTTAGATGCAAGGGCGTAAAAGTTTTTTCGTTGGAAAAACCAGGGTCTTTATGGAACGCCGAATTAGGGTTAGTACATGGACCGAAAAGATCAATTAATGGAACTGTATTATCCAAAACAAAATTAAGTTTTATACTTGATGAAAATCAATGCATGAAATTTAAAGGAGATTGTTGTATAAATATATATACAATAAGCAAAGAAATAAGCAGGGACTCGGATGTTCTGAGCGAGGGTTATCGAGTGTAGATATAAAGCTAGTCAGTAATAATCTGACATGAAGAGTCAATTTCTTAAACATTATCGTATTCTGCGTAGACTATACAAATTACGGTATTTTCAAGAGCGGCATCGAAGCGTACCTCTATACGTAAGCAACCGCTCTTTACGAGGTTCCAATGAGTAGCGCAACTTGCAGAAAGATCAGACGCTTGATCGAAAACAAACCGACAATAGCCATTTGGAATTTTATCCCTGGATATTTAGTTCCCCTCGCTCATAAAATGAATGCCTGTACCTGAAAACAGTGTGTGATACGCTTCCACGAATAGTTTTGAATTTGTTTTGAAATTTGGCTATAGAGGTTAGCTAGGTATTTGTGTACCATCAACGTAGAGCGATAAAGTTTATATCGTAATTTTTAAAATTGAATGGATTAAGTCGACGATCGCTGTTAAATGCTTTATCGTCGACAAAACCGATAACCACCCGTTTTTTGTAACTGTCCTAGAATAACATTATCAAGTATATCACCCAGTATTCCACTATGAACGAATTGACTTCGACTCTCGTTAGAGGATACTTCGCAGTAGTATTTGACAAGGTTTTTGCATGTGCGAGAAGTATACCTGGGTTTATCTTGGCTCGACATACTAGTAACGTAATATCGTTGATATTGACTGAAAATTTTCCATCTATCGATTTGTCTGTGAGAGTAAACGAATCTTTAGAGCGGACGAGTCGCAAGCGTATTTCGACTCCGTTTAACATGAATTTATCCTGATTGAAAATATCGCAGTGCAAATGCCCAATGAGATCCACTGTTTGAGAATTTTCAGTATATTTTTTACGGTTAGCTAGTCCAATATTATGCGTACTTGAAGGTAACGAATCCATATGATCCCCAGTGTCTTAATACCAAAGCATCGAAGTCAAGTGCGAAGACTTTGCTGCTGGACCGTAATTCAATAATGTGTTAATGTCCGATCTGTAGGCGTAGGTATTATTAGGTGGTGATACCAGTTTTGGTTAAAGAAAACATCTACCTGATTAAACATTGAATACAAAACGTTATTCACAGGTGCGTCTTTGGCGTTGTCTTCTGTATCGTTGGGAGGAATACGAGCTTTGAGACTAATCATAGTATCCGCAAGGTACTCTTCGCCATGACCGAGCACAAATACTATCGGCGTGTCGTCTGTTAACGAAGAAACGGGTTTATAATGCACCCAGTGCGAGCTCTCGATCGTTGTATGTGTCGGAGGTAAGGTGAAGAGGTCGAGCTCGGATTTCATGTACTCGCACGAGTGTGAAAAAACACGCCCCGAAATGGTTTTGCGTAATTTACTGGCGTTGCGTCAACGGCGCACGGTGTGCCATTTTTCTTAGCGGCGTAAATTTTTTTTCGAAATCGTAGAACTTTTGATCCAAATGAGCTAGATGAATAATTCTTTCACCAAATTAAAGATAACGCTTTATAGAATAAGCGAAAAATAATTTGAACCCGAAAAATTAAGTTATTGACCGTTGAAATTAGCATGAATATTAATTTATTTTATGGCGTTTTACGACGTACTCTAATAATATAATTATTAATGAGATATTTTCTTGTTCAATATAAAAGTTTTTTAATACGAAATTGAAATATTCGTTCAAAAGTTGGACAAATTCGTATTATGTTTGGAGAAGTTACTACTGGATGTAGGAAAATTTACTTGTTACGTGGTACTTTCTGACAAGATACTATGAAATTTTACTACCTGAAGTAACGAATATTTCATTTTCGTATTATAATAGTAAAATTTATTACAATACTATATATAAATAACATACTACTCATGAGTTCTCGATGTAGAATTATATACAATTACAATTATATATAATCCATTTTCCCCGTGATATTTTGTCGAAGAGAGGATATCAGCTTCATGGTGTATTATAGGAAGATAAGATAAGATCCAAATTAAATTTGAGATTGGAAGGAGTGTTGCTTGATTCTCGAATATTAAGCGGTTTTTGAATATTATTAAGCAATAGAAATATCAGGCAGAATTTTTTTCAGTGGTAGCAGTTTTGCTTCACAATACACTAGGAAGCTCCAATTGAACCAAACATTCTTTGATAAAATAACATATTTATTTATTTAAAAAGATATGTAAATAATATTTGAAATTGTTTTTGTGTCAATAATTTTACTTCATTGGTTGCCAAAAAAATCAGAAATAAATTTAACTGAAAATGTGCATTCATAAATATGTGAATGCGAATCATAGTTCTGATTTAAATTTATGAAAATTAAATTTATGATGAAAAATTTATCAACAAAGGCAAACAATTAAACTTTTTTAATGGAGTATTATTTGTTAGTCTTGAACATTATTTTAAGAAGCCTATTTTAATTTTGAATGCCCACATTCATTCCGTATATTATTATTTGTTTAAACAATTTTGATAAACAATAACATACCTGTTTGTAGTCAAATGTGTTTTTAATTTACAGTTCTGTGTCAATGTGAGTTTAAAAAGCGTAATTAATATGACACCATCATATAATTTACTTCACGGGTTTTGTTTAAAAAATTAGGTAAAATTTTATAATAATTCAAACATTTTCAGAATATTTTCAGATCACAAATTACTAGAGACGGCAATCAAAAGAGAAAAAATTATGGTATTTTTAGGAATATTTTTACCTAGAGTACGTCGTAAAACGCCATAAAATAAATTAATATTCATGCTAATTTCAACGGTCAATAACTTAATTTTTCGGGTTCAAATTATTTTTCGCTTATTCTATAAAGCGTTATCTTTAATTTGGTGAAAGAATTATTCCTCTAGCTCATTTGGATCAAAAGTTCTACGATTTCGAAAAAAATTTTACGCCGCTAAGAAAAATGGCACACCGTGCGGCGTCGCTGTGTGACATGCACTAACGTATTACCAGATGAATACTGAGAAGATAAACTTTTGATAAACTTTTATATCCGAACCAGACATCATTTTTTAAAGTTTCTCTCTTGCTTTTTCCCAGATTCTTTGGCGCGATTTCTTAACGATTCCTTGAATGAAACCTTCTTCTCGCCGACATCATCGAGAACATTTATTCCAGCACATAAGGCCTATTTACCAATTGCAGTCGCTCCTTTACCTAATAAGGGTAATATAATCGAATATGTCGACCTTTACCGAACAAGTTTCCACTAAAACCACTACCAGCTTGTTCGTCGTAGTATGTGATGTAATTATTATTCAACATTGTACTCCATTCAATATTGTCTTTTAAAGTGAAGAGTGACAGTCAACGTTTCGTATTCGAATGGTATTGGTACCCCTGCGTGGTCTCTTATATCTATTGTAATTTCGCGAACACTCACAGATGTATTTGACGAGTTTTTTGTCGGCGATTTTCAGTGGAGCTTTTCGTTGTTGTTTATCAGCATGGCACAGAGTGTGTAATAAAGCGAGATATTTTTTTCCAAACGGTGAAAAACACGGAAGACTGCAGTATCCTTTTTGTGCTGGATTTCTATCTTTACGATTTCTTGTGAGGAGATTATTTTCGTTATTTTTATGTTTTCCAACAGTCGATAATGCCGTCGCCGCGGCTAACCGGACACTGAACATAATAAATGCATGCTTTTTCAAAACTTGTTCACTTTCGTTCGTTTACGTTTCGGTACATATGCAACGTGCGGTTGTTCATCCGGAAATATACATGTACGAAATCTAAAATCATCCGGTGTGGTCTGTTCAAAATCTAAGAGAAGATAACCGTGCGGGCAATAAGTTGCAGCTCTGTAAGCTTCTTGTAGAACCTTTGAATTTTCCGGATATACTTGCCGTGCGTGATCCTGAATTTGAGCCCTATCTCGAGGAGTTTTAAACAAAACTAGGTAATTGGAATTACCTCGTTGAACAAGTTTAGTTTTAGTGTGCGTTCACGCTCCGAATTACGTCACTCGTCAGCGTTTGCGAATCACTCGAAAAACGAGCTAATGGAAGCTCGTGTCGCACGAACTATCGCGATAGACTGCGATCGATGCGACGGTAGTCAGTCACCTGTGATCGTTGATCGAGATAAGCTCTCTGTACTCGATACCTCTTTAATTAAACCATTTTTGTTCTCAACACGAGTTTCGTCAACTCTTTTACCTGCCTACTATCCTTACGTATCTTGCGATAATTACTCCAACACACGCAAATTTTTATTATGACAGCCTGTGGTAAACAGGTCCATGGTTGTATTACTCGACGATTCTTGAATAAGATGGTCGATTATAATCAACTTTTTAAGGTCGTTGTCCTTTGAGTAATCGTCAGAGTTTGATAAACCTTCTCGAAATTCGATCCCAAGTTGCACAGCGGGTCACTTACAAGCTACAATCATTTTATCACGATATTCATCTTGCCATTCGCTGTAATAAAAAATCACCCGATCGAACGAAGTATCCGCCATTAAGGTTAAATTTTTTAAAAATTTGGTGACGAAAATTGTTTTTTCACATTCAGTAGGGCCACATACCAGACATGTCCAGGGTTGTTTCCACCTCGTATCCATAGAGACTTTTAAACTTGACGACATTTTTCGAAACGTTCGTACGCGATAATCTGACGTAAATGACTGCTTTTTCGTAATAATAATGACAATAATTATAGCAGGATATACTGATAAATATACATAACGCGAAAACATTCATATAACCGCGGTGTCGGCGGGCGGCGGCAACGCGCGTCCCGGGCTCTCGCGAGCTTACCTGCCGCGAAAAGCTCCCTACAGCCTCGCGTGTATTTACAATGGATATTTGCGTTACTTGTAAACTACTAACTGAGGATGATCTCGTGCGCGCATATGTTGCTTGCAAGTCGAAATTCCATTCAACCTGCATACCCGCTTCTTCTTCGAATACTAAAACCGGCGACTTAGTATGTTGTTTAATTTCCGAAGTGGGCCCGTCTGAAAAGAGGAAGAGATTGCGATCTTAATTCAATAATTGATCGGCGTGACGTTCGTGCGGGCTAAAGCGTCAGTCTTAGTCCGCCCGAACTGAACGTCGCGAAGATCCCGAGTTCGAATCCCCGTCCATGCAGTTTTCTCTGCTTATGTCCTGTGTGGAATAAACGAAGAACCTTGCTGGGCGAACGTACGAATTTGGGACCGCGGCCGACCCCCGTCGGCAGTTATCGGTACCATTAGCGTCTTATCCGCGGTCGGTACGTCGTGGGTCTTATCTCGGATAAAGATGGGATAAGCCCCGCGTCGTACTCGTTATGGCACAGACCGCCGAATTTGCTGGTGGTACCGATATTGGGGTAGGGGGGGACTGGCTCAGGGTGGGTGTTGTGTATCTGCCTAGTTCTGTCATGTACCGTTGTCTTTGTCCTGTACCTCTCCACCCGAGAGCCGTCCCGCAAATAGACGCAAATTGTCATTAACGCGGGGAAAATTACCTGTCCTTTGCCCTTTTTTTGGACTCAATTCAATAATTGCGATATCAATTCACTAGAGTTTATAATTGCCGAATTAAATAGCAACTTTCCATCCGAGCAGCGCATTTTGGTTTGTGTTGTATATAGACCACCTAAGCCTTATTGAAACAATTCGAATTAGCTTTCCAAAGGCACTCAAGCAATTGTAGTGGTATCATTATCATGGGTGACCTAAACATCATCTTAAACCGAGATCATTCTGATTCCACTTATCTAAAATATCTTGCCATGGCTAACGACCTTCAAATTGTCTCCTACCGACAAATCACACCAGCCGCGCAGATACCTGGATCGACTATTGTATCATCGACAAGCTTGAAAATGTAATCAGCTTTTCTCAGCACAATCTTGAGTTTGTCTACGGCCATGCTCTTATCGATATCGAATATAAAGTCGATACGCACTGTTTCAATCCAACACCTATTACGTGATTATAGATCCTTTGAAAGTTCTCTTCTGCTTAATGATTTCAAGGATGCGACTGGAGCATGTTCAACGCTCCTAGCCCTGAATCTAGCGTACATGAACTTGCTAATACGCTTAGTATGAATCCACTTGAATGTTTCGATAAGCACGCTCCAATGCACACTTTTACCCCGACTCACAAACCCTCACCTTGGATTACATCTGATCTACGGAAACTCAAGAAGGAGAGAAACACTCTTCTTCAGGCATACAGGAGGACTAGAGATCCATTGCTAAAACATCAGCTTATTAGTGCCAATAAAACCAACAAAAGGGCCTGGAACTTGGCTAGGGAACTTTATTATCGGGACCGCATCCATAACATTCATGACACTAAAATCGTGTGGAAAGAAATGCGGAAATTATGGCTAATAAAAGCAAAGAAAAGTACTTCTGTGCTGTGTTGCACTCTTGATGAACTTAATACCTACCATACGACACCGGTATCTCACTGCACAGATCTACCGGACCTTAATTCTGGGCCAATGCCTTCGGACTTAAGCGACGACAAATTCTTTTTCTCTAATATCGTGATAAGCGATGTTGTTGATTGTCTTGCCAGAGCAAAGTCAGAAGCGCTTGGTAACGACATGATTCCCCTTACTTTTTACACAAAAACTTTTTCGGTATAAGCTCCGTACTTAGTTTATCTATTCAATGAATCGTTTAACTCGTCAATCGTTCATTCTGAGTGGAAGGCTTTACTCATGATCCCTATTTATAAGATTCCACAACCCACGTGGTCAGCGTATTACCGCCTAATAGCTATATTACCCGCGATCTCTAAGCTCCTTGAATGCATTGCCTTTAATCAATTGACTAACTATCTTAGTAAACGGCAATGGTTCGATCCGTTCCAATCTTGATTCCGCAAAGGGTATAGCACTCAAACTGCTCTTCTCTACGTCTTGGAATTTTGCAGGCAGGCTATAGATAACAGCATGATAACGATCCTAATTTTATTCGACTTTAGCAGGGCATTCGACACCGGCAGTCATTCTATTCTTATCGATAAGCTGAAAAATGCAAATCTCACTGTGACTACCATTCGATGGTTTGCGTCATACTTGTGCGGACGAAAACACGCAGTTACAGCTGATGATGGCTAGCGATCCTCTTGGCTATCAATTGGTACTGGAGTGCCGCAGGGCTCGGTTCTTGGACCACTTCTATTCTCGATCTTCATCAATGACCTTCCCGCGGTCCTCCAGCACTGCAATCACATGATTTTTGGTGACGATACCCAAATATTCTTAAAGTGCTATATCTCTGAGTTACCAATGGCGATTCACAAAGTAACAACTGATGTGAAGAATTTCTGCCAGCGGGTGGATGAGAATGGACTTAAGCTTAATCTAAGGAAGACCAAAGTACTACTCGTTGGTGGCTCATATTATCTAAGCAACCTTGATTTTGAATCTCTTCCTCCATTGGTAATCAACAACATCTCTTTACCCTGGGTTAAGACAGCAAAAATCTTGGTCTCATCATTGACAGCACACTGTCATGGAAAGAACACCTTGTTCAAATGTCTAAGCGTGTGTTTTCCACTCTACGTCAACTTAGACAAAACCGTGCTTTGCTATCTCTCGATCTTCGAGAGACCCTAGTAAAAACACTGCTCCTACCCTATCTTGACTACTGTTGTGCTGTCTATAATGATATCACCGCCCTGCAGAAAATCCAGGTTGAAAGGTTGCTCAACGCGGGCATTCGATTTATTTATGGACTGCGCCGAGTCGATCACAACACCCCACATCGTGAGAAATTCAATGGCTTACAACCGCATCTCGCCGATTATACTTTATAGGCATCATCACCTATAATGTCCTCACAACAAGGATACCCAAATATCTCTATGATCTTTTTCAGTGGCGTAATGAAAGCACAAGTCGAATACTAAGACCGTGCTCCACTTCTGAACTTCGTGTGTAGCCTCATCAGCATGAGTCATTTGCGCGCTCTTTTATCATCACATCAAATCGACTCTGGAATGCCTTGTCAACTAACATCCGATTTAGTCCCAATGTTACTACGTTGAAGGGCAAACTTCGACTTTTCCTATTCTCCAACCCATCGTTCGATATTACTCCTATGCGATAACACTCCACTACCACATATACGCTTTTACTGCTAGCTGTAACCACTCGCTTTATTCACCACTGCGATCTCGGTATGTATATGTAAATTGACCACTCACTGCGTTATTTTTATTATTTTTGTATACTCTGTATGCTCTATGTTGCGATATTCATTTAAACTCACTTTACTTACTTATATTTAAGCTATTTTGTATGCTTATGTACGAATTATTTTTATATGTATCAATTTTGTAATGGTTGGCCCAAGAGGTTTCCCCTCAAGCCAAAAATAAATTCAAATTCAAATTCAATTTCAATATCGACCATATGCAATTTTTGTGGAATGCACGAATACGTATTTAAACATGACCCCGTTAAGGAATTGTTGGAAATTGCGATTCCTGAGAAATCTGCTTTTTCTAAAATCGTATGTATAGCGTGTAACGCAAAAGGTTTTGATTCCCACTTTCTTCTTCGGCATTTAGTTGAACGAGAAAAGTCTTTAATAAAACGTGTAAGCCAAACGTCATCTTGAACGGTAAAAGCATTATAAAAATTGAATTTCAAAATACAATATTCATAGATAGTTTAAATTATTTTCAAATGAAATTAAGTGCTTTAACGAAAGCATTTGGACAGTAGCGAAAAAGAGGTACCCACATAGAAATAAAAAATCTCCAGAATATTCCCAGAATGTCAGAAACGTTACAATTGAAATATTGCAATTGCAACATCCCCAGAATATTCTGAAAATGTCTCAAACAAAATGTTACAAATGAGATATTCTTATAACATTTTATTTTAAACATTCTGTATGTACGATTTTCAGAATATTCTAGAGATGTGGTATTCGGAATGTCTCATAATATTTCAAAGTTGATGTCGCCCGAATGTCGCGCAGAAAATATTGCCGAACATTGCAGATGAGACATTCTGAGTATATTTCATTTCAGACATTCTATATTTATTATTCTTAGAATATTCTAGAGATGTCACATTTGAAATGTCTCACCATATCTCAAATGTAACATCGCTAGAATGTTTCGCGAAAATCGTTGCAGCACATTGCAGATGAGACATTCCGGAAATAGTTCATTTGAGACATTCTATACATATGGTTCTTATGATATTCTGGAGATATCTCGCCTGAAATGTCTCACCATATCTCAAATGTAACATCGCTAGAATGTTTCGCGAAAATCTTTGCAGCACATTGCAGATGAGACATTCTGAAAATATTTCATTTGAGAAATTGATGCAAATACCGCAGTTTAGTAAGGCCATGTTTAACCGCTGAACTACCGATTGTTAACAACTTATTATACGTTACAATCAATACCCTCTTGTTCTCTCGGAGTGCACTGAAATGTACAATTACTACTGTAATGTACGTGAAAGATGGTAATGCAGAGAATTACAAGATATAATCTAGAAATATTTTTACCTACTCATCGAAATCAATGTGCTTTCCGTAGTTTGAGGCCTTTTCTAAATGAATTTTTCAATAAATTAAAAAAAATGCCAAAACAGAAAACGTGTGAAAAATTGTAAAAGAAAAACGAGGACTCAGAAGGATATTTTTAGAGATATCATACATCATCATATATGTCATATATAGAGATAGCTTTCGACCGCCCAGTAAACGAAGAATTATTGTAAATCAAGAAATACTTCTTAATGATTCTTAATCCTATTTGGCAGATGCTCATACCTTTAGTAACTTACTTGGAAAAGAGGTGAAGTATATATAGCATATTTTAATCAACTTCGTCAAAAATGATAGTATATACATTTCTTAAAAATGTTTATTTAACCTATTCATAAATGACTAATAAATATGAAAATAACATTAAAAATACCATAATTTCTTATATAGAAATGCCAAAATTAATTAAATATAATTGAAATTGAATAATATTTATATATCTTTTACGATGAAAATAACTGCATGAAATGTTTGTGTAAGTAAATATTAACGTTTACAAAGAAATGCTTACGTTTTTGTTCGAACTAAACCCGCCTGTATCAATATGCCTTCTGCGTTTGAGTGTCAGTTACTCTTGTTCCCGCGATAACAATATATATGCGAGCGTAGCGTAGTAGTTAAGACGTCAGCGTAGTAAACGAAAGACCCGGGTTCGATCCTCGGTCGGGGTAAATTATTTTCAGGTTCATAGATTTATTTGCGAGCGAAATTGTAAAACAATATTCCGTAATAACACATCTAACGACACATACATTATAATAAAAATCAAATGAAATATTTACAATAATTCCTTTTATTGTTCAAGCTTTCTTTATGACCTAAATGTCTTCAGAATGTCAAAAGAATATCTGCAGAGCATCTCCAGAATGTATATGTTATATTACAGAATAAACTCAGAACGTCTCTACCTACAATGCGTCTAGAATATTCCAGATGTCACCAGCATATCAAAAAAGCGGACATAAGACGTTCTGGGAATATCCCCAAAATGTCCCTGAGAACATCTCCAGAATATTAATGCCTCAAAAGTAATATTATGGAAATATCATCGGGATATTTCTCTTCTATGTGCGTACTTCCCACAACTTTTTAATACATTAAAAAATAAAGATTACGTAGGCCCGTTTCCCGATGCTAAGTTTTACGCGCCCGATCAAATGTCGCCTGTCGAAAGGGACAACTTTTATAAGTGGTAAAACACGTGAGCTCGGCGACGTGACGTATTCGATAATTTGCCTAGAGCGTGTGTTGCTTTCCTCAAAATATTAATCCAAAAAGTTATGGTTTGTCCCTGTAGTGAAGCCGTAACCATTGCGTCAGGGTGTTCTTGAGTATATCGAAAAAATTTGTTTAAACTGAACATGATTGGTCTTTTACCTACGGGTAACAGCTATAGAAGGTGTAATCGCCAATCGTTGGTCGCGATAGAGTGGCTTCTTTGGTGCGAGAAGTCATACGGTCGTGAAATATTGTACATGAAGGTCATGGTCGTGAATATCGTCTACCTGAAGGTCCACTGGTAAATGGCTATTTACAACCAGACGATAACGATACATCTGAAACCACGAAGAGATGCGTATTTCAATTCCACGGTTGTTTTTATCACGGTTGTCAACGGTGTTTCTCAGAGTTGAGAGACAAACCAAATTTCGCTACAGGCGAAAGTTTTAACAAAGTGTACGCAAATACACAATCCATATCGCGTTTAATTCGGTCAAGTGGCTGTGTTCTCATCGAAAAATGAGAGTGTGATTTCAACCATGAAAAAGGAACAGATGCGAAACTTGCTGCTTATGTGAATAACCACCCTATGGCATCGTACAAAATATTAGATCCACAAGACGCATTATTTGGCGGACGGACGGGTAATACGGCAACGTACTATACGGTAAAAAATGACGAAAAAATTAAATACGTAGATGACTGTTCACTGTACCCTTACATTTGTAAAACCGGTCGTTTTCCCGTAGGTCATCCTACTGTTTATGTTGAACAGGAATGCGCGACAGTCACGAGTCTGCAAAGCCTATTAGTTTAGACGGGGTCAAAGGACTTGTTATGTGTAGAATACTACCACCCAGAAATCTTTATCATGCAGTCCTTCCGGAAAAGATGAATTCTCGTTTGTTGTTCCCCCTTTGTAGAAGCTGCTGCGAGAATGAATCGCAAGCCGACTGCACACACGAAGGTGAAATCGACCGAATATTGACAGGGACATGGGTAACCGACGAGTTAAAAAAAAAAGCCATTCAAAAAGGTTACCGCGTTTGTGAAATATTAGAAATTTGGCAGTACAAAATAACACAGTATAATCTAAAAAAACACAAGAACGAGGCCTATTTAAAGATTACATCGATACATTTTTAAAAATCAAACAGGAGGCAATAAAGCCAGACAAAAATAATATTTTAAAAAACCCGAGATTACGTTCGGTCGCCAAGTTATACTTAAATTCATTTTGGCTGAAAATTGGTCATCGTGAAAATTTCAAGCGAACCGAGATCATTACTACTCGAGAAAAGTTACTTGAAATTTTTTCAGATGTTACGAAAGATGTCACGCATATTCTCGCCGTCAACGAAAAAGTATTGTTTCTAAATTGGGTTGACAGGCTTGAAACATCGTCATCGTCAAACTGCACAAACGTCGAGCTAGCGGCTTACACGACAGCTCATGCTCGCCTGAAACTCTACATCTACCTACAAAAATTGGACCGTCGCGTATTTTATTCTGATACCGACTCGGTAATTTACTTATCGGGAGGACACACATCAGCCAAAGAATACGAACCTCAGGAATTTTCTCGGAGATTTAACTGATGAATTAGCGGTTTACGGTCCAGGTTCTTACATTCAGACTTTTATCTCGGGAAGTCCTAAATTTTATGTTTATCGCGTATAAACTACTAACAGGAAATATTCCGATACGTCTAAGGTCAAGGGGATTTCGTCAAATTACGAAACTGGAAATAAAATCAATTTCGACTTGATTTATCAGCTAATTATGACAAATGATACTTACACTAGTACCACTACTGCTATTACTGTTACTACGAAAAATAAAAAATTAAGTGGGATACGGCGAACCGAGATTCACGAAGTTGTAAAGCGTAAAGAAGAAAAAACATGTAAAATAGTTTTTAAAAAAATGCGTCACATTTCGACTAAATATTCGCTTCCTTTTGGTTGCAAAGCATAAAGTGTAACAGAGCTGTAAAAATGTAAATTTTTGTAAAAAACAATAGTTTTCTCGTTAGTTAAAAAAAATTAGCAATGTAAGCGAAATTGTTTTTTATATTTGATTTATTAATGATAATAATAAAAATAATGATAAAATAAAAATAATTATGTCCTTTGTGGATAAGGATAGGATAAAAGAAAGGAATTATCCCCCGCTTTAATGACATTTTTTTAGCCTATTCGCAGGTCGGCTCTTGGGTGGATTGGTCGGACAGACTTTCAAAGACATTACAAGACAATACTTTTTTTAGACAAACACAAGGATCACCCACCCAGAGCCAGTCCCCCCATTACTGCGCCCCGTAGAGCATCTTGACCCCTCTGTATCGCATTTGCACGGGGTCTGGGAAAACTACGGAAAACCCAGACAGATACAGTCGACGAACTACTTTATCATCAGAGTATACCCTCTGATGGTAAAGCAGCCGTGTCTCCCACTCAGCAATCGGCCTGCTATCTTTGCCGTAGCGGGCGCAACGCTCGTTTTTTTATTTTTTATAGTCACCCTTCCAAGTATGGATCCCTATCAGGAACCTTTCACTTGAAAGAGCGACTGTGCGTCGCACCGACCACAGGGCAATTGCTGTTGGTATTATGTCCTTTGTGTAATTATTAATTTAAGACAACAAGATAAGCACATAATATTACGTAATCTCTTCAGTCGCTTTTCATCCCATTCGAAGTTCATAGTAAGACATCATATCTCCTCTTTCGTATTTTGAGTGATTTCCAAGAAAAATATAATACTGCATGACCACCTCAACTTTTCGCCAAAGAGCCTCGAACAAATCTGATTGTCGCAAGACCGCTATCGTAGTTTATTACAGTCTACATTATTTTTTTATGCATAACTTATTCTAGCTTACTTCTAGAATCTTATCTCCCACTCGTCTTTAAGATTTTCCTAGAATGCCGGGTCTCTCGAATATAAGCCACATGTGGGTTCTAACGACGCCGTAAGAAATTTCAATTTCTTGTTTCGACCTGCAAGTGCAGTGACTCGTGCGCAACATGTATACATATAAAGGTCAGTGGAGTGTTGTGTGGGTAAATATTAATACACAATACAGAGGAAGTGGAGTGTCGGTATCAGGTCGTTGAACCATGACCTACCTCACCGTTGTGCCAAAGGGTGCCCGTACGTCTTTGTTTGCGTCAGACTACTGATCTACCTCACATGGCGGCCATGGCGTTATTTACGATCATAAATTAATATTTATTTGACATTAATTACCCTATTAACATTATTTATTGACATTTTTATTGCTTGTTTTGACATTAAATGGCCATTAATAACAATCACCATCTATTTATGAGGACATTAACCCGTGACATATTTTAAGGCGCGTGTGCCGTCTGACGCCAGACCTACCTCAAGGTGGGGAGTGGAGGGTGTTTACGTCTGGCTATTGGTGGCCCTGTACTACTTTTGACGTTTCGGCCGTTTATGAGGGCCATCTTTAGAACACATATTATTTAAAATTCAATATTTACATTATATTTACTAAACATAAAAAATCATATTAATTTTTACATATCTGTATTATCATCTTACCGTAAATGTTAACTTGACGTTTGTATGCAACAATTAGAAAAGTCACCGGTTCTTAAAAGTTTAAGAATGAATGAGGAAAGTTCTGTTAAAAAATGTAAAATAACAGTTATAATTTAGTTCAACGTACCCGACACAATCTCCGGCGTTGATTAAAAGAAAGAAAAATAAAAAAACAATTTTTTAAATTTAATATTATTAACAGTAAAAATTATGTATTAAAAACAAAATATTAAAAAGAAAAACATTTGTTAAATACAAACTTACATCTCAACTCTTCAACACTAGTCACTGGTTAAAAAAAATTTAAAGCATGAAATCAACCTATGTTTGTCCATTTTCCAATTATTCCATGCATGCTAATGTGTCGATGACTGAGACACTTCTGGCCAACGTATATAAGTGGAGAAGTCATTTTGGAAAGTATGCATCGTCTATGTGTTATTACTTCTATTTAAATTCTGTCTTCCGACTACAATTTGATTAATACCGTTGCTATTTTTCTATGTTTAAATTAATTAACGGTGGGTGTATTTTGACCCTACAACAAAAAATCAACAAAAACCAAAACGAAATTGGACTTAAAATTCTAACATCCAAAATGAAACTTGATAAACAACACCGAATTCCAAAATTCCCGGCCCGTCATCGCATTCGTATCCGCCCGCAACCAAATTACAGAACCAACCGTTTCCCTGGGGTCACAAAACCTTGCGACATACGAGATGATAATTTAGGGCGTCAGGCATGCCGGAGCATACCAAATTTATAGACGCGTCGGAAGGCGATGGTGTGCCCGCTAGGCTCAGCCCCGAGACAAACTGAGCAAGGGAGAGGGCGATATTCGCTGGCGCAGTCAAACTCGAAATCGAAATCGACGATCGAAAATGGCGGCTACGACCAACGAGGGCGGTTTATCTCTTATGGTCCCCATCTTACCGACAAGCATACCACGCGCGAGCCGACAATTAGCGTTCCTGATATGAGGAACGAGGCGAAATCGAATTCCCCAACAAAAAATATTGGGTTGCCCCATAGGGGCCGAGAGCCGTCGAACAAAATTAAATACAAAATAGCGCCACACCTCCACAGCGGGTGTCCTTAGCCATGATCGTGACTCAAAATATCGAAGTAGAAATAACGTAATGTCGCGATTGCACAAGGTGCCGGTAACCCAGATTTCTTCCTTATCTGAGACCGACGGGAGCTACGACCACGCGGGTCAGTGTCGCTCGACCCGAACATACCCGAACGGATATTCGGCCCTCTCTCCTAGCCAGAATATACCACGAGGCAGGGACTTGCACAACGAATCCCGAATTACAAGTTAACGATTACTTACCAATTACAGAATATTTACATCTCTCCTTGACCGAAGTCCAGGACGATAACCACGCAAGTTTATTTTTAAAGTTTGATTAAAACCTTTGAAATATCTTCAAAGGCGACATCCATTTAAGAACTATTTACACTTTACGGACTTTTAATTGTCTTTTAATTGGTGGAGCGAAAAAACATTTTTTTTTCTTTCTGAATTCTAATAGTGCGGAAAAGTTGCCTAACCGCATCCTTGAAACGTACGCGAAACCTCAGTCCGGTATTTTTTTCTCTAATTCGATTTTTTAGTAATCTACCCGTTTGGCCAATATATACCATATCACAGACTTTACATGGTATTTGATATACTACTACACTTGTATTCTTTTTATCTAACTTATATTCAAACAGTTCGATTGGAGCGAAATTATTATTGAATGATTTATGGACCACTCTGATGTTGTCTTTTTTTAATTTTTTAAATAGATTTTCACTCAATCCTCGTATATAAGGCATGCTAGTAGTTTTGATATATTTTTCTTCGTTGGTGTATTGAAAAGTATTGTGTGTGTTATATGATAGATGTATACTCTTCTTTTGATACATTCTAAAACTAAATCTTTAGGGTAACTATTTTCTCTTAAAATGTCCTTAACAACATTGATGTTTTTTTTCTTTAAACCTAAGTTCAGATAATTTTAGTTGCACGATCTATCAAGCCGTAGATTACCCTAATTTTGTCATTTATGGGTTGATAAGAATCGAAGTGTAAATATCTTCCAGTCCACGATTTTTTGTTGAACCAGTCTGTATCAATTGTCCCGTTATCCTTTCTAATTAGTAATAGATCAGAAAAACATATCTTATTGTTGACTTCGTTTTCAATTGTAATCTTTATTCTATTATTAAAGCCATGTCATTTCGGTAGTGAGTTAAATTTATTTAAAATATAAGCTATTTTATGTGTTAGGACGGCAGTTATAATGTCATCCACATATCTAGAATAAAAAGGTAATTTAAAATCAAGTTTTTTAATTAGGACTTGTTCAACATATTCCATTAGAATATTTGCTACCACAAGTGATAATGGTGTACCCATGGGTACCCCATATACCTTAGTAGAATTTACCCTGAAATGAAAAATATGTCGAGTTAGTACCACTCTTAAACCCTGTCAAAATTCTTCCTCATGGATGTTTGTGAAATTTTTCTAATTGAATTCCATTTTTGTTAATTATAAACATTAATAATTCTATTAAAACATTTGTGAATAGTGAAACCACGTCTAATGATAGAAATTTGGAACTAAGACTGACGCCTTAGCCCGCACGACCATCACGCCGACCCTCTTAATTGAAAAATTAGTTTCGGTTTGAGTGGAAATAGTTAGTGACAGAAGGAAGTAAGATTCCGGATTGTATTAAGCAGAAGGTCAGGTGAGGAAAGTAGATATACCTGTACTTTCAGGCGCAGACATTTCAGACAATCAGAAGATAGTCAAGAAAACAAAGTAACGAGAAAGGAATAATAGGGTTTATGGAGTTTATTAAGAAAAGGGTAAATAACACACATGAACCTGTACTTTGAGGCGCAGACATTCCAGACAATCCAAAGATAATCATGAAAACAAAGTAAAGAAAAATGTGTTTATAGTGATATGTAACTAAAAATATGTGTTTAGTGAAATGAATAAAAACTTGTAATAAGTGCTTTACTCAAATAAAAGAAGTTATTAAAAAAGTGTAGTTAATAACATTGCCAGCGTTGACGTGTACAAGAATAATTTTTGAAAAATATCAACAAAATAAGTGAACAAAATAAAGTTTATTTGAAGTCTTAATCTATAAAATGCATACACTAAAATATTAAACTTAAACAAGATAAATTTTAATTAAGGTAGTAGTCTCGTAACTTGGTTTGAAAAAATCGATTTTTTTTATAAGTTATTCCGAAAGTAAAATATATTTAGATTATACTCCAAAAATTTCAGACCGAAATTCATAATATTAAGAAAGTTATAGTATGTATACCAAAGCACTCTGTAGTTGCGCGCTGAAAGCCGCGAGCGCGTTTTGTTTTTGTTTTGTAGTTCGTCGTTTGTTTTCGTTCCGTACATTTGATACCCTTAGAAATAATGTAGTGTTATATACATATCTTCATTTTAGAGAAGAATTCCATAACATACTACCAATATTCGTTGATTGTTTGGCACGCGAACATTGAATAAAAGTGTGAAAATGCCTTTCAGAGATAGAAATGGTAAGAAACGGGGAACTAAAAGTTCCGGAGAGAAGTCTAAAAAGATAAAATTCCATGGTAACAGACACACTTCCGAAAAGAGTAGTGAATCAGTACGTTTGCAACAAAATTAGAAAATCGAGATGAATTTGAACCGACCGTCGGTAAAAATTCGTCGTACGTTTTAGTCTACTTTAGTTTAGTGTTTGCAGCTTTATAAAGTGTTCTTACTTGCAAAGTGTGTATGGGTGAAATTAAGTTTTAAAAAAAAACTCAAGTAGGATTAGGATTTACTTTGTGTGTGATATGTGATTGTGTTTACAGTTGACTCCTGTCTTAAAGTGAGACACGCATTTGAAGTAAGTAAACGTTTAACTTTTGTTCAATAAAGGGTTTTTACCGATTTTGAAAATCATGGAGACTATGGGTATTACTATCGGCCCGCAGGCTATTTCTTACGCAAGACGATGCAACAGCTTACAGTTGGCAAAGGCGAAGAAAGATACCGCTAACGCTTCTAAAGAAGCAAGAAGTAGTAGGAGGTTTGAAAAAATTGCTGAGATCGAAGCCTATGAAGAAACTGAAGGCTTACTGTATGCACCCGGCATCCATTACTTGTGTAAGTATATCTTTAAAAAAAATGTGTTGTAAAAACTTTAAACGCATTTTACTAAAAATCACATTTTTAGGGTCGACCCTAGGATATTTTTATTTCATCCCTAACTTTCCACTTTACAGCCTGATTTCTAACAGAAAAAACATAATTTTTTGTTTAAAGTCCGTCAATTTGTTATTTTTCGATAAAATTGTTTAATCCTGGAGGATGGCAGAATGACAACCCTACAGAACAATAATCCTTTTGATTTTTTTGTTTCAGATGTTTTGAAGTGCCGCAATCACTCGGGCCAGCAACCTATCTTATTTTTGAGACCTTCACTTTAACGCTAAAAAAGTATAAAAATATACCGTAAACTTAAAGAAAAAAAAGTTTGTTATGTAGTTTTTAACTTTAATAGTAACATATCAAAAAATCAAATCGATCGAGTTTTATTTTTCCATTAAAAAAAAATCCCCCAAAAATACATTAAAAAACGTGTAAACTACGAGACTACTACCTTAATAACAACAAAAAATATTTTAATTTATTAAATGCTAGTGGCGTTCACCAGCTGCAGTGCAGTACCGCAGTCGATCATAAAATTGATTTTTTGCATTAATGAGCATTTCTGGTGTCATAGATGGCATAATATTTATTATGCGGTCTCGTAATTGTTCGATGGTGTATACGTAAGGGTCACCATACAACATATTTTTGACATGTCTCCATAGAAAATAATCTATCAGTTTTACATCCGGTGCATATGGTAGCCATTTCAATGGGCCACGCTGGCCATTTCAACTTCCGTGAAAATTGTCGTTTAAATGGGGAGTTACATCTGTGACTAAGTGAGCAGCGGCACCGTCCTGCTGGAACCAAACTAGTTGCTCGTCCTAATAGTGTAACATCATGAAAAGTAAAGTGGAAAAATTAACCTGAAAATATTAGAACTCAATTTTTTTAAAAGTAGATTAGAATAGCTATACAACGATTTTTATTAAATAATAAATTAACCAATAAATAGTTTTATAAATTTTAACCAATTTTATCATGGATTAAATAAAACTTATTATTGCAGGTTATTGGCTGAGTGTTTTGCGAGGAGAAGGAGTTAAGGTAGGGTACTCGACTATCAGCGATCTCCAATTCAATCGGATGATGTGCTCGGATAATCACCGAGGATATGCTCGCTTCGTTCCTGATGAACAGAAATTTCTGAATATGACAATTCATAGCGCGACGGGATTTTGTTCCTATGAATTATATTTTGGAAGTCTGTGGATGACATATCAGAAAGCTTAGAATTTCCAGATTCGTCGAAGGAAGGGATAGAAGTAAAGAGAGCATTGGCAAAGGATTTTATGATAAAAGCTATCAAATGACGTCTGAAACGTCAAAGGACGAGTAAAGTTATGTTGTCTGTGGATAATCTGGTGCTTATAGGAACTAGCTTGGTGCCTCCAATGCTATGAAAAATCAAACTGCTATATTCTTTCCCTATTAAAGATATATTGTTTATTCTCTATAAAGGACCCTATAGGACAAAAAAAAGGACAGGAAATTTTCCCCCGCGTTAATGACGAATATGTCTATTTGCGGGTCGGCTCTCGGGTGGAGAGGTACAGGACAGAGACAGACAGTACAAGACAGAACTATAGGCACACAGGGCACACACAACACCCACCCAGAGCCAGTCCCCCCTACCCCAATATCGGTACCACCAGCAGATTCGGCGGTCTGTGCCTTAGCGAGTACGACGCGGGGCTGATCCCATCTTTATCCGAGATAAAACCCACGACGTACCGACCGCGGATAAGACGCTGACGGTACCGATAACTGCCGACGGGGGTCGGCAGCGGTCCCAAATTCGTACCTTCGCCCAGCAGGGTTCCCCGGTTATTCCACACTGGACATAAGCAGAGAAAATTGCACGGACGGGGATTCGAACTCGGGACCTTCGCGACGTTCAGTTCGGGCGGACTAAGACTGACGCCTTAGCCCGCACGAACATCACGCCGGCCGCACGAACATCACGCCGATAAAGGACCCTATAAAATTGTAGAATGCATAGGCGAAAATGCGTTCAGATTGGTGGATGCGGTCACTCATAAGGATGTGGGAATTATAATCGGTATAACCTTGGGCCGTGCAGAATTGACTGATACCTTTAGTTGGTGATGCATTTTAATGATGGATAAGTTCAATGGTGGATCAGATTTCTATGACAGCACGTTACAAACCGATATGACTCTGTATATGGATTTATGCGATAGAAATAAGTAATAATGATATGTATGATAAGTTGTGCGCTAAAAGGTTTTTGTCATAATAAAATGCGTCCCTTTCAACTAAAATGGGGATCTCTGTAACGGGTAGCGATCTGATAAACATAATAGGATAAATAAAAATCTATTCATAATGAAGGAAAAGAGTTTATACATGATTGTCCGGCGTAACGGTCGATAAGGAGGTGCAGCGTCGGAAATTGCGATCGGGACATATGGATATATATGTGCTGACTGAAAGTGGTGGAGTCAAAAACGAATCATGTGTACGCTTACTCTATGCGCTATGTAAACGCGGCTTTAATGTAAATGCACCATAAATATTTGAGGCAGTGAGAAGGGAGGCATGATTGTTTCGGCGGTCTTTTCCTGTTCGAATGTTGATAGAAGCACATGTTAGTGCAAAATCTTGGAACAAAAGAGATCGCCGTTTCTTGCAGGCTTCTTGCCGGTACTAATTGTGCGTGTACAGAAAGCGAGTGTCTCTCAATTCCGCGCTTCCCCGATCCTTTTTTTTCCCGTCGCTATTTTCCGTGAATCACGCCTCCCCCCCCCCCAACCCTCTCACTCTCTCCCTCTCTCTCTATGGCTGTTTCAGACTCGGTACCTGAACTCCCGGGCCCCTGAAATATAAATTAGAATTTGAAAATTAATCAAATCGGCGCGTGTACGGCGCTTCCGTTTGAAACCCGTTTAAATCGACTCTCAAAAATGTGCTGAAACCAAATAATGGAATTTCAGAAACGCGAGATCGAACAACGTAAAAATGCCGGTCTCGATCTCGGCTGAAACGCGTTTCTCCACTTCTCACGAACTGAAACATGCTAAACGTGTTGGAGGAGGGTAATATCAGAAACACTGCTGCTTTTATTCCTTTTAATATCCAAAATTGCTTGATACATCGAACAAATACTTTAAAGTGTGCAATCGCTGCTTGCCGCGATAGTGGCGCTGTTAATATATAAACGCCTATAACACAAATCAGCAAACAGTGATGCTAACATACCCCCGACCGTGTTATATTATAACGCAAATTAAATAAAAAATTAATTTCACAGATAAGAACAGTTTACATTGATATATAAATTGTGGTCAACCGGAAATTTATACATTTTTTTAATTGGACGAGTGAATTCTCTTCCCAATAGCCATGTAGATGGTGGAAGATTTTCTCGTAAAATTGGCACAATATCATTCACTGAGATATTAGGTTGCTTGTTATGCCACTTGTTACGCTTTTGTTAACAAGTAATCATTTTGCCATGCTTTTCAAAAGTTATCTCGCATATTTTGCACTAATTGCCAGCGACTAAGATGAGATTCTTGTAATTACAGGGTACTTGGTTCCGGAACAGAACATAAAGGTCTCCCTATAAAAAAAATGACCGGGAGTTAGTACAGCCAGGTCATCGAGATCGGAATTTATAGGGGTTAGTGGGTGCAAATTCTACCTGGCAGAGCAACGTTGGGAATTCTTCAATGGTGAAGATGTAGTCAGAATTTACTTGGCGGAGGTGGTGCTTGTCGGATTTCTTACCGGCTTCCCCTAAGTCTCCATGATGTGGAGAAGAAGACGGAATGAAACGCTAAGATACCCTCTGAAAGCAACGGAATTTCAAATTTAGCGGTTTTGAAGGTATGTTGAATAGACTGACGAATTCCGAGAGTGGCTCCATTCAAATTTTTTCCATTGTCTGACATGACAAGGGCTGGAACGCCTCGACGAGTACAAAATCGGCGAAAGTATGCCATAAATCTTCCGTTGACAAACTAATGGCCAGCTCCAGATGAAGAGCCTTAGCGCGCAAGTCGACAAATAAAGCCAGACAAGCTTTGTGGGACTGGCGTCCACAACCCGTCACTGACTTAATATAAACTGGCCCTGAAAAGTCAACTCCTAAAATATCAAATGGAGTTGCGACGGTAACATGATCTGAGAGTAGATCAGCCATTTTTACACAGCTTTTTGAGCTGAATAACGTTGAGAACTAATGCATAACAGTATAATGCGTTTTATTAAATTGCGAGCGTTTAGTACCTGTTTGCGTAGAGAAATCAGGCAGGCCGATCTCGTAGCACTCGGATATAGGCTCGTTAGGCGAAGCTCGGGAATCGTGAGAGGAAAGAGATAGAATAATATATCCGTATCAGAGCTATTTTATTTCTGGCGAATTATACACTGTCCGCGGAAACACGGGCAGTTGTGACTGAGTGTAATTCCACCGATTTACACTTTTATATGGACAAAAAGAGCACGTTTTTGCGTTAGAGTTAGCGAAGCAGGTTCGCTTGGTTCAAAAGACAGAACGAAACCAAGAGGCCAGACGTGTGTTCCCGCGTTTCGAAATTTGCGAACATATATTTCGATAGATGGGCGTCCTACCGCAGAAAAGAGGACCATGAACGAACCTTTGATTGAAGCGCCGATAAATGCATTTTCAAGTTACAGGTGTCGCTCGCACGCGAACAGTACCCAACATGTGGTAGAATTGAACGCTTAGTAAACGTGGAAGGGATCTCCGAACAAACAACAAATTCTAATATGTCTGAGCGAGGTACCCAACATAACCCTAAATTCCGAAGGTTATTGTCTTCTTGTCGGATTTTCTGCAAATGAGTTGCACAATCAGGTGGGGCGATATATGCAGGCAACTCCGGCGCCTCAGCATTCCACTTTTTCAATGGGAGACAACCATCATTTTGCATGGAAATAATATCATTACGTAAATTTAGACATTCCACTATTGTTGAGGCGCCGAAGAGAACACCACCAACGTAAATGTTACAAGGAAATTTTGCGCAGCTAAGGGGAAATTAGATCCCTCATCCTCAGGAATCTGTTGCAGTACGCGTGAAGCCAAAAATGGGGCCTGGGCAGTAACGTAAGTGACCTACTTTAAGCGAAAATTTGTAACTTCATCATTTTCAGTTGGATGCCATAAAATAAGTTGATAGGTAGTATCAGAGGCACGCACATTGATTTGACGAAACAGTTTCTATGTAAATCTATGTAAAATCGAGGTCAACTCTTGGTGGAGTTTTGGACCAGCATATAAATTGTCATTTAATGAACGTCCATTCGAAGAAAGGGACAAAGCATTGAACACAACGCGAACTTTTGTCAAAGTACTGTGCGGTTTCAATATGGGATGTTGCGCGATAAAATAGGAAGGAACTAAATTGGCAGTATCAAGGATCATGTGATCTAACTGAAGATAGTTACTGACAAACGCATGATAGTCATTGGCTAAATGAGCATCGCGAAATAAACGACGTTCTATACGCTTGTACGCTCGCAATGCAATTTCGTAGGATTGTCCTATATCCGGCGACGTACTGTTAAAGGGCAATACAACTTGTATCGATTTATCGATTAGTATCTCGTTCGGTAGTAGCACGAAATAAATCTTCACACAATGGATCATTTGTTATTACATTACATTTGTTACATATGAAGTGACTTGTCAAATTATCAAAGCATTGAATCGAGTGAAGTTCATTAAAATGGGAACTTGACATCACGCGAGCAGACTGTCGCACGTGCCCAGCAGGTTGATCACCAAGTCCACTGATTGAAGCGTGAAATAAATGATTTTTCGGAACCCAGCTCTATTAAAGCCGTAAGAAGCATTGTACATCCTTGATGAGTTGGCACGCGAATACAAGCATTTTACAATAAAACCGTATTTCGAGAAGCATCACAATTTAGACGCAAAAATGAGAAGAAACGGAAATTGTAGATTCGGTAACCGTAGCTGAAGAATCGTTGATTGTTTCACCTTCGGTAACTGCTGAACTGACCGGAGACTCATGCAACGACATATGATGCTTTTTGTGACATATTGAGCAGGTAAATTTTTTAGAAGAATTTCTTCGAGTATATCCTCGCTTTAATTTCTTTTTGATTCCTTTGCAATATCGTATCTTCGAATGTGTGATATTGCAAAGCCACCAGCGCAGGACTTCTGCATCTGTGGAACATGAGCAGCACAACTGCGACGCGCGGGCGGCGGGTCAGCGTCGCAATGTAGACGCGCCCTAAATAATTTCAGTATAAGCGACGCTTTTGAATAAATTGCAGTCTCTTCGCAGGAATCAATTTTAAAAATTCTTCAGAAGACTCAAGCGCAATATATACATGTAGGTGACGATGTTGAAACGTGTGCAGAATATTGCATCTTTGATGAAGAAGACTTTGAGGAAGTCTGAGGGGCAAGGGTCCTTTTTGGGATATGAATATTGGAGCTTTATACTCCGAAATCTTTAGAGATTGAATTTTTGGAGCACACATTTTTCAAAAGCTACAAATTAAGGAAAGTTCCCCGGGTCTAGCTTCCGCAAAGATGCAATTACGCAATAGCTTCGGTTTCGCTGAATTTACAACTGGCAAGTTTAATAATCGAGAAATGTGCGAAAATATCAATAAATATTTATTGGAATATCGCGATATCAATTTATCCGAAACATCTGAAAGACGCGCATTCGCATCTGTACAAGATTAAATAATAGAACGAGCATAACCAGTTAAACTCATGTTTAAGTACAAACACTTTTGAGCGTCAGAAAATTGCGGCGATTTTATTATCATGGATGTAAATAATTCACAAAATTCATCCCACGCTGAAATGTCATCGAACAATGTAGGCATAGGTGGCAGTTTTAGAATAGCTAAGGTCGAACCAATGTCATTTGGAGGGTTGACCATGTTCGGAATTACCGAAATATCACTGGTCGTAAGTAGGGCAGTAGTAGATTCCAACTGGGCAAATTTATCCAAAAATTTCCAATAAATTTCTTGGAAGTTCTCGAAATCCTCTGGATAGGTCTCTTGAATCTCCGTTTCTTCGTGTTAAGTATGCAAAATTATCTAGTGTGTGGTTGGAATTGTTTTCCATAATCTAGTGGCCACTGATTTCCGAGAACGAACTATGGCTCTAGTAACTGTATTTTCCTTTAAACGGGCTACAGAGTCGAGCATCCTTTGAAGCGATTGGAAATGTGTTAACTGTTCCACCAATTCACAAATATACCGTCCTTATGAACGTGTTTTTCTTGGATCATCTGGCATTATTGGATACGAAATAATAGGTGGCACTCACCAAACACACATTTGATTAATCAAAATAATACGTCCAATCTTCAGTACTCCAGTTTGCAAGGTGAAGTTCACGATTCAAATCAACAATAAAATCCCTCGAAAACAACATTTTTTCAGAAAAGTTTTGTAAGACGTGATAAATTTCGAACGACAACTACGATCACTAATTTAATTAGTCTTAAACGTCTCTGGTGAGTAAAATTCTCTAAAATCGATGTTTTGCGTCGTTGGCACGTTTCGACACTGACACTATCGCTGCGAATATCCCGAAAGTTACACGACACGTGACTCGAGACGTGAAACTTCCGAGACGCGTGATGTGCGCTTCGCCTACTGTCATCGACCAAATGAATAGTTCGCGCCGTTATAAAGTGGTGGCGCTGTCGACACGAAACAGAAGACCATGACGATCATGATCAACGCGTAAACATATAGCAGCCGGAATGAATTTCACAGTCGAAACATGGCAAACATGGCGATTTTCTGCCCACGAATATTGCAAATAACTAATCGCACCACAATAAATCCACAGATTTAGTATGTTCTTGAGCATGCACTTCACAAGACTCGCGTTCATCGGAATATCGATTATGCAAAATATCACACAGGAGCCGGCTCGAAGGACCATGAAACCATTTAAATCGACTCGCAAAAATGTGCTGAAACCAAATAAAGGGCTTTCAGAAACGTGAGATCAGGTTGGATGAGGGAAATATAAAAAAACACCGCTGTTTTATTTCCTTTTAATACCCAAAATTAGTTGATACATTGAACAAATATTTTGAAGTACTAATTAGTGCGGTGCGATATGTAACCAATGCGAATTCGATGTACGAATTTGCCTCTCTGGCGACATTAGCGGAAGCGAGAAAAAACGCGGGCCCTTGTACGTGTGGAATCGCGATAGTGGCGCTGTTAATATACAAACACCGATAACACAAATCAGCAAATAGCGATGCTAACACCATTGTTCTTGCGATGAACTTGGAATCACCGTCACACAATGACATAGTAGATTATTCAAGTACAATTCGAAATTCCTAATTGAACATATTTTTCTTCTATCTATGTGTGGTTTAATATACTATAAATTATAATTTAAATACTATCAATCTTTAATATTATTATCACTTTTTCAAAAACAAATATAACTTGCAATTTCATTATTCAATTCGTTTAATTATAGTGCCAATATAATATTAGATAGCAATATCTACAGAATTCACGGTGTGATTTTTTCAAATTTCAGTCCCCTAGGGACTCATTAAGATGATCATTAACATTACAATACTCTTTGTAAAAGCTCCCAGGTATATGGACATTGTAATATTTACTAAATCTTTAAAATAAATTATCTATTTTGGGTTTTCTCAATTTCACGTTCCTAGGAGCTCATTAAGTGGGTTTTGAATTTTCCATTACTGGCAAAAGATAGGAATTTCATCCCGCACTATCGGGACAGCTTCTACGATTAACTAAATTTTACAAATAAATGATCTAGTTTGATATGCTCCAACTTTAGCCCAGTAAGGACTCATTGTGTTGATTTTTAATATTTAATTACTCGTAGTAAAATGCGGTTTCCACTCCCACATAGGGCATTCCACGCCAAATGTGCAACTTGTTTTTCATATTTTTTTTCTTTATCTAACTATTCTCTTATCTTTAGCACATAAAATGAAGTACTTTGGACCATATACAGGGTGATCGGCCAACCATTACCCAGCGATTAAATTAAAACTGAACCCTATTTGCACTCGTTTTCATAACATTTTGTTATTAATATCGATTTATTTGTCGTACTGTATTTTTGTCGACTTTACGAAGCTCTTGTAGGGTTCAGTTTTAATTTAATCGCATCGTATTAGAGGACAAAAAATGTTTGGTTTTTCAAGGCCTACAACTTTTTCCTGTGTGATATTTCGGTAACTATGTGTCGAAACGAGTTAAACGTGAAAACCCTGAAAAATCGGCATTTACCCCGTTTTTATGGCTATAACAAGAGTGATATTCATTGTAGGTCAAAAACCAATAGAGACAATTTATAGAGCTTTAAAATATCTTTAAAATGAGCTCTGGTTCGTTAAGATACCTTCAAACAGAGTCGAGATATTTCAAAAAATGTGATTTTTTCACCTAAAGTTTAGTCTTGAATAACTTAAAAACTCTACCTTCCCGGAAATTTTTTCAGAGGAAAAAGTTGTTCAGAATTATCTGTAGAATCTAGAGTTGGCCGCTGGGTAATGGTTGGCCGATCACCCTGTATAATAGTAACATATTGCTTGTATGAAATATTGTGGAACAGATTATATTAAATAAAAATTTCGACTTTAATTAATATAAATCATTTAAGTCTCAAAATATTTGTATAAAAAATTAATACAATACATAGTTTCTGTAGAATTTTAATCAAGCTTTCGTATAAAAATATTTATTTTTCCGAATTATTACAGAAAGGCGTACAAAACTCGTTGAGAGTATTTAACTTAAATTTTCCAATAGATCCACCGTTTTCTAAAATCTATAAAAAAATCTCTGTTTAGTATATTTATATTGGCATATGACACATTTTGGGCTATGACTATTTTATATGTTCATTATCGATTTGAATTTAATAGTAAAAAATAAAGATCCTTCAATTGCATGTAAAGCTATACAACACAGGGGCCTTCTTTCTCGGAAACTGAAAGTTAATTATCTCGGTCAATTTTGCTTATTGATGCAAATTTATATATTTTTATTTCTTACTTACAATAATTTCAAACAAGTGTCAGTAGTTTTGAAATGGTTATGTGCAATTCCCTAAGTCGGAAGTTTTAAGATTTTTTTTAATATTAAGTTTTGTATTGTCTTCCGTTATCTTAATTCGATATATATCTACGTATTTTCTTATAAAAATATGTAACTTCGAAATGATCAGATTAGCTATGGGCTGCTGCCGCGTACCTCGAGACTATCACGCGGTGGGATTCACGTCTCTTAGGGGTGTGCGCGGATAGTGAACTTTTCCTCCACAAGTTGCCGTCGGACCGCATATTTATCGTTCTCTTTTTATAACTTTTAAAGAGTTAAAAAGTTATATGCTCAGACTGATCGGTAATCGGTACAAATTGTTGAACAAATAGTGTTACACAAAGTGATATAATCATCGATTTTCAATCGAGAATTTTTTCCGTATCAACTTGTCACATCCCATAGTAACAAATTTTTCGATTTTACCGATTTCCATTGTGCGTTGGGATACAGCGATTTCATTGTGGTACCACGTATGTTATGACATCAGATTATTTTAGATTACTCCTGTACTACAAGTATCAACGGACTTGAATTTGAAAGTAAACAAAGATATACGTCTAATTTCATTTGGTTCAGACTATTCTCCGTTAGAATTTGACACTATAACCAGGTATCTAGACACACCTTCATCGACGTATTAACTACATTTTATTGAAATTATTGCATTACACTTGAAATAAAACAAGTAAGAAGTTTTGACGCTTACTTCAAAGTTATATTTTCTTGCGGGTTTTCGCGGTATTAATTAGCGCTATTTTGTTCTGTTTATCCTTCCTTCTTCCTCTCGTTCCTCGCCTTCTCGTTTATTTACTATTTACACATATCTCGACTATTTTCCTCCTATTTTATACACTACCATTTCATTCGCGTAATAAATTGTTATGTATCGGATAGATTAATATATAATTCCGATCTTTATTTTATTTTTTATTGTCGTTGTTAGTAGATAGGATTTTATATCACAAGCGCGTAGATTGAATTTTTTCATTTGTTCACTCATTTTATATATTCTTTCTTTAAAACTAACTCCGACTTAATTTATTATTAATCTGATTTATTGTGCATTGACAGATTCTTGTGAATGGTGTAAATTGCAGTCATTGTAATTATTGTATATGGAACATTCGTTTACAAATCGAACACTTTTATTTTTCAACATTTTCAAATCGCGAGAAATTAATTTTTTTTCGTTCTAGGTATGAAATGAGCGAACACGTATATCGGGATCTTTTTTAGCTTTTATTTTCGAATATGTAGCAGTGTCAGTTTTCGACTTTTGGCGTTTTATGGCCACTTTCAAATCAACGTAACTCCGTCATTTTTTATCGTACAACACAATTTTTTTCCATTTTAAAGGTAATAATATCAGTTTTCCTGTGAAATTTTTTTCAATTTTGTAAATTCATAAAAAAGTACATTTTTTTACAAATTAAATTTAAAAAGTTAATTTCGACAACCGTACCACCATTTTGTGAAATTGTAAAAAACACCATTGAATTTCTCGTCAAATTTCCTAAAAGATAAGTTTTATTTCAGAATGGTCACTTTTTTTTTACTACCTGAAATGAAATAAAACTTAAGCCGCGCGCCGCCCGTTGAGTCGTGTTTTATTATCATCGATTGGACATTTACAGAAAGCAATATCAAAAAATTTGTTTGATTTAACAACAAATCTATCTATTGCAGTATTGAGACTATTAGCGCCAGTCTTGAACTTTTTTGATACGCTTCCATCAATTTTTCGTACTCTTTATGAAAAGACATAATTCTTTCAGTTACTGTTTTGAGAGATGCAGCTGGAATTGATGCCCCTTTGTATAATTCTACGATATTAGCAGCAACAACTTTGGCAGTTTCAAGGTTTGGAGTTTTAGGAGACAGTTCCTTAATGTGTACAACATTATATATTTCCTCAAACCAAGCAAGAAACGTATCTTTATAAGTTGGTAACTGATTTTACGACAAACTGCGTGACGCATCTTGTATTGGATATGTGAAAGAACTTTGAGTGAAAGTCATGTTTATCTCAAAAAAGGCTCGAGTATTCAAGATAAAAACGAAAAAAGGAACAAGATATCACCGCAATTACTGAAATGTAAATATCGTATTTTATAAACATACATCGAGAGAACTAAAGAGCGAATTGTTCTTGTCTAACATATCTACTACCACCGATCAGTTCCCTCATGTAGTAAATCGCGCATTATTTCGCTTACGAGAAACAGTTTGGCCACCTAACGCACTCGCTGATCATTATTTTATCTACTTATAATTTATGATATTGATATTGAAAAAGAGCAAGTAATGGTTCGGATGATCGGTACGAACAGGGTAAAAAATAGTTGCCATATCGGCGAGGTGTGGATGTACATTTTAAATTAGGATATCCGACAACACTTCTTATGTCGTTTCATAACATGGTTTAGACACGTGTTTTCAGTCCTCTTTCGACCGTTGGAAGAAATCTATTCGATTATCTACACGCCATCGGTGTATGCGTTTCTGTTTTATTATTGTGTAATATTTTGTTTTACGTTCTGCAAGAATAGTGAACTTACAGAAGTAAGTAAATTATTGAAATTATATACTTTAATTATGTTTAACCTAACCTAAATTATAGCACAATGTCGAAAAATGCGAAGAAAAAGAAAAGTGTACGTCAGCGTACAGATGTATGCTGTAATCCATTTAATAAACCGAAACATGGCAAGAAAGGATTAAAATTAAGACAAATTACGAAAGAGCAGCTGCACGCATGGAACATTCCACAAACTCCTGAAAATTTACCTATGAGGATCTGAAATAACTGTCGTATTCGACCTTCATTGGTAGATATTACCACAGTACACGAAGAGAGTCGTCAACGTGAAGAGGTGTGTATGATCAATAAAAAATCAATCAAAATGTTAGTACAATAATATCAGTACAGTAGTTAAGCGATAAATTAATATCTTGTTATATAATTTTGATACATATATTTGTTTATAAAATTATAAAAATATTATATATTTATTTTGTACAGTTGTATATAATTGTTTAAATAACGAAAATATGTTTTAGGACGATTTCTATTTTCTTACTATGCATACATGTACATTTGTTTTTATAAAAACAAACTGCTTTAGTGACTTTTGTATCAAAATGTTTATTGATTTTTTATATAATTTTTATCAAATCATAAAATTATGTAAAGAATATGTATGTACAATTTTTATAAAATTTTTAGAACCATTTATTTATACAGATTTATACTTCCTTCATAAAAACTTTATACATTTTTTCTACCTGGTTGGTTGTTGTTATAATGGTACCATTGAAATTGTAATTATTGCAAACAATTATTGTTAACGTTTTTGCTACAAATTATACCTATTCTTTTAAAAGTGGGCGGTCCACACGTTGATGATGCTGTATTATCCACCGAAGAATCAAGTGGCGGAAATGTTAAAAGCAGCGATTATTCTAAAGGAATGAAGAAAGAACTTATTTCAGAAGTAATTGCTGGAGTAAATAAAGGAATAAGTTTTGTTGGGTTATCTCCTATCAATATGAAAAAATTAATCAGCCAAAATACTGTAAACAAAACACAGACAGTCAAATGCTGTAAAAAGAAAAAATTTTAATGCATCTGATGGAGGCTCCTATGATGAAGAAGCAGTGGATACATGTGTGTTAAATAATCTACAAGAAAAATGTTCTTCAACGCCAGCCGAAAAATGAAAATACAAATTTTAACTACTGTTTATTAAAACTTAATTTAACTACTGTGTAAATTAAAGAATATGTTCCAGATGCGACTAGGCATATGATTGACGTAGCGAAAACGATTGCTACAGAAAATGGTATTTTAGAAGGACCAAACCCTAAAAATCATCCGGCATTACAAGAGAACGTTGCTAATGCAATAATTGCTTTTTATCAATCGGACGAAATCAGTCGAATAATGCCAGAGCAGAAGGATTATGTATCGGTGAAAGTAGATGGAACAAGGCTTCATATTCAAAAAAGATTAATTTTAATTAATTTAAAAGAATTTAAAAGAATTGTATAATGAACCTTCGGTGCAGTCTTTCAAAATTTGCAGCTTTACGGCCAAAACAATGTACCTTAGCCGGAGCAAGTGGCACTCATTCAGTCTGCGTATGTTGTATACACGAAAATGTAAAAATATTAATCGATGGTGCAAATTTTAAACGACTTACTGCTGACTTTCCGGAACCCATTAAAACATATCACGAGTACTTAAAGAAAATTATATGCAACCCTCCATGTACCGATTGCGACATGGGTACCTGCTCCGCATGTCCAGGGACAAATGATTTAATACAACATTTAGAAACAATTTTTGATGGCAATTACATCGAAATCGTCACTGCAAGTAATGGACACACGTCGACCGTACTACGCTACAAACTGTATTATCGCCTGTTGACGAATTCTTGGAGGTTTTAGCATATGGATTTAATAAATTATTACGTCATTCATACATAGTAAAAAAATAAGGAATATAAGGAATTCAATGGTATTTTTTACAATTTCACAAAACGGTTGTCAAAATTAACTTTTTAAATTTAATTTGTAAAAATCGTACTTTTTTATGAATTTACAAAATTGAAAAAAACTTCACAGGAAAACTGATGTTATTACCTTTAAAATGGAAAAAAATGTGTTGTAAGATAAGAAATGACGGAGATACGTTGATTTGAAAGTGGCCCTAAAACGCAAAAAGTCGAAAATTGACATCGCTACATATTCGAAAATAAAAGCTAAAAGAAAAGATCGCGATACACATTTTCACTCATTTCATACCTAGAACGAAAAAAAATTAATTTCAAGCGATTTAAAAATGGTGAACAATAAAAGTGTTCGGTTTGTAAAAGATTGTCCCATATGACAGTTTTATTTTTATTGTAATGGACACCCTGTCAATTATAGGTAATTATCATTTTTATTTAAATGTCACCGTATTATTTTATGTAAATGGCTTTACCAATTTGCGCACGCTGTCGCCACCCAATTGTCACTAAGAAATTCAATGTACCCAACAGACAATCAGCCAATCTCTTCTGGAGAATCGCCGCAGACGAGCCGCAGGGGAGAATTTCCGGCACATTTTTAAATAAATCATGATAGATCGTAAAGTACAGCTATCAACTTCATGTCCAGTTTATCAAAATATATAAAAATATATAAACAAACATAAAAAATACTGAAAAGAATTTTACTCGACATTATTACTGGAAAAATTTAATTTTGCTATACTCGAGAATAGAATCGGTTTCTATTTTGATATTAACGGATTTTGAACCTTGAAATATACACGAATGAAGTCCTGAAGGCCCTTTTTGTCGACATTTTCGTGGAACCTTTGCATGCTTCAAGCGCACCATGAACATCTTTACACTTCATCTGGGGTACCACATATACATAAATAATTTTTTTTATTGGTATTGAATGTACTAAGTACATAAAAAAATTGGCGAAAAGCCGGAACAAGCTAGAAACTTTATTAATAAACTAAAAATATAATAATTACAAGATAAAAATGGTGAAATAGTGATTGAGAAAAATGAAAAACGGAAATAAACGAAACCTTAAATGATCATTCAATGCACTTATAAACTACGATCTTTTAACTTACGCTACGCCTTCACTAACAGACCCACGGGCAGCGCAGAGATGATCCCAACGACCGTGCACACAGCGCGTTTCGACGTCTCGAGCACCTGACGCTGCGGCCTCGGGCAACAAAGGTTCAGTTGCCGCGTGCTGCGCCCGCCCAGGAACGGTGACCATACCTCGGTCCATAACTCACCATACAAAATCGCACAGATCGTTGTTGCAATTCTTTTCATAAAGCGAAACATAGAAAGTTTGCTTCTTCTGGTCTTGGCTGTATTATTGCAAGACAAAGGGAATTATTATTAAATCTCAAGGTAGAGAGAGAGAGAGAGAGAGAGAGAGAGAGAGAGAGAGAGGGGGGGAGAGAAAGGGGGGGGAGAGAAGTTCCATGCTTTGCTCCCCTTGTCGGAAATCAAAGTAAATTATATGATCAAAATGCCAATTCCAAATACATATAGTGATTTGTCACAAGATTCTTCTTTTCCTGAACCTGAAGAAACTTCTAATGATGAACGCAAAAATGATTCTAATTGTCGTTCTGATTATGATCCCGATACTCCCGTATATTCTCAAAGGTAAATAAAGGGTTAAAAAGTTATATGCTCAATTTGATCAGTACAAATGAAAATATAATTTTGCTGTAAATTTGTATTTTACAGTACTTCACTGAATTAGGTATAATTCTATAAAAGTATGTCTTCTTTCAAAGGTCGTTGTTGTGATCCTTTTCATAAAGCGAAGCAAAGAAATCCAAACTTGATATTCTAATTGTTCAATACCCACTTTATCAAATTGTTCTATCAAAACCTTATTCATGACGTCACTGTCAGGACAGTTCACGCATTTATTATCATGTATATCTGATGAAGGATCACTGCAAGTAATAAAAGTAAGACATTCTTTGTAACTTAATAAATAATTCTGCGTATTTTCCGCAATTTGAGAAATGCGACCACAATAGATGATTCATTTGATGTTCCGTTGATAAATGCATACGCAAACTACATTCGCTCTATTTGCACCTGCAAGAAAGCAGTTTCTAGGAGGCAATTGTGCAAATTTAGAAAATTCAATTTTCACACTCGGATTTGAAGTTTTAATCTGCTCTTACAGTTCTTTTAAATTACATAGGACTAAACGTTTTTTGACATGTTTGAACAGCCAGTGATCGTGCCCTTGTACTTGAAGGTTTGGACAAGACAGCTTTGATGCCAACTTCTTGTAACGCATATCTTACATTGTGGACAAGCCGCCGAGAACAATTAAAAAATGCAGCTATTTTATTCATACTCCACGAGTCCGGTGCCAATGAAATTATTTGTAATTTTTGAACATTTGTTGTCCCTGGATGTTTAATATCTACATTAGTTCACAATTTTGGTTATGTTTTCAAAATTCTTCCTCTTTTGAATGAAAATGGGGATCATAATCAGAACCACAATCAGAATAATTTTTGCGTTTATCATTAGAAGGTCCTTCAAGTTTAAGAAACGAAAAATCTTGTGTAAAATCACTGGATATACTTGAAATTTCAATAAGGATATTTTGATCGCATAATTTACTTTGATTTTTCATGTTATTAATTTCCTTCCGACATGGTGAGCAAAGCATGGAACCTCTCTCTCTACCTTAATATTTCTCAATAATTCCCTTTGTCTTGCAATAATACATCGAAAATCAGAAGAAGCAAACTTTCTATGTTTCGCTTTATGAAAAGGATTTCAACAACAATCTGTGGAAGAAGGCATACTTTTATAATGTATACCTGATTCTGATTTATACCTGAATTCAGTAAATTACTATAAAATACAAATTTACAGCAAAATTATATTTTCAATTGTACCGATCAATGTGAGCATATAACTTTTTAACCCTTTATTTACCTTTCAGAATATAGGCAGTATCGGCAAGACTCCTTATGACTATCCAACACCCCATTTCTGTAGTGAGAATAAAAAATATGCACGAACGGTCTGACGGCTACTAGCGTTCGAAAAGTTCACTACCCGCGCATACCCCGAAGAGACGTAAACCCGTTTTGTAAGAAAACACATAGACATATATCGAATTAAGGTAACGGATGACAATAAAAAACTTAATATTTAATAAAAAAATCTAAAAAAATCTAAAAGACTTGAGGAATTGCATATAACCATTTCAAAACTACATTTGTTGGAAATTATTGTAAGTAAGAAATAAAAATATATAAATTTGCATAAATAATCAAAATTGACCGAGATAACTAACTTTCAGTTTTCGAGAAAGAAGGCCCCTGTGTTGTATAGCTTTACATGCAATTGAAGGATCTTTATTTTTTACTATTAAATTCAAATCGATAATGAACATATAAAATAGTCATAGCCCAAGATGTGTCATATGCCAATATAAATATACTAAACAGAGATTTGTTAATGATTTTTTTTTTAGATTTTAGAACACGGTGGATCTATTGGAAAATTTAAGTTAAAGGCTTCGAAATGATTGTTGTTTGCCTTTCTGTCATAATTCTTAAAAGTAACATTTTTATACGAAAGCTTGATCGAAATTCTACAAAAATCATGGATTGCATTAACTTTTTATACTAATATTTTGGCGCTTAAATGATGTATAAAAATTAAAGTCGAAATTTCAATTGAATGTAAACAGTTCCACAATATTTCATACAAGCGATATTTTATTATTATATATGGTCCAAAGTGCTTCATTTTTATGTTCGGTTGTTTCGAGTGGGTTCAGAACAGTGCTCGAGTCCGGCTGTGCTTCTGAATCATCGCGCAATGTACCATTTTGAAAACTCGTCTTTTTCCGCGTCATCAAGCCGTATATTCTGCGAGTATCACCAGCTAATAATGTATCAAGTAATAAATGTTATTTTCCGATCATGTCCCATCTGACTCTCGCATTGATTAACTCATATTTCGAGCCAGATCTTGGGGAGTGGGTCGGAGTGACGGTGCACTGGAAGAGAAATTAAGGAAGACTCGCCAAGAGGAGGATCATATCGTCGTAATCCTCGTCGGGCAGAGAGGAGCATATCCTCGTCAGTCAGTGACTGGGTGAGATCATATTCCACCCGCTTGTCAGCAGAAGAGACCACGTCCCCGTAAGAGCAGGGAATCGCAGTGAATCTCAGAGAAATCGGAGAGAGGCACATATCCTCGTCAGTCAGCGACTGGTGGGATTACATCCCACACGATTATTAGCAGAAGGGGACCACGTCCTCGTGACGTTAGTTACTCGCTGATAGGGACCACATCCCTCAACGGACTTTGACTGCGAGAACTTTTAAATGCCTTGATGGCTGAAGGTAGTAACTACCTACGAAGGAAAGTATATTTTTTAAAAACGATTTAGATCGTCGTTCTTTCGAGTTTTTTTTTTACGTTGTTATGGTAGACCTTTATATTTGTTTTCTTTATATTGAAATTGATGAATTAATTTACAGAATGATTGATCACAAGGACAAATTAATGGAGTCGTTAAATATGCGTCCTTCGTGTAAGTAATCGCTTGTGCGGGTCATATCCCTTTAATCATGACTTGTTTTTGTGACGGAACAGTTCCGTTCAAGAAGGACACCATTTGCATTGGACAAGGCAGTCCCACTCATGGTTATATCAAAGATGCTAAGTCTTCTCTGGAAACGATTTGAGAGATTTCACCATCGGTTGTCGTGTAAACAGGAACTTGAACATTCCGTGAATTTTTCAAACAACATCCATGATCTCACTCATGGTATGGTGGGTGAACGATATCGGTAACTCAGTGTCGCATTATCGGCGCTCCAGCTATTTACTGGTCTTACTCGGTACTCAAGATTGCCGCGTCTTAAAATGGTACAGTATAGCAAACACTCGAATATGGAAGAGACGTTGGTGACTACAGCTCATGCTGTGCTTCACCAAATGAGTGCCCAATTGCAATCAATAAAAAGTCAAGTAAATGAAATTCGAGAGTTTGCCAGGAAACCTCAACCTGCATCTGTTTTACATAATCGATCGAAAATTCTTCATGATATCTGGTCTGTTTGTCATAATATTCAACTACGATTAGCGTGCTTTGATCAAAACAAAGAAGATATTAAAAACTATGTGAAAGATGGAACATTTGCCCAAGCCGATCATCCATTTCTGCAAGCAACCGACTTCCTCCCACTCCACATTGCCATGGCTGATGCAGGCGTACCTGGATTAAAAGGCGGCTAATCGAGTGCAACGAATCAGCGAGACCCTCGTCATGTGGATCACCTTCCAAAAATTAGTTTGCCTACTTTTACAGATAAATATACAAAGTGGGCGAAATATAGAGTGTATTTTATCTCTTTGATTGTAAATAACAAGTCAATTGATCAAATTCAAAAGTTGCATTATTTACTTTCGAGCCTCACGGGCGAACCGAGCGATTCAATAAAAAATATACCATTTACATCAGAAGAGTTTGAGACGGCGTGGAATCTACTCAACTCGCGATATGAAAATACTTGTTCTATCGTAACTGCACATATAAATTCATTGTTCTTGCTATCCCCCGTCAAATCAGAATCTGCTGAATCTATACGGATATTGTGAAATCGCGTAACAGAAATTGTAAGCTCTTTAGAAACCTCGAAACGATTCGATTACGTTACTAGTGTATCAGATGCAAAGACTCCGGGAGTTCATGGCGTTAGTGACATACTCGTATGACTCGTTGCATCGAAACTAGATCCTGATACGCGACGTGTTTGGGAAATACAATTAGGTGATAGCGACGATTTTCCACATTTTTCGATTTTAGATCAGTTTTTCGCGACTCGACGTGGTTTAGGCTGGTTCGAAACCGGAATCAAACAGTGCCGTACGAACGTTAATGGAAAATCAAATGGGATAAATCCTCACTTCGTCTCAACCTCCACCGTGTCGTGCCCACTCTGTAAAAAACCGCATACCATTTACAAATGTTCACAATTTAAATCATTAACGCCTTCAATTCGATTTAAGCGTGTAAAAGATTTGCATTTATGTACAAATTGTTTAGTGTCTAAACACGCGGCTGCAAAATGCAGTATTATGCGTGGATGTTTTATTTGTAATGGCAAGCATCACACGATGTTACATTTGGAGACAACGTCGACCTACGCGGAGATGCCACCTACGTCGACCCCGACTGTCAGTCAGTAAGTTCAATCTCAAAATTTATCACTCAATCACCCAGTCGTAATGATTGCTCCTGTATCACTGAGTTCTCGACGCGTGTTGCTCGCGGCAGCTCACGTGCTGGTGTCTTCGTCCGTATCGCGCACGGTGAAAATAAGAGCCTTACTCGATCAAGGTTCTACCCGATCTTTCGTAACGGAGGAGGTGGTTTACACCTTGAAAGAACGCACTCTCAGGATCAGTAATACTCTCGCCGGTGTTGACGGTGTGCCGGCAGGTAATTCTTTAGCAGTCCTTCCTCTTACCAAACAACCGAAGTATGGGAATGGTCCAGTGTTTTGCACTGACGCTTTAGTTTTACAAACGCTCACTACTTATGTCCTTCAAACTTCCAGCATGGAATTCATATGGCCTCATCTACAAGGATTGCCCTTAGCAGATGATAACCCCACTAATAGCGAACCCGTGCATATGATCATCAATGCTGATCTGTATGGATCACTGATTTTAGATGGGTTAGTACGCGGTCCACTTGCAGAGCCTATAGCTTAAAACGCCGTTCTTGGTTGGGGGTTATCGGGACCCGCGTCTATACCAAAACCGTCTGTAGAGGCGACTGAGAGCGTTTTTTACTGCGGAGAAAATGATGTACGCGACCTTGAATAAGTTTTGAGTAATCGAAAATATCCCCACGACGGTTAAATACACTGCTGAAGAAATACAATGCGAAGAGCATTTCTCTTCAACTCATACGCGCACAACTTCAAGACAATATGTGGTTCGCTTACCTTTGAAATCGAATCCACCTATTCGGATGGGATCCTCTCGTTTTGCTGCCTCTCGGTCTCTGACGTCAATCACTCCACGACTTTCTCGCGATTCAAAAATGCATCAAAAGTATTCCCAATTTATGGAGGAATATGAAGCAGTCGGCCATATGGAGCCTCCCCTCCTTCGGAGGAGAATAATCTGGTAGTTTACCTCAATCACCACCCAGTCGTGAAGCGCGACAGCACCGCCACGAAGCTCATGGTAGTGTTCAACGCATCAGCTCTTACGTCGAATTTTACATCTCTTAACATGCATTTAATGGTCAGTCCGAAACTCCAGTTCGGTTTGTTTACGATTTTGTTATAATGGCGCTCGTATCAGTTTGTGTACACAACTGATATAGCCAAAATGTACAGACAAATTATGATTCATCCAGACGACCGTGATTATCAGCGGTTTCTCTGGCAGACTAATTTGGATGACCCTGTTAAGGAGTTTCAATTGACAAAATTCACATATGGGACAGCGTGTGCTCCATACTTCGCGTTAAAAGTGCTTCAGCAATTGACCCTTGATGAGGGACATGCTTTTCCTCTAGGATCTCAAGTGTTCCAAAGATTCATATATGTGGACGATTGTCTATTCGGTGCAAATGATATGCACACTCTGAGTCCAATATAAAAATAACTTTGCGAACTACTTAATAAAGGTCAATTTGTATTAAGTAAGTGGGGTAGTAACATAAACAGTCTATTGGAAGGGATTGACCAGTCCAATCACGGATTAGCATGGAGTCTATCAGACTCTGATACCGCTACGATTAAAGTATTGGGTACCCAATTGCACGGAAAAAAAATAATCCAGTGAAAATTCCCGAACTTGTTCGGACGTTAAGGATTTGAGAAAAATTCGATGAAAATCTCACGATTATTGGTAAATATGTTCGAAATGTTTCTGAGTAATTCCCGAACTGAAAATATATTTCACAGTTTGGTTTGGAAATACGCTGAAAGTAAATATTACAGATGATTTCACATAAAATTAAGAAACAGTTCAATATTTATGTCATTAGTGTTTAAGAAAATGTACATCTAACATGAAATAGTTTTTATTATATTACGATTGTGAAAAGTTGTGCATCCAGTTTAAGAAAATTCCCGAACTTGTTTGTACTTCTCTACCTATATGTATATATATTATATGCGCAAATACCGATACGCCAGACCATGTACATATATATACGCAACCAACGAACCAACCCCGCCCCCGCCACCATTTGTATGAAACATATAAAGAACGTTATTTGTGAATAACTACATTCAAATATTCGCGGGCATTCACTTACACAGATATTCAAAAATGGCGCGTTTCTCTCCAGCGCGCGAAACTGATAGATTATGTATAAATACAACTTCTGACTCAGTCTACTAATGAGTAAATATGTTAGCGTTCCGTTAATACCGTTTGCGTGCGTGCGTCTGTTATCTAGTTTAATATTATTGTGTAGGTCTGCGTTGTAATTCGTTTAGCGATGTATTGCTATGTATGGGCCTTGTGTATAAAATGTTAGAAAAGTTTGTTCTTGAATTAGTAAATGGTGGTTAAAAGACATACATACGAAAACCAATTTTTTTCCCTTAAACTAGTTGGATTATTTAATTATATAAGCTTCGAATTTTTCTTCAACTGATTCGGAAATATTCCCGAACTGTTTAGAAATGATCTTAGTTATAAGATCTTAGATATAATTCCAGCATATTACTTCACAGTTCGGGAACTCCTCATGAAATAATTTGACTTCTTCATGAAAAAGGGTCTAGAATATTTCTAACGAGACAGTTCCTAATCTTCTTTCAAGCATACTGAAATCCTCAACGAGTTCGGGAATTTTCACTGGATTATTATTTTCCGTGTATTGTTTGGGCCCCAACTCCGATTCATTTCACTATAACGTTACTGTGCCCCCATCTCCCACAACGACGAAGCATAGAGTCTTATCTGTAATCGCTAGTTTGTTTGGCCCGCTCGGGTGGCTAACCCCAGTCATTACAAGGGCGAAAATATTCGTGCAAATCTTATGGCGGCAACAGATCTCCTGGGACGATCCTCTCTCCCTCCAGCATTGACATCACAGTGGGCAAAGATTTACTACTATGTACCCAATTTATCTCAAATAGTTATCCCCAGATGGACAAACCAACTGTTAAAAGTAATAAAGTACATGCATAGAAGTAGAAGCATTGTGGAATACCAGCTATAAATTGTATGTTTGTTTATTCAGATTTAATAAAATTAACATTAAATAATATAACCCCGAAAATAATACCGCGCAGGTACTGCGTGTTTATCATTTTTCCTTCCCACTCCTCCTGCTACATCGGCGTTTTCCGAGAACGCTATCTGGCAGAGGGGGGTCCTTCAAGTTCCATGTCGCACCTCGCCTTGTTTCTCGGGCGACAAAGGCAGTCTTAGCGGAGACACCTCGATGTTAGCATCGCAGTTCGGTAAGTCGACCAGATACGTATCATTAAATCTTTGTCTGCTACTGCAGCGCTACCGCTTTAATTAATAAATATCTTGATCCCTGCAATGGGAGGCGTGTACTACTGAAGCGCTACCGCTTTAATTAATAAATATCTTGATCCCCGCAATGGGAGGCGTCTGCTACTGCAGCGCTATCGCCTTAATAGAGAACTATCTTGATCCCTGCAATGGGAAGCTTCTGTTACTGGGAAGCAGCGCTACCGCCTTATTCAATAAATATCCTGATTCCTGCAATGGGAGGCGTCTGCTACTGCTGCGCTACCGCTTTAATTGTCGAGACCCTGCCCACGGAAAATGTTGGCCCCTATTGACATCCACGCGTCTAGTCCCGACCGGGCAAGTCGGAGGTACCATCAAAACAGTACAATTCTGAAGGGGACCACGTGATGCTGGTTGAGTCATCCTGCGATCTTACCGATCAGTATGACCACCTGCAGAGAGACTCCGTGGCATCGAATTCGACTGGCTGGCCCGCCGACCTGGGTCAATGAAAAATTGCTGTCTCCCTTAGGTCATGACTTTCTAACCATCATTCCAAACTCCCAATTCAAGAATAAAAATACAACCTCGCCCAGCCTAACTTGTTTTCTTATTTTTTGGTGTCACCTGTTCTGACTTATCTTCTCTTTTTTGTCTTAACACCAACACTCTGAACTCTCTCGGTGCTGCAACCACGGGTTCTCAGATGATTTACAAACATCTTATTCAGTGGTAGTGTACATCGCCTGCATTCAATCTGATGAAAGTGTCACCACTTTACTCATCGCTAGTAAAACTTGAGTAGCTCCTATCAAGACTCATTACACACGTTACAATTGATCTTGCACTTCAGAGCGCGCGCGGTCTCTCCAAGCTACGCTGGTCACGTGAGCCGTCACTCTAAGATGGCTGCTAAGATGGACGCACATTCTTCTTCCGCCTCGCTTTGGCAGGATCGACGTGTCCCAATATGCCCGCGACTACGTTTTTCGCGGCGCCTCTTCCCCAGGTCTTGTTGCCGTGCCGTTATTGCATTCAACGACTCTTATGGTCCCACGTTCGGGATGGCACTTTGTAATGTCATTCCTTACGAGATTACTATTCGACGCTTTACTTTCTAGACGTTAAGGCGCCCTCGCATAAAATCCTAATTATTGTTATTTACCGTCGTCCAGAGAGCCACTTTCTTTCCGAGTTTTTAATTAAATTTAACTCATAGCTCAGTATATACAAATATTATAATTACTGACGATTTAAACTGCAATTTGTTAAATAACTCATTCGGGTCAAAGTATTTACAAAATTTGATTGCCGATTACTCGCTCTTTTCCATACCTTTCGACCCTACTCATTATTCGGGATTATCGAGCTCGCAGCTAGACGTCATGGTTGTTGATTCTAGAGATAAGATTATAGCATTTTCGAGATCTTCATCACCTTTTGCTGCAGGACACAGTATTATCCCCATCCAATATCAATTTAATAACCTTAACCGCATCCCGCAAAATGTTACCTACCGTAATTTCACGAATTGTGATTATCTTTCTCTTACAACCGACCTTACCGCGCAATTTCGTCTTAAATTTCCGAATCTAACGTCACTTGAATCTGGCTTGATCCAGCTAATATCCTGAATGTATTGTATGAATGCGTTACTGAAAGTCTTGATACTCACGGGCCTCTTGTTGCGAATTGTTCATCGTTCTATTCCTTGGCTTACCCCTGATTTGCGAGCGAGAATTAGAGAACGCGATAAATTGTTCACGCGAGCTAAACGATCTCGAAATTTGTTAATATTAGACCAATATAGGAAATTGCGTAGCGAACTTGCAAATGCGTTAAAAGTAGCAAAAAATCGATATTTAGCGAATTTGGTGCTTCAGCAAACAAATAGGAACAAAATTTTGACCTGTCTTAGAAACCTCGGACTCGTTAATGAAGCATCCCAATCGGCCTTACACCACTTCTCACCTTCCGTATTAAATCGTCACTTCGCCCAAATCTCATATGCTCATCCGCCTTGTAACTCAGCAACCCTCAATAACATCTTACAAATACCACTACATCGCACTCACCCTTCGTTTTCATTTTCTGTCTGTAATAAATTCAATGTACTAAACAGTCTCAACCATATTTTATCTAAGTCACGTGGACTAAGTTCTGATCACCTTTGTCTGGCGCATATTAAACTACTTTTCTCTGTCATCTCTCCATACCTCACGTACATCTTTAATTCCTCATTTTCGACAGGCATCTTCCCATCCGCTTGGAAATCATCTTATATTATTCCACTGAATAAAGTTTCTCATTCTCAAATCCCATCCGATACTCGTCCCATCGCAAACCCTCCCCACCTATCCAAGGTCATTGATTCGTAAGCCACTCACCAAATCACTACCTTTTTGGAGAATAATCAGTTGTTACATCCCAAGCAATGTGGATTTCGAAGGTTCCATAGCACTCAAACAGCGTTGCTATTCCTTCTGGATGATATCCGACTAGGCATCGACAGAGGCTCTATCAGTATCCTAGTCTTGTTTGACTTTTCTAAAGCCTTCGTCTCCCTCAGTCATTCTGTCATACTTACCAGCTTACGTGACTTGGGCTTTGAGGATTCCGCGCTCCGGTGGATGCACTGATTCTTTTCGAGTCGATCTCAATCGATCATCGAAGTGGATGGGCAGGCATCTCAGCAGGAGCATACTACATCAGGAGTATCTCAGGGTACTAGCCTTAGTTCCATCTTTTTTATTATCGTCATCAACATCTTATTTTCCTGTCTTAAGTGCTGTCGAGATGCCACTATCATCTTTGCCGACGACACACAATTCTACCTATTCACCCCTATAAGTCGCCTTAGTGAGACCGTAAGACGACTTAATAGTGACATATCAGAATTGATTAAGTGGTCCCAAGATCTTGGGCTTACGCTCAACACGCGTAAAACTTAAGCCATCGTCATCGGCTCTACCAAGAATCTTGCCACCATCAAGACCTTGACAATGCCACATATTATCGTTGGCAATAACAGAATTCCTTATTCTAACGAAGTGAAGGACTTAGGGGTCATAATACCATCAGATCTGTCATGGAATCGACATGTAAACTCCATCTCATCTAAAGTGCGTAAAATCCTTCATTGGCTCAAGTTTCGTGGATCATTCCTTCCTCCCCCCATCAAACTATTGCTCGTCAACTCATTAGCTATTTCTCATCTCGATTATGCCACTTTAGTTATTGCATATCTCTCAGGATACTTCAATATTAAACTCCAACGCTTACAGAACTACGCCTTGAGGTATGTTTATTGTTTGCGGCGAGACGATAGGCTCGCTCCTTTCAGGCGAAAGGCAAACTGGTTGTATGTTCCATCAAGACGACTTTACCTCCTTGGCAGCCTAACTCCTCAAATAATCAACACTAATCAACCATCTTATCTTTCATCTAGATTCATCCCAATCAACAACTCACTGCGCTGCTCATCTCGTATACAATCGTCAAACTTCACTCTTCCGACCCCTGGTACAAAAATATTTGCTAATTCCTTATGGATTATGAGCTTTCAATATTGGAATTCCTTACCACGCTCCTTACAGAACCAGGCATCTTCTCCCTCTTTTCGTTCCCATCTCTATGCATCCTTATACGCGGCCGAACGCTCATGATAATCTTCATTACAAATACTCATTGTCGAATTTGTTTGCTATTCTATTATTTTATAGTTTGTAAGTATACAATTAGTTAATGCATAGCGTACATTTATTAATGTTAATCGCGGAGAGACATAATTTATAATTATAGTTTGTATCTGTTACATCCTGACCGATAGATTGTAACGGCAGGATGTTTTTGTTAGTTCGTCCAGGGCCCGTCGAGGCCAGGACAATAATAAACTGTTGTCAGTCTCTCTCCTCTCTCTGTCTCTCTTCGGCTCGTATATGGCGCCGTTGGCCCTTGCAGGGACAACGTTTGGTCTCTGGATAGGCCCAGGATTCCCTTTCGTAGGCCTTTCAGGTGCCCTCAACGAAACGTCCTTACTTGGCAATTCCGGGGAATTGCCCTCGCGTCGCGGTCTCGGTCTCCGAGATTTCAAAATTAACCATCGCGTGTTATTACCTTATCGAAAAAGGTGTGCTTTTCGGGAAACACAGATGAGGGGCATTTGTTCTGTGATATTTTCTGCTCCATGATACACAATAATTAATGGTTAACGAAAGTACAGAAACTACTTTAAAGGCTCCATCCAACAAATCCTTGCTATGGTTCAACATCACATCTAGGAATTATGAGTTTGCGTGTGATGCTTTTCAACAGCGATTTAAAAATCGCCGTCAGATATTACAGACTCAACTAAATGTACTGGTCGAGTATCGTCCACTTCGTCTTTTCCGGCAGCCAGGTTTTAGGATCTTTTCGATCACACTCAGTATCGACGGGTTTGTTTATTTTGGAACACGAGGGATGGACCCTTCGACGTGTGAAGTTTAGGAAAAGATTAAGGGTCATGGCGAGACCTTTATTTAAGATGTAAAATCGTTTCTTAAAGAATCGCATTCGAACCCTCTCATGTCTCAAACAAATCTCCCGACCACAACTTCCTCAATCTTAGTGTACAAGACGAGATGAGTAAAATCGGAAACTCTCTCACTTCACGAAACCTATCTACAGTCGTTCATGACAAGCACTGCGCTAGTCGTATCAAGGGATCCGATTGCATCAATCTGAATGAAACTGATGAAACTCCATGCTTTTAGCAAATTTCCAGTTGACTAAGCGCTGCTCCCTACCATGAGAATCACCGTGGACACTAGCGGCAGGGATACATTAGAGGTCCACGCCGTTATTAAACCAGGGTCGAAGGTCAGTCTCACCACTCATGATTTGGCTCAATGACTAGAGTACCCACAGATAGCAGAACATGTACAGCCTAGTGGGTTGGGGGTATGTATCTCAAAATATCACCTCAGAATCCATTCTTGGTACGATACGGTATACTCTGAAACCCCTGCGGAAAAGACCTTCTCTCTCTTCATTCAAGAGGAAGTGACGAATCCATTCTGCTCGTTTTCCCAATTGGCTTCTCTGAAACTTCAAAATAATCGACTATAACCCGATGCTCCTCTCGCATTCTTACGGTGCCGAACAGAAAAACTCCGTCCTTCGCTGCGATTATTGGGCTCCAAGTATCAGCTTTCCATGAAATACGGTCTCTAGTAGTGGATTTGACAATGAACATCTACATTGCCTCCCTTGACTGGGACATAATTACCAATACACTGGCTCAGAACGTTATAATTTGGCGAATTTGTAATTGGCTATTTTCTGCAGTTCGAAAAGCAGTGCGTGAAGCGAGTTTGTGTGCTGCGGGGCTCCGCCCAGACCCCCCTATTTTATACTACCCTAACCTCTAACCAAACACGTGATGGTGCGTGCGTGCGTGCGTGCGTGTGAGTGTGTGTGTGTGTGTGTTTGTGGGTGCGCGTGTGTGTGTGTGTGTGTGTGTGTGTATGTCTATTTTCCATTGTACAAAAATAATCAACAACCTGGGAGTATTTTTTATTGATCTGATGGTAGAAAAGATAGGGAAAAATTCTAAATCGAACAGTTTTTTTTCAACAACAGTGAATGTAAATTAAAATTTAAAAAAGAAATGCGATTTCAGGCTCGTTCAATACTGCCGTACCCCGGAAGAAAAGTCGTATCTCTATTTTCTCGATTTTGACGTATCGCCAATAAACCGATTCTAACCAAAAACAAAATTACATAATTTAACGATTAATTTTAGAAAATATACAGCGTATTTCATTATACAAGGAATCTCCGGATATGATTTTATAATAAAATACATTAATTTTTGGATTTACGGCTCTTTTAGCTAAATTATACCACAAATACTGCATTTCTAATAAAAGTATTTGTTGCGTCTCAAGACGTACTCGCAGCAATATTGAGTGGCAGCATTAAGACTGCGTGGTCTCAGAATCGAAAAGGGATAGAGGGATAATTCAGCATTAAAAAAGCACCTAGATGTGGTTCATTCACTATTTATTGATGACACTCTAAATCACGGTCGGCAATTCTTCGAGTCGCGAAGTGGAGATGTTCGATCCACATGTGCAGAAAATTCAAAACTTATAATAATCGTAAATTTAACTAAATAATCAACTAACGTAAGATACAATTGTTGCGCGTAAATCTGATGAGATTTATTAACGCGGATGCTGCGAATCGGGCTAGTAATCCGGTTATTTGCTGCGGTGCAAATTGATTACCGTCGATTGTATGTGAACCGGTGTGTTCATGGCGGAGACCGTCTCAAATCTGCCTTCCCGGAACTCCGATTTCCGAGAAGACGGCGAAGGCGGAAGTAAGTCCCGATTATCGGATTAACTTCGACTTACAATTAAAGGGTTACTCGGCGCGGGATTTGAAGGTAGTAAGGTGTATACGGTAATACAGTCGGTGAAAGTACCGACGCGACGAGTTTCAGCGCGAGCTCCAGAGATGGAGCGACGATGTCGCTTTCGGTCATTGACGCACGTTTCGCTAGTACGTGCATACCGCAACATTACCGCCCGCCTTGCGATAGTGTATCGCAACAATCGCGCGCACTTATCCTATATCTTACAAGTATTGACTCAAAGTAGCGTAGTACGGTGAGTCAGGATTCAGCCTCAATATCCACCGGTAAGAGCGCGAGCTTCACAAGTGGTCGTTGAAGCGTTTTAGTGGCAGTACGGACAGTGACTGCTCGGACTTGGCCGTCCGGGCCTGGATGGCATTTCACGATGTGAGCCATCTTCCATTGTAACGGAGGAAGCTGATCGTGTCTCACCAGTACGAGCTGGCCGACTTGTATATTCGGCATGCGAGATGTCCATTTTGATCGATGCTGGCACGACATGACGTAGTGTCAAGACCAGTCGTGCCAGAATCGGTCTAGAGTTTGCTGGATTGCTTTCCAGCGCGACGGTCAACCTTTCGAATAGTCGACGGTTAGCGAAATTGGATGCGCCAAGATAGGGCCACCGATAAGGAAGTGCGCTGGTGTTAGAGCGTCTAGGCTCTCGATATACTCGGTGAGCGGAGCTATAGGGCGTGAGTTCACGCACGCCTCTATTTTGCACAATAGCGTGCTTAACTCCTCGTAGGTGGGCGTCTGAATTCCAAGAGATCACTTCAGATGGCCTTTCATAGACTTCACCCCGGCTTCCCACAACCCACCAAAGTGAGGAGCGGCAGCCGGGACGAATCGCCATTCAACTCCATGATCAACGAGTCTTTGTTGGAAATCAGCGCCTTTAACCGCAGCGCGATAAGCAGCTCGCAATTCCTTATCGGCGCCTACAAAATTAGTGCCGCAATCGCTGAACATTTCGCTCGGCAGACCGCGACGCGAATAGAATCGTTCAAACGCAGCGATGAAAGCATCGGAAGAATAAGCACAGACGACCTCCAAATGCACCGCGCGAGACGCCATACAGACAAATACAGCGATATACGCAGAGACGGCTTTATGACCGCGGCCGCCCGCCAATCGCATATCAATCGGACCTGCGTATTCCACGCCACATTTCGAAAACGCGCGGGAGGGACGCGTGACACGAGCCGGGGGCAAAGAACCCATCAACTGAGGCGGCTTTTCGGTCGCGTAGCGTGCGCATCGGACGCAGCGAGCGACTACAGATCGCACTGTTTTACGCGCCTGTAAGATCCATACGCGGTCTCGCGCAGTATTTAACGTGAGCTCGACGCCACCGTGAAGGCATCGCGCATGTGCCTGTTCGATTATCAGGCGCGAAACATGACCTGACGGCAAAATGACAGGATGTTTTTGTGCAAACGTTAGATTTGTTTGTGCCAATCGGCCACCTACACGTAAAAGGCCTTGTGCGTCCAGAATTGGATCGAGTCTCCTCAGGGGACTCGTTTTTGAAATCCGTTGGCCTATTGCCAATCGACGGATACCGTCTGATTGCGGTTGATTACGCGAAAGCAACTCGATTTCGTTTTGAAAATGTTTCGTTTGAATTATAGACAAAATGCGAGCAGTGACACGTTCAAGCTGGTGGACATTTGAGCTGTTGACCGTGCCGCTACGCCACGATTTGGATCAGCGTAGAGTGTGCTGCATCACTCGACGCATGTTGGCCCAGGAGGAAAATCTTCGAAAAATGGTCTCGGCTTCAGTTTCAGTCGCAGGGTTCACGTTTGCGTGAAAAACTGGGGCCTTTTGCTCTAATGGAGTATCCGAGTTGAGAGTGGGGTTAGAAACTGGCCATTCTGATACTGGCATCCGTAGCCAGTCAGGACCGTGCCACCACAGTTTGGATTCTAGGAGATCCGGTATTGAGACGCCTCGCGACGCCAGATCAGCGGGATTGTCAGCGCTACACGTGTCGCCAAGGAGCGTCAAGCTGCGTGTTTATTTCGGACACGCGATTTGCTACAAACGTTGTCCATTGCGACGGAGAGCCTTGCAACCACTATAGGACGATCGTTGCGTCCGTCAAACAGGTCACTGACCAGTGGGCAAATGCTGGTATCGATAAAATCCGCGGCAGAAGGCGCGCTAGCAACACTGCTCCGCAGAGTTCTAGGCGTGGTATGGATAGCGTTTTAAGAGGTCGCAAAACCCGTGCAACTCGCAGCGGCTGGATTGTGACATTCCAAGCCAGCGTGGTATATCAATCTGAGACATCATAGGCAGCTCTTCAAAGTATATCATCCACGAGGACGTCAATTCTGGACTGAGAGGTGTGTCCCAGTCTGTGGCGAATTGCCATAGGAGCTTTATAAAAATTTGTGCTACTACCAAAATTGGGGTAATCCACCCCAATGGATCAAACATTCGAGCTATCTGTGAAAGTACAGTTCGTTTGGTCCATTCGGGTGGAGGGGATAGCGTGAAATAGTACGAATACGAGTCAGATATAGGGTGCCACGTGATGCCTAGAATTTTGACTGTTTGGTCTTCTTGCAGCGTTTTACTGCACGCCAGACCGTGGTCGCATTCGTCAGTGAGTAAGCTGGCAGAATTGGCCACCCACTTACGTAGCCGAAAGTGACCCGTGGCGAGCAACCCGTTTAAGTCATCACGGATGGCTTTCAAATCTGTTTCGGAGTCAGCACCGATAAGCGCGTCATCGACAAAAAGGCTGTTTAACAAGGCCTGCTTTCCGAGCGGAAATCGAGTGCCTTCGTCGTTCGCCAATTGTCGTAGGACTCGCAGGGCTAGGAATGGCGCACTGGCAGTTCCGTAAGTCACTGTGAGTAGCTGGAACTCAGAAACTTTATCCGTGGGCGTGCGGCGCCAGAGAATTCGTTGCAGATCTAAGTCACGTTGGTTGACTAGGATCTGCCGGTACATTTGCTGGATATCGGCTGCATACACGAAGCGATGCGTGCGTCATTGTGAATGTAGTGCCGATAAATCCGTTTGTAATTTCGGGCCGCGTAATTGCAACGAATTTAGTGAATGTCCATTCGAGGACTTCGCAGAAGCGTTGAACACCACTCGCATCCTTGTAGTGGTGCTCGACTCTTTCACGATCGCGTGGTGAGGCAAATAAAATTTTGGAGAAGACGCTGTTTCGATTGGTGCAGGACGCATGTGGCCCAATCTAGCGTATTCATCTACAGAGTTTACGTATGATTCGCGATCCGCGGGTCGGGATTCGAATGGACGCTCCATGGATTGGAGACAATTGAGAGCGCGACTTCGGGTGTCGCCGATTGCGATCGGAATCGGCTCTCGGAGAGAGTTCGGACAATGTATTGTCCTGGAAGGGTACGCGCATGCGTGTCCACAAAATAATTTTCGCACTGCTGATCGTCGGCGGATAGAACAACATGCGATTGCACATTTTCGGTTTCCCAAAATCGACTTAGTGAATTGTGCAGATCATCGTTATCGTGCGCATGATACACGTGAATGTGCTTGTTACGTTAGAAGTATCAGGTCGTTCGTCGCCTACACCCCCACCGACACACGAAAGCACCCATCCGAAGACGGTGTTCGTCGCGACCGGCTCATCCCGTTTCCCGCGCACAAAACCATCGCTCAGTGCGTATGGGTACACATCGGCTCCGAATAACGCGTGAATCTTGGTGTCATTGGTGGGTTCGCCATCAGCGAAAACAAGATTTTGTAAATGCGGCCAATGAGAAACGGGAAAACGGAAATGTGGCGTGTACAACGTCAGTTTATCGAGAACGAGAGCGTCACATGATAGTCTGACGTCCTGGTTCATGGTGTTCATTAATGTAATTGGTACGAACTTTTTTACTTGGTCCATTCCGGACTGACCATGTCCCGTAATACTAATATTCGTATCGAATTCCCGAGTCTGAAATGCGTTCGCAACTTCACGCGATATGAAGGTGCGTGTCAAGCCCGGGTCAAGCAACGCGCGTAACTTGACTGTTTTTTGTGAAGCTGCTATGACAATAACCCAAGCCGTTGATAGCAGTACATGCGATGCGTGAGTATGCGTACTTAAATGACTCTGAACTAAATTCAGATCTGGCGTAGTACTGGATGTGGCTTCGGGTGCTGCACCATGCGGTTCTGATTTAGGTGCATTAATTGTATGTTGCGGATGCAACAGAGAATTATGTTTTTCGGCACAATGTAAACAATGTTGCTCGCTTTTACATTGTTTTGTTTTATGAAAACCGGACAAACAATTTATGCACAGGACATGCCTTTTTACTACGTCCCAACGCTGAGACAATAACATATCCCGGAATTTCGGACATTTAAATAACCCGTGAGATGCGTTGCACACTGCACATTTCGACGATGCAGGCGTGCTAGCGTTGACGTGGAGCGCTTGAGCGCGAGAGGCAAGGGGTTTTGAACACGATTGTGACGGTTGGAATTTTTTCAAATCCGGATGCGGCTTCTAGCGAGCGGATTTTTGTCGTTAAAACATCGATTAATTGTTTAATAGTCGCGTAATCGTCATCTTTCAGGGAAAAATCCCATGCCTCGCGCGTTCCATGGTCCAGTCGTTGTACAATAAGCATGACTGAAATGTCATCTGACACGGGTCCCCCTAGCTTATCAAGCGCATTGAGTGATTCTTGTGCAGAATCCAACAAACGTCGAATGTCGCTCGCGGAATTATCGTGAGTTACCGGCTTTAACGAAAATAAATTCGATAGGTATAAATTCAAAAGTCGCCGTCTATTCTCGTATCTATTTTTTAAAAGCGACCATGCTATTTCGAAATTATTCGCCGTTATCGCTACATTTTTTATTATTTTCGCGGCCTCCCCGTCGAGGCAAGATTTCAAATAGTACAATTTTTGAAATTCGTTAAATGACCCGTCATTCAAGATAACCGCGGAAAAATTGTCGCGAAGCGGTATCCAATCCGAATATAGACCAGAAAAACGAGGAAGCGTAATTGCAGGTGCTTGTGTGCGCGTCGATGCAACGGCTGCAACTGGTGCTGCGCTGATCGTCTGTGCGGTTGTATTCGGAGCCAACAATCGGATGACAGCTGATAGGCCTGCCAAAGTATCGATATAAATTTCTTCTGACGTTGCCAAAAAAATCCTCACTGAAGTATGCATCATTAGAAAATTGCGACAGCGCTTTATACGGCAGCATTTCTTCGTGTCGCTGCTCCAAGGCTTTCCAGGCTTTCTCGATCCTAGAGCGCCGCGTCAATGCCTGATCGTAAGTTAAATCAGGTTTTTCAAGCGCTGTGGCAGCTCGTTTTAGGACTCCTAAAGCATAGGTTTGGAGTGCCATTAAGTGCGCGAAGGCATGATAGGCACCGCCTGAATCTTGCAGCTTTCCGCGGGTCATCATAAAATTGAATTAGGCTGCGTAAATTGAACGAAGAAATCCGTTGATTGTTTTGCGCAAATGCACGCGAAACTCCAAGTGCATCATACGTTCGACTTAGAAGCCGAGACGTGAATGCAGTCGCCGTACTACCAGAGGCGGTCCGTAGTAACGGTTGATTGGCGGACAGCGACTATGGCGCTCGAGGCGTGGCGGTTGCTAGGCGACGTACGGAAAGAGAGGGTGTTTCCTTCCAATACGTAGGAGGTGGGACTCTCCTGCGCGTGCGGAGTCGGACTCGAGAGAAGCCGACGCGTACCGATCCTTGTTTGCGTCACGCGTGATGACGTATGCAGTGGGGTGATTCACTGATGTCAGGAAGCCGTGAAGGAGAGATGGATTCGTGTGAATCCAGAAATGGCCGAAAGTGGCCGAATGCGCGTATTTAAGTAGGTAGATACTTAATATGATTACGCGGCGCGCTCGCATCAATTTGAATTCATGCGCTTCAAATTACGTGTCCTTGCACTGGCTCTGATGCACGGAGACTGGATTGCACTTGCACTCTAGCCTGAACTGTAATCCAAAAAATGATGTACTGTTCATGCACTTCGAAAAATGTCTTCAGTCCTATGTTCGTTTTTTATCGAATGTTCCTTCGTATTCCCTTCTTTAGATCCTGGCAGGATCGCCAATGTTGCGTCTCATGACGTACTCGCAGCAATATTGAGTGGCGGCATTAAGACTGCGTGGTCTCAGAATCGAAAAGGGATAGAGGGATAATTCAGCATTAAAAAAGCACCAAGATGTGGTTCATTCACTATTTATTAATGACACTCTAAATCACGGCCGGCAATTCTTCGAGTCGCGAAGTGGAGATGTTCGATCCACATGTGTAGAAAATTCAAAACTTATAATAATCGTAAATTTAACTAAATAATGTACTAACGTAAGATAAAATTGTTGCGCGTAAATCTGATGAGATTTATTATCGCGGATGCTGCGGTCGGGCTAGTAATCCGGTTATTTGCTGCGGTGCAAATTGATTACCGTCGATTGTATGTGAACCGGTGTGTTCATGGCGGAGACCGTCTCAAATCTGCCTTCCCGGAACTCCGATTTCCGAGAAGACGGCGAAGGCGGAAGTAAGTCCCGATTATCGGATTAACTTCGACTTACAATTAAAGGGTTACTCGGCGCGGGATTTGAAGGTAGTAAGGTGTATACGGTAATACAGTCGGTGAAAGTACCGACGCGACGAGTTTCAGCGCGAGCTCCAGAGATGGAGCGACGATGTCGCTTTCGGTCATTGATGCACGTTTCGCTAGTATGTGCATACCGCAACAGTATTTTTCTTTTTTTTTGTAGCTAATAACAAATATTTCAGATATTTTCTTTCAGGAAATAATGCATTGCATTATAAGGAATATCAATATAATTTTATCCCAATTTCACCGAAAGTGGAGATACAACTTTTTTCCGGGGTACGGCCGAACAGTTCCAGAAAACCAAACGATAACACAGGAAAAAAAAAATTTGCTCAATTTACAGTGATTAAACTGCGACTATCATATGGTTTTTGGGGTCATTGAATCCAAAACTGAACCTGTTTCTTTAATAATATTTTTTAGCCTATTCGCGGGTTTCCTCTTGGAGGGATAGGCCGGGCAAACAATCTACGACATTACAAATAGTACTTGGACATTACAAGAGATCACCCACCTTTAGCTCGTCCCCTAATACTGCTTCCCGTAAAGCAACTTGACCCCTCTGTATCGCTCATCAATCGGCCTGCTATCCGCGCCTTGCGCTGCGACATACCTTTTCAAGTATGGCTCTCCAATCAGGATACTTTTCTTGAAAGGGCGACTGCGGGTCGGGTCGACCACAGGAGAATTGTTGGCTATTTCATACGTATGACATCTTGATAATATGCCACGAGCACGCCAGTCGAGATGGCAGACGATGACATTCCTTGTACATGTACGCAAGCATATTTGTTATTTTTTGTCAAATATACTGCATTTTATCCTATATGTATATTAATTTTAAGACAACAAAATTTAAGTAATTTGTTTAATTAATGCAATCTTTGGCCAACCCACCCACCACTCAAGTTAGGCGCGGACCAGTAAGCAAATGCTTGCCCAGGAGGAAAAACCTACCTGGGCATATAAATAATAGGTATGGGGGTAAATAGAAACCCCCCTGTCCGCGCTATGCTTGCAATCTATGCTCCGGTGGGGCGTCAATAAAATATTATCTATCGGCGCCCCATCGGCTAGATGGGATGGATTTTGGGCTCTCGCCCTCCTCCGTCATGCACGCATGCCGCATGCACAATACAGGATAATTTGTCAGTTGCGGCGGTTTGGGTTATATAACTCGATACCTACCAGCAACCCTCGTCAACGGGGGAGGTTGAAATATCCGTCAATCCCCCGGTTCAAAACTAAAGTCTGTCGCCGGAACAGGAATTTTGCTAATAATTTTGTCTGTGCCGGCTTGTCAATTATTAAAATAAGACAGGTAGCTTTTCGGCCGACGAATCACCAGACAGAATGAACAAAGGACAAAAGAAAAACGGAAAAGGCCAGGGGAATACAATTAAGCTGGGCTCTGCTGGGGATGACTGCGAACCCCCGCCAACTGCGGGTGGTGTAGACCGTGCGCCAAGGTTTGCGGTGTTACACTGGCGCACGCCCGAGACATGTTCAACATAGATGTCCCGGGACCATCGGATGGTGTCGCTAACTATCAGCCGCCTCATCATCTGTGCGTTTCACACATTAATTTTTAGGCGGCCTATCACCCTTTCGTTAGAGGGGTTTCAATAGCCGAGGGTTCCGACGACGAAGGCACCTACCGTGACTTCGTACCACCTCCGTCTGAGGTTCTCCGCCAGGGGCTCGCACTTGGCCATCTTACGAGCCCTGGCATCATTGAACTCAACCGATCGGTTCTCAAATGGGTCACGTTCATCACGGTGATCCTCTTCCTTCTCTCGTCGCGGATGACAAGATTATGATGGAGATTACCCAGTTCGCCCTCGGTGCTCTCCATGGCTCTATTCTTGCTGACGTTCCCAGGTAGGTGGTGCGCATTGGCAAGGCGCTCCACGATTGCGTCATGACGACGCTGGATCGCGTTTGCGTGGGAACCGCAGTGATCACGTGCCAGGTCTTGCCCGTATCGACTATAGCCCTCTCCCCATCGTCGAGCTCCATTAAGGGGGAAGACGTCGAGGCGAGAGCGATGTATGAAACGCCATTCGGCGAAGCGGGTGTCGCTAAGGAAGAGATTAGATACCCCACATCGCGACGATACTTCAAAGACCATGCCTTCATTAGCGAGTCTATGGCGAGCCCACTGACCGTCGAGCCCGATGCCGTTAAGGGGGAGTAACACCTTTGAGGCTTCAAAAATTGTCAAAAAATTTTTTTCGCTAAAATGCTTCTTTAAGGCATGTAGAATAAGATATTATTAATTCCGAGACAAGTTTGTACTGAAAATTTTTCAGAATCAGCATTTATGAAGTGTATTGTAGATGGCACCTGATGACATTCTCAATGGAAAACCGTATATTAGTCATATTACTCTTTATTTCGTGTGTCCACCACGTGTTTCCAATGAACAGTTTCGGTTATATTACCGGTGTCGGCACGTCAATTCGCATTCATTTTATCAAAAAATTGAAATAAATATGTCGAGAAAACGAGTTTACAGTAGCCAAAAAGGGTCTAAATTTAATAAGTCACGTGCTTCAAAAAGTAAAATATCGAATAGAAAGACTGTAAATAGATATTCAGCAGAAGGCCAAAGTGATGGTGTGAGTGCGTCGGCGAAAAAATTGAAAGACAGTGTTGACGAATATAACATATACGTCGACAATACTTGCGAATATCGTTTTATTAATTTTATAACGGTTTTTCAAGCAATTTCACAAATGAATGTGTACAAAGTATGTGGCTCCAATATAAAATTCGAAGAAGCCAGTAGTCGTGGCTTAGGATTTAAAATTGTTGTTGTGTGTGATAAGTGCGATCCACGTTATGTTAATTCATGTCCACTTATAAACAATCGCGCTTATGACATAAACCGTCGAATAATATTTGTAATGAGACTACTCGGCGTCGGAATCAATGGAATAAAGAAATTTTGTGCCTTTATGTGTCTGTAAAATCCCGTATACCAATCGTTTCATGATCAAATAATTGATGTTATTCGAATTGCCACGAGTTCTGTGTGTGAAAGGTCTATGAAACAAGCAGCTGTAAAAGAAAAGAAAACGTCATCAGAAAAAGGACAGACTGCCGGAATAACGGTTTCGGGCGACGGGACATGGAGAAAAAAGGGATTTGCGTCCTTGTTCGGTGCCGTGTCTCTCATAGGATGGTATACGGGGAAAGTCGTCGATATTTTAGTGAAATCGAAATTTTGTCAAGCCTGTAGTTTATGGAAGGGGAAGGAAAACACAGCTGACTATGAAGAATGGTATGCTCAGCACGAAGAAACCTGCGAAAAAAATTATAACGGTTCTTCGGGGAAAATGGAGGTCGACGCCGTAATTGAAATGTTTCAACGTTCTGAAGAACTGCACGATGTTAAATATTCTAATTACGTCGGAGACGGAGACAGCAAAACCTTCTTGAGAATTTTAAATGTAAACCCTTATGAAGACTTGATTGTAACGAAAAAAGAATATATTGACCACGTTCAAAAACGAATGGGCACGAGATTAAGAAATTTAAAAAAAACTGTACAAGGTCTTGGAGGCCGAGGAAAATTGACGGGGAAACTGATCGACGAGTTAACAATATTTTACGGTCTCGCCATCCGAAGAAACACAACATCGATTGAAGCCATGAAACGTGAAATATGGGCAACTTTGTACCATAAAATTTCCACGGACAGCAACCCGCAACACGACTACTGTCCAGCCGGAGATAATTCATGGTGTACGTGGCAGAAGGCGAAAGCGCGCAACGAATTGCAACATTACCAGCACAAATCGGAGTTACCTGATGAAGTTTTTAAAGCTGTGAAGCCGATTTATGAAGATTTGAGTCGCGATGAGTTACTATCCCGTTGTCTTGGCGGTTTCACGCAGAACAGCAACGAAAGTTTTAATTCTGTGCTGTGGGCAATAGCACCGAAAACCGTGCACAGTTCGAAGAAAATCGTCGACATAGCTGCCCATATTGCTGTCTGCAGTTTCAACGATGGTTTGCACAGCATCGTCGAAATTATGCAAATGTTAGGACTGTCTATTGGTAACAAATGCTACAACTTCTGCATGGCAAGCGACTCAAAGCGCATTTCGGCAGCTGAGAACTCCATCACTTCAGAGGCCCAGGAAGCTCGTATGCAACATACATCGACGAGAAAACTTGCCGACGATGAAGCTGCCAATATAGAAGGACAGATGTATGGTGCAGGAATAGCAGATTAACGGTGAGTTTTGAGTTATTACAAGTTTTCGTCTTTCAAAACTTTAAACGTGTTTTCTGAAAATCACCATTTTACAAATTGGCGGTCCACGTAACTTTTTGAATTTTCATCGGATTGACTTCAGGCTAGACCCATTCTATTCTAAAATACATATTTTATCGAAGTACATAGGATTTTTTTTATTGAATAGATAGTTTTTTTTTACGCTCAAAAATGTTCGTGATTTTTAAGTGAAAAAAAGTCACTTTTTTCGAATTTCTCTGCCAAAAATGCAAAAATCAATATTTTTAAAAAATCCTACGTACTTCGATAGCAAATCTATCACAGAAAATGAATCTTTTTGGATTTTTGTTCCAGAGCACACCAGTCAACCGGAATCTGGACCGCCGACTCACAACTCGGGAGAAGACGGACCCTCTTTGACGATCTGCCCAGGACGATGTTTCAAATTTTTTTACACAAAAAAATTTTCTTGTCACGTTAGTTGTATACAAATATAAACCCAAAAGACCGATTTTGAATTCGTTGATTTCTTAAGCCTAAAAAAATTCACGAAAAAGAGGGCGAATTTCTCGCGCAAAGGTGTTACTCCCCCTTAATAATGTAACGGCATGCGCGACGGTCAATAGGTCCGCCATAACGGAGAGTGGAACCAATCCTGCACCTTGATTGGGGGAGGAATACCACCGCTGCACGTGCTCTTTGGGGTTGGTTGAGCCAGCCTTTGGCTGCCCGCTTAATAGCACGATCGGCCTATGTAAGCGGCCCCTTCTCGACGTGTGCTCCCCGAAGCAAGAAGTCCAGCCGTGGTAACAGAAACGTCACCACAAAATCGATCTTCTGCCAGGGTGTCAGAGCAGACTCATCCACCGTCTGCAGGTCTTTGACCAGTTCATCTACGGTCGCGATGGGAGTCTGGTGCCCCTGGAATCCCGTGGGTATACCCAGATGGTCGTAGGCCTCACCCACCCCCAGGGGCCTAATTCCGACAACTTGGAGGCCAAATGTTGTCGATCGGGGGCCTGCCTCCCGTCCGTCTGTCACATGAAGAGATGCGCACTTGGACGGTTCGATTCAGCCTCAGCCTCCACCGTGCGCAGCTGCGCCGCCAGTTCCTCCGGAGAACTCGCGAACAAGACCATATCGTCCGCATCAGTCGAGTTGTTAAAAGACTTGCCCCACAGTATGTACCCACTACCCTGAGCGGCCAGAGTCCGTAGGACAGGCTCAAGGGTGAGGTTAAAGACTATGGGGCTCAGTGGACAGCCTTGTTGCACTCTGGAGGAGACCGTGATCAGGCCCGTGGTGCCCTGCGCTGTTCTGACCCGAGTAGTCAACCTCGAGGAAGATGAAATGATGATCTGTCGCGTCCTCTCGGGACCTCGTGTTGTAGTAGGGCTTCCGCTATCGCCGCATGTGGGACAGAGCCAAAAGCGTTAGCCAGGTCCATCACGAGTGACCTCCTGCAGCACGAAGTAATGCTCGTAGCATCTCTCGTATTGCAGGAAGCCCTTATGGGACTCGCTCAGTCGGCCGTTGACAGTGGACCAACCAGTCAGTCGGTCAGCTAGAAGGGCCGCGAACAGTTTAGCGATGGTATTACCCATCGGTATTGGACTCTTTCCACGACTCTGACACACAACTCAAGCGCATGCAGGCGTTGTAGTGAGCGGCCAGTATGCGGCCGCTTCTGTCGGAACCTCTCAACTCCCCGTAAGTCAGTCCGCGGGGCTGAATTTGTCATCCTCCGGAGCGTTTTGGACACCTCCGCGGCACCGAAAGCCGCCTCCAGTGCGCCGCAACTGGCCGCGCTTGGGAGTGTAGTATGTGGCAATCTCAACTCGCCTCCAGCGGCCCTAAGGCGATACACAGTCCGGAAGTGCTCCTCGACCTTCTCCGGTTCGATTTGATATTGGGTTTGGTCTTCACGGAGCACCTCCTGCATCGCTCGATGCCTGTTCTTGCGGTATAGGCGCTGGATGCGAGTCGTCACTGCGACAGAAGCCTCGGTGGCGTGCGTCCGCATTTGAGGTCACCTCTCCCTCCGGCGACCAGTCGCCGGCCCCCCGGTCGGTCCACGCTTTCGGCCATCGTCGCCCCTTGTCTCCTTGGACCCATTGAAGAAGGCTGTTGCGGATGCGGCCTACCTCTCCCGGTCCTCGGCAGACTCAATACCCAAGCAGGCACCGAGGAATTCATCCACGGTCAGCCTATGAGTTTTGTCCATTCTTCTCTGGGCGATAGCGAGCCGGTCTCCCAGCCGCCCCGCTCCGCGCGTTCTCCCACGGGGTCGGCAAGTTGCGCTTGTCGCTGCCCTCCCCTCGTGCTGGCCTGCAATACCCTCTGTTGATACTCCCCTCAGCACTTGAAAGCGGCTGCGGTGTATATCCACTCTCCCTGGATGTCCCTCTGAACTCGGCGGCTCTCGGGGACCGTTGTAGCTCTCTTCTTCGGATGCGGAGCTCACAATGGCCCGCCTCCGTCCGCGACGAGCTCCCCGAACCGACTGCCAGTCTTCGTCGCTGCTGGACTCTCTGGACGACGACTCCACGATTGTTGGGAGGAATCCAGATGTTGGGGGTTCAATGATGTCCCCCCTGGTCCTCCGTGGCGGACGTGACCACCACATCCCTTACGACCGCCTGTCCTGGCATTTTGGAGCGGTGGGACGTCCGCACGGGCTTTGACCCATGCGATAGCGAGGTCGCTCGGGCAAGCCTCGATGTGGTGGAAACGTCCATAGGCTCATACCCGCCGACCGGTATAAAGCCCGGTGGCAGGGTGGCACTTCCTTGAGTCCTCCCTACCCCGGGAGTGTCCCGCGCCCTCTTTCTAGCGATGTTGGGCGAGGACCCGTCTGAACCCCTATTCCTTGATCGCCATGCCGGACATATTGTTGGTGCATCAGGCAAGTTTAGGGGGGTTGAACCGGCGGAGGTGTTAAGAGCGGGAATGGGCCTGCCACATGTCATGGTCATCATTGTCGCGGGAGGCACGTTAACAGCTCTCCGTGTCCGCGCGGTTGTGGTGCCTCGCACGGTAGGCTACAGTGCAGCTGTTGTTTGCGGGGCAGGTGGTACAGCGCTTGTCCTGCCTCTTCTTCTTGTCGGCTCCGCTATCCCTCTAGGACCCAGGCCGAGGCTGCCCACACTCGACCTCCGTTGGCGACTCAGAAACGCATTCATACTGGCCGCTCGTCTGCTACTGGATGATGGCGTTGCGGGCCAGGCGTTCTGTGGTCGATTGGAGCCGGTGCGGGGTTATTCTGCGCAGCGGTTGGGCCGCCACGCCTCGAGTACCTACCAGCGGTCCTCCCAGTGCTATTGGCAGTATCGTCGAGGGGATCCGGTTCAGCGGAGGGGGCAACCCGTGTGGATCTAACCGCCTCTACCGGAGCTGTCTGGCCAATGCCCAGCGGTACGGAGGTGTGTCGCGTCCTGACAAGCATCGGTACCAGCTTGAACGCGACATCGCGCGCCTTGTTTACCCTGGCGGAACCGGAGCGGCCTGAACCCACATTCTCGGCACCTGAAGGTCAGCAGAAACTGCCGATCTGGGTGTTTCTTTCTAAGGTGCCGCCGGTAGTCGTTGTGATTGGCCATCATCGCGGGCACGCTAAGACAGGGCGGCGGGAGGCTAACGGGGTAGCAGACGCATCACACATAGTTTGTGGTGTTATGAGGGATCTCCAGCAGGATATGTGTTGTGTTTGCAGGAGGGGACATATTGGGACAGATGAAGCCCCAGCAAATAATAAATAAGACAATAAATAATAAAATTAACAATTAAATAAATTAGGACTGCACTAAACGAAGAAAAATATACAAAATATTTAAATAAATAGATAATTAGTACATACAGAGGAAATAACGGAATAAATAAACAAAGAAAAATGTGGAGTAGCAAAATAATAAACACCAAAAATATATACAATTAGGGGTGAGTAAAAAAAAAAATAAAATAAACATCAACAGTGCACAAAATAACGAGGGCGAGAAAAATGAAAACAAAAACAAAAGAAAAACGTCGGAACAGTTCAAAGTGTACACTCCGAAAAAATTGATCGCACGTGTACACTTTGATCTTAGCGACGAGGCCGAGAAGCGATCGAAAATAATTTTAAGATAACAAAATTTAAGTAATTTGTTTAATTAATATTACAATCCATGGGAAAAATTGAGAAAATCTCATAATATCATGCTTCAAATTATTCGCAGGGATAAAAAAGATTGGGATCAAATAAAAACAAAAATTTACAAGACATTCATTCTAAGTTGTATGAGCTATTAAGATGTCGTTAACTTTGAAATGAGCGTTTATAGTTAAAAGACGCGCGAGCTGGGCCTGCCGATTTGGCTACACGTCAAGCAATGCGCTCGCACCGCGAGCGATGATGGTGGCATCCGAGCATCTCTCACCACGCCGCGACAGTATAAATCGGGCGGCAACGCACCGAAGCAGCAGAGTCGGCGGCCCGAGTAGATCGGTCAAATACCTCCTGGTATTCAAGATCTGCTAAGGCGCTCCGACCGCTCTAAGTTCCGCACGGCTGTTATCTGCTGGCACTGCAAACGAAACGAAAAACCGTACTTTACCGAACCACACCCTACTATTCCGAAAAACCGTTGGTACCGAACGAGCGTCCGTTTTTTTGCGATTCCGTACGCTCCATACTTTCCATTATGCGACGGATAACATAATCTTGTCCGTTTCCGTTTTCTTCTACAGATTCTTCAATTCTGATTGTATTAGGCTAAGTAAATTAGAAATACAACATTACTTTTCTTTTTAATTAATTGTCTTTCTTTTTTTAATCATAAGAATTACCTTGGAAACTTCAGAGTCGCTTTTTCGCATCCGTATCGACAATATTACAATTTATTTCATGTATACGGCATTTTATTTTCCTGGCCGAATTCGATATTTGGTTGAGGTCACTGCGTGCAGTTTTGATTAATGTGAGAAAAGATGCATCTTTAATAAAAAGGAATAAAATAAATGTATATTTCAAACACAGGTTTTATTACATGTAAAGTACTTTTTATAAAGCGATTAAAAATGGTGGCTGTGCAGTATTTCTAATGATGTCCGCATTGTGTAAGTGTGCGCCGACGAATTATTTCGTAATTCTTAATTTAGTCTACTCACGGCTTATGGTAAGGTTAAGAAAGGTCACATTATCGTTTTTAGTTAATTGAAAAAAAAGACTATAGTTTGTGCAAATTGTCATAAAACAGATATCTCCCACAAATGAACGGTTAATAACATAAATAGATAATGCTTTATCTCTTACTTTTAAAATTATATTTCAACTAATGTTATTCAAATATTTCATGCTAAAAATGAAGACTTATTTCTGGAGACCATTCAATATGAATATCCGTTAAATAACCAGACGATAAAGGAAATGCATCGCAAGCAATGGATGACATACTATAAATGTCTCGAAGAAAACTACATTGAAACAGTCTCCAAGAAAACAACACCCATTGTACCACTCGTTGCTTTTAAGGGAACAACAATTCGGTGTTGTATTATTATATTGATACTATACATAAATATGTAATAACATGACTACTTAAAACCCATAAAGTAACATTTCTATTAAAAGCTTTGTTCCAAAGGTAATCGCGTGCAGCAATTTCCACCATTTCGTAATTTAACATTTTATAACATTATTGTCTCAATTTATAATTCGCGAATAACTGGGCGCAGTACAATTTCACTATTAAATTTTCGAATGCGAACGAGGCGCCCTCGTCGCAATTGTCGCCGAACTCCTGTTTTTGGTCGCAGCTGTGTCAATTGAAGAACGTTACTTGAAGTTACGTTAATTGAAGAAATTACGCCTACGAGAACTATTGGATCAAGGATCCACATGGACGTTTATTTCAGAAAGTGCTGTGAACGCTCTTGGGACGAACGTTCGACGGGTGTCAACCACGGTGAGCGGGGTCAGTAGCGCATCCATCGGAACGATCAATCGCTCCGCAGATATTACTATGTTTCCGCTGCGCGTCTCCGAACCGCGACTCCACACGCATGCTCTACTCGTAAAAACCGTCACGTCTTACGTTCCATGCGTTTCGAATTCGTATTCAAAATGGTCACATTTAACGAATCTGAATCTGGCCGACCCGGATCCGTTCAGTGCGGAACCTATTAATCTGATAATCGGGTGAGATCTATACGGTACGCTGCTTTTACATGGTTTAATCAAAGGTTCAGCAGATCAACCGATTGCACAGAATACCGCGCTCGGCTGGATTCTGTCTGGTTGGTGTAAATCTCCGAGTTCGACTAGTGCATCAATAATGAGCGTGCATCTCTGCACGACTCACGCCCAGCTTGATTTGGACTTGCGCCGGTTCGAGGCGAGGAAATTTCCCCATCGAAACAGCTATCTCCGGAAGACGAATTTTGTGAACAATTTTTCATAAAAACTTATTCGCGTACAGACGACGGGCGATACATGGTTTGATTACCGTTGAATTCCCCCTCCCTGGATGACTCCACTGAATCTAGCACTTTCGCTATTAGCTCGATCAAGTCCGGTGAACGACGGTTATCTCGGAAGCCCGAAGACGCCCGAGCCTATTATGAATTTATGCGCGATTACGAAGACCAAGGTCACATGACACGGATTGCGATAACGTCTTTAACTTATGCCGGTACCTATCTACCGCATCATTATGTTAAAAAGTAAACGGGTTCGACCACAAAATTACGAGTGGTTTTCAACGCATCGCACAGGACGCCAAATTCAAAATTGTTGAACAAACACCTATTAATGGGTCCCACGCTTCAGGCAGATCTGGGCACCGTCTTACTTCGATGGCGTACTTTTCCGTACATCTATTGCGCGAACGTTGCTTAGATGTACCGTCAGATTTTGGTTGATTCGCGTGACCGTGATCACCAGCGAATCGTTTGGCGATTGCCTGGCAATGAGCCTATTTCGGATTATCGGTTAAGTACGATAACATTCGGCGTGTCATGTGCACCATTTTTAGCACTTCGGGTGATGAAACAAATCGAACTTGATTACGGAGCAGAATTTCCGTAAGGTGTCGACGTTTTGCGTCATGGTCTCTACGTAGACGATTGTTTGTTTGGAGCAAGCTATCTGAACTCGGCACGTCTTATTCGCGATCAGCTCATTGCTGTACTACGACGTGGTCCATTTCAGCTTCGGAAGTGGATTAGCAACTCGTCAGATTAGCTTACTGACCTTGAGCCTGCTAACCACGGTCTCGCTTCAAAACACTCCAAAGCCATGACGCATTGAAAATGCTGGGAGTTTGTTGCAATCGTCTGGAAAATAATTTTCAGTTCAAGGTCAACCAAATTACGCTTGACCAATACTCCAAACTGACTGTTTTGTCATTAATAGTGCGTCTTTACGACCCGATGGGTTTGGTTAGCCCTGTGGTAGTGAAAGCCAAGATATTTCTACAACGACATTGGCTTCTCCATCTTGACTGGGATACCTCACTACCTCCCGATGAACTGCTCGCAGAATGGACAAACATTTATCGTGATTTAACGGTGCTTAACTCATTCACAATTCCACGCTGGACTGGACTAGGCTCCGACCTCTCCAATTGTGGGCTTCATGGTTTCGCTGATGAATCCGCCTCCGCTTACGCAGTGTTTTATACATTCGTGTTTCTGCTAAGAACGATTCTGCGGGTGTTGCGTTGTTGACTTCTCGCACGAAGGTCGCGCCTGTTAAAAATTTGAGCGTGCCACGACTTGAGCTTTGCGCAGCGACGCTCTTAGCACGCCTCATTGATAATGTTCGTAAAATTACAGAAATATCGCCGAGCAAAACGTTTTGTTGGTCAGACGCAACAATAGTTCTCCATTGGCAAAACCACCCGAATCGATTGAAGACTTTTGTGGCCAATCGAGTTTCAAAGGGCAAACCTTATTACCCGATGTACCGTGGCCGCACGTTCGCAAGTAGTGACAATCCCACGGACTCGACCTCTAGGGGGCTCCGCGAATAAGAGTTCGTTCACAATACACTTTGAATCTCTGGTCCCGCGTGGTTAAAAGAACCGCGCAACACTTGGCCAACAACCACTCCTGATCTAGAACAGGATGCACCACTAGAAGCGCGTCTCCACGTCGAGTTATTGGCCACATTTGTTATCTGTCTGACTGCTCTGTTCGAAAAAATATTGTCGTGGACTCGGCCCGTTCGCATCACAGCGTACTTATTAAGATGGAAGTCCTGTCTAAAGGGGCCTATCGTGCACGGAGTTCTAAAGGTTGACGAATTGAAAGAAAGTTCGACGGTTATTTTTCGAGCGGTGCAAGGTTCAATGTTCCTGGAAGAATTGCAATTATTACGTTCTCAAAACCCTGTACCCTCTGGGAGTCGAAAACCGCCATTACAACGGTTCCTAGACAACATCGGACTAATACGCGTAGGGGGACGTTTGGAGCACAGTGACTCAGTGGACGATGTCAAACACCCGATTGCACTGTGCGCGCATCCCATTGTTCGACTTTTCATAGTTTATACAGAGTTACGTTATATCCACGGCGGTATACAGCAGATGCTGCGCACTCTACAACAATCGGTTCGGATTATACAGGCAAAAAAGATAATCTGGTCAGTTATCTTAAAATGCCTCACTTGTTCCAGTCTTCGAGGAGAGTTATGCACTGAGGCAATGGGAAACTTTCCACCTCCAAGAATTTCGCACTCAGAGCGCCCGTTCGTTCATGGTGGGCTCGATTACGCAGGTCCTGTACAAGTACAGATCGGCGATGGTCGCGGTTGCAAATCTCACGCGGCATACATTGCGCTATTTGTATGCTCTGCAGTCAAAGCGTTGCACCTGGAACTCATCTCTGATTACAGTTCTGCGGCGTTCATTGCAGCATACAAGCGGTTTGTATCGCGGCGCGGCATTCCGGCTTGTCTGTATAGTGATCAGGGTACTACCTTCGTTGGGGCGGAATCGAAGCTGTCCCGTGCGTTTCGTCGGGCAACCGAGAATGACGAGTTTAAGATTTTGTTGGTTCAAGATGTCATACGTAGGCAATTTATGCCTCCGGCCGCTCCCCATTTCGGGGGTATCTGGGAAGCTGGGGTCAAAAGCGTGAAATTCCTTCTCAAGCGAACGCTCGGCAATCACATCCCCATTTTCGAAGAGCTCTCGATTGTTCTATGTGAAATCTAAGCAACATTGAACTCACGTCCAATATGTCCCTTTTATGACGAAATTGACGAGTTACAAATCTTAAATTCAGGACATTTTTTTATTCAAGGTCCATTAAAGGCAGTGCCAGAAGAATCACTTCTGGAAGTACCCGTCAATCGGCAGTCACGTTGGCAGTATTGCCGACAGTTAGTTGAACGAATTTGGAGACCCTGGTCTTCCGAATATATGCTCTCGTTGCAGCAACGGTCTAGGTGACAATTTCCGAAACAACCAATCTTGGTTGGCAAAAGGTTGCCAGTTAAGCATCCGAATCAACCACGTACTAAATGGCCGCTTGCGCGAGTGACTGCTTGTCACTCTGGAACTGACGGCGTATGCCGCGTCGTCACTTTACGTTTAGCGATTACTACACTTAAGCGTCCAATCACGCAACTTGCGTTGCTGCAAATAGACTTAGAAAATTAGTTGTTAAGTTAAGTATAAGTTCCAGTCTTCGCATCTCGGTACATTTTGCTGTTCTTGTATCGCTTCTAGGTCCTATTGCACCCCATGGCTACAATTTACAATTCGTGAATAACTGGGTGCAATATAATTTCACTATTAAATGTCTTGAATGCGATCTCAGCACCCTCGTCGCAATTGTCTTTGATTGCGCGCGCTGCGCCATTCAGTTCCGTGCAAGCCTCCGACGATCAAAGACGACCCGCTACGTTTTTATAAAAACCGCTAAGCGAGCTTTTTCGTGCCGCTCGATTGAGCATTTGCACTGTTGTATGTATGATTTATATTAGATGAGTGTATATAGATACGGTTAATTCACAGCTGAATTCTTGTCATTTTTTAATTATGGCTACTTGCATTGCATGCCTTAATCTTGCTGAAGAAAAAGATAGCGTCAAATGTATCGTCTGTGCTTCACTCTATCACACCACCTGTGTACCGTTAGCCAGTACTTTGACAGATAACAGACCAATTTGTTGCTTAGTCCCTGCACCTAAGCGTGGCAGAAAACGAGCTGCAGATAATATTTTGGCTGCCCCGAAACTTATCCACACGCGCTCAAATAGTTCTTGGTCGGTGGAGACTACTACCTCCGAGGCCATCGATAATGCGATCGTACCATCGAACGAATTTCGGGACTTCTGTACCAGGCATGATAAGCAACATGCAGAGTTATGCGCTAAACTTGATTCCGTATAGAATCTCAATTCTACTGTCCAGGAAATGAAGCAATCAGTAGCTATCCTACAAAATCAGATGAGCACGGTCCTAAAAGATAAAGCTGCTAATGCACATGAGCTACGAAGTAGTGACCTAGTCATTACTGGGCTTCTCGAAACTTTTAATCAGGATCTGGATATCATTTTCCTCAAAATAGCGGAAGTCTTAAAAGTCGCAATGAAGGCACGCGATCTGCTATCCATCGAACGTCTTGGTACAAATTTATTAAATAATCCCAACGCTAGTCGCACATCTGGCAATGAACTATCAACCATTGCATCGACTCCAATGACATCTACAGCGGCGTCCCCTCACGGTCGATCTAACTTAATCATTGCCAAGCTGTCCAATCCAAGGCTAAGGACAACATTTATACAAGCAATGAGACTCAACAAAGGTCTTATGTCCAACCTCATTTTTCCAGAGCTCCCGATGTCTCGTATAAATATAAACGAATCTCTACCAATAGAGACGCGCAACTTACTGAAAAAGGCTCGAGCAATCGTAAAAGAACACCCTGAGAAATCCGTCTACCTTAACAAGGGCATCGTCCACTATAGATCAGCAAGAGGGGCCAATGTGATAGAGATTTACAACGAAGAAGATCTCAACATACTTTCTTCTTGACGCCAAACTTCACCGTCATCTGTCATCTCTATGGATGCTGTCAACGCTGCTGCCATTCCATCATCATCCACGTCTAAAGATATCAAATTATCGAGTTTGAAAATTTGTCATTTAAATATCCAGTCTATAAACTCCAAAAATAAAATTCCTGAATTTTGTGACTACTTTTCAACTAATCTTTTTGATATTATACTCTTAACAGAAACTTGGCTCACGGATCAATCTCCGGACAAATTTGTTCAACTCAAGGGCTCAAGGGGCGGGGGTGTGGCTATGTATATTCACAACCCAACGGGCACGAAGAACCCAAATGTTTTTAAAAGGTTTTCAGAATGTTCCAGAAACGTTCCTAAAACGTTATATGTCTGCAACTTTTATGAAACGTTTTATAAACGTCATTTACCGCCCGCCTAATAAGCCGATGCCTGAAAAATTCGGGACTGCTCTGCAATCTCTAAGCTGCAACTATAATAACATTATAATAATGGGTGACTTTAATATGGATTTGCAAAAACACTCGCATGCTGCTACCTATTTGAAGCAGTTTGCTCTTGAAAACTGCTTACATATTGTCGATTACTCCCCCACTTTTCATAGTGCCACCGCAGACTCGTGGATTGATCATTGTATAGTTCATAGCCTGGATAATGTTAAGTCTGTTTCACAAATTAGCTTAGCATTCATATATGGACATGATTTGATATCAATTGAATATGATTTAAAAATTTATGCGAAAAATACGACGGCTATTACTTGCCGAGACTACCGCAATTTTTGTTTGGAACTATTGCTGGCTGACTTAGAGAAATGTGATTGGAGTATGTTTAGACATGCTACTGGGACTCATCAGTCTATTGACCTCCTTTGTTCGACCCTCTCGCATAGAACAGTATCATCTTTTGATAAATTTGCTCCTCTAAGATCCTTCATATCGAAGAATAAAGCATTGTCATACTGCGTACTTTTCGTCGCACACGTGATCTGGACGCGAAACTCAAACTAATATCTCTCAACAAAACCTTCAGGACAGCTTGGCGACAATCACGTGAAAAGTACTGTCACACGCAGTTCTCGACAGTTAAAGATCAAAAAGCACTTCGGCAAAACTTCGCAGCCTTGGGTTGGCTAATTCTGCGGTAAATTCTCCTTCACTTTGCTGCACCCCTGAAGAACTAAATTCTCATTTTGTTTCTCTCGCCAATAGAGTACCAACCCTATCTCCATCGCATGGTGTGCTTCCTATCTAACAAACAGGTCGCTGGCCATTCTTGTCGACAATCGTGTTGCCTCAACCTGGCTACCTATAAATGCTGGTGTGCCTCAGGGCTCTGTTCTAGGCCCGCTACTGTTTTCCATATTCATAAACGACCTTCCATCTGTTCTGCGACACGCCAAACATGTGATCTTTGCCGATGATTCACAAATTTTTCTGAGCTGCTCTCCACAAGAAATAGAGGAAGGTTGTGCACGATTAACCAGTGACGCCGAAAGATTTTGCGAGTGAGCGCTCGAAAATGATCTCATTATAAATTTTTCTAAAACGCAAGCAATTATGATTGGAAGTTCATACTTTATTAATCTATTGGAACTTGTCAATTTACCACCTATTAGAGTACAGAATAATATCATTCCATGGGTCAAGACAGTCCGAAATCTCGGCTTACACTTCGATAATACACTATCTTGGAAACATCATATAATTGTTACGTCAAACCGCATATACGCTACTTTAAGACAGCTTTGGAAGAATAGCAACGTACTACCCACGGACATACGCAAACGGCTCATAACTTCGATTATATTCCCCTATTTTGATTATTGCTGCGAAGTCTATAATGACCTTGACTCGACATTAAGGATGAAGCTGGAGAGAATGCTAAATTCTGCTATTCGCTTCATCTTTCACCTTCGACGAGACGAGCACATTACGGCATACCGTAATAAACTTGACTGGCTCACTTTGACGTCACGACGACTCTATTTTATTGGTATTATCACATACCTACTATTTAAAAATAAGATTCCGCTATACCTCAATGAAAAATATGTATGGCGTAGAGACGTCACTGATCGCACTCTTCGGTCGACCACAAGTGAGCTAAGAGTACCCAGTCATCGCTCAGAGGCGTTTTATGATGAATACCGGGTAAAAATGATACTGAAAACAATATACATGATTTGTATTCGATGACATCCCAAATATTTCTTGGTGAACAGAATGTTATTTAGATAATTATGTATACGAATGCATACTAAAATTTAATCCTATTATTTAAACAAAATAGATTAAAGAAAATTGCATGAAAATTACTTTTAACTAACTGGAACTAAGCACATAAAAATGGCTGGTCGGGGGTTTTTGGTGTCGCTGATTACGAATCTGCGATTAGTTTTCATCATTCAAAATGGTGGATCAAATATGTCCGACAACAGTAACAAAATTGTGAGCTTAGCTCATGAAAATGAATACTCGAGGATTTTTGTGGTTGCTGATAACGAATCTGATATCCGGTTTTTCAACATTCAAAATGGTAGATCCAAAATGGCGGAAAAAATTAAAAAATGTGAGTGAAGCTCATGAAAATTACTACTCTGGGGTTCTTAGGATTCCCGATGACAGATCTGATGTTATTTCCTCAAAATTAATAATAGATAGATAGATAGATAATATTTATTCCCATAAAAAGAAAATACATATTCTGTTGGGAAGGAGTTACATTGTGGCAGGACAGATAAGCGGCATATCTGTAAAAATACAAAAAAATATAAGCGTGAGGTGAGCAGATTTATAAGCTAAGGTACATAGCAGAAAGAATCATACGCTACAAACGCGAAACATACAGTCTAGGGGTTCAGTAAGAACGCTCTCCGTTCAAAACAGTTTTGACATAAAAATACAGCATTTTCGATGCCTCTAAATCCTGCGTAGCGACTAAGAAAAATAGCAAGTTGGAGGTCGAACATTTCCGCTCTTTATGGTTGTCAAATATAGAATCACGACACGCCTTAGTCTGAGGACAGTCACTTAAAAAGTGGTAGAGAGAGTCAGAGGCATCGAAATTACAAAGGGGACAGCTGGCAGCCGGGTCAAAGCTGTAATGGACGCGTTCGAGGGTAAAAGTATACGAATAGCGAGTAGCCGTTCGCAATTGCATTTTAGCACGCACGTAAGATATTGGACATCGGTTTGGATAATCATTGACAAAGCAGTCAGCGAACACTCTAAATATCGGGAATTGGATGGACGCAGAATTATAATAACGCTGGACATCGTTCGTACGCTGTTGATGCGCAAAATGATGGCAGATTTGCTCTAGGTTTGTTTCCCTAAGTCTGCTGTCAAGTTGGTCCACATATCGGCATGCAGTGGAGAGCACAAAACGCTCCTTAGTTGCGAAACCCAGATGTAAGCATCCGGGTTGTTTGGCCCTTGGCTTAATTCGGCAAGACGTAAGAAACCCATTCGTGTTAAACTGTAAGGGGGTTGCATCAGGAAACGTATAACTAGTGACATCGCACGTTTAGTGATCTCCACCGAAATTGGATAGAGCCCGAGTTCTAGGCGTATACGGTAGGCAGGTGTTTCCCTAGGCAAACAGTAAAGGCGCTTAAAAAACTCGATTTGAATTGCTTCCAATCGGTCGAAATATTTTAAGGCCCAGCAGGGAGCAGCGTAGAGCAACACGGACACGATCGTAGCTTGGTAAAGCTTAAGAGCACCGGACCACGCGTCTGCCCTTGCCGAGGCTGTTATGGCAAGGGTAGAGGCAGTCGCTTGCCGCGTCCTCACTATTGCGTCGTCGGCCGCTTTGAGACCCTTTGTTGACGATGAGACTAACATGCCCAGACAGCGGTAGGTTGGAACAATTTCCACCGTCCTTCCTGCAAAATAGAATTGCCTCCAGTTTGCTTCCAGACGACCACCTTTCCTGAAGATAACTATCTCAGTTTTTTGGTATTCACCGTTAGGCCATTTAAATTACAGTAGTCGTCAAGATTTCGGAGCTTAAGTCTAAGGTCGGCAGGTGAATAGGCCAAAATCGTCATATCATCAGCAAAGAACAACAGCAGAAGATCAAAGAGACGCGTATAGTCAATGCCTCGCACACCACGGTGTGCGAGAACACCCGCCGTCACCCTAAACAAGTCTGAAGATGATTCACCGCTGTTAGTCATGGCTGTGGCTTTGCCATACATTGCTTTCAGTAAACGGATAAGTTTGGCGCTTAAGCCGTAACCGTACAATTTTTTCCACAGGAGATCGTGGGGGACGGAATCAAATGCGTGCCTAAAATCAACGAACAGAGCATAACATTTCCTAGCTCGGTGTCTAAGGAGTATCTGCGCAGCTGCTATTGAGGTGAAAATGTTATCAACCGTCGAACGGCCCCTCCTAAAACCCGATTGCTCGTTTGGCAGAATATTAATGCGATTTGCCCATGATTCCATCCTTACCAAGATAATCTGAGACAGAAGTTTCGCTAGCGCATTAGTTATAGCTATCGCTCTAAAATTCTCAGGATTCGCCGGATCACCCTTTTTGAAGAGCATGAAGAGCTCATCCAACCCTCAGGTATTTGTTCGTACATAAAGATATAATTTAAAAGATCAAGGATGATCCGACGCCATTCCCCCTCCAAGAGTTTGAGGAGCTCCGCTGGAAGATCGTCAGGATCATTTGCCTTACCGGATTTCAGTCTCCTCATGCTGTCCAAAAGTTCTCGTTCCGCAATTGGAATGTCTAAAAATTGGTCATAAGTGCCAAAATAGGTAGTCATTAGCGGCAACTTAGACGGGAAAAGGAGTGCCAGATGAGCGTTCCAGGATGCGGTAGAAACCGTGTGAGAACGAGAGGGGGACCCCTCCTAAGTCTGCGGATCGTAGCCCAGAATGCACTGGCATCCTTAACCCCGGCAAAGCTGTCCGCAACTTTGTCGGCATATTGCTTTTTAGACAACCGTATAGTTTCGCAATAGCTTTGTTTCGCCGCTAGATATATTGACTCTGACTGTGGGGAAATATTGCGCCGTAAGACAGTTAAGGCCCGATTCAAGGTTTTCCGCGCTTGTCTGCAGTTCGCATCAAACTATGGCATTTTCGGACAGGACTTCCGGATGATTTACTAATGGTATAAGTTACTACGATGCCGTGAATGTTTGGAACATAGAAAAATAGTAATTTTATTCCTTATATAGGCGTGAACAACAAATATGCAATTTTTTTTAAAGTGTATAATGACAAGTCTGCTCTGAAAATTCGTTCATTGAACATTCAGAACTTCTGGCGAGTTCAAAATTAAGAATGCTGGATCCAATATGCCTTACAGTAATTTCAAAAGGTTTAGCTAAGCTGATAAAAACGAATTGTAGAGGACTTTTGAGGTTGCTGACAACGGATGTGATGTTAGATTTTTAAAATTCAGAGTGATGGTTATAAAATGGCGGATATGAATTTTGCAAATTTGTGTGAAGCTCATAAAAATTACTATTCGGTAATTTATTTAAAATGTCGGAATCGTTAAACTTTTAATCCGAAAGTACTAGAGGAATATCAAAGAAAGGCTAGAGGCAAGCAAAGAAAATCTAAGCGTAATGTATAAAAATCGTAGAGTTTGTAAGAATCTAAGATATAATTAAGTAATAGCGATAAAATCGACAATATTCGAAAATAAATCGAAACGGGTTTACTAATGAATGAGAACTTCGGATGTGTTTCTATTCACCACGTGGCATACAGAGAGAATTCGATATTCAAATTATATTTGTCTGTAACTGTATGTCATCGTTATTTTAATATATAGTTTCACTTCTAGTGTTATATGAAAACTTCAAATACGCTTCATACGCCTCAAATAGATTTGTTCATCTTAAATTTGTTCATCTTAAATTTGTTTCTTAAACGTATGTACACAATCGCGTAACAGTTGGTTTTTATTAAATTCATTTGGGCTGGCGAACTAGTCCGCTTAATATGAAAAAAAGAAAGATGCAATATCTCTGCCTCTCTCTCTCTTATCTATCTCTCCCGCTATCCGTCTCCCAATACTATCCAGCTACAATGACTAAACAATTCTTTTACCGTCTATTTTCGTTTGAGAAGATTAGGTCTTTCAGTGGTTGTACCCAAGTCAGCTACTCATCATATCTCACTTTCAGAACTCAATTCGTATTATGTAGGTTTTTCTCATTTCATTTTCCTTGCATCGTCACAGACCGGCAAGAGATTCGTAAAGCCACTAATCGATTGAACATACCTCATTTTACCATGTCCTCTGTGATGATGATCCTCTGACTGATATGAAATATTTAGGCTACGCTACTGATTGAATAAGTCCTGAGGTCATAGGTCCCGGATATCATGGAATTATCCTATACACATCACATACGTGGGTCTCTTTCGGTTCATCTGGCTGACATTTTCAATCTACCCTTTCACTGTTGTTAGTTCCTGTGCCATCCGCTGATACTCGTCCAGTATCGAACCCAACAACAATTAAGAGTATTGTACAACGATTAGAACAAACAAACAATCTAATACTGCATAACATGATCTCCTAATGTTGTGCAGAAAAATGATCAAAATACAAATCATTATGAGAAAGCATAAACAATTTCATTTGGTAATAAATTACTAAAAAGCTTTCCATTATATAATATGAATTCTTAGTATTAAATAATAATATTTCGTATTAAGCTCGTTCCGTCCGTCGCGTCGCATGGTCTTTTCGTTAACTTGAATTCGTATAGTAATGTACGCTACATTACTCCAGGTTCGAATTCGCTCGGTGCTCCATGTTATTCAATCTATTTCTGAACCTCGCAAAAATGTACAATTTTTGCAATGTAAGCTAGGCAATATTGTTCGCGTTGCTTATTGTACGAAATTGTAACGTCTAAAATTGCATTTTTAACAATGATTTTTTTTTGTAAATCTATTTCAGATTACCGGGACTCGTTTCTTAACCTTTAAGTTGTTAGTATACAAATTTAATATAAGAATAAATGTGCAAGCCGTGCAATTGTGCTTATTATTGGTTTTTTACTAGCTTATAGTACTTTTACTAGAGAGGAGTATTTTCCAATGTAGGTTTACAATTCACGAACTGCTTGTTCTTTAACCACAAAGCACGTGAAATTCTACATGTACATGTTGTATCTTTACGGTGTAAAACGTGAATCACTTAATTTCCTTAAAATAAGTTGAAATTTTTTTTTTTTTGCAATGTGCCATTTCATATGGAAGGATACGATTGAATTCAGCGACCTATTTTGTATTTCGTACTTTTTTTTTCATTCTGTTAATTACTTGTGCATATTATTTTACAGGTTGTGGTGGAAATAACCGATTAAGTGATAGGTTGGACCGTAATTAAAAATAATCTAATATTAGTTTCCTACGATTCGGATAATAAAACTAGTTTGAGTTTTCAAGTGAACGAAACTTGTTCCTTTTAATTATAATACATTCATACATAAAAGCGAATCCCTCCGTGGAGCTCCGTGGATTCGCATTGAAACCAATGAATATTACAATCTTTATGTTTAATGCCGTTAAAAAATCGAAAGTGATTACAGGTTTATGAGAGTGAGAGAGACAGACTTATTTGAATGCATTACAAGTGTTGATTAGATATCAGTCCATCCTTCGTATATGCTCGATGAGCTCGTGGCTTCTATGTATGTCTATATTCGATGGTAAAACTAGTCACGATGGCGGATTTCATGTCGAATTAAATTGCAATAATCCGAAGTACGATAATCGGGGTGTATTCCATTAGATTTCCCAACAGTAACCGAAACTTTTGGTAGGTTGGCATTACTGACACTTACTGCTGGAGGTTGGGTCCAAGTCAGCTGTTCTCGCATAACGTGACTAATGACATGTGATTGCAGTGTTGGATTTAGAAATGGATTATGGAATAAATAAAAAAATAATAATATGTTACTCACCCAACTTTAATCTCCCAAAAATATTTGCTGTAAGTGTTAAATGAGATTCGGTTCGTTAAGATTTTTTCAGTTACTGCCAATAACCGGTAGACGAAGTGAAAACTGGGTCTCTCTAGTAAAAAAACCACGTGTGTGCGTTTCAACGTCGTATGAAATTAAAGTCTCTCGTTTTCGATCTACAAGTGAACTGTCACGTGCGCAACATGTATTTAAAAGTCATCTGCGCAATGTATTATTGGTAAATATTAGTAAATAATAAGGAGCAGTGGGGGTTGATCACCATAACATCGTCATCGTCAAACTGCACAAACGTCGTGTTAGCGGATTAAACGACAACTCAAGCTCGCCTGAAACTCTACAGCTACCTAGAAAAAGTGGACCGTGTCGCGTACTTTATTTTGCTACCGACTCGGTAATTTACTTATCGGGAGGACACACATCAGCCAAACAATACGACCCACAGCTTGGGAATTTTCTCGAAGATTTGACTGATGAATTAGCGGTTTACGGTCCAGGTTCTTACTTTCAGGCTTTTATCTCGGGAGGTCCTAAATTTTATGCTTATCGCGTACAAACTAATAACGGGAAATACTCCGATACGTGTAATGTCAAGGGAATTTCGTTAAATTGCGAAAATGGAAATAAAATCAATTTCGACTGTATTTATCAGCTAATTACGGCAAATGGTACTTATACTAGTTTTTTTTTTTATCCGAAGAAGGGGGAATGCGTTAAGCACCGTAAGGGAGTCGTGCGAGACTCCCCCGTGTGTGGGACTCACCTGTTATCAGACACAGGCATACCCACTAAACCCTAACCTTCTTATCCGACCGACGTTCAAGTGACCACCGCGGAACTAATAACAATACTTCGCGGTGGCATCGGTTATTGAGCAGATACTGGATCCCAGTGACCGCTGCGTCACGCTTATAAAAAAATTAATAAGTACATATCACAACAAAGTAACAGATACGTACATCCCATTAAATAACAGAGACACACATCACACAACGATGTATTCCGCAACCACTGGCGCTCAGTGGCTGCGTCGTCTTCTGTTACAAGTAAATAAATAGGTTGGACTCTCAATTGCCTTCTCTTTATCGTGCTGCGGCTGCGTCCGCGTCCGTCTTCTTGTGTCGAAGGACCGCCTCCACAAAATCGGCAGTCCTTGCCCAGGTGTCTTCGTTTTGTAGCATCAGCCGGATGATATTATCCAGCGTGAATTGTCCAATCTCTTCTTCTAGGCCACACCTGGCGTCCCTCCACTGCTCACATTCAAAGAAAGTGTGGAGGGAATCGTCGCGGATGCAGTCGCAGTACACACAGCCTGGGTCCGCTACCTTTCCCATTTTGTGAAGGTAGGAGTGGAACAGGCCGTGCCCTGTCAGGAACTGCGTCAGGTAATAACTTACCTCGCCAAACTGGGGATCGGTTCAATCCTTTAGCTCGCCGATAAGGCGAGCAGTCCATCTGATACTTATACTAGTACTACTATGACTACTACTACTGCTACTACACCACTAAAAAAATAAAAATTCGATTCAGTGCGATACGACGAACCGAAATTCACGAAGTTGTAAAGCGTAAAGAAGAAACAACATGTAAAATAGTTTTAAAAAATGCGTTACATTTCCACTAGATATTCGCTTCCTTTTGGATACAAAGCATAAAGTGTATCAAAGCTGTAAAAATGTAAATTTTTGTAAAAAACAATAGTTTTCTCGTTACTTAAGAAAAATTATCAATGTAAGCGAAATTGTTTTTGATATTCCATTTATTAATGCTAATAATAAAAATAATAATAAAAATAAAAATAATTATGTCCTTTGTGTAATTATTAATTTAAGACCACAAGGTAAGCACATAATATTACGTAATCTCTTCAGTCGCTTTTCATCCCATTCGAAGTTCATAGGAAGACATCGTATCTTCTCTTTCGTATTTTGAGTGATTTTCAAGAAAAACATAATAATGCATGACGTACCTCAACTTTTCGTCAAAGGGCCTCAAATACATCTCATTGTCGCAAGACCGCTATCGTAATTTATTATAACCTATATTATTTTGTTTACACATAACTTATTCTAGCTTACTTCTAGAACCTTATCTCCCCCTCGTCTTCATAACAAAAAACGAAAACAAACACATAGACGTTGAAAGGTCGTTGAACCGTGATCTACCTCAACTTTTCGCCAAAGGAACCCACGTACCTATGTGTTTATCGCAAGGTCATTATCGTTATTCATTACCGTCTTTATTATTTGATTATACGCAAACTATCAATTAATCATCTATATCAACACTCATCTGACTTTAATTACCCAATTATCGATATTTATTATGGTCTTTATTATTTGTTTATATAACAATTAACCACGAAGCACTCGTGTATCAGGTCTCTGAACCATGACCTACCTCACCGTCGTGCCAAAGGGTGTTCGTACGTTTTTGTTTACGTCAGACTACTGACCTACCTCACATGGCGGCCATGGCGTTATTTACTGTCATAAATTAATATTTATTTGACATTAATTACCCTATTAACATTATTTATTGACATTTTTATTGCTTGTTTTGACATTAATTGGCCATTAATAACCATCATCACCTCTTTATGAGGTCATTAACCCCTGACCTATCTCAAGGCGCACGTGCCGTCTGGCGCCAGACCTACCTGAAGGTGGAGGAGTGGGGGGTGTTTACGTCTGGCTATCGGGGGCCCTATGCTACTGCCATCAATTAGGTTTGCAGATCCCAAATTTCAATTTTATACATTATGAGATTTATTCTGACATCACTATTTAATATTTCATGATATAAGATATTGAAATTCGAATGTCGTAAATGTAATTGGCCGTTCTTGTTTTTATATGTTGCACAGAATACACCTTTATTCTTTTCGTGGCTCACAATTAGCTACAAGTTATTAATTTGTAATTTTTCAAATTAATAACAGAAACCTGCCATTTAGTGACAATTTATAATGTACTTAACATAGGGTACTGATAATAGGATTTATACATCCTTGACTTTTGTGAAATAGTCTTGATTGAAAAAAAGACACTGACTGAATTGTAAACGACATCAATCGAGTTTGTAGGTTGTAGGTGCACTTTCAGATTATAATTTTATAATCTTAGATATATCTAAGCATTCATGATGTCCAGCACGAGGAAGTATCATTGGACTGGAAAATTGCACAAACCAAGTTGATTGACATTCTGCTCTTCGTCTGCATAAAACAGCATTGGCCTGAAACAAAAAAAAAAGGAATTAAAAGACACACAAAGTGTCTCTTTTTTCTATCTTATGTAACAGTATAAAATTTGTATACACAGTTTAATACCATTAAAAAGTATCATTTATTAAATATTGAATGTTGATACAGAAGTGAAGCACGATGTTGTATACTGTAAGAATTAAGTAAATTAAAACAGTTGAATAAAATTAAAACAATAGATAGAAATTTATTAAGATCGTTAAGTACCATTTATATTTTGCAGATTGATATACTCATATTTATTGAACTATTTTTCACTTCGTCTACCGGTTATTGGCAGTAACTGAAAAAATCTTAACGAACCGAATCTCATTTAACACTTAAAGCAAATATTTTCGGGAGATTAAAGTTGGGTGAGTAACATATTATTATTTTTTTATTTATTCCATAATGCATTTCTAAATCCAACACTACAATCACATGTCATTAGTCACGTTATGCGAGAACAGCTGACTTGGAACCAAGCTCCAGCAGTAAGTGTCAGTAGTGCCAACCTACCAAAAGTTTCGGTTACTGTTGGGAACTCTAATGGAATACACACCGATTATCGTACTTCGGATTATTGCAATTTAATTCGACATGAAATCCGCCATCGTGACTAGTTTTACCATCGAATATAGACATACATAGAAGCCACGAGCTCATCGAGCATATACGAAGGATGGACTGATATCTAATCAACACTTGTAATGCATTCAAATAAGTCTGTCTCTCTCACTCTCATCAACCTGTAATCACTTTCGATTTCTTAACGGCATTAAAACATAAAGATTGTAATATTCATTGGTTTCAATGCGAATCCACGGAGCTCCACGGAGGGATTCGCTTTTATGTATGAATGTAATACAATTAAAAGGAACAAGTTTCGTTCACTTGAAAACTCAAACTAGTTTTATTATCCGAATCGTAGGAAACTAATATTAGATTATTTTTAATTACGGTCCAACCTATCATTTAATCGGTTATTTCCACCACAACCTGTAAAATAATATGCACAAGTAATTAACAGAATGAAAAAAAAGTACGAAATACAAAATAGGTCGCTGAATTCAATCGTATCCTTCCATATGAAATGGCACATTGCAAAAAAAAAAATATTTCAACTTATTTTAAGGAAATTTAGTGATTCACGTTTTACACCGTAAAGATACAACATGTACATGTAGAATTTCACGTGCTTTGTGGTTAAAGAACAAGCAGTTCGTGAATTGTAAACCTACATTGGAAAATACTCCTCTCTAGTAAAAGTACTATAAGCTAGTAAAAAACCAATAATAAGCACAATTGCACGGCTTGCACATTTATTCTTATATTAATATGAACCTTAGGATTCCTTCTACTAGTATTGTCTTCAATTTCATACACTACCGGTGACAAGACCTTTACTATTCTATAGGGTTCTGTAAACTTTGGAGCGTCGCTTGGCCGCAAAGTATTGTGCTCCCGATGATAGCACTCGAGTCTGTCTCATTAATAAATCGTCTACCTTAAATCGCACATCTGCTCTATTTCGATTATAATAATGGGCTTGTCTGCGAGCTGCTTGTTCCCAGTTTTTCCTCACCCAATCATGGATTAATTTTATTTCGCTTAATGTAAATCGCTTAATGCGGCCTCTCCATGCATTGGGGTCATTTGGATTCGGGATAATGCAATCCTGATTGCGGATACTACGCGCAGGGCGGGAGTTATGACCAAAATTTAATAATGCTGGGGTCATTTGTGTAGACGACTGGGTTGAGGTATTCATCGCAAAACAAAATTCATTTAAATGAACGTCCCAGTCACGATGATCCAATCCCACAAATGAAGAAATCATCGTTTTCATCGTACGGTTGGCCCGTTCCACCGGGTTAACTTGGGGATGATACGGAGGAGTAGGGACTTTTGAAATACCTAGTTCTCTTAAATGTTTATCCAAATAATTATTCTCAAACTCTTCTCCGTTGTCAGCATCTGATATGGTTTTACCATTAGCTATTATTAAGGCCTTTGCCTCTACTAACTTAGTAAATAGGTCCTGGAATACAACTATATATTGATTTTGTCGTTTACTGAGGGGAAAAGGACCCATTACATCCGCAGCTATGGTACTCCATGGGTATTCAGTCGTTCGCTCTCTCATTAAGCCGACTGGAGGTTGTTGTGATACGTTTTGGCGTTGGCATTCTGGGCACCGAGCCACATATTTGGCCACATCTTGGAAAATGCCAGGCCAAAAGAAATCCAGAATTAATCTTTGGTAAGTTTTGTTCACCCCTAAGTGTCCAGATTGGGGATTGTCATGAGCATCTTGGATGGCTATACCACGGGCTTCTGACGGCAAAACTAATTTCCATGCGTCCAAATCTTCCACATTCGGTTCTATTACTGGATGAAGACGATGGTAATAAATAAGTAATTGATGAATTTATCGGTAATCCGAACCAAATAGTGTCTGAGTTGTTTCAAATTTCGCGCGACAAATATTTTGCCAGCCAATCAACTTTGAAACTCATTTTAGATGGAATGTGACACGAAATTTAAATTAAATTAAAGAATCTCAAGAATGATTCTTTAAAAATGTGAAATTAAGATGATAATTAATAGAAAATTCAGAAAAAATGAAATGAAGAAAAACACTTGAAAAAAATGGGGTATGGAAGCACATTCGCAGCCGGTGGGGACGAACCCACGACCTTTCGATTGATGGTAATAAATCTTATCCTCAACAATTTTCCAATTGGGGTATTTACAAGGGAATTACAAGAGAATCAATTCTCTGATAGTACTCATCTTATTCATATACCACGGATCTACTGAATCACCTAATGCCCACAGCGCTTCATCAACGGACTTGTACATTTTCTCATTATTACGGAGAGACAATCGGGATCTTGCCTCCCCCCTTACAAGTTTCCCGACCGCTTGCGACTACATAATGGACAATCATTCGTAGTTTTACCAGGGTACCCACATACATGGCAAAAATAACCCAATGGGTCAGGGCAGTTTCTGAAAGTATGACCTATCTTTTTACAATTGTAGCATCTCGCCATACTACCTGCAGGAGGAGGTGGTGCTGCAGACTGGGAATTATTGGTAGGAATTGTTAATAATGACGGTATTCGATTGTTATGTAATCTAGTCGTCTCTTGCGGCTCCACATAATGACGTACCGGATAATTGGGACTCGATCTACGCGGATAAGTTCCCCTGGTCTGATTAACGGTAACTATTGACTGTGGCATGGACGGAGTAACCGTAGATGTAGATGTCGGTAGGGCCTCATTTTGTTCCGCTATTTCATTAGTAGCTGCTACCTTCTCTTTCAATTTAGGTTTTCGGGGAACATAAGCATAGGCAGGGAAAGGTGATCGTGATGCGGGATGTGGGGCTCTATACGAACGCTCTCTTTGGAGAATTAATTCATAATGTCTGCAAGCTCTGATTAATTCCGAAAAATTTGGAATTCCATCTCTAAAAAATTCGTTCAGCTAAGGCTGGTCGCAAATTTTGACAACAAATATCTAATTGTTCCTCTAAGCTTGGTCTAACGGGTGGTAGCAAATTGAAAAGACTTCTCAACGACACTATAAAATCTCGGGCAGGTTCATCTACCCCTTGAGTACATAAAGCAATATCTCTTTTAATACTACTTTCCAAATTGCTTTGACCATAAGCTTCCCTGAAATAAAACACAAATTCTTCATAACTAGACCAATTTTCCCGTTCTACCCTATACCAACTTAGCGCGACTCCCCTAAATGCTTCCGGTAACGCCCGAAGGAGTTCCTCTTCAGTCAGGTCACGACTTGTCCCGTATTCCTGTAATTTGAGGAGAAAATCCTCCGCAGCATCAGTGTCATCTCCGGAAAATTTTGGACCGTTACTCTTCCAATGCTCTATTGCAGACTTGCTCCAAATTTCGGTAGTATAAGTCGGATTCAGAGATTGGTTGTAGGTCGGTCGATTAAAAGTAGGTGCGGTGACTGTGGAACGGGGTGTAGGACCCACACGCGTACTATGCCCCGTAGGGTTCAGCGCGGACCAATTGTGCGTCTGATTCATAATAGGATGTTGAGCGGACATACGTCTGATTCTGAAAAGGAGGGTGCGCGGACATATACGTCTGGTTATTATCAAAATGTACAGTAGGTCCTTGATGTACCGTGATAGGTTTCTTAGAAGTAGAACGGGTAGGAGGTTCAATCTGTACCTGATGTACTTAAGTATTATGCGACGGACGTACTATAGTTGAGCGATGAAAAGGGTTATTCATTGTGGATTGTTCCCTCTGCATCCCGGTATCATTTCGAAAGGTTTCAGGGTCATTATAAAACATGCTAGATCTATCCGAAGGAAAAATTACAGATGGATCCCTAGCTATTGTTCCTGCCCCTGTCTCACTAATAGATGCTGAGATCGCCGGGGGCCTGGTTTCTCTGTGTGCTAATGGTTCTCTAATGATCTCTCTCAATATTGGATCATTCATCGCTTGATTTATAGTAAATGGTTGCCTATCCCCTCTCCCGTCGACCGCCTCATCCCATGCTACATCCAAATCAGGAAATTCGGCCAAGACCATATGTCTAGCCAAGCGATCCTGCATAATCTCTAAGCTACCTGATATGGAGATCTCAGCCTTATCGCAGGCAGATATAAATTCTCTCATATCAGTTATATTTTCTACCAGTATTAATATTGCTTCATACCAAAAATAACAAAAAATAATAAAAAAAAAAAATTAATTACCAAGAGAGAGAAAAAGAATTTTAATTAAAACAAAAATTTAAACAAATAAAATACTTAATAAGTCACTACCCAATATCCAAGTTAGAAATAAAAAAATGAAATAATAACATAATATTACTTAAGGTTATCTACGCAAATTACTCGCCAACTGTTAAGTTAAACACCTCTTTTTGCCCAGAACCCAAAGGACTTTCTCCTGATTTATCCCCACTACCTGGAATAAAATACGTTACCAATCACACAATATGTTTCATCAATTTTTCATCAATTCATGGAATAGTACATTATTTTCAATAATTCATAAAATAAATTTCAACATACATATATTATCCTTAAATATTAACAAAACTCTTAAAATTTCAATATTTAGGGTAATTAGGGATCATTCGGTAAACGTACGAGATAAAAAACGTGCTCAATACAGCATCACTACACGATACGTGTTCGGTCTCCAATTCGTGAATTCTTTACAATCAAAATTCTTTACAAAATATTTTTCACAACGACTAAAAATCTTTCCGACAGACGCCAAATTTTACCGACCGAGAAAAGAGAAACACTTAAAATGTTGTGCCCCACGTTGGGCGCCATTTATAACCGTTGAGTTCGGACGGGACGCGAACTCTGGTATACGCTTGGGGACCAAAAAGAAAACGAAACACACAATTCAATTAAAACACCAAAGATTCCCAAAATTACGTAATTTTAATATCCATAGAAAACTTTACATTTCAAAGAAAACGCGATCACGGGGTCCACCGCTCGACACGTGGGGAAAGAAAATGGGGAATGGCAATCGCACGACAAATATACTTAAACCAATACGGAAACGTGCACTGTGCACAGTACCTAATCGCTCTCGCTGGGTCGCCGTTCAAAATGCCCTTCATTTTGGGTAACTCGGAACACCCAATGACCTCTTAACAATACCAAAAACATAATTTCGCTCGCACGCTTTTGCGATGGTCGCTGTCCAAGGGAAGACTGCCAAAATGGCAGCTTCTTTCTTAATTTTTGGTCATGTCCGGTAACTCTGCGCCACCTTGCGTGAACCGGGAGACATATACAAAACAAAGGGGGACCAATTGCCAAGCATTAATAAAAAAGGTCAACTTTATGACAGCTTAGGGACGGTAATGGAACCTTCCCAAGGTTGGCAACACTGGATTGTCAGTGTTCATTGCTCCGTTCGTATTCGGGAGGGGGGGGGGCCTACATGGTACCTCTAAGGGTATTACAGGGAAGGGAGTACCAATCATGTTCTCTTCCGATTATAACTAACCTTCTTTCTCCATATTGCGCGTGCGTCTATCATCGTAAAGTTTGCATTTCCATGTTCACCACGTTGCGTATGCGTGCGACAAGTATCGGCGATGCCATACACAAGTCGTGGGACAGGGATGTATGATACGCATGGAGAGAGGCAATACCGCTACTGACTGGCCGGAACGGCGGAATGCAGCGCGTAAGAGATGCGCATGAGTCAGTATTAACTATGGCGGCGATGTTGACATGTCATCGTCAAATGTACTTATCGCGATTGTGCGTTTTTCGCGAATCTTAAATTCGAATACCGAGTGCGCGACGATGTTGTATTTACGTCGGGTTCACGTGAACACAAACACGGAACACGACCAGTGCAACCTCCTGGGGAACGACCTATCGATGGCTGTCGTCCGGATCAATTACGGTAGGCATTGGTTTTGCTAAATACTTATTAATAAGAAATATTTTCTTTGTGTATCCCTTTCTGTTTGCATTCCCGGTTCACGCCAGGATCCAGACTGGGCCCGGACATGACCACTAGCCATGGGAGGACTTAGGGACGTCAACTCCAGCCTTCGCAATACAAATAACAGAAATCTTTATTTACTAATCATAACAATATAACAATATTAATCGCAATTATTTTTACAGGTATAAATGATGCTTGGTGCATTTAATAATAAAGACGAGATACCAACGTCGACAGGTAAGTAGAGTGTCTTGATATTGTAACTTCGTGTCACAAAATATCCCTTCAGAAGTTTAAAGGGGATCACCAACTTTATTTTGACCCCTTTATTTTTGTTTCTTTACCGTTTTCGACCTACAAAATGACAGCGTGTCAAAAAATTAAACATTCATATTGTTTATCACTTTAGATTTTTTCTTTTTTCAGCACTTATAAGTCGAATCCATTTCATATTGCGAAATATTTTTAAAAAGTATGAAAAATGCAGAAAAACATCCAGAGTTTGAGTGAAAGGTTAAAAAGTAAGTAAATTCAGAGCATCTGAATGAGAAATTTAAAAAAAAATTCATTTATTGACGAAATTTGGAGTAATAAATTTTGGTAAACAATAAAAAAAAATTATTTATAAAAATGTAAACAAAAACGTATTCCTTTATTTTTCAAGTAGAATATTGCATCTTGAAGTTCATTCTTAACATACCATGGGTCTGCTTGCATCATTTTACTATTATATTTCGCATATACTTTTTTTCAAATGCATGCGAAATGAATCAAATTTGACAGTTTTTGACTCTTCTGAAAAGTCTTGTTATTAATAAATAATAATATATATTTAATAATAATATTCTATAATAATGTGGATATACATTGTTTTCCATTTTCAACTGTCGATAAATATTTAGAAAAATTGCAGTTTTATATTGATAAAGCCCACAATAACTTTTAGATGATTATTGATGAGTAAATAAAGCAAAGAACAATCGGAAACCTGCCAGAGAATTATAAGAAGTCCATTTACAAATAAAAATTATATCCATGTAAATATGCATATTATTGATTATTATTTCACATTATTATTTCAAAATTATTTCAACATTACTTCCAATTGAACATTTTATATGCAAAGAGAGATGCAATCATTTCATCTATTTACTATGTCGTTTCGACGCAGATCCGCAACCTACTATAAAAGGACAAAAAAAAGGACAAAGGACAGGTTATTTCCCCCGCGTTAATGACGATTTGTCTATTTGCGGGTCGGCTCTCGGGTGGAGAGGTACAGGACAGAGACAGACAGTACAGTGACAGAAATGGGCAATACAACACAACACCCACCCAGAGCCAGTCCCCCCTACCCCAATATCGGTACCACCAGCAGATTCGGAGGTCTGTGCCTTAGCGAGTACGACGCGGGGCTTATCCCCTCTTTATCCGAGATAAGACCCACGACGTACCGACCGCGGATAAGACGCTGACGGTACCGATAACTGCCGACGGGGGTCGGCAGCGGTCCCAAATTCGTACCTTCGCCCAGCAAAGTTCCCCGGTTATTCCACACTGGACATAAGCAGAGAAAATTGCAGGACGGGGATTCGAACTCGGGACCTTCGCGACGTTCAGTTCGGGCGGACTAAGACTGACGCTTTAGCCCGCACGACCATCACGCCGACTCGCAACCTACTATATATAAAATACATATGATGTGTTATTCACATATATGTATATATGCACCGAGAGAAATATGATTGGCACTAGTTACGCCCGGTGATGCTACGAGTGTATTTGAAAGCCGGTTGTCATTTTGTTAGGCTGGGGGTAAGCAGTAATGATACGCGGTGGTGTTGTCCGAACACGGGGAATCATATGCCGCGGCTCTATCGTCGGGGGAGCTCTCACGCTCCCCCCAAGGATAACGCATCCATACGCGCAAAAGGGTGAACCGTCGTTACGGCCAGGCGTTCGAAATGGCGCCACGCGTGCCAGTAACAAAAGCGGCGAAGATACAATGTTAATGCTACAATAAAATATGTGCACTTTTATTAACACAGAAATCTAACACAAACGCAAATGTAAAGAATATAAAGTACTTGCTTTCTCGACAAAATTCATTGATGTGATTATTGGTTCCTAGGTTTCTTTATTACCTTATATATATATATTTCTATCTACTAATTTTGGTTTATATATTCTCATTAAAAGCAAAATATATATATATATATGCACTTGTATTGACTATACAGGATGTATCTAAAAGCCCGCATAAGAGCTATATCACGAGGTAGGTTATATTTTTCTGAATCGAATGGTACTAGAAATAATTATTTTTGAAACTAGATTTTGTGTTTAAACGGACTTTGAAAATTTATTTATTTTGGGGAGATTGCCTCAGTGAAACTATCGTCAGACAAATCACTGTCGACCTGTTGCCGTTGCTTCAGTTCGATCGCGCAAATTGTAGACAAGTGAACATCTGACTGTTCGTTCCCGCGAAGGAAATTTTAAATTGTGAATTCTCGGGAAGTCCTAACCAATGGTTACGAATGGCGTTCATACAATGTATCTACACAGAATACATTAATTATTCTCACATAATAAAGGAAAAATAATTAATACTGAATGCCACAGAGAAATTAAAATATTATTCAATGATGAAACTAACCTCAGGGTTTACATTATGGAATAAATAAGACAAAGTAAAAAAAACGAAATGTACAATTTTAAAAATATGCATATATTGGTATGAAACATATGTACAAATCCGTATAATTATCTTGTACCCTAAATTCTTAAGATATTTCCTCCAGGTTACAAGTATGATAATCCACAATATTTAAAAATCGAATGCAAATTAATATTATCGCATATCATTTCTGTACCCTTTGGAAATTTTTATACGTGAAGGAACTGAATAATCTGTTTTTGAAAATCTTGCAAACATTGCAAGCTAATAAGTAATTTCTTACAAGTTTATTACGAAATTTTCGGTTTGTCGTATTGCGTCGATACATTAAAGCATAACAAAACGACATACAATGAGAATACTTTAATTTAAAATAATTATGCATTGATATTCTTCTTAAAATCAGCTAATTAGTAATTGAACATTAAGAGCAGAATCAAGAGCAATAATATCCAACAATTAATCGAAAATGACGCAAAATACAACATACAAGCACGTTTCTATTCTTTTCGGCCAAGAACTTTCAGTTCATCAGATTGTAATTTAGAATTTTACTTTCATTGTCGCAGTTTTATTTTCGCTGAAATATTAATTTTATCGAAAATCACTCAGGCTCATTGTCGGCATTTCTGCCGATAAAATAATAAATTTTTACGTCCATTTTAAATTAATATTCTCCTAAATTCTTGAAGAAAACTAACTTATATTCTTAATGAATTTCTGAGTCTATTAATGGCTTCAAAACAGGTCAAAACTTATTTGTAGAAATAAATACGCCATTTTCCTAACGCACTTTCAATTGCTCGAAAAACAACTCAAATTTTATTTATCGATTTCATCGAATGAAATTAATATTCTCCCAAATTCAGAAACAGGCGAACTTAAACAATTTTTGAATTTCTGGGTCTATTAATTGCTCGAAAAATAACTGAAATTTTCGAAATGTTTGGGTCGCAATAAATATGCAAATTTTCTGCTGTACGTACTTTCAATTAATCAGCTTGTAATGTAGAGAATTAAATTATCTTCCCCAGGTTTATTTTAGTTCTTGAAATATCAATTTTACAGAAAATCGCACAAGCTTGTTCTTTTGTTTATCAGCCAATGAAAAAAAAAACAATATTTATCGATTTTATCGAATGAAATTAATATTCTCCGAAATTCAGAAACAGGTGAACTTAAACAATTTTTGAATTTCTGGGTCTATTAATTGCTCGAAAAATAACTGAAATTTTCGAAATGTTTGGGTCGCAATAAATATGCAAATTTTCTGCTGTACGTACTTTCAATTAATCAGCTTGTAATGTAGAGAATTAAATTATCTTCCCCAGGTTTATTTTAGTTCTTGAAATATCAATTTTACAGAAAATCGCACAAGCTTGTTCTTTTGTTTATCAGCCAATTAACCAATCATTGCACGTATCACAAAATACTCACCTACGCTTGGAAACGGATACTTTTTGCACATGCGAAATGCAATCCCGTATATTTTACTTTCACCTGAGCTCATACACGCATTCACATGAGCACTCACAGATGAAATCTCAAGTGTGAGGACATCGTGAGACTCATGCCTTGCTATCTGGGTAGAGATAAACAGATCGGATGCGTCTTACGGAACTTCTATTCAATTTGGATATCTACTAACTCCTCACCATGGGTCTAAGACAAAAAAGAACGATCCCGAGTACTTCAATCCTACCTCAGGATTTACTGGCTCATAGATTTTAATCTGCAAGTACCTCGTGGTTTGAGTATTTCAATTCCGGTTTAAACTATTTAGGAGCAATTCATACACTCAGAAATTCAAGAAGTGTTTAAGAGGGTTCTAAAGTCATTTGATATATTACATTCTGGACTTCAAAGATTATTTTATTATGGACCAAGCAGTAGATTGTGTGATTTTCTGTACAATTAATATTTAAGGAACTAAAATAAACCGGGGAAAGTTAACCTAATTCTCTAAATTACAATCAGAAGAACTGAAAGTGCGTTAGGAAATAGGAGTATTTATTTCCACAAATGCATTTACAAAGTTTTGAGCTATTTTGAAGCCATTAATAGACTCAGCAATTCATCAAGAATTTAAGTTTGTTTTCTTCATAAATTTTCGAGAATATTAATTCTATTCGATAAAATCGATAAATATTGTTTTTTTTTTCATTGGCTGATAAGCAAAAGAACAAGCTTGTGCGATTTTCTGTACAATTAATATTTCAGGAACTAAAATAAACCTGGGGAAGATAATTTAATTTTCTACATTACAATATGATTAATTGAAAGTACGTACAGCAGAAAATTTGCATATTTATTGCGACCCAAACATTTAGAAAATTTTAGTTATTTTTGGAGCAATTATTTATATTTGTTATATATATATATATATATATATATATATATATATTATATATATATATATATAATATAAAAAAAAGTAATTATTTATGTACCGTTGACCAAATTATTCGATGTGATTATTGGTTTGTAGGTTTTTTTAGTATTTTATTGTGACCCCCCCCCCCCCCCAAAAACATAAACCCAAAATTCCTTTACCGTCGTCGCCGCTCGCAACCGCCCACAACTGAAATACAAAACCAACCTGATCCCTGGGGTCACAAAACCTTACGACGCGCAAGATGTTAATAAGGGCGCCAGGCATGCCGAAGCATGCCGAATTCATAGGCGCGCTGCAAGGTGATGGTGTGCCCGCTATGCTCAGCCCCGAGATCCCCTCGTCACGGAAGAGGGCGGTATTCGTGCGCACAAACCATAACTAAAGATCGAAACAACGAAAAATAACGATTGCAGCCGGCGAGGACGGGTACTTCATTTAAGCGCGGCGCCACGGGATTAGATACCAGGTGCCTCTTTTCGGTACTTGCATATTCAAAACGCGAATTTTTGCCAATACGAACTTTATCGAACGAGGATTTCACTTTAACGAACACTATATGGAATAATTAAACGAAGAGTTCATTTGCCGGATTCGGCGCGGCACGGGTTCCTAACAAAAATAATTTTGGGTTGCCCCTACGGGCCGAGAGCCCTTTTGCGAAATAAAATATAAAGAAAACCCCAGGTTACGCCGCCACAGCGGGTGTCCATAGCCTGCCATACAGTAGCCCGATAACCTCTAACGTAACAGAAATACAAAACAATTCCCGCTTGCACCTTTCGGTGCCCGTAGCCCAAGATCTTAGATTCGCGGGTGTCACCGAGAGACAAAGGTGTGATTAGTGAAATCGATCTGATTGCCGTCCTAATTAAAAAAAAACACCAACTCCAGTAGTTTCAATGTCTATTTAATCGGTTAAATGCCCTTTGTAAATATCCTCCCCTCGCCTATGGATAACTAACGATAATCCCGCTTACCAATAAGGCTAACGACCTCCTTTTCTCCGTAACAAAAGTCTCATGACAATTCTTTTATAACATAATTCTTAACGATATCCAATTAAGTTGTTGTGAAACCTAATGATAAACAAATCCGGTGTGAAGTGATTCTGACGAAACCCAATGTCATTGTTGTTAAATTTTAGCGATACCCGTTATCTTTTCTCACACATCTAGCGATTTTACTGTTGCTAATTAATTTCAACGAGAACCAATTCCTTGTCTTAAACGTAACGATATCCACTTTCCCCTGTCATGAATCTAACGATATAACTTTGGTTAATGAATTGCAACGAGAAACCATTTCTTGTTCTAAAATGTAACGTTATCCATTTTCCCTGGTCATGAATCTAACGACCTTACTCTTGTTAATTAATTTTAACGAGAACCAATTTCTTGTTCAAAAGTAACGATATCCATTTTCCTTTATCACAAATTTAACGATATTAATGTTGTTTAATTAATATTAACGAGTTCCAATTTCTTGTTCAAAAAGCAACGGTATCCTTTTCCCTTTGTCACAAAGTTAACGATATAAAGTTGGTTAATTAATTTTAACGATAACTAATTTCTTGTTCTAAAATTGTAACGATATCCATCTTCCCTGGAGGAATCTAAAGACATTGTTGTTATTAATTAATTTTAACGTGAACCAATTTCTTGTTCAAAAGCAACGGTATCCTTTTCCCTTTATCACAAAGTTAACGATATTAATTTCGGTTAATTATTTTTAACGATAACTAATTTCTTGTTCTAAAAGTAACGATATCAACTTCCCTTTGTCCCAAAGTTAACGATATTAAGTTTGGTTAATTAACTTTAACGATAACTAATTTCTTGTTCTAAAAATGTAACGATATCCATTTTTCCTGGTTATGAGTCTAACGACATTGTTTTTGTTAATTAATTGTAATAACAACCAATTTCTTATTCGAAAAGTAACGAAATCTATTTCCCTTTGTCACAAAGTTAACGATATTAATTTTGGTTAATTAATTTTAACGATAACTAATCTCCTGTTCTAAATATGTAACAATATCCATTCCCCTTGACTACCAATTTAACGATACTACATTTTCCGTTTTCTCACGGTTTATGAACGATAAGCTAACCATGACGAAAGCGCACTTCGTCCTACAAGCCCGATAACAAACGAATTTTCCTAAACGACGAAAAATGTCCGAAACCCGAAGTCACTCCGATCAAGAACACGAGCGAGAAAACGATCACGAATTAAGGAAGGGTATTCTGCCGGATAATTCTGCTAAAGTCCAAAATAATCGCGAACCTTCCGTAATCCGTCGTACCTTTATCCTCCAAGGATGCCCACCTGCCAGAGTCCAGTGTTCCTTCCGCTGCCACTGCACGAACGAGAATGGACGCTCGGCGCGGCGTCGCGTCGCTTTCCCAGACCACCGCGTCCCCTTCTCCACGGTCCAGGAGCGGCAGTCGCTAATTGGTTCCTCTAAGTCACGCGACTCTGGCAACTCGGGCGGACGACTACTTCCCTTATTTCTCTCCTCTCTCGAGCGCCTTCTCGATCCTTCTCGCACCTTCCAGAAGCACTAACTTCGTAAACACCCATTGTTGCGCTGTGTTTACAGACTTACCGTAACCGACCTTGTTTATCATAACATACGCGTTAACCCAGCCCGAACAATAACAACCCATTTCAGAATAAAGCATGTTTCGAGAACCACAGTAAATATTATTTTCAGCCAATAATTTCTGATAACCTTTTCAATTCAATATTTCTCTTTCTTTTTCTAATCGGTAGAATAATAAATTTAAATGAAACTTGTTGACAATAAAACAATCAATTTCCCCCCGTACTTTCCTAACGCATTCATACTTACTTAATTCTAAATTAATCTAAGGGCCCGCACTTAATCTAACTTACTAACTAACGGTATAACAAATTCTTGATACTACTAACTAAGGCGACTGAATCGCAAATATGGCGACTGAATCGCAAATATGGCGACTGAATCGCAAAAGTAACATGGCGACTAAATCGCAACAAATGGCGGCTGCACCGCAACAAAAAGGCGACTAAATCGCAAATATGGCGACTGAATCGCAAAAATAAAACGGCGACCAAATCCCAACAAATGGCGGCTGCACCGCAAACAAAAGGCGACTAAATCGCAAATATGCACAATGATGTTACTGAAATCTTCGGCGCTACTTAAGAGCAGTCCCTCCCATAAAGAAAACATCATTATTCCCCAGATAGTGCCTCTCGGCTAGACAAACTGTCTCATTCTGCGGTAAATTCGCCCGCGACAATTATACAATTTTCCCCGCTTCCGAATTCTCTCACGGAACGGTAACCCCTTGCGTGAATTCAGTACGGTGCCTTAAAAAATTGGCGTCTTAAAAGACAGTCCCCCCTATTATTGGCATTGCTGCAGTTTCCGGATTGATTCTTGATCGTTTCAGCGACTATAACGTGTTGCCACGTTACATACAACATATTTTTATCTATTAATGTTGGTTTATATATTCTCATTAAACGTAAAAAAGTCTATATTCTGCACTTGTATTGACTATATGTCTCACAAAGGAATAAAAGTAAAAAAATGAATTACTTATATGTTTCGTTGACAAAATTCTTTGATGTGAGTGTTCGGTTGATAAGTTTCTTTAATGACTTATACACTATCTATTGATTATGGTTTATATATTCTCATTAAAATTAAACAAAAACAGATATGCACTTGAATTGACTATATGTCTGACAAAGAAATAAAAGTAAAAAAAATTAATTACTTATGTATCATCGTCAAAATTCTATTATATGAGTGCTCGGTTGATAGGTTTCTTTATTACCTTTTAATATGTGTTTCTATCTATTACTTTTCGTTTATATACTCTCATTAAAAGTAAAAAAATATATATATATATATGTGCACATGAAGCGAGGAAAAACGCGTAAAAACTTTACGGGGATCTTTACGTATTTTAAGCAACTTTTCAGACAATTTTTGTTTACAAAAATCTTCCTTGTTATATTCACTAGCGAGTAAGTGATTTTGAAAAAATTCTGCTGATAGGAAGTTTATAGAAATACGTAGAAAAGTTCGGTATTAAGTAGTATGTATGTTATGGAACCTGTCATGGGACTAAGAATTTTTCTAAGAAAGCTGAAATGAAAGCACGTATTTTTATGAACATCCTACCAGCAGAAATTGTTCATTACAGTTTCCCAGGTCTAGTGCAGAAAGAAAAAATGATATATCTTAATAAATAAAAAAAGTTATTAATTTTTTAATGCAGAACTGCGAAATTTGTGTTTTTATACATTCAGGCGCTTCGTTTATAGAGCGAATTTCAGGCATCCGAAAACTTTCAGCGAGAAAGTTGTTTATTAAGGTATGAACAAATTTGGTTGTGGCCTTGCGCGCATCGCCGTGGCACACATGACGCGCTGGCCGTCGGCCGCTACCGATTTTAAACAATCATTAATTTTAATGCAATCGAGATGAAACTTTACAGAAAATTTGTTCATACCTTAATGAACAAACAACTTTTTCGCTGAAAGTTTTCGGATGCTTGAAATTAGCTCGATAAACGAAGCGCCTGAATGTATAAAAACACAAATTTCGCAGTTCTGCATTAAAAAATTAATAACTTTTTTTATTTAAGATATATCATTTTTTTCTTTCTGCACGAGATCTGGGAAACTATAATGAACGATTTCATTTTTTATTAATTTCAAAATTCTCAAAATAGACTCAGTTATAGCGAGTTGAAATAGAAAGTGCGCCTTTTTTAGGTATGTCAGACCACGACTTTACGCATGAGTACTGATCGCCGGACCCGAGTGGCTATATTGAAACCGCCATTTTGAATTAAAAAAACCAGACAAAGGTTTCGTAATCATAATCGAATACAAAAGATATAAATCTAGTAAGGTTTCATATTTTGGTCCGGCATTTTGAAACCGCCATTTATAATATCGAGAGTGTGACTTAAGATTCGTGAAAACTCTATCGTAGAAAATTTAACGACAATCGTAGGATTAAAGTGGTGAGTAAAACTACCTAATAACCGCAGCACATTAAAAAAAGTAACTGCATGCTGATGGACTGCGCCCCGGACTCCTGCATCTTTGTACTCGCCTACTCTCCACCCTGCAGATATGGGTAATAATCGAACTTACGTGAAAATTGAGACAATTGTAATTGCGCAGTGTACATAAATGTCCCCGAGCACAAAACGGTGATAGAGATGGAAACGGAACCCGCCAAACCGATTATTCTCATGTTCATCCTTCTTTTGTGACATTATAGTTGCTATTACGAAAAAAAATGCATGCAACCTTTTTTTTGGAGAATTTTAGGCTCCATCTTTTTTGTTTTAAACTTTTCGTCCGATTTGCACTTTTTAACAATGATAGATGCAAAAAATCAGGTTTTTTAGCTGTTTTTTCAAGATGGCGGCTTTAATATGTCCGATCGCGATTTTTTATTGTCATATTCGTAATCAGCAGGAAAAAAGACGTCGAATACATGTGCCAAATTTTTTTTACGTGCTGTAGTTATTGTACAGTTTTATCAAATGGTGGATTTAGTGCCCCCCTTTCGAGTACCCCCACGGGGTTTGGCTGTACTTGACAGGGCCGCCAATGTGGATATACATTCTTAGAGGTCATAACTATGTTTTCCATCCAATAGCGGACTGCTCTATTATTTTCAAACTATTATTTTCCTATTTTCCTTGTTACTTCGACCCAGACTAAGTCTGGACGAAGTATTGAATTTGGTCACTTCGGGCAAAAAAATTACCCTATAGTTTTTCATCAAATGTCGACGTTTCAGACCCTAAGGAACCCAAATCAACAATAAAAAAATTTGTGTCCGTGATCTTGTACGTACGTACGTCTGTACGTCCGTACGTCCGGACGTCCCGTTTTTTTGTCTCGCGATAACTCGCGAACGGATAAGCGTATTGACATAAATTTTTTTTTTTAAAACACGCGTCTTGGCATAACTTAGATCTGATTAGATTTTGGGGCAGATCCACCCGTCCAGTACTAAAAAAAATTAGCCCCAATTAAGTTTCTTTGTAGTTTTTTGCATTTATTTTGAAAAATTTATTTAAAAATGTTTCAAACATTAAAGATAGAGGATTAAATTCTCTACAAAAAAGGTTGTATGCATTTTCTTCCTAAAGTCAACGATAATGCCATAAAAACTGGTTTAAAATGTTTATGACTATTGTCTGAAAAAGTATTGAATTTGGTCATCGCGGCAAAAAAATTACCCTATTGTTTTTCATCAAATTTCGACGTTTCGACCTCCCCCCCCCCCCCCCAGGGGTAGTCTTTGCCAGCCCCTTCGGCGCGGTGACCACCTACGGGCGCATAAGTTCTTTTACGCCCTTGATGCGAAAATAACTATTTCGATATATCTAAAAGATGTCTTATAGATATCTATAAGATATCCATCATAGATCTTTTCGACACTTTCAAGATATCTTTGACGAATTACATGTATATATATTGTATATATAATATCATAATAATACAGACAGTAATTAGTAAAACACAGTAAACATGTAATATGCATCGAATAGTCTATTAGAATACAAGTGCATGAAGTAAGTGCTTTGCAACTTTTATTTATTAATACTTCGCCTGGCCTGTTGTCGGGGTCGAAGTTTTGAAAATGCTCATTTTCAATTTTCATACATATAAGAAACACTATATTGTTGTAACATATATATCGAAGCCACTTGGACCTAAATATGATTGGCCCCCCAAATATCAATATAATTTTATAATATAATTGAAAGCTGTTAGTAAACAAACGAGTCTTAAGGAATAGCCGACTCTCCACCGGGTCGAAGTTTCTGAGCGAGCGAAGCGAGCGAGACACCACGCCAACACTAGTTTTGCTTTGAAATTGACCTAATTTCGTGCAAAACTCCGATATATCTCAATTTAGCTGTACCTGGGAAGGCCGCCAATCGCGTGAATCACCTTTTGGTAACCACAGAAATGCATTGCACATCGCCGCAAGTTGCTTGACTTCGGCGAAAATTTCTCCCATGACATATTCACCCCTCACGCTAAATCGCTGCACCTGCGAAGGCCGCCAATTAATTTTGATACACTTTTCCACCCACCGTAAACGTTTTTTTCTTGGTGGCGAACTTCTTGGCTTCGGAAGAAAAAAATCTGGTCATAAACAGCCCCACACTTAATTTGCTGCACTTTTTTGTTACTTTGATCTTCGCTAGTCCGCCTGCAAATTGGCGGCCTGCTTGCCTTCGGGAGGTCATATGCTTTACATCTCTCGGTCTATATTTAAAAAAGCTCATTTGTTTCTTCCGAAAGACAAAAAATATAGGGCAGTTTCTTACAAGAACATTTAAAAATAATATTTCACAAAATAATATTACATTTTGGGGGTAATAAGGAATATGAAATTGTGGGTAATTACGGACTCATAATACAATGAAATTAATACCATAAAACACGTGTATTGTTTTCGGAAAGTAGTATAAAAAATTAAAATACATTATTTCTAAAGATTCTTGTAAAAGACTGTCCTGTATATTTTGAATAAGGTATTTTACATCATTCATTCCGAAATTATAATTCTCCCTCAAACAAAGCTATTGTGCCATATCTTCCTACATCCGCTTTATATAAACAAATTTTTTTGTACCTCTACAATAACAAAGTTTTTGTTCAGTTTTCTAAATATTAAAAGTATCGCAGCATACCATATCCATGAAAACTTAAATTATTTTGCAACAGCAATAATTCTAGTCTTCTATTTGTTAGCATTCCTATTTCGTATTTTATATAGCGTAAAATATTTTTCCAACGAATCAATCTGTTATGAAGAGAGATATTTATATTCATATAAATGTATATTTTCACTATTTTTCGAAAACAATACACGAATTCTAAGGTGATGACTTTCAATGTATTGTGAATCCGTAATTATCTATTTTTTCATATTCATCATTACCCCCAAAATGCAATAATGCACTAAATTCCATATGATATGAACATTTTTAAAAATATACGATCATATTTCTTTGCAATATTTAAATTATAAAACTTTAAACAATTCTTTTTTAAATTTTCTCAAAAGCGGAAAAGATCGAGCATACTTGAAAATGGTATAAGAATAGTATATTAAAGAACTTAAAAGAAAATCTTTTCTTGCCGCTGCGGGTTTTTATGGATTAAATGGAGGGAAGGACGCAAAAATTATAATTTAATTCATATAAAAATGCTTCTCATTCGACTTTTTAAAGGTTTACAGGAATGCGCTGTGGGGTTATGATCCGGATGTCAGGTATTCGAATGAAGGGGAATGTATCTGATGTTTCAATGTTGATATATATATATAGCAATAAGAACGTGAATTTTAATAATTTATTGTATAAAAATCAAAGCCCATTGGATAAAACACTGAAACACGTATATTTTTACTTTCTTCCTAGAATACGTATAAAAATTGCCATTAAAAATCCTGACCCCCGACCGTGGGTTCCCCTTGTCAGTCGTGTTTCTTCCTTTCCGTTGCTTGTGGGCATCAGAAAGGTGCTTTTGCAACATAATTCAGGGCGGCTTTTTACCGACATAACTGTTTGCGCTCCATGTGTAGAACTTTTTTCTCGGTGTGCACCCGTACATTTCTCTAGGCATGTCTAAGAAGTGTACTGATGGTAACTGTATTTTACTTTTTTATGCAGAAGTCTAATATTACATATTAAAATTTAGTATTTATTAATAAAAAGACTCAAACTCTGTTTAGTGTAAAAAATGTAAAATTTGACCATTACAAATGTATGTTTGTCTTACAATTTTAAATATTTTTCAGCGATGATTTTTTTTCTATGCATATTTTGTAATTTTAATCTTCCCACATGGATTTGAAAAAAGTGGCAAAGAATGGAAAATTATGTACTCTGTACGTTTTGTGGTCGAAAATGATGAAGAAAAGAAATAAAACCTTAACTGAAAATTAAAACATAGAGGTAAAAATAAAGTTGGTGACACCACTTCAATGAGAAAAACGACGGAAAAATAAATTGAATCTGCGTAAAACATTATCTTATACAACAAAATATTAAAATTAAAATTTTAAAAACATATAAATATGAAACATTTTCAACGCGATTGTCGAGTTTTGAAGATTAAAATCTACAAGAAAAAAATGTGGCATTGAACGTACACATTTGGGATGTAAACTAATGTTACATATTTGCAAAAAAAGTTTTTGCCATCTATTCTTTGCGATAACTTCATAGAAACGATTTTCCGAAGAAGACGTACGATTTGCCTCGTCCGAATCCGTCGAATTGCTACCGGGAGAAATTCTATCGAGTGACAGAAAATGAGCTTCGCCGTCGAAACTTTTGGACGATCGCTGTAAATGCATATGTATGTATACATGCTATAGCACTGATTTTCGGGATACTCTTGGCCATCTCAGTCAACTTCGGCCTTCCCCGCTAACATGTATGAATATCGTTTGCCCTATACATGTGTGTACACTTGTAAACGTCATCGTTATGATCGTCGTCATGATCATAACCATATGACCATCATGATCATCGCCGTTATGATCATCGGCACGATCATCATCGTTATGATCGTCGTCATGATCATAACCATATGATCATCATGATCTTCGCCGTTATGATCATCGACAGGATCATCATCGTCATGATCGTCGTCATGATCATAATCATATGATCATAAACGTCATGATCATAAACGTCATGATCATCATGATCATAATCTTCATGATAATCGTCATGATCATAATCTTCATTATCATAATCTTCATGATAATCGTCATGATCATAATCTTCAGGATAATAATCTTATGATCAAGGGTAGTTCCCCTTACCGTCAACTTCGTGCATACGCGTGTTATTCTCGATGTTCGACGACATTACGATCTTACGATCGCTTACTTCCACCTTACGATTGCTTACGACTATCTTACGAGCACCCTACAACCCGTTACGACCAACGTACCAACGTACAACGACCGCTTACGACTACCTTATCACCACACTACGACCGCTTACGACCAACTTACGACCGTTTATTACAATCATACAACCACTTTGTGTATGTTGACGACTGGCTTACATCTGTCGTACGATAACTTTGTGACCGGTTTACAGCCGTGTTACTTATAAAAATGTAAATTGTGACGAATTGCGTAATACCATAAATTTTAAGTTTTAACTTTTTGGAAGGGTATGTAAGGGTGCTTTTTCGTGACAATTACTTTGTGTCTTCTTCTGAGTATGGTAAATTTTCGTTATTTCTACCGTCGCTGAACGATAACAATTTTGTGCAAATGATTATTCTGTGAAGACTTGGACGAGTTTCTGAGGTTTGCGTTATAGGTACTGAACGCTCTATCAAATAACGCTACAACAAATAATTTTTTCATCACCTATCGTGAAATTAATCATTTAACAATGAAAATTTGAAAGGTTGTGCGTTATACCTCGGTACTCGAGTGGTTAGGCATAATAATTAGAGGATTATTATTCATTTGTAAGTATGTCTGACTCGAACGAAGAAGTTGCGTTAATGTTGTCGGTGTTGGGTAGAGCTGGAAGTTTTTGAGCCGCTGAAAGAATGTGGCAAAATGAATATCCCGATCGCACACAACATTCGCGCAAGTTTTTAGTCGTTTACAACGTCGAATTATTGTAAAAGGTATCGTTCAGCCGGTCCGTTCAGCGGAAGACAAATTCATCGACCAGTTCGTTCAGTAAGAGCACCTGATATAATTGCGTCTGCCCTTGTAAATCGACACGATTCTCTGATGCGTCGAGAATGAGGTAGTGGCGTAAGTATTTCCACGATAATTCGAATTTTTCGAGACATTCATTCTACCCATATCGGATGTCACCTCACCGGGCCATGACATTGAACGATCATAGAGAAAGACGGATATTCTGTAATTGGATTACTGAACAGTTATCTTATTTCCATATAAGTATTTTATTTTCTGATGAGTGCACCTTTAAAAGTGACGGCGAAGCGAACATACATAATGTTCGTTATTGGGCACAAGAGAATCCACATTGGTATCGACAATTGGATCATCAACATCTCCGGAAAGAGAACGTTTGATGCGGAATTATTGATACGCAAATCGTCGGACCAGTACTCTTTCAAGAGAACTTGAACCGTTTTCTATACGTCGATTTACTTGAAAACAAACTTCCACGTTTACTTGAAGATGTTCCACTTCAATTACCTATAAATATGTGGTTTCAACAGGATGGATGTCCCGCCCACACGTGTGTCATTGCTCGTCATCAGCTGAATCGTACATTTCTCGGCTGATGGATAGGCAAATACGGTCCACATAATTGGCCACCGCGATCACCGGACCTTACAATTTTAGACTATTATTTATGGGGAAGAATAAAAGACCTCGTATACCGCGAACGACCTACCACTGCTGAAGACATGAAGAACAGAATACGACAAGCCATTCAGTCTTTAGATGCTGCCGAAACAGCCTGTACTGATGCAGGTGAACGACACTTCGGTAACGCGAATACAGGCGCCTCTGATTCTTTCATTTAGAAATTTGAAAAACACTATTTTGACCTCGATTTATGCCCAAGGTCGGCCTCAAGGTCGACCTATAGGTCAAATTCAAGGTCAACACCAGATAGGTCCCTCGAAACCATGCAAATTTTGTCTGACCCATTTTTTCGTACAAATGCATCCCTACGTTTTAAAAGGGTGGGACGGGCGGCCTGAATATACCAGGAAAACTAATGCCTTGCAAGCGACCCGGCAGAAGATGAACTTTTCTCAGCTGTCGCCACAGTTTCAGGAGTTGTCTCATGTGCTGAACGGCTCCAGGCAACTCCTACAAACTTGGACCAAGAAGACGACAATTATCCGGAATCTGAGATGAACGTCGAAGCAGCATAACTGCTCTGGGTATCTCCAGCGACATTGACTGTTATCACAAGGACAGTCTGTTAGAACAAGGATCTCTTCCTCCAGAAAGAAGAGATATAGGTGGCAGCTCAAACAGGTTCCCTCTTACCCTTAGTGAAGAGAAGATGCCTCCTCGCAGTACTGAGCTTCGGAAGCAGGGGGGGCCTGAAAAGAATGAGATCGGATTATACCACCTCTCTATCCAGACAGGCCCATAACAGGAACAGCTAAACTGCTACAAATATAAAAACACAACATCCTGGCAGTTCCCCAAGTGGACGTGCTCAAGAGGTCGGCAGAAGATACTCCCAAGTGTCTGGAGGCCTTCGCATGAGTATTATGCCCAAAGATTATCCGCAGACACTCTGGAGCTCGGCACATCTGTTTGTGGTAGAGGAGGCCCTGCTCGACGTGGTCGTGGAGCTCAGAAAGGAGCCGATAAGACCCCACTTCTTGGCTTCCAAACACCGGTCGGGCTGGTTCGTTCTAAACGGCACGGATGCTGAGTCTGCGGAGTGGCTGAGGAGAAATTTAGGCCGCCTCGAGCTATGGAAAGGGGCTGAAGCGAGACTAATGGAGAAGATTGGTCTACCCAAGCCCAAGGTGCTGACCGGTCACTTCCCGAACAGGGCGAAGGATGACAACTTCAGGATTCTGAGGCTCGTCATGGGGCACAATTCGCCCCTGGACACCTCGACCTGGACTGTCCTCCGATATGCTGAAGAGAGAAGTACCGTCCAGCTCACTGTGGCAATGGATGAGGAGTCCTTCCAGCATATTGCTGAGAAGGACTTCTGGATCAGATTCCGATTTGGATAGGTCCATCTTCGGGAGAAGGCTGGGAGGGTTCCCAGAGATGAAGAAGAGGTAGCAGCCAGCAGGGCTGCTAAAACATCGGCAAGGCCGGCACCACCAGCGTCTTAAGAAACTCTGAAGAAGCAGCCGTCTGGGGGCAGTAGAGAAGAGGCTGGGTCCTTGTCTACAAGAAAGGCGCTGTTTTAGATAAGGCTAATGAACCCATTTTGTAAATGCCATTAGAAAAGAGGTAATTGATTTGTTCTTATCTAACTGGCATGTGTCCAGCGACGAATCAATGTCTGATCACAGACATATCCGATTCGAACTGGAAATAAGGACATGCCGAAGTAGCTTCGTTTAGAGATCCGCGTCGAAGTAATTGGGGGACTACGTGTTACGTATGAGTGAGGGCAAAGAAGATCTTATTAGTATTATTGAAAGCGCCGAGGAGTTCCGACGAGCTGCAGAAGTGCTACAAAAACTGCTTGTGACGTCCTACTTGGACGGCTGTGCGGAAAAAAGCGGAATGTAGCATGGTGGAATAGCAGACTAGAAGAAATGAAAAAAACAGGCCATACTGAAATTCAATTTGGTAAATTCAATAGTCCTATCGTGGCACTCTTACTGTCTGCAGTAATGCATAAAGGAAGGCTAAAAGGGGTTCTTGGAGAAGACAATGCGAGGAGATGATCGAGACACCAAAGGTAGCTAGACTTCACAAAGCATTAAAAAGAGGCCATCCTAATGATAGAGGACTACTCAAACGAGAGGACGGTAGCTACACAGCAGATGGGCAGGAAACTTCGGAACTTCTTGCGAGATCCCAATTCCCAGGTCATGTGCAGCTCCCAAACTATATACCCACCATGCCGAATAATCCGGTTCGCTGGAATAGGCGTGATAGGGGGGAAGTGTCAGGGAAAATAGTTACTAGGGATCGCCTTGAATACGCGCTGGAATCGTTCAAGCCATACAAGGCTGCGGGGGTGGACGGGATCTTTCCTGCCCTCCTTCAGAATAGCACAGAGACTTTCAAGTCCTACCTGGTAGAAATATTTTGGGGAAGCATTCAACTACAACACGTACCTACTGCGTGGAAAGAATTAAAAGTGGGGTTTATACCGAAGCTGGGGAATTGACCCATGGATAACCCAAAATCGTAGAGGCCTATCAGTCTTAGTTCCTTCTTGTTAAAGACCTTAGAAAAGTTAATAGATACCTACACGAGAGAAAGAATTGCAAAATCGATACCACTTCACATGTATGAATTTGCATATAGAGCTGGCAACTCAACTGTGACAGCTCTCAGTTTCTTAGTAACAAAAGTGCAGAGTATGCTTCAGAAAAAACGAATTGCATTAGCTGCTTTTCTGGATATAGAGAGAACCTTCGACAATGCCTTATAATTTAAATCTATAGAAAGAGCACTAAAAAACATGTTTGAAAACAGAACCATTCACCATAACTGTAGTAGTTCAGAGATAGCGATCAAAGCAAGCGCAGGCTGCCCCTAAGGAGGGGTTCTATCACCCTTATTGTGGACGATTGTTGTCGATGATCATCTATATAAGTTAGAGAAAAAAGGATACTACGCACAAGGGTATACTGACGACCTGGTGCTAGTGAAAGCCGGTCAATAGGATCTTCTCGTTAGGGATGGTTTACAAAGAGCACTCAAGGCCACTTTGGAGTGGTGCCAAGAAGAAGGGCTCAACATAAATGCGCAGAAGACTGTGATCATCCCATTTAGTAATAGAAATAAAATTCTGCTCGGAGATATTAATTTAAATGGAGTCACGCTGAACTACTCCGAGAAAGTAAAATATCTAGGTGTAATGCTGGTTAGGAGACTGAAGTGAAGGCAACAACTTGACTACACTATCCATAAAGCGACAAGGACAATGAGTCTGTAATCGAATGTATGGGAACCAAATATTATCCTATGGGTATATTTGGCAATAGTTAAACCCATTATCACCTATTTCTCCTGGGTATGATGGCCCATGGTATGTAAGAACGGAGCCATACTCGCCCTTAATAAGATTCAAAGAATAGTATGCGTGGGTGCAACGGGAGCAGTAAGGATTTGTCCCACGGACGCTCTCGACGTTCTACTAGGTTTGTCTCCCCAACACCTGCAGCCACTTGTTCTAATTGTGTGGTATCAATCAAGTGGGAGGCGGTGAGACTGGGAGAGGCAAACGACTCCGCACTGGTGGAGGAGAAAGGCCATCTGAATATCCTCAAGTAGCCATGGTATTCAGACCTAATTACTACCGTCACGGACGCATACTGTAGAACTCTCCGGTTCGACAGAGGATTTAAAGTTAGCTTTCCGCCAAGAAGAGACTGGACAGAAAATAAAGTCCTCGTGGACAGGAATTAACTAAATAGGTTCACGGATGGGTCTAAATCAGAGAAAGGTCTAGGTATTTCTGGCCACAACAAACAAATACCGATCTCATTAGCCAAATATTAAAGTGTTTTCCAGGCCGAAGTGATGGCCATTCTACAATGATCCAAGATAAACCGGGACAAAGGTTTAAAAGGAGTAAAAATTAATATTTGGTCTGACAGTGAAGCTGCCATCAAAGCTACTGCATCGCGCGCAATCAATTCAAAGATGGTGCTTGACTGCCATGACTCGCTACAGCAATTAGCGAAAAAGAACAAGGTAACCCTTCGTTGGGTGCCGGAACTGGCAGGCATAAAGTTCCTTTTTGCCGGTACCAAAAATACCTCAACGTATCATTTGAACGGCCCAGCACCATGTCTTGGTATTCCCATAAACACGAGATTTGGGTATACCAATCAAAAAGTGAATAAAGACTGGATGGAATACTGGAGGAACCTACCAGGTCTAAAACAGTCTAAAAGACGTATTTACTTCTCAGGAAAGAAGACTAAATTTATTATTAACTGACAGGACATGCTGTGTTCCGCTACTCACTATACAAGTACACCTGTCGGTTTTGCCTACAGGAAGAAGAAACCTCGGAAAACGTCACAGGCGAATGTCGAGCTATGTTCATTCTCCGTTCGAACTCACATTCCACTCCGGGAACTGCGAATTAACTCATCGGGAATGCATTTTCTGGGAAAATGTTTCAGACAAAAGTGATGGATTTTTCTCCAGCTATTTAATGGCGATACTGAATTAGACCTTGAACAAGACCTTGAAGTTTATTTCAGGTCAAGTTTATTTTTTTAAATGGAAACCCCTATTTTTTCTCATAGATTCGTGAAGACTACAAAATTTCTGAAAGCTACTTGGGATGGCCAACATTTAAATTGATTGGAGAGTGGTACGCGGATATTTTGAAATTAATGCATCAAATTACGCATAAGTATTCATGTAAATCATTAATAGAAGTAACAGGAAACTGCTAATCGGTTAAAAGAGTTTTCAGGGTGAAATACAATATATAAAAACTTTTCGTTTTCACATCGTTTAACATTTTTACATTATTTTGAATGCCACCACCGGTGTGTGTGTGTGTGTGTGTGTGTGTGTGTGTGTGTGTGTGTGTGTGTGTGTTGTTTTTTTTTTTTTTTTTCCGAAGCGACGATGGAAAGCTCTACCAGCCATCCCTGCCAGCCGGTGCCAGCAGGAGTGCGGGGCTCCCACCCGCTAAAACCACCTCCGCTCAGACTGTGATTCCCCCCTCGGAAACCGCCGTAAGGCATTACTTCGAGGGGGGCAGTCTTTGCCTCAGTAGGCCCTCCGCCGATGTTTTGGCTCTTCAAGTCTGGGCGATGTTGTTGCCTCTTCCGTCTTCTTCTCTTCTGATGGCATTCAGCCTATCGATGATGGAGGTGGCGATGATGACCACTGCGTCCCATCCCTCCTGTGAGGCGAGCAGACATTCCCCAATGCCCTCAGGTGTTAGTGGTCCTCCTACCGAGATCCGGAACTGTTCCCGTTCCGCTGCAAATCTCGGGCAGTGGAAGAGGACATGGGCCACGTCTTCGTCGACACCAGGGCATGCCGGGCACTCCGCACTTTGATAAATGCGGAAACGATGTAAGTAGCTGCGAAAGCAGCCGTGCCCGGTGAGCACCTGGGTGAGATGAAAGGTGGTGTATCCGTGTTGTCTGCCCGTCCACTTTGCTACATCTGGGATGACGCAGTGGGTCCACCGCCCCGAATCCGCTGAATCCCATCTTTGTTGCCACTCTTCTATGGTCCTCATGGACCATTTGTCGTGGTTCGGCTCCTGGTCGGCGATGTCCTGCCTTATACACCTGCCTTTGCGGTGTACTGCTGCCCTCTCCATAGCAAGAAGGTCTATGGGAGGGAGTCCCGCGACCACCGAGAGAGCGATGTCCGATACAGAACGGTAGGCATGGGCCACTCTTAGGGCGGCTGTTCTATAAGCCCGCCGGCAGGTGGCTCCGTAGCTCTTATGGATGTTCATGGCATCAGCCCAGATCGGTGCCCCGTAAAGAATAACGGAGCTTACTACCGATGAAAGCAGGGACCGCCGCGGCTGTTTCGGCCCCCCCATATTAGGCATGATGCTGGAGAGCGTACGAGCCACTTTGAAAGCCTTTACGAGTGCGTTCATCAGGTGTTGTTTGAACGACAGCCGCGCATCTAGAGTGACTCCAAGATATCTAATAGTGTCCACCGTCATGATCTGCGTATCTTCCACCGTGAAGGTGGCGTATACCCTTTTCTTCGTTCGAGAGATGAGCACCGCCTCCGTCTTCTCAGCCGCCAGATCTAACCCATGGTTGCTCAACCACCTAGCTACTACCTCGATAGCTTCATCTCCGCTAAATTGCACCTCGTCGATGGTCTTCGAGACGACGATTAGTGCAAGGTCGTCTGCGAAAGCTACCATGGACACCCCGTCTGGAAGGGATTCCCTGAGCAGTCCGTCATATAAGACGTTCCAGAGCAAGGGTCCCAGAACCGAACCCTGTGTCACGCCTCCACGTAGGACGGAGTAGGTCGGCTTTCCCCCCGTGTTAGCAATCTCCAACTCCAGTACCGAGAAGGCTTCAATGAGGGCATATCCTCGATGGTTGGTCTTCGCGCTACCCCATTCCGTCGCCCATGCATTGAAGTCCCCCCCGATCACTAATGGGAGTCGGGAGGTTCTAGCACTGGCGACGATGGCCTCCAAGGATCCTTGGAACTCGTCGATGGTAAGACTGGGAGGAAGGTAGCAACTGTATAGTCTTATACCAGCCACCTCCACCCACGTGAAGCTGGGCAGGGGATCGGACATCTTATTGGATATGTGGAGATTCCCACACACCCAGATGCCGCCTTGCTGGTGGAATCCTTAACCCAGCTCGGTTTACAAAGGTCCCGGTAAGCCTCGCTGATGACGGCGATATCGGCCTTCTCCTCCTTGACCAGTTGAAACATCAGGTCCTGGGCCACCGCACAGTGATTGAGGTTTATTTGGAGCACCTTAGCCATTGTTGGTCTGTGCTCCAACCTCCTGCGTTGCACGATGTTTGGCTACGCAGTCCTCAATCTTGTGGCCCTCCTTGCCACACCGGAAGCACTGCGCCGAGCGATCGACCGCGCTCTTACAACCCCTTGCCAGATGTCCCCTCTCGTGGCACCTGTAACAGCGTGGGGGTCCCTCGCGCAGTCGAACCCGGCAATTAACCCAGCCAAGATATTGGCCGCCTGGGTTCCGCTATATGCTCCACTGAGCTTGATATTCTCAGGGGTCACTGCTTTCGGTGAAGTCATCTCAATGATGGCCTGTGCCACCTCCTCCCGAGTTGTGGCCTCGTCCATGTCCTTGATGGTGATGGCTTCCTTATGGGACAGTGCCTGTACGACAGCTGTCCCTTTTAGGATGGACGTCGCCGCTGCTTGGAGCTCTTGGGTGCACACGCTAGGCGTTGCAAGCTCTATGAGCAGTTCGCCTGCTTTCGTCCGCCTGATGGCGGTCACCCTTTCTCCTAACTTTTGCAGTTCTGGCGCAGCTTTCATGGTCTTCAGGATGTCGACATATGACGCACCGTCCGCTGCCTTGATCTTGATGGCATCGGGGCGGAAGGGTCGGAGGCCGGCTTTTGATTATGGCTTCCCCCTGTGTCGCTTGCCGACATCCGTTCCCTGCTGCTGCTGATGTTGTTGCTGCTGCTGCTGCTGCCGTAGTTGTTGCTGTCGTTGCTCCTGCGGATGTTGTTGCTGCAGCTGCTTCGCCTTCTTCTTTAGGCCGTTTCTGACCACCGTAATCCAGTCCTGGTCTTCCGACTGGGGTTGCCGCCGTTGTTCTGTAGCTGGTGGTACGGGGCGTTCCTCTTTATCCGCTTCTTTCCTGACCCGTTTTGTCGCTGGCAGCTTCAGCGGCGAGGGTCCTTTACGCTCCGGACGTTCGGGGGGCTTACGCACGCAGTGTGCCTCTGGCCATATTCTTGAGCTCCTTGTGGAGATTTTTCTTTTCCTGGATAAATTCCACAAGGAGCTGAAGTTTTTCTTCCAGGCGCTCGAAACTTACAGTCTCCTGCGCCTTTTCTGACATAGTGTCACTTGTAGCATTTAATGCTGTTGGGGCCGAGTGACCAACCCCAAAAACACTGCGGTTGCCTGATAACGACGCCGGAGAGCCCGCGTGCTCATTCGTACCCGACGCCGGTACTGGGGATCCGACCCCTGCACCGTATGCTTTTATCTGCACTGCAGCTGATCTTCCATACTTGGTTTCTTTTTCGGGGTTCCTTCCCCTAGCTAGTTCTTTGGTCCTCGTCGGGTATTTTATTTCTCCGATACCGTTTACCAGCATTCCCCGATCCGCCACCTGGGGACGCGCCCGTTAGAAGGAACCAGCAAGACTCCGGCGGGTGTGTGTGTGTGTGTGTGTGTGTGTGTGTGTGTGTGTGTGTGTGTGTGTGTGTGTGTGTGTGTGTGTGTGTGTGTGTGTGTGTGTCTGTATGTGTGTCTGTATGTGTGTCTGTATGTGTATGTTTTTTTTTTCTTTTTTTTTCCGAAGTGACGATGGAAAGCTCTATCAGCAAACCCTGCCAGCCGGTGCCAGCAGGAGTCTTGCACCCGTTAAAACCACCGCCGTTTAGACTGAGATTCCCCGCTCGGCAGCCGCCGCAAGGCATTACTTCGAGGGGGCAGTCTATGCCTCAAAAGGCCCTCCGCCGAAGTTTTGGCTCCTCAAGTGTGGCCGATGTTGGTGCCTTCTTCTTCGTTCTAATGGAATGTAGCATGTCGATGATGGACATAGCGATGGTAACACTGCGTCCCACCCTGTTACTTACAGGGAAGGGGGTTGTCGCGCGGTTATAGGGGTCGAATATATATTTCGATAAATGATATTGTTTTTTCTTACTACGTCATGCTAGGTCACATGCAAATAATAAAAAAACATAAATAAAAAAGTTGGCTGATGTTTCGTCCCGGGTCCGCTCACAGACTCTTAAGTGAGGCTTGTGAGCGGACCCTGCCCCAGACATATCTCGCCAATAAATATGTCATTTTTATATAAAATATAAATAAATAATATAATACACAATATAACAGATATATCGAATAATTACTCACCCACCGATGAGACCGCGAAGCGACCCGGGAAGTCACCACCAACGCACCCCAAGGTTCTGGCTCTATGATATACCCGAACTATAATGGTAAAAATGGTCCGAACGTCTCGGAACCCCACGATCAACTGACTGAAGGTGCCTTCCACAGGCCGATTTATTCGGGTACGGACTATTTGTTTTCTAGAGGCAGGACTTGGGAAAACAACCCAATCGGATTGGGAAAAATCGCCAATGATGGCGTCTGCTAGAACCGACGCACAAATCTATTGTCTGTCTTTCCGTTTCCCACAGAACCCGTCGATATTCTCCCCCACATTTATGAGCGGATTAAAATAGAGAAACAATTCAAGTAAATTTAATTCGCCATATTTTCTCTTTATAAATCTATCCTAGCAAACATGGACGTCTAGTTAATCAAATTCTTTATATTTTAATTTTTAATACTTTTATTATTCACCGACGGAGGCCTGAACTTGTAGGACGGATGCAAGTCGCTCTAAACTAATGCATCGTGTATATTTACGCAAAATGAATACATTGAATAACAAAACAAATAAGAAACAAGGGATTCAAGTTTGTTTTTGCTTCCTACTTGAGTCTCTGTCCTATCAAGTAAACCTACCATAACAATTTCGAACGAACACGGATTGTAAAGGACCACTCCTTGCCACCCTGACTTCCAGAAGATTAAATTTGACTAAACTAAATGTTATAAGCTTCAAATCTAGTATGATTCTCAAACGTTACTCCTCCCCTGGCTTCGCCCAAGACCTCGTAACGAAGTCGTAAATAAAGTTGTAAATGAATTTAACGCCATTAGGGCGGGCAGCAGTGCGATTTTCGGGGTCGTTAGACGGGGTGAGTAACTTTCGCGATATTTTAAGACTGCCGTTGTCAGCTGCTACCTCAGAGAACTCGGAGTCTCTCGATGCTCAATATGAGCTTCTCGTCAAAACCCTGCGCGTAGCGGCGCTAAATGCAGGTGTGTGCATTAAATTTAGTGTTAAAAGTACACGCTCTAGAACGGTAACTTCGAAGGCCTGGTTCGATAGGGATTGTACAAGCACAAAACGAGCTTTCCACCATGTCCTGAAGAGTATAAGGAGAGTCGCTTATTCTCCAAATTCGATTCGCGCCTTTAAGACCGCGAAAAAAACTTATTTAGACGTAATAAAAAATAAGAAGCTCCTCTATGCAAAAGAGGTAGCAGATAAGTTCGCGGGCGTCCGGAATGCGGCTGTTTTTTGGAACACATGTCGTCAATATCGGAAAAAACCCCGTGCTGGTGCGCAGGTGTCCGGGGACGCCTAAGGGGCGTCTTTCTCGGAGATTTTTCCCCCTGAAGAGTACCCCTCAGAGACGTTTTACGGCACTTTTGACCCAGCTCTGGACTCGCCGATCACTGTGGTAGAACTCAAAGACAGCATAAGTAGGCTGAAGGTGGGAAGGGCAGTAGGTCCAGATGAGTTACCTGCCGAACTTTTTAAGTTTTTGGAAGACACGTGGCTCTCGCACCTCCTGCTACTTTTTAATAACATCCTTCTTCTGGAGACCTTTCCCAAAGGCTGGGCTCAGGCTTCGTTAATTGCTCTCTTTAAAAAAGGTGCGCGTGACGACCCGGCCAACTACAGACTGATCGAGATCACTAACGCCATAGCAAAGATCTTCTCGCAGGTTATGTGCGGGTGCCTGACTGAGTGGGCGCTGCTACGGGACCTGCTACCTGAGGAACAGGCCGGTTTTCGTAGTGGGAGAAGCACGGAAGACAACATCTTCTCGCTTCTCGCCACCATTCAGATTGTTTTCAGACGACAACAAGCGAAACTATACGGATTATTCGTGGACTTTAAACGAGCCTTTGACTCGTTAGCTGCTCGGTCTCGGCGTTAGCGCAAAGCTTGTGAGAATTCTCTCCGCCCTTTATCGCTCAGCTTCGGTGTGCCCCAATATCGACAACTGCAACGTACCGGATTTTGACGTCTCGAAGGGGGTCCTACAGGGTGAAATCCTCAGCCCTCTTCTCTTTTTGTTGTATATAGGCGATATCGTGGAATTCATCCGGAGGGGGGGAGGGGTAGCGCGGGGTGGATGTCTCGCACACGGAGGATTTGCTGATGTTACTGTATGCCGACGACCTGACTATTTTTGCTTACTCGCCAGCCGATCTGCGCAGGAAACTAATTTTGTTATCGAATTACTGCCAAAAAAATCAGCTCAGTCAACATTGACAAAACGAAAATCATCTGTTTCAGAAAAGCTGGCAGACTAAACGCATATTCGAGGTCTTTTCTGTTCAGAAATAGTCCGGTCGAGGTTGTAGGTTCGTACCGCTACCTGGGTGTGTTGTTCTCCTCCACTGCGCGCGGCCTATCGCCCACGGAAGATGCAATAAAGAGGACTAAAATGCGACAGGCGCTGTTCTGTCACTGGTATATTCAAAAGGAGAGCCTTTCTGCTCGACGATTAATTCTAATTGAAAATTGTTATTGTATTGCGAACGCTACGCGGCTGGATGTACCCTTGCGCCTAACATGAGATTTAAGTCTCACAACTATCGTTTAAATTTAACTGTGATATTCGATGTAAGCAACTGTACTGGAAAGTTTCGGAACTCATTCTCGATGGGTTATTACTCCCTAAATATGAGAAATAAATTATTACATACATACATATATTACAATATCTCGAGCCAATTTGAAAGAAAATCTTACTGCTTCGCGAAAGAAAGGTGAGAAACGTGCAAAGAGACATATTGTGCTATTTGATCGATCCACTACATGCAACCATGCGACTGCATACTTATAGATAACCAGCATCATGCTACGTGCCATTCTAACCTGGATCACCCCCACTCTATTTATTCAGTCGTCGACGTGCTACCTCCAGGCAAGAACCCATGCATCTCCGAACCCTCGGCGTGCGCGTTTCTTTCTTCTGGCCCCTGTTTGCCCCGCCTGCTTTCGGTCATTGATGACTAGTGAAGGGAAGTGCAGGTTAGGTAAAATCCGAATTCACTACACTTAGTTGTTTTTTTTTTCAATTGATCTGAATAACTACAGGAGTTCGAGAGAACCTTTCCGTACAAAAATACATAACCTTAAGAATATAACATTAATCAAATTTTAAGTTATCCCCTATTAGCCTGATTGGCTACAGGCTTTTCGGTGTAAAGGGGTCTAGGCAGAAGGAAAATTTAACAAAAAGGTAAAGAAAAAAAAAAATTATTCATAACGAGTAATCAAAGTTATCAAAAGTCTACACGCACGCACTCACGAAACAAGAGGTAACCTGGTCTCGGTTACTCGCGAGAGTCTTGTTCCGACGGCTGGTTGTTTTTGAAGTCCTCCGACCTCAGACGCTGACTCCTGGGCACGTTTCTTCCTAAGGCAGCTACATACGGGCCTGCTCGTTTCCACTCAGGTGCACATCGGGGGCACTCGGTCAGTTTGACGTTTCGGAGTCCGCACCTCCGACACAACACTCGAGGAGTCGATTGACACGCCGAGAAGATGTGCCCCGATTTCCCGCAGTTCCAGCAGCCGTGCAGAACTCCCCATCGAAAGATAACCAAATTCTCGAAGGCTTTCCGGATTTTCTTACCCGTCGCTTGTCGCAGCGCGGAGATTTCGATCCATTTTGTGAATAAATCTTGCATCACTAAAATGTAGACAAACCCGGATTTTTTACACGGTAAGGGTCCCATTATATCTACCGCGACGATCGACCACGGTTCTTCCACAATTCTTTTTCCCATTAACCCCGCCATTGGCGCCTTCTCGACTTTGCTCTGCTGACAGGGAATACACTTTCGACAGTGATCCACCAGATCTCGGTACATCCCCGGCCAGAAATAATGTTCCGCGACACGACGATAGGTTTTCTCCGTGCCTAAATGTCCCGACGATGGGACGTCATGGGATTCTCGGAGCACTAATGCGCGCGCCTTCGACGGTGGTACGAGTTTCCACGCTCTCAGATCTTCGAGCAACCCGTTTGTCCGAGAGTCAGGCCTACGATGATACAGGCGACCCCCCTCCATTTTCCAATCGGGGAAACGCATAGGATTTTTACGCACCTCCGCTTCGCGTCGAGCGTATATTCGTCACTTTCGTCACAGTTAATCGCGGCAATTACAGCATGACTCGAAGGAGTCCTATACCGGATCATTAGAAATGTTGCTCTCGTAGAGCCGAGATAAAACATCGGGCACTTGGTGCAGAGAACCTTTCCGGTGTACGATGTCGAAATCGTACGACAGTAGACACAGAGCCCACCGAGCTAACCTCCCGGTCGGATTCTTTAGTCGACGAATCCAACGCAGACTGTGGTGATCCGTAATCACCGTGAATCGGTAACCTTCAAGATAACCTCGAAACCTCTCTACTGCCCAGATAACCGCTGAACATTCCTGTTCGGTGGTGCTGTAATTCCGCTCCGCGTCCGTTAGAGTACGACCGGCATACGCGATCACGTGTTCTACCCCGTCCGGCGTTTGAGTCAGAACTGCCCGGGGCCGACCGTACTAGCGTCCGTTTGCAATACGAAGGGGAGTGAAAAATCCGGCCGTACTAAAACAGGTGTTTGTGTTAACTTGTTTAAGAGGGTGGTAAATGCCGTTTGTTGATCTTCTCCCCATTCCCAGGCCCAATTATTTTTCAAGAGAGCGGTTAACGGGGCTGCGATGGATGCGAAATTCGGTACGAAGCGTCGATACCAGGAAGCCATGCCGAGGAAACGACGGATTTGCTTGAGGTTCACCGGCCGGGGATACGATAGGACAGGCTTAATTTTATCCTCATCTATTTGCAACCCCTCTCGATTAACTACGAATCCGAGATATTTTACGCTTTCACGGCAGAACTCGCTCTTTTCTAAGTTAATTGTTAAGTTAGCCTCTCTAAGTCGTCGTAATACTACACGTAACCACTGAAAGTGTTCCTGAACTGTCTCCGTCACGATAATTATATCGACGAGATATGCAAACGCATGCGGAGCCAGTTTTGGACCAATGATCTTGTCAACTAATCTCTGAAAAGTCGCGGGTGCCCCCGTAAGCCCATACGGCATTCGTACGAAATGAAAGAGACCCTTTCCAGGAACCGTGAACGCGGTAATTTCTCGACTATTACTTTCCAAGGAGACTTGGAAGTATGCCTGGCTCAAATCCAAGGTGGATATATACAGGGCCTCACATAATTTTGAAATTATGCTATCCATTAATGGTAGAGGATACGCATCACGTTTTGACACTTCGTTAACGCGACGGAGGTCTAAACAGAACCGATATGTTCCGTTCGGCTTTTTGACCATAACGATTGGCGACGACCATTCGCTATGCGAGGGCTCTATAATTCCGGCGGCTAGAATTTTGTCTACTTCCTCGAACAGATGTTGTTCTACGCTGTGGGAGACGGGATATGCGCGCTGTCGAATGGCCGGATGACCTTGCACGTCTATCACATGTTCGGCAAGATAGGTTAAACCGGGGTTGGGGTTAGCCGGGGGTACTTCCTCTCCCAAGAGAGCCTGCAACTGAATACGTTCTTCGGGATCAAGGATTTGCAACCCGCAAAGAAAGTCAAAGGAATCCGGAGCACGAAGATGTGAATCGAAAGGTAACCTCAACGACGGCTGATCCTGAAAAAACCACGTTCGAAATTCGAAATCGATACTGATGGCGAATCGTATTAAGGCATCAATGCCGAAGATACACGGAAATTCGAGGGTGGGAAGTACGTGAGCCTCAAGCACTTTAATTCGACCGCCTACTTCTATAGGTAACCTAACGTAACCCGAGCTCACAGCTGTCTGTCCCAGCGGGGTCTTGACCAACGCATTGGGGGACGTGAAAATAGGTAACCTCAAATGTTCTATTAAAGATAGTGTTGGCGTCCCTAGAAAAGTGCGCGAAGCACCACTGTCAACTAACGCTCCTATGGGTCGTCCGAAAATTCGAAGAGTTATGTACAACAGGGAAGGCGTTCGGTTGGTTTGGTTCAACGCATCCTTACGGGGCGACGAGGGGGGGGGGCCGACAGTTTCTCGTGAGCCACCTCGGCCCGGCTTAGTGGCTCGCCGACGAGTTTCCCCGACACGTGGGATAACGAGCGGTACCCACCACGCGATTGCCACATCCTTTGCACGCGTAACTGCGTGCTTCCGCGGGTGTAAGGCACACGGGGCATTCCATTCGAGTTACGCCCGGGCGGCCACAGCGATAGCAGAATAACCGCCTTTCTTCCCGGCATTCGTTGAACCGATGGCCAGGTTTCGAACAGTTGTAGCAGGAGAAGCGCAGTGGTGGGGCGACGGTGGGATTCTGCGACGGTTCGGCTCTAGCGGTTCCCCTTTCCGGCTCCCGGTGGGTTACGTTCAAAGCAGCCACGTTGTCTTCTATCGGCGGTGATCGCAACGGCAGCAGCGGGGCTGCATACTAGGTGGGTATGGAGCACCGTACCGATCATTTCCCCTCGCACACGAAGGATTCGTTACACGATCCGCCTCCCACGGAGACTCTTCAATACGGCGGCCGTGATTTTCTACCATACTACGGAGTGACCCCTCGGCCCTCTGCGTAGCGAGCGTCAGCGCGTGCCGCACTCGCGTCCCCTTCTCCTAACCTTCTCTCTGAACAGGGTAATCATAATCGCGGTTCGAAGGACGTTGTACGCACTCGGGTTCACGTTCGTAACGGGTCTTTAGATATCCTGGTTCATTAAAGGAAATGAAATCGTGCTCTAGGAGATTTAGCTTAAAATCGTTCCCACGTGACGGTAGCCGGTCACGAAGGTAACGAGGGACCTCGCGGAGATTCTTACTTGTTCGGTATCCAGATTCCGGCATTAGCGCACTTTCAGCGGGTGGTGGGGGTTTATACGCGTTCGCGATTCGAATAGATTTCTCTCGTCGAATGGAAATCATTTCTCGTTGACCCCAGTTACGATTGGCATCACGATCGATCAGCATCTGTACCCGCGGTAACATATTCCGCAACGCCCGAACAATCATTGCACTGGTTGACACTGGCGGTATGACGCGTCCCATTATGGTACGGATGCACGTTAGGTAATCCGCGACCGATTCCGTAGCTCCCTGGGTTCGACGTTGAATATCTTCCTGCAATAATTTTTGGAAGTCGGGGTCGCTAAATCGACGCTGCCACGCGTTTTCGAAATCTTCGAAAGTAAGCCAATCCTTACGAGAAGCTCGAAACTATTGTAAGGCCACGCCTTCCAAGAAAAATGGCAAGCAACTCAATAAGGCGCTATCCGGCAACGGCACTATCTCGCGACCTTCGTTAAGCCTTGTTAAGAACGCGATTCCGTCCTCACCCGATCGGCCAGAAAACCTCAGTCCCCATCGTCGCATGATATCAAAGGCAGTTTGCACTGCCGGGATACGCTCCTTATTATCACGGGACGGAAACCGGCGGTCCATAGAAGGATGTCGCGAATTCTCTCTAAATTTATCGCCAAAGTTATCCTCGATGTCATTTCGGAAGTTATCCCTATAGTTATGGAAATCGGTATCTTTACGGGCCGTGTTCTCCCGAGCGTTCATACAGAACCTATGCCCTCTAATATTCCGGAAATTATCATCGATATCGCCTCTCCTCTCGACCCGATGTTTTTCCCCGCACGGCCTATCCGAGAAGTTAACCTGATCTTTCCCCTTTTCCCTTACTCCAGGGAAATTTAATGGAGCAGCGCGGCGCCGCGTCTCATCCGAATATTCTCCGTGATCATCCGACCGACCTCCATCTCTGTCATCTTCCTCTTTGTCGCGATCGATCGGCACTCGTGTACTGTTCGCGTGCGCGCCGTCAAAGAGATCCGAATCGTCTTCGATCGTTAATCCCGAACCCGGTATGGTCTGCGAAGGCACTGTGCCCCCGTGTTGCAAACGCGCCGCGGTGCTCAATCGTAACCGCAGCTCCTCGACCGTCCCTTCCGTCGACAGAAGTCGCCGAGACAATTCCCCTCGGACCTTCTCCGGTGTCAACTCGGAGGTCCAGTCGTTCACGTGTGACATGATTAATAGATCCCACTTAATACGTAAGCACAGTGGCCCCTTTACTCTACAATTATTGACAGTTTCTTACGATTTATGACTGTTAGGATGAAGCTATTATTATTTTAATTTCATGCAAGTACAGTGAGCCGCCGAAAGTGCGAAATAACGGCGCGTGTACTCAATCGACTTGTCGATTGATAGATAACCACAAGAAAAAAAACAAGGGAAGAAGATAGGAATTTATAAGGTAGAAAAGAACGGAAAATCCACGTCGTGTCAGCTGGAAGTGACAACGATGTGGCGGACTATAGATAACCAAATAATGACTATGTACGATGATATGATGCGCAGCAAAAAAAAAATGTTAAACGCGTGACTAAGCGGTAAATCAGGCAGGGAAAACAGCGGTATTCTCAGAAAGGAAAGAGAGTTCATGTAAACATGCATACACTTGTAGTTACCAGAATGTCACAAAGGGAGTTTATCGCGCACGATAGGCTCGCTCACCGCGGTTTCGGAATTCTCGGCTCTTGCATTTGTTTATACATGTATAAAAGTTACCCCACATATCACATTCTCATAATAAGATATCAATTACACAAATAATAATTAACATATACATCACAAATATGCAAAAGGTTTATAAGTAATGATCATAATATAAGACGTACAAGCAGTGTAACACGCACCTAATTCTAAACTAAAGTACGCGCAACTGAATTATATTTTACTAACCGAACTCTGCAAAATCGAAACTACAATACAGCTTTTAAAACCCTCAAAACGACAACTCTTTAACTCGCGATCGAAACTTAATTAATAACCGAAATTTTAAACAATTGTTTGCGCGGCCCCACGTTGGGTGCCAAATTTGTGACCCCCACCCCGGACTTCAGCTACGCCTCCACCCGTCCGTCGTCGTCGCTCGTGGCCGCCTGCCAAAAACCGAACTTTTCCGGGGGGCCACAAAAAACCGCACGGCGCGCCGGATGGTAAGAGAGGGCGCCAGCCGAGACGAAGCCCGACAAATTTATGGGCGCGCCGCACGCGCTGGTGTGCCCGCTAGCTCAGCCCCGAGTTCCCGGCTCAGCAAGGGAGAGGGCGGTATTCTCTGGCGCAGACTAAAGACTACGCGACCACGGCCGACGAGGACGGTTCACCACGTTCATCGCGCCCTCTCTCGCACCCCAAATCACGGGCGACGACACCCGATTCCCCGATACGCGACGACACGCGATTCCCCGACGGAGAGCTCGACAGGGACTTCCTAATACGATGCCCTGCGACGAACTCGACAGGGACTTTGCGCACGCGGTGCCTGGCGACGAAATCTACCAGGACTTTCTAAATACGGGGTGCCCGCCGACGAACTCGACAAGGACTTTTGAAGCGCGCTGCCTTGGGACGGACTCGGTCGGGACTTTCGCACACGGTCGCGGCGCCCTGTGACGAACCCGTCGAGGAACCGTGCTCGCCCGATACGCACGCGCCCTCCCCAAAACGACACTACAATACCTACCCGAACGTATACGAATCTCATACCGAAACTACACTGAACAACGTTATACGAACCACACGAACTTTACCGAAACCGACCAAATTGACGGATCCTACCCCTTTTCTGCAATCTGCTAAACCCGGACAAATCACCAAAATTACGTCACCCGAAACCCACTCGAACTGACCGCGTGAATTAACAAACCGATTACTTCCCGAATTCCCTAATTTACACTTTCGTTACTAGATTGACACGGATCGCCCGGACGCTATCGTTTAACGCGGACACTGCTATTCAAGTTAACGCACTCACACTTATACGCAACAATTTTTGCGTCTCCGTAGAGGCAGTTAGCCTCACGTACAAAAACATAACGAAAACACGGCACTACCTTCCGACAGTGCGAGATAGCCTTGGCCCCACCAGATTGCTCGTGAATCAACAATCTAGGTAACTTAACCGCGCGGAGGGCCCGGTCCAGTTAGCATCGCACGCATGGTCCTTTCCTTACCGACAGATCGGCTGGAGTATTACCCGACTTCTTATTGCACAAAAAGTCCGCTCGTTAATTCATAAGATAGCGCCACCTCACAAGAGGGGCAAGATAACCAGGAAGTTCAAGAAACGATCGCTCACAAGAGCGATCCAGAGAACCAAGGTAAAATTAACGAGCTTTCGTTTTCGATCATAAGAAGTCACTATAAATTTAGAACGTCGACCATGCTAGTTAACGGCTCGCCAAGCCAACTGGAGATCGCGTCGCGGACCGCGGATCGGAACCGGCGGCCATCTTGTCGGCCTCGCGGTGTGACGTCACAAAGCATCACGTTCGGCGGAGTTTGCTTTTCACACGTCGTATTCCCGTTTTCGTTACCGTCTTTATTTCCGACCACCGGACACGCACTTTCGAGACGATAAAGGTAACCACACTAGATTCGATCTTACGTTCGCCCGAACCGCTAGTTATTTCTCCCAGATACCGAACGATCACCAAAGATAACCAAATGACGGCTTTTTCCTGAAGTCCTCGAAAGGACGAAGTTATCCTCTTACCAAAGCATCTCACAGAATTTTAAGAGAACGGTCTGCGATCCCGTTTCCGATAGTTAACCCTACCGTCGCGCGTGGCCTTGGGGCTTCGTCTTTCCGAAAGTAACGAGAACGAACAAAAAGCGTAAGATAACTATATTTTTCCCGAGTATGCCGAATAAAACAACGAGAGATAACCACAGTCGCGTTAAAGAATCTAATCAAGATATTCTCCGCGAAAAGAAAGATTCCCGGAAGATAACCCTAGAGAATTTCGCGGCCAAAGCAGAAGTTAACCGAAGCACGATACGAACCGAAAACACGACTCAGATAACCGAAGGCGATTCGCGTTTTTCACTTTCACTTTCACTCGCGAAACGCCAATGGACAATCGGAAAAGCGCATTTTATTTAAACAGCCGTGAGCACAAAGAGTCGAACTATTGGCGTACGGAAAGACTTCGTAGCCGAAAACTATTTGTCTCAGGGCTGTTGGTACCTTTTGATGACCAGGAGTACCTATCGGCTCCAGAGCTGCTACCCGCGGACTGTCCCAACTCTTCCACGGACTGCCACGGACTGCTACAGACTGGCGATGCGACGCGTCGGTTGGAATCGCGACGCTCGCGCCGCGCCGGCCGCCGTTTACCACCTCTCTACCGCGATCGTGATGGTAGGGAGAGCCCCGCGGCCCGTACGGGTATACACGACTAGCCGTCCCCTCCCGGTACTCTTTTCTTATGCTTCTCGAATGTTCGCGAAGTTTCGTCACGTCGCCCTCGCGTACCCTCTCCTTCGCGAACATTCCAGAATCTCCACGCGTCGTTCCCCCCTGCACGCCCGCAATAAGCAGCGTGCTTGACGATATACCCTGGATGTTCAGGTCTCGTACCTCTCGAAATCGACAACAAGGCCGTCCTTGAGCCGACTTCCAAAACAAAGCAAATAGAATACTTATGTTTACGCCTGAAATATTCATCGCATGCAATATATTATATTCAGGAAATAATCAAAATTAAATTAAATACTGAATAATACCCCGAATTATAGCTATCTTTATAATTATCAATTAGTAATTCCTAAACTACGAATTCTATGTCTCAATTGTTGTCATATTAAAAATTAGCGCTTCTTCGGAGCAGTCCCCCCTATAATGACAACATTTCCCCGTGGATAAAAGCCTCTCGGCAGATTCATAACAAATAACATTCAAAAAGAGCCGAATGACGTGATCACCAAGATAAATACTAGCGCTTCTTCGGAGCAGTCCCCCCTATAAGGTGATGAGATCATTTCGGAAATTGCACCCATACGAAATATTAGCGGTTCTTGAAGACCTGCCCCCCCCCCCTTAAGTTATCCCCGTTGCGAGTCTCGTGGCAGATAGCACTGTAACGTGTTTTGCCACGTTACAATATATATATATATCCATCTATCTATCTCTCTGGAAAGTACCACGGTTTTCAAAGGGCACATACATTAGGACCTAGAGGCACCTTTCGACTTCGAGAGGTACCCCCCATTCGGGACGATGTCGTGGAAAAAAACACGAAAGTGGAAAAAACACGCCGGGTACCGCAATTCTGTTCGCAACATGTTTTTTTGACGAAGTCAGAGTAGCAAAGGCGAGATTCCTTTGAATCGTGAAAATCTATAGCTACACTCAGAGAAGCGGTTAGTGAGCATTAAAAGGAACTTTCTATTTAAAACGTTTCTTACAGTCACTACTATATATTTATTTCCTGTAGGAAACCCTTCTATTAACCACCAATATATACTCGTTTATTAAGACGAATTAAGTATTTTAATACTTTTTGTACGCAAGTTATTCCTATTAATATTTACTATCTGCTCACTTTACTTTTTTTTTCTTCATTTTAATTATACATTATTATCAAGTAAACATTCAATTGTAGGAATGTAACAAAATATCGGTACCGAACCCTGCATGTACACATGCCCTCTGGAACTGCCATGAGCCTTTTACTCGTATATAAATAAACCGTTTATTAAACACATGAAATCAGTTTGCTAACCGTTAATAAACGTTCTTTTACCCATTAAAAGATTCTTTTAAAAATATCTGTATGCCAAGGGTTACTAAGCCAGATTGCTGTCGCGATTCTCACTAAACTGTATATTAACGGTTATAAGAATTCTTATATGGGTAAATAACCCATTCTCTCAGTGTATACAATTGTAGACTAATTTACCCCGTAAAAAAAATATTCAAATAAATAAGGACTAGATAAAGAAATAAACAAATAAATAAATCAGAAATCCTCTCCAACCCCTTTTCTCTGATTACCGGCATTGATTCCCGGGTTTCGGCACTGTTCACGTATGTACGAAGTCAACGTTGACTGTAAATGGCAAAACCGACATCGTCGCGCCATCGCTGAGCCTCCGTGCGAACTGTGTTTCGCTGCGACTGTTATACCGATAATCACAATGTTTGCGCTTAAACCCTTTTCATCTGGCGCCTCGCAACCCTTTAAATTGAATTCGAACATTATCCGATAAGCGGATCCTACTTCCGCCTTCTCGTTTCTCGGAAATCGTGTTCCGGGATTTTTCAGATTTTCCACGCGGTCTCGGCCATGAGAGCAACTGTTCTCCGCGAAATTTCTAACTATTTGCTCCGAGGCAATTCGCGCATATAGAAATTCGAATTTCGCCACATCTCCTGAAAGATCTCTTCAGATCTACGCGATTAACATTTACAAATTTTAATTAATTGAAATCAATTGTCTGTGTGAAGTAAATTTCCGTTGTTAATTTATTGCTAACACGTGTGGATCGAACTTGTCCACACTGCGGTTCGAAGAGGTGCCGGCCGCATGTATTGTACTTCAAGAGCAATAAATTGTATAATTTTAAATTTCACCTGTAGACGTTTTTTCAAGTGACCTTATCCATTGCAATTAATTATTCAGCCTGACGATCCTGGACCCACGCTGTCTGCCATTGCGGTGCATTATTAGTATGCACACAGTCAAAGACGAACAATTTGGCGATCCTGCCAGGATCTCAACATCATCTGCGCTAAAAAAAGGACAATTTCGACTTTAGTGCAAGGATAAGTGAAATCGGTCAATTTGGTTTACAGTGTAAGGACAAGAAAGTACTAGTGAACATCTAATTGAAAGTGCCTAAAACATTAAGTGAATGCATACATTTAAATGCATGCACGCGCGCCGTGCTAATTATATTAAGTAGTTTCCTACTTAAAACGCGCGTCTTCAGCTGCTGTCGGTCATTTCCGGACTCATCCGACTCCAATTCTCTCGGGTCGACTCATGACGTCACGGCCCCTCGAGACGTAAATACCTGTCGGGAAACGTCGGATTCTTTCGGCATATCCGAAGGAACGCTTCGGGAAGAGTGTCCCTTCGGTCCCGCGGTCCCTGGCAACCGACACGCCTACTGCGCTATTGGCCGCGCGTCAGCCAGTCAATTTCATTCAATCTTTAGCATACGAGTCGCGCGGATGCCACACGTTTCTATTGAATCGTTCAAGACTTGATCAATATGACGCGAGGAAATCACCAAAATGCCGAAGACAAATACCATGACTTCGTCCTCCTAACTGCACTTCAAAATGATGCGTTACAGGTGCTAAAAAGAGCAGCTGCAAGACTGCAACAACCTGACTTGACATATGATCAAGCAGTAACCCGATTGCAGATGATAGAAAGTAAATGGAAAATAATGACTGAACGTCACGAGGAAATGCTGCCTTATAAGGATCTAGCCAGCTGTGCCACCATTCCATATTTTTCTGATGCTTTTCTTAGCCGCCGCAGAGGAAATTTACGTTGATACAGCGGCAGGACTGTCAGCTGTCATTAGACTCTCGAAGCCCACTTCAACATCGCTGGACAACAGTGCAACACCTGTCACAGCCACTACATCAACGCGCAAGCAAGTACCTGCGATTAAGTTACCGGTAATTTTTGCGACTGGATCGAATTTCGCGATCATTAATCCGCGTTAATTTTAGAAGATAATTCGTTCGATGCATTTCATAAATTGTATTGTTTGAAATCATGCCTCGACAGCGAGACCGCGAAAATAGTTAAAAATGTAGCTATCACACCCAAAAATTTTGAATTAGCGCGGAAGTTATTAGAAAACCGCTATCAAAAAAATAGACTTCTAAACTTGTATTTATCGAATTTGTTTTCGCTGAAACCTGTTATTCACGAAAATTCAGCAATAGAGATTAGGCGTTTGCTAGAATCGGTTCAAGAATCGCTTAATGCTCTTATCAAACTGGACCGACCAGTTTCCGATGACGTCTCCGTATTTTTGATAGTTCAACGACTGGACCGCGGAACGCGAGAAGCCTGGGACTTTTCCTTAAAGGATGACAGTTACGCGAGGCTCAAACAGCTGACTGAATTTTTAACAGCAAAAATTCGGTCGTTAGAAGCCGCTTCGAGATTTGATACAAATATTAAATCACAACAGTCGCAATCGCGATCCAAACCCACCGTTTCTCGCGCTCAAGCGCTTCGCGTCAACGCAGATTCGCTTAAATCGTCAAAATGTGTAGTGTGTAAGTCGGCGCATATTTTATTCGAATGTCCGAAATTCGGAGAAATGTCACTTTCTCAGCGCTGGGACATCGTAAAAAGGCATGCAGTGTGCATTAACTGTCTGTCAGTTTTTCATAAAGCGAAACAATGTAAAAGTGCGAAAAACTGTATCCATTGTTCTGAACGACACAACTCACTTTTACATAACCATAATAATAATACAGCGCAAAAATCAAAACGCCTGTTTCGACAATCGAAGCGACAACTAGTGCCTCGCCGGACGTTAACTTAGTTCAAACTCATTTGAGTACGCCCAGTATTAAGTTGCATGTACTATTGTCCACTGCTTGGGTCGTCGTAACAGCGGCTTCGCAGTGAACAGTAAAATTACGTGCTTTGCTCGATCCCGGATCAACGCGCACTTTTATTTCACGTGAAGTCGTTAACGCTCTACGTACGCGTGAATATGACGCGAACATACAAGTCACAGGACTTGGCCAATCTGGCATGGACCATGTTAAAAAAGTGGTGCCAATTTCGATAATGTCCGCGCATAACAATGACATCAGACTATCATGCGACGCTCTTGTCATCGATAGTTTGACTACTTATACGCCACATTTTAGATTTCCAATTTCGCATTGGTCACACCTACGTAGTCTTGATTTCGCCGATGGCAACCCCCCCCCCCCCGATGATAACAAGATTCATGCACTTATCGGTGCAGACGTGTACCCCTACGCACTGAGCGATGGTATCGTACGCGGAAAACGCGATGAGCCGGTTGCGGTGCACACAGTCTTCGGGTGGGTCCTTTCGGGCGTCAGCGCGGATGAGAGCAGCGAGCTACCTGAAACCTCTTCCGTACAGAAACTTCGCGCCCACGCACATCATGTGCACGATTACAAAAATTTAAATGCTTCACTAAATCGACTTTGGGAAATCGAAAATGTGACAACGCATGCTGTGATATTGGATGAAGACCAGCAATGCGAAGACCATTTTTTGAAAACGCATTCGCGTTCACCTTCCGGACAGTACATTGATCGAATTCCAATGAGAGAGACTGAACGTATCGCAATAGGCGACACACGCGGTCGAGCCCTCCAGTGCCTCCAGTCCATGGAGCGTCGATTTGCTTCGAAACCCTCGGAACGCGATGCTTATATTGAGTTTCTTGATGAATACGTTAGATTGGGTCACATGCGTCCCGCATCAATAGAAGCAATGCATCCCCCAAGCGTGTATTTGCCACATCACGCAGTAGTGAAATCCTCGAGCACTACTACGACAACGCGAGTAGTTTTCAACGCCTCCGCAAAGTCCTCGAACGGACAGTCGTGAAATTCGTTGCAAGTCACCGGTCCTAAACTGCAAGCAGATTTGTCGACACTGCATCTGCAATGGCGTACGCATCGGTACGTGTACGCAGCCGACATCTCAAAGATGTACCGACAGATTCTGGTCATCGAACACGACTTGGATCTACAGCGTATATTATGGCGCCGAACGCTAACGGATTAGCTCTCTGAGTTTCAGTTACGCACAGTTACGTACGGAACTGCGAGTGTACCCTATTTGGCCCTGCGAGTACTTCGGCAATTGGCTGAAGATGAAGGAGCCAGGTTCCCATTAGGAAAGCAGGCACTCTTAAATAATTTTATTGTAGATGACGCGCTTCTCGGTGCCGACACCGAAAACGATTTGAAGCACATTCGCGACGAAGTGTATGAGTTGCTTGCCACTGCGCACTTCCGGCTGCGCAAGTGGATAAGCAAATCTGCCAACCTACTCAATGATATTGATAGGAGCGATCATGGTCTTTCATGCAGTAAAACCCTGCAAGACGATGAAAACGTCAAAGTGTTGGGTATCCGATGGCATCCTCTATCAGATGGGTATTCATACTATTTTAATTTATCTCCGCCACCCGAGTGGACTTAGCGAACGGTCCTGTTGCATATCGCTCGCATGTTTGACCCATTGTGTTGGATTGTCCCAATCGTGATAGTTGCGAAAATCTTCGTGCAACGCTTGTGGCAATTCGCAGCAGATTGGGATACCCCACTCACGCATGAGCTAAGTTCCTCATGGCTTGAATTTTTTGAAAATCTACCATTGCTAGCTCAAGTTAGCATTCCTCGCTGGCTTGGGATGTCGAAGGCAGGTACCTGCGAGTTGCATGGGTTCTCCGATGCATCCGAGAAGGCGTATGAAGCCGTAATTTATACTCGATGCATGGACAGCCACGAAAATGTTCAAACGTTTTTGCTAACCGCAAAAACACTAAGTAGCACCTCTTAAAATGCTATCCATTCCCGACTAGAACTCTGCGGAGCAGTGTTACTAGCGCATCTTCTCTCTCAAGTTAGAACCATACCTGCGTTCGACAATTACAAATTAAATTGTTGGACAGATTCGACGATCGTCCTTGCATGGCTTCAAAGCGAACGGGGTGTCCAAAGTTATGGTGGGATGGCCCTGCGTGGCTACAGCTGCCTAAGGTAGATTGGCCAGCCCTTTCACCCAACCTTGGTTCTGATACGCCACTAGAGCGAAAAGTCTCAGTTTTACACACCAACCTTAATACGGTAAGTGAATCAGTTGCTGAGGATATTTTTCGCAGATTTTCCACCTGGACAAATCTATGTCGAGTTATTCGCCATATTTTGAGATGGTCCAACGCAAGCAACCACAATCGGATGGTACCCGTAAGCTATCGATAGGTCAACGGATCTCGAAAACGAGCCCGCTCAAACGGCTCGACCCAATTTTAGACGCACATGGACTTCTTCATGTTGGAGGTCGTTTGTCACAAACTAACCTCAACTTTGCTGAAAAACACCCCGTGATATTACCGTCTGGACACGTTTCGTGCCTGATAATAGAGCAGGCACACAGTAGGTGTCTCCACAGAGGTGTTGCTCTTACGCTAAGTACCGTACGCGATCGAGTGTGGATTATGCAAGCGCGCAAAACGGTACGATCAGTGGTCGCTCGTTGCATTCGATGCGTTCGATACGCCGCTGGTACGTCATCGCAATTGATGGGTTCACTGCCACCGGATCGCGTGACGCGCCCCTCTCGTGCCTTTGCGAAAAGTGGCGTGGATTACGCGGGTCCAATTAAATGCACTTGGCGGGCAGTCGCGGTCATACGTCGACACTTGCGTATATTTCAGTTTTTGTGTGCATGGCGTCACGTGCTGTGCATTTGGAGGTAGTATGCGATTACACCACAAATGCATTTATCGCTGCCTTCGAACGATTTTGCTCGCGACGCGGTCTACCGAGTGAAATGTTCAGCGATTGCGGCACCAATTTCCAGGGTGCCGATAAGGAATTGCAAGCTGCGTATCGCGCTGCGGTTAAAAGCAATGACTTCCAACAGCGCATCGCTGAGCACGGTGTTGGATGGCGATTCATTCCCCCAGCTGCTCCTCACTTCGGTGGACTGTGGGAAGCAGGGGTAAAATCAATGAAGCACCATCTTAAGCGATCGCTCGGAACTCAGACGCCTACGCACGAGGAGTTGAGTATGTTACTTTGTAAAATCGAAGCGTGCTTGAACTCACGCCCTTTAGCCCCGCTTACCGATGACGTTGAGAGTCTTGACGCACTAACACCAGCACACCTTATCGGTGGACCTATATTAGCGCATCCGATTTCGATTACCGTTGATTATTCGAAAGGACGACGGTCGCGTTGGAAAGCGATCCAGCAAACGCTAGAACGTTTCTGGCATGAGACTACGTCGTGTCCTGTCAGCATCGTTATAATTGGCTTAAACACACGCCTAATATAAGGATCGGGCAACTTGTACTCGTGAGAGACGACCTGCTTCACCGATCTCAATGGAAAATGGCTCGCGTTCTGAAATGCCATCCAGGTGCCGATGGCTTAGTTAGATCAGTCACTATACGTAACGCTACCAGAACGATTCAACGACCCATCGTGAAGCTCGCGTTACTGCTCGCGTTACTCCTGGTCGGCGATGTTCTGCCTTGTGCCCCTGCCTTCTTGATGTACTGCGACTCTCTCGGTTACTAAAAGGTCTATAGGAGGAATTCCCGCGACCACCGATAGAGTGGTATCCGATACAGTCCGGTAGGCGCGAGCCATTCTGAGGGTGGCTGTCCTGTAGGCCCGCCGGCAAGAGGCTCCGTAGCTCTTATGGGTGTTCATGGCATCAGCCCAGATCGGTGCCCTGTAGAGGTTAATGGAGCTTACTACCGATGAAAGGAGAGACTGTCGCGGTTGCTTCGCCCCCCCCCCCCCCATATCGGGCATGATGCTGGAGACGGTACGGGCCACTTTGGAAGCTTTTGCTTTTGCATTCGTCAGGTGTTTTTTGAATGACAGCCGCGCATCAAGATATTTAATAGCGTCCACCGTACTGATCTGCGTATCTTCCACCGCGAAGGTGGCGTACCACCTTTTCTTCGCTCGCGTGATGAGCACCGTCCCTGTCTTCTCTGCCGCGAGATTTAAATCATGTTTGCTCAACCACCTAGCTACTACCTCGATAGCTTCATCTCCGCTAAATTGCACCTCGTCGATGGTCTTCATGACGACGATAATTGCAAGGTCGTCTGCGAAAGCTATCACGGAAACCCTGTCTGAAAGTGGTTGCCTACGCAGTCCGTCATATAAGATGTTCCAGAGCAAGGGTCTCAGAACCGAGCCCTGTGTCACGCCTCCCGTGATGTTGTATGAGTATCTATCGTCATCGGTGTCATAATACAGGGTCCGGTCTGTTAGGTCCCAACGGGCACGAAGAACCCAAATGTTTCTAAAACGGTTTTATAATGTTCCAGAAACGTTCCTAAAACGTTATATGTCTGCAACTTTTACGGAATGTTTTATAAACGTTTCATCCACGTTGCAGACATATAACGTTTTACGAACGTTTCTGGAATATTATAAAAACGTTTTAGAAACATTTGGGTTCTTCGTGCCCGTTGGGGTAGCTTGAGATGGCTTCTCTTAGGTAGTGCGATACCTTCAGATCTTCGAGTGCCTGCATGATGCAATCCATCTGGCCATTTTGAAAGCGTTCCAAATATCCAGAAAATTGATGTCACACATGCACCTGGTGATTCGGCTGCCACTGATGGCATTCGTGGCTATTGCCTTCACTCGGCCGATTGCGTCGATGGTTGAGCGACCCTTCCAAAAGCCGAACTGGTGGTCGGAAGGACCTCCCGCATCTTCGATGGCTGCTTCTAGTCTGGTACAAATAACCCTCTCATAAAGCTTCCCGGGATTGACCAGCATGCAGAGAGGTCGGAACGAGGATGGATCGTCGAGTCTGTAAGCTTTCAGCGCCTTGAAAAGAAACTTTAGCTCCATGTGGAATTGATCAAGTCAAAGAAAAATCTCCACAAGGAGCTCAAGAATATGGCCAAAGGCACACTGCGTGCCTTTCACCATTACGCCAAGGCGTCGCCCCTGTTCCGCAAGCCCCCAGAACTTCCTCGTGCTTCTGTCAAAGAAAAACAAACCCCCAGACGAGCCATCCTCGTTCCGAACTCTCTGCATGCTTGAAATCACCGGGAAGCTATATGAGAGGGTTATTTACGCCAGACTGGAAGCAGCCGGAGGTTTTTCCGACAACCAGTTCGGCTTTTGGAAGGGGCGCTCAACCATCGATGCAATTGCCGGAGTGAAAGCAATAGCCACGGATGCCATCAGTGGCGGCTGTAATACCAGGTGCATGTGTGCCATCATTGCACTGGGTATTCGGAACGCATTCGACACGGCCAGGTGGGATTACATCTTGCAGGCACTCGAAGAATGAAGGTGCCGCTATACCTACGAGAAGCCATCTCAAGCTACTTAACTGATCGGACCCTATATTATGACACCGACGACGGTAGGCACTCCTACAACATCACGGGAGGCGTGCCACAGGGCTCGGTTCTGGGACCCTTGCTCTGGAACCTCTTGTATGATGGACTGTTCAGGCAATCATTTCCAGGCGAGGTGTCCATTGTATCAGATGACCTTGCACTAATCGTGAGGCGGTCATCTAATCCTATACTTGAAATTTTCGAACATTCACCTTGAAATAACCTTGACATTAAATTAAAGGGTATGGTCATGGTAAGTTCTAACGTATGGCTTTCCGCTCTGAAAATAATGGTTCCCATTTCATCGTCGAGATATTATTGTCATACAGGAATTTATGAGATATTGACCTTGAAAGGACCTTAACTCTGACTTCCAGGTATATTCAAGGTCATATCCTGAACGTAGAATTTCCCCCACTTTCCAAATTCGCTGTAAAATATAGTGGTTCCCATTTGAAAAATTGAATTAGACCTTGAAATGACCTTGAACGTCATGAACAAGGTAAAATTCACTGGTACAATTAAATAGCCTGGGAAGAATCTTCAAACTTTTGTCTGAAACATTTTCGCTGAAAATGTACTCCCGGTGAGATATTTCGCCGTTCCGGGACTTTTAAATTTCACCTTGAAAAGACCATGGCCAAAATATCGGTCATATCATATTTGGACGTAAAATTTCCCGCTCTTTTTGAATCCATGCAAGAAAATAGGGGTTCCCATTTAAAAAAACAAACTTGACCTTGAAATAACCTTCAAGGTCAATTTCACTGGTACCATTAAATAGCCAGTCAGGAATCCTTCAACTTTTGTATTTAACACTTTTCCCGAAAATGCACTCCCGCTGAGCTAATTCGCAATTCCGAGAGCTTTAAGTTTGTCCTTGAAATGACCATGGCGGAAAAATCTACCAGATCATATTCGGACGTAAAATTTCCTGCTTTTTCCGAACCGTGAAACAAAAATATGTACTCCCATAAGAAAAAACGAAGATGACCTTCAAATGACTTTGAAAATGGTCGTCAAGGTCGCCATCATTTGGCCCCCTTTCAACCATACAACTTTTATCTACTCACGAATGAGGAATAAATTAAATGTTTTTTTTTGTCAAGTTCAAACCAATAAATTCGCCTCGCTGATCTGCCGAAACGAAATAAGTATGACACTACTTTATGAAAACAGTATCTTTTATGCGCCATTGCAACAACACCCTGTATATTCTATTTATAAACAATGGAGTTTTCTAATATCAAACCAGAATTATGCAATGCTCAACATTACTTACAATTTTCATTAATATGAATGCTTTAATTGAAATAACCTTACCAAGCAACAATGTCTTCTTTTTCGTATTAAATAACTATTGTACTGAAACAGTTGAAACAATATATGTTTATATTACCATAGACGAATATTAATATTGGATAACATTAACTAAGTCTTTTGTCTTGATTTAAATAAATTTATAAATGCTTATTTCGAAATCATGTTTCTTTTCCTTACGCAATGTTTATTGATAATAATGATGTACTTGAAAATAATGTTAGTATCTCTTTCAATTATTTCAATCGTAAATAATATTATTTCACGATCTTCCTTTATATCTGATGATGATTAATATCGATAATTAATTCGGAAACAAGGCAATAACTGTTTGCAAATGCGTTAATTAATTTTATATCAGTATTCGATATTTTCTACCAAAGCATTTCTAGAAGCTCGCTCGTGCCGCCCCTTCCGTTGATGCTTTTTCGAGCGCCTTGCTCCCTTCCACGTCAAGAAAGCCCTTCATGGGCCCTCACGTACGGCCCGAATTTCCCCTCAAAAAACTGCTCAGGCCATATAAAAGAGCTTCCGTCTTCGTCCTTCCCCAAGCCAGTCTCTCAAAAGCCCGTGGTACTTAATTAATATTTTAATAATTAGTCTACCAGTGATTTATGGAGCCTAACTTCTTTTACTAATTCCCTTACACTCAGACCAGGTTGATCCATTCTTCCTAGCTCTGAATGCCATCATTAGATTTTCCCATTTAATGCCCCTGTCTCCCATTCATGTTCGTCCAGCTATATAACCTAATAATCAGCAGTTATTCTTTATACTGGAATTAGATATTTTTCTTCTCACCGGGAGGAAAGCAGCAACTTTCTTCCGCAAGCGGGAAGAAAGATATCGCATAGCCTTCCGGAACTAAAAAAAAATCGTATATTTCCCTCCGGAAGTAAAAAAGAATGCCTCAAGCTGCATGTTTCTCACCCTCGGCTTCTCCTCGGGTAACAATTACATGCAGTCTGACACATTATTTATTTTACCTCCCTCCCTCGTTGAGTAATGTACTATTCTTTATCGTTAATTATGTCCCGCCCCCTCGGTTTAAGCTATGATCCAGACTCCAAAACCTTTCGAATCAGGTGTTCCATAACGTCGAAACAACCCTATACTGGCCCACGTTTCAGTGTTCTAAGGCAAGCAAATTTAGTTCGTTAATAAAATAAATTCTTTAAATTTACCACAAATATAAAGCCTAATTTATTGTCATACTTTCCTATCTCTCGAGCTTCCTAATATTTAGGATGATTAATACGAACATTCCCTTCCTTATGTGACGACTAAAATATATACAAACCTAGAATCACTATGTCCCATTATGTCCACCGCGGCGATCGATTACGGCTCTTCCACAATTTTGAAAATATAGTTACTAATACAAGGCTTCCTTTACTGTTCTACCATCCAGAGGTTCTAGCAAGATAAAAGTGTTAACAAGAACTGTGATTGATCCGGTGAACTAGTATTGAGCACGAAAGTGTACAATAAGGGTGCATTCAGTCGTTTGTTCTATTGACGAAAAATAACCAGGATAAGTGAGGAAGGAGAGAAGGAAGGAAGAGGATAGGAGTGTAAGGGTCAGAAACGAACGTGAGATTTACATCGTGTACGTGAAATATGGCAGCGACACGGTGCACTATATATAACCCATTAATGATTATGTATGATCATATGATTGTTTGTCTTTGACTGTGTGCATACTAATAATGCACAGCAATGGCAGACAGCGTGGGTCCAGGACCGTCAGGCTGGATAATTAATTGCAACGGATAAGGTCACTTGAAAAAACGTCTACAGATGAACATTAAAATTACACTATTTATTGCTCTTGAAGTACAATACATGCGGCCGGCACCTCTTCGAACCGCAGTGTGGACAAGTTCGATCCACACGTGTTAGCATTAACCCTTTTCGTCCCAAAACGACAAAATTTGTCGTCGGTTTTCATCCTCCGTAAGTTTATGGATATCTTTGAGATATTGTTATGAAATGTAGGTTTTCTCTTGTTTTTGAGTATGCTCTTTTCGAATCTGAAGTCCGTTTTTCGATATAACTTTCCGTTTTTTTAAATATGACCACTTAAACGAAAGAAAACGTGGAAAAATGCGAAAACTTTTTCAGAAAATTGCAATTTTTATTGCGAAGGAGTTCCGGAATCGTGTCAGGCCACAGAATTCTGTGGCATAATGAGTTTTACTAAAAGTTGGTCAATATTAAGATTTAAGTTACAAAATGGCGTCCTCATAATGGCGCTATTGATTCGGATTTTCATTTTATTTGAGTTTTATTAAAACATTTCTGGTATTTTGTCGTATATTTTGATGAATATGTTCTAGTGGATTATTTTTTAGGTTAATAAATACAAATCCGTTATTAAATTTTGTAAATTCAAAATAGGGAATCCGATATGGCTGACCGAGATTTTAACAAAATTGTCTGGTATTTGGTATATAGAAGGTTTCGAAGTCACATTGGATCCGCCATTTTGAATTTGCAAAATTTAGTAACGAATTAGTATTTAGTCACCTCAAAAGCAATCTACATATTTATCAAAGTTCACTTCAAGATACCAGAAATATTTTAATAAAACCCAAATAACCAAAAAATTCCGTATGAGCAGCGCCATTTTGTGGACGCCATTTTGTAATTTAAATCTTAATATTGACTAACTTTTAGTAAAACTCATTATGCCACAGGATTCTGAGGCCTGACACTATTCCGGAACTGCTTCGCAAGAAAAATTGCAGTTTTCTGACAAAGTTTTCCTATTTTTCCACGTTTTTTTCCGTTTACGTGGTCATATTTAAAAAATGGAAAGTGACACCGAGAAACGGACTTCAGATTCGAAAAGAGCATACCCAAAAACTATAGAAAACCTGCATTTTATAACAATATCTCAAAGATATCCATAAACTTGCAGAGGATGAAAACCGGCGACAAATTTTGTCGTTTCGGAACGAAACGGGTTAAATTAACAACGAAAATTGACTTCATACAGACAATTGATTTCAATTATTTAAATAGAGTAAATGTTACTCGCGTAGATCTGAAGAGATCTCTCAGGAGCTGTGGCGAAATTCGAATTTCTAAGTGCGCAAATAAAGCGTATGCAAAATCTTCCTAGGATATGTTACAACTATTTTTCTTAATAATTGGCGACTGGAATGTGAGTTAGGACTCAGCTTCAATATCTACCGGCAGTAACGCGAGCTTCACGATGGGTCGTTGAATCGTTCTGGTAGCGGTACATATAGTGACTGATCTAACTAAGCCGTCGGCACCTGGATGGCATTTCAGAACGCGAGCCATTTTCCACTGAGATGGGTGAAGCTAGTCGTCTCTCACGAGTACAAGTTGCCCGATCCTTATATTAGGCATGCGTTTAAGCCATTTTAGAACGATGCTGACAGGACATGACGTAGTCTCTGGACCAGTCATGCCAGAACCGTTCTAGTGTTTGCTGGATCGCTTTCCAGCGCGACCGTCGTCCTTTCGAATAATATAGGTCCACTACCATACAAAGCAGCGGCAAACATGGAACTTCTCGAATGGTCGAAATTCATGAATTTTTTATTCGACAATGAGACTCTTTCGGAATAAACGCCGCCGATCAAAAAGTTCTCAGAATCGATCATAGAAAACGCTGAATTTTTTCGGAATTTTTTGAACAATTTTTGAATTCATTCCAATTTTTGGATTTTGAAAAATTCAAAAAATATTCAAAGAATTCTGAAAAAAAATCAGCACATTCTTTGATCGATTCTAAGAACTTTTTGTTCAACAACAATTTTTCAAAAAGTCTACGATTTTCCGACAATTCAGAATTTTTGTTTCCGTTTGACTATTACGGGTTAAGGGTGGTTTTGCAACCCTTGGATGTAACAAATAAAATAAGTATATGTCATAACTGTTTATTATGGACCTCGACCGCCCTGTTTTTGGTCATTTCACTGAATTTTATGGTGTATTTCGCATTGAAAATTGCACTTTTTTGAAAAAAATAGCCTTAAAATTAACATGTATTTTTTTAATTGAAGAAAATGAGGGTTAGGACATTGTCTTTCCGTTTTCTAAATGGCATAAATCGATAGAGCGACCTCGAAAATAGTGGATTATGGCTTTGGCGATTCTTTTAGGGACTGAAAACATACAGTAATACGTCGTTGAACATTGACGGACCAAACGGACACTTTGGGACGAAATGGGTTAAAGGGTTGCGAGGCGCGGGATGAAAAGGGTTTAAGCGCAAGCATTGTGATTGTCGGTATAACAGTCGCAGCGTAATACAGTTCGCACGGAGGCTCAGCTATGGCGCGATGATGTCGGTTTTGCCATTTACAGTTAACGTTGACTTCGTACATACGTGAACAATGATAATGTAAAACAAAAAAACATATGCCTAAGCTAATGTATAATGGCAGTTTTTCTTATATGTTTTGATATTTTATAATAAACTTGCTATATTTATGATATACTTTGTGTTATGAGTACATGTTCCTATTAAGAACAATAACTATGAAATAACTTTTATTTTCATTTAAGGCTTCAATGTCAAATATGTATCTCGCCCATGAACATGCAATCGATTGGTTTAGTTAAATGGTATTATAACAGTAGCAGTAATAGTAGTAACTTCAACGAAAGAATAACATATGATGAGCATACTTCGAGATTACCAGATGCTAGTATGCGTTTATACAACATTCAGGTAAGAAAATATCTACAGATTTAATAATATATAAATTACGTTAACAGGAAATTAATTTCCTGTAATCTAGGCAATTTTTGACCATTTAAACAGTTACATCCATTTAACTTAATGTGTTCACAGCAACAAAACTTCATATACTATCGTATCTATCAATGCACCAAGCCATTGCACAACAGCAGTATTTCAGACTCCTAGACGGAGAGAACATTCAAACGGACACAGTGTTAGTAAACAGAACTGCCGCTCTTGTTCTGCGAATCGTACAGCTCTTCTTCCAATACTACTACATGTACGTATCACATTTGTCGCAAGTGTAGCACGGTTACCACGCTAGAAGGGAAACATGCGTGCTCTGTTATAGCACCGGCGGCTGTCGTCTGAAAGTTCTCTCTGTGTAGCGAACGAAGAATTATTGAGAATTACATAGAATTCCTATATAATTTTGCATGTAATACTTAATGATAAACAGGTGGTTTTTAACTGTTAAGGGAAGAGACCTGCCTCTCCTTCAGCAGTAAGAAATGATGCAAAATTACTTACCCTTCTTTCCAAAATGTTTTTTGTACCATATTAGGCTGTAACTGAATACTAATATTTCTGAAGAGGGATGCGAACAAGAGCCGAAAACGTTAAAAACTTTTTTAATTTTTTAATTGTTGATTGTAATATTTATTTATGTGTTGTTAAAAGTTTATTTATTGTGACCGTTGTTAACGCGATTAATTATTACTTTATTTAAATTATCACGGTCGAGAAATCTTAATTCTAATATTAATTACATGGAATCATTCATTTTATTCTTTTTGAATCGTTTTTCTCGACGTGTGTGAATAACTTTCAATACATAGATAGATTTATTAATGTTGCCACAATTTTTCGTACTTACATTTGGCTACAGATTCATAACAATAAATACATAATTAAAATTTTAAAACTTTACAATTACATATTCATTTGGTATTTTCATACATATACTTTTTTACTTCCGACTCAATTGTCTCTTTCATTCCTTCTCAGGCAATATTTCTCAATTACTCTTCTTCGCACGCATATATTCTCTCGCTTTGTCTCTCATATTCTTTCTCTTGCTCTCTATTTAGGTTTACTTTTGCAATTTTTTCCATCGATCGAAATCCCCTGCCATTATCATTCAGAATATCGTTATTGTTCTGTATTCTCTTATTTATATACGCAAATTCTGAATCATGTATTCTAAATTCTCATTTTTTTATTGCAAAGTCTTACATGTTCTTTCTTCTTCTACCATATAATATCTTTTATTTCTCACTTTGTTTTCTCATCTCTACCTAGCAATCATTCTTAGTTTATTTTCTTTCTTCTTGTTCCCTCGGCCATTCTATTTCACTAGTGTTCAGATAGTTCGGACATAACCTTGGGGCTTTAACTTTTCTTTCCCCTTACTTGACTATCAATATCGTTATCGCTCCTTCTAATGTATGCCCACTTTCTTCCAGTTCTCTAAATGCTTCTAGGCTCAATCCTGTTTTTCACGGATAATTTCTTATTTGTATACTATCTCTTGCCCATTCATCCATCATCCTCTTTCTTCATGCTCTTTTCTCTCCTCCACACATTATTTATCTAGTTCGCTATCGTTTTCATTCCCTATATTATCATAGAACTTTACTGCTCTCCATTCTTTTTGTACTTTCATCGAGTCCATTTTTAATTCTTCTGTAACCAAATATCCAGGAACGATCCATCCACTTCTAATATCCATCTCAGATACATCCCTTGACAGCTCTCTATCGTCCTCAATTCTTCATAACCTCGTACCTCGACCCCGAAGAGCAAGATCCATTTAACTTTGCTATGAAATAACTTTAGCCTCCTACTTTATCGACTCACTAAGTTTACTTTCCCCATGACTCCATGCCCATCCCATGGATATTCTTGCCTTTCTTATTCTCTATTCTATCTGCCTATCAATCCTAGAAATGTGTACTCTTCGTCATTTACTCGATCCCTAATTAAACCTGTCCATGCATTTACCTCATGTGCTATTTATGAAAGAGCTTCAAGTAGCCAATAAGGATTTTTATATCTCCAACACATGAAATTATGACCATTAACTTCTAGATTCAGTTAAAATGTGGGTTCATCTTGTGACGAAACCCGTCACAGATCGGCACTCTTGCCGAACCCCGCGCCATCTGTTGGGGTCGGGCGTAACCCCGCCATCCAGTTCCGCCCCTCCAGGAGGAGGGTCGGGTTGTACCGGAGCGCACCTCCACCCGTTTACCCTCACTGGTCGTGCCGCAGTGCGCCCCCAGAGTTCCCGAGGAACGGGCCTCGGCCACTGCCGCCGACCTGTCTGTCTCTCGCTCTCTCTCTCATATCGGCGACATAGAGCCCGAGACGAGTCGGGGACGCACGAAGCACTTTTCAGCGCTACGTGCCGTACCCTCCTCCCACGAAGACCCCGAGGACGGTGCTCGCCCCGACGAGTACGTCCCTACGCAGGAGCCCGATGACGCACCCCTCTCTCGCGCGGGTCGCTCGAGCGCGCATGCGCCGGCTCGACGGCGCACCGCCAGGCACGAGAAGGGGAGTCTCGGTTAGTCGCTCTCAAGGAGAGCACGCTAGTTCGCTCCCGTGCTAATAAGAAAAACTTTGTGAAAATCGTCATCGCCGTGCAGATCTCCGGAGTTCCAGGAAAAGCAGCTCATCGCAGTTTGGTGTCCTCATCGTCGTGCCGATCCCCGGAGCCCAATGAGGAAGAGAGGAGCCGTCCATCATCGCCTGTAAGTAGCCCCCTTTGTTTTTACAAGTACCCCGTAGACCCCTCGCGAGTGTTAGTTTTTTGCGGTTTGTTTCCGGTCATTTTCTACCAAGAAGTTACGCCGTCGCGTGGCTAGGAACCCGCGAACGATTGCACCCGGTCATCGCGTCGCGTAATGTAAGTTTTTTGTATTCCGCGGATTTTCACCATATAGAAATAAATCTATATTAGTAAACCGGTGTGTAGATACAATTCAATTACCCTGTTCATCCTCTTTTAGCAAAATCACCGTTATATTCTCTAAAAGCGATAAGGTGCAGAAAATTAGGATCCTGACCAATTCTATCCATCATATCATAACATTCCAAATAATCTTCATGAAACTGTTGGTGAAGATGAATTTAGTAAAGATAAAATTTTACGTGTTTTATATTGCTAAGAACTGATCTTTGGCTCGTTCCAAGCTGTCGAGCTCCATTTAAAATAGATAATTTAGGATTTTCCTGAAAGGCCTTCTTCAAATTGATCTTCTTCGTTTGATGAGGATTGCGGCCATCCAAATTTTGGACGACTATTATTACTTCTGGTTTCTTCAATTCACCAAATAGTTTTAAAACAATTTAAATTTAGAAATACCTACCTCGCCAACGCGGAATGTCGCCTTAAATAAATCCACAACTTAAATACAACTTAAATACAATCACCAACAACGATTCTGCCTGCCCACAACCTCTCACCATTAAAAGAGAAATTCGTTCTTGTTTTATTAGAGAAGCAATTTGGAATTAAACTACCAGAGATAATATTAAAAAAGAACAGGTAATTCCCCCCCCCCGCGTTAATGACAATTTGGCTATTTGCGTCTCGGTTCTTGGGTAGAGAGGTACAGGGCACAGACAGGACGGTACAAGACAGAACTAGGCAGACATACAACACAACACCCACCCAGAGCCAGTCCCCCTACTCCAATATCGATACCACCAGCAGATTTGGCGGTCTGTGCCGTACCGAGCACGTCGCACCCAAGGTCAAACCGAGATTTTTGTAGACAAACTAAATTTCCGAAGGAACTATTCGACGGATTTACTTAATTTTTTTTAAATTAAAGCTTATTAAATTTCTGAAAAACTTGTCGAAGTCGATTTTCGAACTTGTTTTTCATTTATTAATGAAAAAGTATTGAAAATGGAGAGTCCCACAAAACCGTTTTGTGTGTGTGTGTGTGTGTGTGTGTGTGTGTGTGTGTGTAAACATTTTTGTAAGTGATATGTTTGTTATTCATGTGTTGTGCAATCGCGGTAAATATAATATGGAATTAAGTTTTCTATAAAGGAAGTCCTATTTAAGCACACTATTGTGAAGGCATAATAAAAATCTATCTACTACAGTTTAAACGTATACAACATATTAAATTAATTAACAAATAAATAACTTTAACATTTAGTTAAAAAGCATTATATTTCGATGAGTGCCTTTTCCCTTAGTTAACAAAAACCATGCAAAGAAATCGATTTCTTATTTTTTGTTATTTAAAATCTCTATTTTTATTCTGAAGAGGACCTGTATAAAGATCGAATGCTTTTTATTTAAATGTTAATGTTATTTATTTGTTAATAAATTTATTATGTGGTATGCGTTTAAACGGTAATATAATGTTTAAATGCATTTGTTCCATAGTGACCGATTTTACACAAAAGTACAAGTTATTAATATCGAAGTATGTAACTCGAAATTTTTCAAGAAAAAAAGGAACATTGACATAGAAATATAAGCTGGAAAAATAATAAATAAATTTTACTTCATTCTATTTTAAATTTTAGGCCTGGGATCGTGACTATATCCACAAAAACATACTGAAAATTATTATAAAATGAATAGACAGTGCTCTCTCTGAAATATTCTAATGAAATAAAAGTTATGCTGTCGATTTTGTCTACAACCCAGATCAATTATAACTCACATTCTAACACATTTACACTCCAAATATAAGTCGGTTATTAAATGTAAACGGATTTATTGTAATGCAGCAGAGAGTGGCAGTAGGTTTATTAATAGTAGAGCAAAATTGGAATAGTGTAAACATTTAGCGTTATAAACATAAAAAAACCACTTTAGATATAAAAAAGTAAATAAATATATAACTATAAGTCTCACATAAAGGCAATAAAACTTCTTTGCCGCTTATAAAATAATTTAATATTTATTTCTTGGTATTACGGCGCATTTACTAGAAGGAAAAAAAGAATATCGTCGCGTCGTTCGGAATTGAACGACGCATTGTTTACATTTTAATGTTTACGTTCCATTTTTTCAATCTAGTAAATGCACCGTAATACCAATAAATAAATATTAAATTATTTTATAAGCGGCAAAGAAGTTTTATTGTCTCTATGTGAAACTTATAGTTATATATTAGAAAGTTTAATAAATTTAACAAGGTATAGTTATTTGACAGCTGCTGATGCATCACTTAAATACTTCAATTATAAAGTAGGGGAGGTCGGGGTTTTCGTGGACACACTTTTATTTTGTCCAGAAACTCTAAAAAAAATTCTGAAAATGTCAAAGTTTGATTTTATGGTACGATAAATAACCTTTCTTTTAGTACCAGTATTTTTACCTAATTGTGTAAAATTGTACACTATCTATCAGATGGAGCAAAAAATCGGTTTTTGAGATTTAAAAAAATCTCGTGGTATTATTGGACAGTTTTATTAATCCAGAAAAAATGAAAATTATTGCTGGAAAACGTTTATTTGTTAATGAAAACTAAAGAATACCTATATTATAATGAATAAAATAAAGTGAAAAATATCCATGAAAATTATTGCGAATCGCAGTTCAGGCACGTGAATGTGTTCGGGTTTTGGGTTCGGGTCAACCGATACAATGGACTCTGTTTCGGCGATTTTCTTTGTGGCATATTTTTCATGCAAATTATGCAAAAATCAATATCTTCCTCCGTGCCAATAATACTCCGACAAAAGTGTCCAAGAATACCCCGAAAGCTCATTTTTACAAAATGTCGGCGTATACGTAACACATTGCAAATTTCATCCGAAGCTCTTATATGCGTCGTAAGCTAAAAGTTCTAAGAATATTATAAATATATTTACATGACTTGGTTTGTCGAAAAACGTTCTAGAAATGAACAAAACACTAAGTGAAAGAAACACTTTACAAACATCAAAATTCCGTTTATTATGATAACGAGGTAACAATGCGTCAAAACAAGCCAAGTGCTCAATAGGAAATGAGATTATAATAAGACGAGTCGATGCTAGTTGATGGAGACCTCAAGCTTTACATACACGAAAAATATCCTGCTGTCACACTATACCCCATGTCCAATAATAATCCGACCTCCTATAATCAGTGTAGGTATACTATCTACGTCTTGCCGCAGTTCATATAATTAATTCATAAACACCGAGAAAAAAGGTTACGTTGCCTTGTTTTAGTCAGAGAGGGAGTGTAACTAAAACTTGCGCGTTGAGAGTGCGCCTGGGCGCCCTCTCCGACTACGGCTGACAATCCTTCGCTGAAAATGCCAAATGCACCTCGGACCTTGTCCATAAAATTGCAGCTTCAGTTTTCATCGAATCGACTTGACAAAAATTGCTAAAATAACTGCATTGAGGCAGAGATGTGGCAGTTGCCTCAACTGTCACGAGAAATGCGGTTTTAATTTATAACAAGTAAGTTTTATTTTTTTTAGATACCCGTGAAAAGCTGTAACTTTTGGTGATCGGTTTTCTGGTTATACGGGCATTCTTAGGCAAAGGTTGTTTTCCCACGTGCGGACAACATTCAGCTTTAATTAAAAAAAAACTTCAATGCAATTAGTTACAGCATAAAGGCTCCAGTTTGTGGCCAAAATATTGTCGGTTTTTCGCCGGTTTTCACTTCTGTCATAGTTCCTGCGCCACCGCATCGGGACGCCACTTCCGAGGTCCGGAGCACCCTTAAGGACGTATTCCCGAACTCTGGCAAAAATCAGCAAACTAGTCACCCAAAGAATATTTTTTTTTGAGATTCCGGAGAAACGGGATATTTCCACAACACATTTAAGATACAATGTCTTTCTTACAGAAGAAAAATATAAAATCTTTCCGAATTACACAACAAATAGATTCTCTGCAACATACCATCAAGCTAAAAATATTAAACATCGAGATTTCTACCACAATCAATGAATTAAAATCCTTCAGAATAGCTAAATAATAAGAAATTAAAAAACACAATTTGGACCTATTAGTAATTCGAAACAATCGTGGAAACTTAGAAACCGACTGGTACCATAAAACAACTGGGCCAGGGAGATGCTTACATTTTTCATCAATTCATTCGATGAGCTTCAAAATAAGCATGATATATGGACTAATCGATAGAGCGACCAAACTAACAGAAATAAAATTGAGAAAAAAGAATTTAGAATTGGTCAGAAAAATCTTAAAAAAAAAAGTACATCCAGAAGATCTTGTAAAAGAAAGCTTAAAATACAGAATAGATCGATTACACAATGCCAACCAAAAAACGAAAACAGATAGACAATATTAAAATAAAATAATTAACGGCTTAGACCTACCAATCGCATTAAAATGCCATAGTTTGGAAATTTCATAAACATTTCAAACACCTTCCGTCGTAATCGCTCGGATTCACAACTGTTTAGGCCTTGTCGAAATATTTATAACCTCAACTAGTAATAAAATTAACAACGAAAAAAGGGAATAGAAAAAAGGAAAGAAAAAATTATATTCATTAACTATAAAGTTGATAAAATTTCGATTAGACAGTTACTAGGAATAGAGTGGTATGTGAATATGATTTGTTAGCATGATTTATCTGAAGACATAGAAATATCTCGAGAACTATGCACAGAATCAAAAAAGGTGTGGGATGAAAGTAGTTCGACACGAAGGGGGCACCCAGTGATAATGAAATTGACCCCCTCCCCCACACCCTGGCGGTGGGGTGGGGGAAAATAATAAAACTTAAATAGGATTCAACGGAAAAAAGCACACCAACTTGACCTAGGAGCTATTACATTGTGGTTTACAGGTGACGCTGTAGTCTACAAAAAGCGAAAGTAAAAAATCCCTAAAATTCGACAACTTTCGCCCCGTGTAGCGGATATGGAATACGGTCATTCTAACAAAGCCGGGCAAAAATACATTTAGCGTTACCCAGGAACAACGACGTGGACGTAGTATTTTTCTGTTCCCTTTGGGGTGCTTGTTTATACAGTTTATACAGGACAGTATCATATCTCAAGAAATTTCTGCGCAAGCAGTTCTTATGCGTTCCACCATGTTTTCACGAGTTGTTGGTACTTGTTCATAAATCTTACCTTTTAGGTAACCCCATATGAAAAAATCCGGAGATGTTAAATCAGGTGACCTCGCCGGCCAATTAGTGGGGCCACCTCTACCAATCCACTGACCATTGTAATCACGGTTTAGTATTTCCCTTGCTACTCTTGAAAAATGTGCTGGGCAACCATCATGCTGAAACCGCATTGTCCGTCGGACGTCCATAACAACATCGTCAAGTAGTAATGGTAACGTAAACTGAAAGTTGTTATTCTAAAAGCAAAGTGACCTCCGACCGAATTACTACCAATACAATGGACTTCAAAAACAGTCTTACACTGAGAGACCGTGAAAATTAAATTTTAATATGGGGATTAGAAAGTTGCGATATCCATTTACTTCCCTTCAGGAAAGTAGAGAAAAATGTAGGTGAACTGATTACGTGTGACTCAACTTATTTGATATAAAATGATATGCTACTTTATTTTCGTGTTATTTCGCTCCCTAGCGTTATGTAACAGAACTGGGGCCGATGATGGCCTGAATACCGGTGGGGTCCGGTAGATGGCGATGAAATCCCCAAAGGAAATCGCACTTCATTTTGTTTAATAGAAGCTGGTTTGACCGTCAATGCTCAGCTTATTTATTCTCATTTTGCAAAAAAACTTACACAGAGAGAATGAATGAGCTGAGTGAAGGGGCATCACGCGTTTTTTAATGGATTGCGTGATGTCCTCTTTAATTTATTAAATAATAAATTTAAAACATAAAATGTAATTTTATTGAAGGAAGAAAACTTCACCTATTTATAAAACTGCTTCCATATTGTATGCACAATTTTTAATGTAACCAGTTTTGATTTTTAATATGAAGAATATCAATTATTCATAATCTTAATTTTTCGAATGGACATTATTAAAATTTTATATTCAGAATAACAATTTTGTCAATAGATATTATTAAATATTAGAATTTTGAATATTAAATTTTCATAAAGGTATCAAATTTTCCCGTATTTTAATATAAAAAATATTAAAATTTGGTAAAATAATACAAAATTTTAATAAAGCCGGTCTCTCAGTGTATTGCGGCGATTTAAAAGTACTAACTAGCGGGCCTGGGGATAACCTTACGGCAAATCAATTATCTGTAGCTGTCATCTGATCAATTTGTCAGAAGGATAAAAAATAGATAATAGGGCTTCACGTTGAAGACTTGAAATTATTCCCCCTTACACACCGAGAAAGTGAGGATGGGGGATAAATTAGGAGTTACATATCATTTTTTAAAATATGAAATACGTCTACTTTACTTTCTTTGATCTGAAACGAATTCGGGTGACATTTTCAATTTGTAACGATATTTTACACATTTTCATTTTTATCATCGAACCAAAACGCAAAAACTCGTCGATCAAATTGGTGCACTTTTTTCCGAGGAATCCAAATCTACAATAAAAAATGGGGGGTCCCTATTTAAGTTTTATTGTCCTCCCTCCGTCCCCCTCCCTCGGGGGGCGGGGGAGAGGATTGATTTCATTATCACTGGATGCCCCCCTTCGCGTCGGACAACTTTCATCCCACACCTTTTGTGATTCTGTGCATAGTTCTCGAGGTATTTCAATGTTTTCAGATAAATTTGGATTTTTATCGATTACAGCGCCACCTGTGAATCCAAATCTGCAATAAAAAATGTCGATTCCTATTTAAGTTTTATTGTTTTGCCCTCACCCCACCCCCAGGGGGTGGGGAAGGGGATCAATTTCATTATCACTGAATGCCCCTCTTCAATACTTAAAGTTCTATATCAACGATTCTTAACTCTTTGTGGCATGGTGGTATAGAATCTATATTTTCTCACTGCTTTTTTCGTTTTTAAGTCGAAATTTAATGGATTCTTTCCATGCAAAAGAACCTGAAATTATGTGCAATTCGTCAATATTTGCTGCAAATTTATTGATATCAATAAATAAATACTGAAAAATAACACTTTTTTCAAGAGAAAAACATTGCTAGGAAATGTATTATATGCATTTTTGTAACCTATGGTATACTAGGGTTTTTATGATCGCAGATAACGAATCCGGCACAGATTTTCAAAATTCAAGATGGCGGATCCAATATTGGTATTGGTATTGGTATATCTTCATCAGGTTCGGGGTGAACCCCAGATATTAGCACACTTAGCTGTTTGCCTTTGTATGCTATTCCTGATGCTATTCAGGGTTCCGTTGGATATCCAACTGCTTTGCAGAATCTCAAAAGTTGTCCGAGATTCCACTCCCTGACTTCCTCCTTGTTCACAAATAGAGAGTCCAGGTATCTCTTTCGAGCCTCCATCAGGCAGGACACTCGCATAGGAAGTGAATGCATGATTCCTCCTTGTTTTCATCACATCTAGTGCACATTGGTGAAGGTTTCCTTCCTACGGTGTTACTGTGCTTATTTAAATTTCCATATCCGGTTAGAATTTCGATGGAGATTCTTATTTCTGTTCTGTCTAATTCGATCAGTTTCTCAGACTATCGGCCCGCCTGCAGCTCTCCTGCAAGCCTTTTGGTTGTGCTGCATTCTTTGTTTTTAATCCACTCTTTAACCTGTTGATATTTCATTTGTCTCTACAGTAGGTTGAGTCCTTCTTGAAATGGTAATGCCACCCATCCAGTCAAGTCAGCTCCATTTACTACTCCCGACTTGGCAAGGGTGTCCGCTCTTTCATTTCCTTTCCAGTCCATATGGCCGGGTATCCAGGTAAGGCTGAGTTTGTTTCTTATAGCCAGGTTACGTAGGCAGGTCTTTGTATCTCTGACTAAAGCTGATTTGACGGCTGGATTGTCTAACGCTCTCAATGCGGCTTGGCTATCCGAGTGTATCCATATCGTTTTATTTATCACTTCCTTCTCCATGAAGGTCTCGTCACATTTGAGGATTGCCGCCACCTCTCCTTGGAAAACAGTGTTAAATTTATTGAGCTTGAGGGAAAAGTTCTATCGCAGCTTCGGTCCGCAGTTTCCTGCGCCTACACCCTGGTTGGTTTTGGTCCCATCTGTGAACCAGATGACGCCCTTCCTGGGTATTGCTGATTTATTTTTCCAGTGCTCCCTATTGGGGAAGCAAACCTTAAAGTTGTTTTCTCCCGTGTGGTGTGTCTGGATCTTATATTGTGGTTGGTATCACATGTCTCTCAGATTTCCTCGAAAAAGATGATAAAACCAATCTTGCTTACCTGTCAAACTTCCCAAGCACTTAAGTCTATATACGGTTCTTATGGCTTCGCATTTTACTGCCTAAGCCATGGACGGTATGCCCAAAAGGGACCTCATGCGGCTATGGGTGTACTCTTCCTTACTGAGCAAATGCCCCTGAGAAACATAGCCTGTACCCTGTTCAATTTTTGTTGAACTTGGGTCTTTTCTATCCTTTGCCACCAAATTGGCGCGGCATAGTAATCCTTGATAACACAATCTGTTGGTAGATCCAGAGCAGCTGTTTCGGTCCTAGACCCCAACTGTTACCAAGAGCTCTCCTACAATGCCAGAAAGTAGCAATTGCTTTCCGGCATTTGTCTTCCAGGTGACCATTCCAGTTTAACTTTTTATGCAGGGTTACTCCAAGATATTTGGTTTCGCTGGCATATGCCACCTGCTTCCCGCCAATCACCATTTCCCTGAGCTTTTTAAACTTATATCTTCTAGAGAAAGTGATGACGGCAATTTTTTCCGGTTGTATCCATAGCGCTTTCTCGTTGCACCATTTTTCCACAACCCTCAGGGCTTCTTGGACAAGCTCCTGCAAAACTTCTTCGTAGTTGCCTCAAGCGAGGATAGCAAATCGTCCGCATATCCAATCGCATAGATTCCGCTATCGTTGAGTTTCCTGATCAAGCTGTCAGCTACCAAGTTCAAAAGAAGTGGGGACAACACTCCACCTTGAGGACAACCCTCAGAGGTCATCCCCTCCACTAGGGTACGATGCCATTACGTATAAACATACCTATTTCTAAGGGTGCTCACAATCCAACTTATGAGTTCCTTGGGCACCCCAAGTTCTTCCGCTCCTTTTCGTATTACTTCCACGGATGTGCGGTTAAAAGCACCCTCAATATCTAGGAAAGCCCCGATGCATGTTCCCTTCGTTCTGAGTTGCTTCTCTATAAAGCCCCCGGCTGACATAAGTGCCAACTCAGCAGATTTGCCAGCCTGGTATGCATACTGTGCCCCATGAAGAGGTGAGCGTAGCAAAGGACCTTCTATCAGATACCTCTCAACCAATCTTTCCAATAATTTTAGTAGGAAAGATGTTAGTATTCTGTATAAACGAATCTCGTGATTTCTTCCATTCTTGAGGTGTGTATCCAAGCGCAATGCACCCCCGAAGAAATCCAGTCAATGGTCTCAGAATAGCCCCCAGGCCTTCCTGAAGGAGGGCCGGGTAAATGCCATCCGGTCCCGGCGACTTGAACGCCTCAAAGGCCATTAGCGCCTTTACAACGTTTTTTGGATTTACAACTTGGGCAGTGATCCCCCAGTGCCTCCATTTACTCGTAGTAGGCTCCCCGGGGGTACCGTTCGATCCCAGTTTAATACTTGGAAAAGTACTTTCCAGGGTTTCCTTCGGAGATTTGGAAAACTCGCCATTTTCTCCTTTGATAAATCGTAGTTTACCATCATTTCCTTTGGATAATATTTAATCTGCCTTTTGTAGGCTTTCAACCTATCCTTGTAAGCCGTCCATACCTCTGCTTTCAGCTTTCTTTGCTCGATTAAATAATCTCCTCGCCTCTTTTCGGCTACGCTCCAATGCTGGTCCCCAATTAAGTCTTCCACTTTTGGGGTTTACATTCCTGAGTGGGCAATTGGCTTCGAACGATCTCGACACAGCTCCCCTAAGAAAGAGCTCTGTGTACTCAAACCTAGTTAACCCCTCCCGGGGAGGTTCCCTATCGTACGCAAAGTAGGCTGATGCAATCACCAAGCTCCTTTCCCCTATTCCCTGAGAGACTTTGACCGAAGCCAGGTCTCTAGTAGAGAATTCCTGTAGCAGGGCAGCGTCCATGTTTTTAAGAACTACACATGCCCTCTGCGTTTCATGAAGTCCACTTGCGTAGACTATGCCAATCCTACTCAGGCACCGAATCTGACCTTTGTAGCACCACGGCTCCTGTATTAGTGCCATGGCTGGTTTTGTATGCGTCACTTGCAAGTCCCTCATAAGTTGAGCTTAGGCACCTTTGCAGTGATGCAAGTCAATCTGGAAAATTTCCGCACCACCGTTAGCCATTAAAACTAACTCGCGCTGGAAACTCCAGTCCCCGAACTTATCGGGTTTTTAGAGGTTGGCCTGAACACAACCTCTCAAGTCCCCAGATAAGCTCGGTAGCCACGAGACTCGAGGCGCTTGGCCGAGTCATCGTCCACGCCGAGAACCAGAAGGGTGCCATGCGGCAGCTCCTCCCTACGGTGGACAACCCACGTCCCGACCCTTAACCCAGCATTCTGCCTGTCCACGATCTTAAGCAGGATGCTAGTCTCCTTCTTGGGTGATGGCGCGAGTACCGTCATTTTAACTTTCTTGACGAGTTCCTCAGGGAGTACAAGCCTCACCTTTCGGCCCCCATCCCGCTTCCCGCAGCCAACAGGCACTCTCGTCATCCACGCAAACGAAGGTGACAATTCCTCCTCTCAGATGAGACTCCACGAACCTCGGTATGAACCCCCCTGAGTTGGTCAAAGACGCCCATCTCGACCCGCTCCCCTAAGTCCTCGCCAAAGGCCATCAATACCCTTGGGAGTCCAGCAGAGGCCGTCGAGTATGACATCCTTGTTGCGGATTCTTGCCCCTGCTTACCTTTGGCCTTCTTCCCTCGGGGTTTGGCTGTGGGATTTGAAACGCTCATCTCGGCCTTCCTTTTATCCCCAGAGGGACGACCCATCGATTCTATAGCGGTTGAGGTCGATCCGGGATGCTTTTCCAGACGGGTTCTAGCCCCAGCCACGGAAGATGCCGCCTTTTTCTTCCTCGAACCGCTTACTCTCGGTGGAGGAAGCTCCGGAAGGGGGAGACCGTCAGTCTCCGCCCTTCTCTACGCTTCCTCGTATGCCACCCACTTGGCCTTTCGCCTCTACGCGCCGTTCATTCGGATCGGACTTGGACGAGTGTCTTCCACCGTACCGGTCTCCATCAGAGTGTCCTTAGCCACATCCGACGTTTCCTCCTCGGTGCAAGGCACCTGAGGCTCTTGTTGTTTAGTTTTGTTCTTCTGTGCATACATATGAGTCCCACGAGAAGCAAGGGAAATAAAGGTCACACCTCGCAGAGCCCCGCGATACGAGGTGAAGGCTATGTACAATGGGAAGTCGCTCGGTATCCCAAGAGCATCGTTAGCAGTACAGCTTCCCCTGTACCATGCATCTTTAGGCACGATAGCTCCCACTTATGGATTGAGGGATCCATTCTTGGTCACGGCACCTCAGAGGTCCTTTGCCCCATCCCCCTCCAGCTCGAAGGTCGAGGTGGCGCTTGAGTTTCTAGCCTCACTCATACCCACAGTCATCGGAGAAGCCCATTTATAGAGCCCCGAGCCATTCATCGGAGAGCCCGGTTTATAGGGATACGCATTCTCTCACCACTCACATTGCTATCGAATCAAGACCTCCGATATTGTGTTTGTTAAGCCCCCCCCCCCACCACGATAAGGTGATAGGATCCAAACGGAAAGAGAGAGAGAGAGAGAGAGAGAGAGAGAGAGAGAATGTCAGTGTAAATTCTGCATCCGTCATGACGTGGACGGTTACGTCACGTCAGGCTATCGATATTACAGGTCAGGTTCGTGTTATACTAATCAGATTACGCGACTGCAGCGCATGTATGCAACTTATATTTACAGGCCAACCAAAAACAGAAGGGGCCAACAAGTACTAACACGTAGGGTTTCTGTTTAGCTAAACTGAGTGACTTAAATGAGTTACGATTTATCGCGACGTAAACCAACTAATTAAATACGTGGCTTAACAAAGGGCCACTAGAACACACTGTGAGTGCGAATAAGCGCAATTTAAGCCAACAGACATCGACTGTATGACGTAGCTTGAAAGAAAAATAAAACTAACTCACTGCGCGATTTAGCGCCAAACAAAAATAAACTATGTAAATGCGCGACTTCAAGCAGTATTCAAAATAATCTTATTGAATACGCTAATTAGATGCAACTGAATAATTTGCTCGGCTTAGCGCGAATAAATTTCAACTAAATAATGTGCGCGACTTAGCGTGATTCAAATTAAACTCGAAACTTTTGCGAATTAACGCAAATTAAAGTAAACTCAATACTTGCGCGAATTAAACTTACATTATGTACGCGCATATTGTCGTAAGCAAAAATTGTATTTTATTAAGGGGTAAGCCTCAACGCACTTGAATTTAACTGAATGAACCCAACTTAGAATTTTACTAGAGGTTACGACTTAACGTAATCAACGTTAAACGTGTAATCTAGCGCAAACTGAACAGGCATTTCTGAAACTGCAAGCTAAGCATAGGTAAAACTACCAAAATCAATCGTTATTTTCGGTATAACCCTTCGAAAATCGCGGTACCAGTGCAGCAGCTAGGTCTTACGGGATCGTAGACCGTAACGTCATTCGCCTGATAGTGCGGGTGGGAGACGCACGCGGCGAGGACGTCCTACGAAGGCGATTCGGGCACCCGCGAATACACATCGGCGCCGCCACACGCCGCCACTTACGACTACACGATCGGCCGTCAGCTATGCTGCGGCATGGCTTACTCGTTTCCTCTAACTATAAAATCTGGTTTATCGCGGATTTCTCAGTCTTTTAAAAAGACGGAATGAAAACTCAATGCTTTTCGCCAAAATGTAGATCAACTCTAAGCAAAAGGCTGGAAGGGGGCTCTCGACAGCGACTGACTCCTGGAGCGCCGGCGAGGAGGTATATACCTCGATGACGTGAATACTCGAATGCGGCGGGCGGAGGCCAGGCCGAAGAGGGGGAATTCCCCTAAACTTCAGGAACGGATCCTTCCTCGCTGCAGGGCTAAACATGTGACTTCGTTACAATACCAAGAAACATTAATTGTCTGTTTTTCGACCTGTCTGCTTTCGAATTTCTCGGTTTTTAACCCGCACTCATAATAAAGAAATATATTTTATTATATAAAAGAAATATATATTTTATAACTTAAGAACCACAATTGTCTTTTGATGTCAAGTGTATGAATTAAAGGCATAAGAACAAATTCTTTATGGTATTTTATATAAAATAATTTACATTTTATCTCGCTTAATGCATATAATCTTGGTTCGTCGAAATTGAATTCTTATGTTTTTTTCCCTTCAAAATTTGTATGTTCTATGCCTTTTGAGACAAACTACTAAGCTTACTTGATGCAAACGGTTTGTCAAAAAAATCGATGGGGGACAAAAGAGTACCTAGTAACTTTTCAAATCGTGACGCTTCTATGACTTTTCGTTCATCTGTGCCCAAAAAAGAGTACCTATGGAATTAACAGTCTCAACCCATCTGAGATTTGTATAATTCATGGTCGGTTGTATGTAGGTGTTGTAGGGGTACACTCGGTGTATATGTATAACGGGTGTACTGAACGTTTATGTTGACATGTATGTATGTGACGTCCATTTTCCTAGGAGATGCTCTAAGTCCAGCTCCATAACTCTTTTTTCGAAAACGGTTTCTGTAGTCGACATAGAATATTAATTCCATTAAATACGGGTAAAAATTATTTTCTAGAAGGAAACTTTGGTGGAACTAGATTTGCATCATCTCCTGGGAAAATCGTAACGTAGAAAATCAGGTGACGAAACACCTGACCTGTGGATTATCTCCTGGGAAAATCCTGACCTGAGGTGACATTTTAATGAGACTTACGGTAAATTGATTTTTTTCCAGGGCAAGTACACCTATAAAATGCTGCCGTACGTTTGCCGGACCAGGTGAATCCAGTTGTCCAGCAGTTCAATTTAATGAAATATCATCTGTCAACGCATTATTTAAAATTGTTTTTTTATTCCTTTTTGGATTTCAGCTATCGAGCGAGCATTACAAATTGTATGTATGAGTGGACTGCTAGAAAGTGTGTTATTTTTATCAAGTGAAGCTTATATGTAGCAAAATAGATGCAAATGAAGATTTCGAAAAAAAAATTGAAATAATTTGATAAACAATCGAATTATTTCGACTTACAAAAAATAGTAAAGGATGTCACATTTTGTCTATACGATTGTAAATTGGGATTTTATGATAAATAATATAAATGTGTACAAATATTTGAAGCATTTATTAAATAATTTAAGTATAAATACACGAAGTCGGAGCTCAATTTAGCCAATTATATTGGTAGCACTTTCAAGGCGTGTGGGCAGATTTCTGTCGGCCTCTTTGATATTAACCCACAACTGCGAAATACATATTTCTTTTGCACGCTGCTTCGGCGTCAAAAGTTTTGAAATGGAGTCATACAACTCCAACTGTTGCACATGATAAGATGCCTCATCAAAGAGTTCCCTTATACCTACTACAAAAGAAAAAAAATAAATTTGAGAAAACGTGTATAAATTATTAAAATAAAAGGAAATCTAAGGTGATACATACTTAGAAAATTCCACACGGTTAGTTTTGACCCCATTGATGAGGCTACCATGCTGTGGAAAGCCTCCATTTTATTATTTGTTCGGTGATTTAAACCGAACACCGAAAAACCTTTCGGTTTGACTTTAAGGATCCACTCTGTCCTAAAATATTTAAAAAATGGAGCCAAAATGTCATTTTTTTCAGGTGGGATACTGCCTTTCACTTCTTCGAAGGCTTCAACTATGTCATCACCTGAAAATAATGCCAAAGTCACGAATCCATGTAATATTTTCCTCCCCTCTGCAGTTTTGAAATCTGAACGAATACGTGGCCCACATTTCGATTTTGCGTACCGCCGTAAGGCCTATTTGGAAAAGAAGAACATAATGGAATCATTGAGTGTAATAATTAATTATTTTCCAACATGATTTTATAAGTAATACTTGGCAGAAATGAAAAAGCATCCATGGCACGCTGCATCCGGATACACATTTTTCATTGCACTGCGCAAGCCTTTTTCGTAGTCGCACATTCCATGGATTGGCTTAATGTGCGGTGCAAGATCTCGAATATGGTCTAGGAGAACGAGGTACGCGTTTTCCTTCTTCCTCTCCATCACCGCCGTAACTACTGGTATTGCCTGATAAAGTAAGTAAAAATGTAAAAAGAAGTGTAAATTACAAGTTAGTTTAATGGCTTTGAAATTCGCTGCCAATTTCAGGCAGCCGATTAGAAAACATGAAGATTCTATTTATTCTAATGCGTTCACTTGGCATTTTTTATATTATAATGAGAGGTCTAATTTTCAATATAATATAAAATAGAACTCTAGAAGTTATGAAAATAACTATCAGAGGAACTGTTTTTAAACTTAATAATTAGCACTTATAAATAAATTACTACACCGTACCTTGTTCTTTTTAAGAATGGACATGGTTACCAATTGTTGGGCCCCTTTTATAGATGGTAAAACATTAAAAGTCCCATCGATAAAAATCCACTCGCTGTCGAGAGATTAAAGGAGATCTGTGTTGGCGAATACAATAATTCTTTCTCCCTCCTCGACGCATTCGAGTATCCATATATCGACGGTTCCTCCTGATGGTAACTGTAGCAATTCATTGTTGAATTGTGTGCTTGGTATATATGTAGCTAACTCTTCCAAGGATATTACCTTGTCAACTATCCTTTTTTCCTCATGCTCTTGGACATTACTTCTTTTACGCGCAATAAATTTCTTCACACCTGCGCTAAATGGAACCTCAACAGAACCTTGAGCATGACTATTGAAAAGTGAGAAATGAAGAAATAAGATAAGGAAAACATGGTTTTACTAATCGACATTACTGAAATCTTTTTCTCTTACGCGTTAACAGAATTGCGGAACAAATTATCAACGGTTCCCTGATTTCACTTGTCGTCTTTATCAAATCTTTTTTATTACTCCGGCGATATTGAGAAAGATTTGAGTGATGTCAACTGTGCTGAAATCTTTTTCTACCCCCGTTCTAACACAATTATGTGGGTGATTTTCAAATAACTGTGATATTTGCGAGTCGCCAGTGGTAAACGCGTTCTAGAAATATTATTTACTTCAGATATCTTACAGACCACTTAATGGCAATGTATTACTGAAGATATTGAAATTCAGTTCAAAAAGACATTTTTATCGTAGTGAAATTAATAAAAATAGACTAAAATATTCAGGTCCGTGGCATGTTGCTTTTTAAAATTTTCAATTTAATGTACTACCAAAATCAAATATTATTCAAAATATCGCAGTTATTTGAAAATCACCCATATACGTTTTCAAAATTATAGTAGAAAAGTATATTTGAGATATTAATTTAAAAAAACTCACCCAGATTTTCTTACAATATTATAAATTTCTTTAGGAGCTACTAGATTAATCGCAGCTTCCTTTGCAACCGACCGATGAAATTTAAATGCATTTTCAGATTTTTTTGGAACGCAATCAGGAATATGTTTCTGGCCTGGATGGAATGTACGACTAAGATCTAAAGTTCCAGATCCATTGCACGATTTGTTTGAGCACAACAAATGTCTGAAAATGTGTTTCGATACGGACATAATAAAATTGAAACATACAGGAAATAAAAAATGGCCAATACATCAACGGTGGTGAAGTACTTACATTGATCCTGATATCAAAAATTTGTGGATACGGTATCTATAATTTTCGAAATACTTCGTTTCTGTAAAAAATGACTTCAATTTTCCCTTTTGTTTTTTGAAATCTTCATTCGCATCCATTTTGCTGCATAACATTTAACGAAGAGAACGCAACGCTTCACGAAATTGAAAGATAGGTTGATGGCTTCATTTGTTTCGTGAATTTCATTTGTTTCGATCTTTATTTGTTTCGCGAAATTGAATTTCGAATTTAATACGAAACAGTCGCTTTTTTCGGACATTCAAGATTTTAATTTCAAAATGTATTCGAATTTCTTTCTTTCAATTTTGAGAAGCTTTGCGCTTTTTTCGTCAGAAGTACTCGAATAATAAGAACAAAAATTTATGGAATATTATAAAGAAACAAATTATCTAGAGAATTAAAGATATGGTATTCTGTATTTTCGGAAATTACTGTATTCCTAAATTTTTGGTATTGGCCATTTTTTATTTCCTGCATGTTTCAATTATATTTTGTCCGTATCGAAACATTTCTTCACACATTTCTTGTGCTGAAACAAATTGTGTAATGGATTAGGAACTTTAGACCTTAGTAGTACATTCCATCCAAGCCAAAAACATATTCCTGAATGAGTTCCAAAAAAATCTGAAAATGCATTTAAATTACAGCAAGCAGTTGCGAAGGAAGCTGTGATTAATATAGTTACTCCTACAGAAACTTGTAATATTGTAGGAGTCTGGGTGAGTTCATTTTAATTAATATCTCAAATACACTTTTCTACTGTAATTTAGAAAACGTATATAATTGTGTTAGCACTGGGATAGAAAAAGATAGCTCAGTCGCCAAATACAATAGGTATATCAATACCTTTACTCAAATCTTTCTCAATATCGACAAAGTTATAAAAAAAGATTTGATAAAAACGACAAGTGAAATCAGGGAACCGTTGATGATTTGTTTCGCAACTCTGTTAACGCGTGAGAGAAAAAGATTTTAGTAATGTCGATAAGTAAAACCATGTTTTCCTTATCATATCTCTTCATTTCTCACTTTTCAATAGTCATGCCCAAGGTTCTGTTGAGGTTCCATTTCGCGCAGATATGAAGAAATTTATTGCGCGTAAAAGAATTAATGCCCAAGAGCACGAGGAAAAAAGGACAGTTGACAAGGTAATCCTTGTAAGAGTTAGATAGATGTATATCAAGCGCCCGATTCAACAATGTATTGCTACGATTACCATCAGGAGGAACCGTCGATATACGAGTACTCTAATGCGTCGAGGAGGGATGAAGAATCGTTGTATTCATGAACACGAATCTCCTTCAATCTCCTAACAACGAGTGGATTTTTATCGATGGGACTTTTGTTGTTTTACCATTTACAAAAGGGGCTCAACAATTGGTAACCATGTAAATTCTTTAAAAAAAAAAAAACAAGGTACGGCGTACTTAGTTATTGTTAATTACTAATTATTAAAGACATTTTCACATATAGTTATATTTGTAAGAAAAATTATTTATTCATTGTATTCGGCTGGAAATATAAGTGCTATTTGATATTGAATGCATTAGAGTAAATAGAATCTCAATTTTTTCTAATCGGCTGCTAAGTATTGGCTGCAAACTTCAATGCCATTAAACTAACTGATTAGTAATTTAAGTTCTTTTTAAATTGTCACTTACTTTTTCAGTCAATACCAGTAGTTATGGCGGTGATGGAGAGGAAGAACGAAAACGCGTACCTTGTTCTTCTGCAGCGTATTCGGTACCTCGCACCGCACATTAAGGCAGTCCATGGAATGTGCGACTACGAAAAATACTTAGAAAATAACAATTATTTATTGCATTCAATTGTTGCATTATACTGTTCTTTTTAAAATAGGCCTTACAACGGTACGTGAAATCGAAATCTGGGCGACGTATTCATGCAGATTGGAAACTGTGGAGGGGAAGAAAATCCTACATGGATTAATGTCTTTAGCACTATTTCCAGCTGATGACATTTCTGCTGCCTTTAAAGAAATTCAACGCAGTACGCCACCTTCCAAAAGCGAGATTTGAGCTCCATTTTTAAATTATTTTACCTAGCGGATTTTAAAAATCAAACCAAATGATATTCAAGGCTCTTATAAAATTTCTAAAAGTTTTCATTCCGCCGATAAAAGTTAACTTGCCTTCCAGGCAACGCAGAAGTATTGCAAGTTCATTATTAAACCCTAATTTCAATTTTCTTCAATTTGACGGCCTTGTTATTGATGCTCGATAAATCCTTGCACATAAAAATAATAACAAATATTTTTGTCACACCCTGAGCGCAAAAAAGCACTTTCTCTTCCTAGGGAGCAAAAGATTATGGCGGGAGCAAAATCGCGATTTTGCTCCCTCCAGAGAGAAAGTGCTATTTTGCCTTGTTGCACAAAATACTATTAAAGGCCTTGCAGAATTTCTGAAAAATTAACTTAAGGCCGATTAAAGTTAGTTTGCCTTTCAGGCTCAGATGGCGCATTACAAATTGTAAATTTGAGCCCGATTACAATTTTTATAAATTTTAGGTCCTTATAATCGATGCTCGATACATCCTTGCACATAAAATAATACTAACAAATGATTTTTAAGGCTTTGCAAAATTTATAAAAATTAACTTTAAGCCGATAACAGTCAGTTTGCTTCTCAGGCTCAGATGGTGCGTTGAAATAATCCACGCTGGAAAATCTAACTGCGATGGTTCCCAGATATTCCTGACGTAGTGATAAATGTTGCATGTCGGAGGCCTGGCTGTAGCTTCACCACTTTTAAAAATAAATTACGGTCTTCCTCGACTTCCTCGTCTGCTCGCTTCCTCTCCGTAAAGCAGATTCGAGTTTTTTAATCTCTCTCTGTTCTTTCGGGTTAATGAAATTTGACACATATAATCTCGTTTGCTTCCCCCCGGTAAAGCAAATTTGACATTTGTTATCTCGCTCTGTTCATCCGGGTAAATTACTTTTGATGAATTTAATCTTGCTCGCTTCCCCGCATTAAAGCAAATTCGACACTGTTAATCTCTCTGTTTACCCGTAAATTAATTTTGATGCATTTAATCTCACTCGCTTCCTCTATGCAAAGCAAATTTGACAGTTTCAATTACACTATGTTCCCCAGGGTAAATTAAATTTGATAAATTTAACCTTACTCGTTTACCGTCGGAAATGCACATTATGAAGTTTGAAAAATGACAAAGGAAAAAGAAATTTATCAAGATTCATTTACCTGGGTGAACAGAGCGAGATAACAAATGTCAAATTTGCTTTACCGGGGGGAAGCAAGCGAGATTATTTTTGTCAAATTTTATTAATCCGAGAGAACAGGGCAAGATTAAAAATGTCGAATCTGCTTTATGGAGGGGAATCGAGCGAGATGAAATTTATGAAAATTAATTTACCCGGGAGGACAAAGCGAGTTTACAAATGTCAAATATGCATTACGAGGGAAAGCGAGCGAGATGACATTTATCAAAATTATTTTACCCGGGAAAATAGACAGAGATGAGAAATGTCAAATTTGCTTTACGAGGGCAAGCGAGAGAGATGACATTTATCAAAGTTATTTTACTCGAAAAAACAGAGAGACAGATGAAAAATGTCGAATCTGCTTTTCGGAAGGAAAACTGAAAAAACCGAGCGAGTCCAGCATCGCAATATAATGCACCTTAAAACTGCACTGGTGCACTTTCGTTTACCTGAGGAAGTCAGGATTTGATCCTCATCTTCGTCTGCAGGAAATAACAAAGTGGGTATATGGATGCATTTTCATTTCTGCCAAGTATTACTTACAAAATCATGTTGGAAAATAATTAATTATTACACTCAATGATTCCATTATGTTCTTCTTTTTCAAATAGGCCTTACGGCGGTACGCAAAATCGAAATGTGGGCCTCGTATTCGTTCAGATTTCAAAACTGCAGAGGGGAGGAAAATATTACATGGATTCATGACTTTGGCATTATTTTCAGGTGATGACATAGCTGAAGCCTTCGAAGAGGTGAAACGCAGTATCCCACCTGAAAAAAATGACATTTTGGCTCCATTTTTTAAATATTTTAGGACAGAGTGGATCCTTAAAGTCAAACCGAAAGGTTTTTCAGTGTTCGGTTTAAATCACCGAACAAATAATAAAATGGAGGCTTTCCACAGCATGGTAGCCTCATCAATGGGGTCAAAACCAACCGTGTGGAATTTTCTAAGTATGTATCACCTTAGATTTCCTTTTATTTTAATAATTTATACACGTTTTCTCAAATTTATTTTTTTTCTTTTGTAGTAGGTATAAGGGAACTCTTTGATGAGGCATCTTATCATGTGCAACAGTTGGAGTTGTATGACTCCATTTCAAAACTTTTGACGCCGAAGCAGCGTGCAAAAGAAATATGTATTTCGCAGTTGTGGGTTAATATCAAAGAGGCCGACAGAAATCTGCCCACACGCCTTGAAAGTGCTACCAATATAATTGGCTAAATTTAGCTCCGACTTCGTGTATTTATACTTAAATTATTTAATAAATGCTTCAAATATTTGTACACATTTATATTATTTATCATAAAATCCCAATTTACAATCGTATAGACAAAATGTGACATCTTCTACTATTTTTTGTAAGTCGAAATAATTCGATTGTTTATCAAATTCTTTCAATTTTTTTTCGAAATCTTCATTTGCATCTATTTTGCTACATATAAGCTTCACTTAATAAAAATAACACACTTTCTAGCAGTCCACTCATACATACAATTTGTAAGGCTTGCTCGATAGCTGAAATCCAAAAAGGAATAAAAAAACAATTTTAAATAATGCGTTGACAGATGATAAAACACCAAATAAAATATATAAACAGATTTAACAAATAAAATCGTCTACAAAAAGAAAGAGAGTACCCTGCAAAAAATTTTTGTCTCATATGATTCTCATGAGAAATTGAAACAGGATTTGTGTAAGATCAACATGAGTGTCAAGTGAGATTCCCATGAGAAAAAAATTTAACCATTTTATTGATTATTTATAACAATTTAACTTTATTTGTAGTATTTGAAATTTAATCAATTTCTAAAATTCGCGACGTTCCTACGACATTCTCATGAGAGTCTCACGAGATTCTGATAAGAGTCTCACTTGATTCTCACATAAATCCTGTTTCAATTTCTCATGAGAAAATTTCTATATGATTCTCATAAGAATCTTACCTAAAATTTTTCGCAAGGTAGATACAAAAAGAAGAAATAGTCTATAAATTTCTTTCAAAAGACGGAGTTGTCATGATAGGTTCCGCATAACCTATCCAAAGATTTGGCATATTGAACTTTAACGATAATTAAAAGCACAAATTTGACAATATGCCAGCACGTAATGAATTGTTATCGATTCATCATGATGCATGCTGTTTTCTTATTGAATATTATTAAAAGACGAACCAAGTTCGCAGACATTTTTCAGGCTATTCAGACTATATCAGCTCTGTCAGCCAAATTTGACATGTTTTAGGTTCGCCATAAACCAACAAAGACCAGGAATTTATTTTTTTATGATTACAAGGAGCCTGCAGAGGATTGAAATTTGACATTTTTAATCTTGCTAGGAATCTTGAATGATACAAATTCGACTTTTTTCGTTGTCTAATCTGATCTGTGGAAATATGTTTGTTTTCATACAAGGTGTAAGGGATTTCTTCAACGAAACCAATCTCCACGTGGAACAGCTGAAACTATACGACTCCATTTCCAAACCAGCAACTTCTCCGCAAAACTGATTTTGAATCGTATATAGACTTTCTTAAGAGCTCTCCCGGCCCATCTTGGAGCTGTCAAAAAGGCGTGGAAACTTTGATTTAAAAATTTATCTTCAAAAACTCTGGTTTGATTCATCCTATTTACAAAAAACGAATCCTGACTATAATACTTCACCGGATAGCCTTTGTGATGTGGAACCTATTTCTGTGGAGAAAATTTTAAAAAAGCACTTAAAAAATCAATGTTATCCATGCAATAAGTTTCCTCACTTTTCTGACAGTTCTGGGTCACGCGGCAATCCTTAGCTACATATGTAAATTTATAAATGCAATTGATTTGTTTTCCAACAATCAAACAAGTCTCATCACCTGCAGCAGAGACACAAAACACAAGCCAATAATCATTTTATTAAATTGAACTGCTGGACAACTGGATTCACCTGGTTCGGCAAACGTACGGCAGCATTTTATAGGTGTACTTGCCCTGGAAAAAAATCAATTTACCGTAAGTCTCATTAAAATGTCACCTCAGGTCAGGATTTTCCCAGGAGATAATCCACAGGTCAGGTGTTTCGTCACCTGATTTTCTACGTTACGATTTTCCCAGGAGATGATGCAAATCTAGTTCCACCAAAGTTTCCTTCTAGAAAATAATTTTTACCCGTATTTAATGGAATTAATATTCTATGTCGACTACAGAAACCGTTTTCGAAAAAAGAGTTATGGAGCTGGACTTAGAGCATCTCCTAGGAAAATGGACGTCACATACATACATGTCAACATAAACGTTCAGTACACCCGTTATACATATACACCGAGTGTACCCCTACAACACCTACATACAACCGACCATGAATTATACAAATCTCAGATGGGTTGAGACTGTTAATTCCATAGGTACTCTTTTATGGGCACAGATGAACGAAAAGTCATAGAAGCGTCACGATTTGAAAAGTTACTAGGTACTCTTTTGTCCCCCCATCAAAAAAAGCATATTTATTTTGAAGGCCAACATCATACACGTGTATTGCATTTTAAAAGTGTGTCGCATTTATCATAGATACAATCTCTTGATTTTTTGTCATGAAATAAGTATTTTTGTGGTCATTACGTACAAAATGAAGTTGTTTGAAATATATAATTGTTTATAAACTTTGTTGCACATTGGTTTATCGTGTTTATGGTTAATGATTTAATTTGCAACATATATGCCATCATTGCTCTTGTTTTTAGATTATTTGGCTAAGAGGTAAATTCCCACTTCGAAATAATAACTTTAGATATCCAAGATAATTTTTGAATGGATATGAGCTGATATCTGACAAGGGTCCATACTTTTTGATATCATCTATATCATGACAAATATTATGAATATTGCTGCGTGTAGAAACAACACCATAGATATCTATAAACTTTTTCAGATAATCATTTAAAACAGTTTCAGGAATGTTTACAAAATTTCATTAATGTTTGCAAGATAAAATTGCAACAGCATACTGAGGTGTAAGAAATGCTCATACATGTCTGCTGGTAAAAAGTCTTTTAAAACGACAATGCCAAGATACTGCAAAAATACCCCATACTCCGAACCTTTACAAAATTTAAGACTTTTAGTGACCGTATAGTTATCAACATCTCGGATAAGTTATCAGTATGAGTTTTCGATAACTTGGTTCGAAAATTGTAGCTTCCTTCTCGCCATCCGTATAAATACCTTTGCATAATGCCTGAATGGGATAAATAATGATTTATTTTGTAATATTATGAAGAGGAAAATATTAAAAAGTTATGTTGATTATATAAATTCTAACCACAATGTGGAATCACATATAAATTCAAAATATAAAATTGTAAGGTACCAAAATGGAATAGGTGTAATGTGTTTGCGATTATAAAATCTTCAACCATGTTGATCGATAAAGATGTTGAGGGAGTCTCCTCTTTCCGGCGATCTTCATTCAATTTACCTCGGAAGCTGGCATCGACCCTTCGAAAACCCTTAAATTTTTAGTAGCCTTCTTGTCCCACTCTCCAATAACAGTGCACTTTATACAAGCTCCACATTCCGCTTGAAAAGCTTTCGTTCCTATAATTACCAGCAGACTTTTAAATTCAAACATAATTTGAGCATTTGAAGTGAGCTGCAATCAACTTTCATCTGTACCCAATTAATTATCTTCTTATTTTTATTAAAATTAAACAATAATGCCCTTTAAACGATGCGACCTTGTCGGTCAACCCACCCTCTCATCATTAACATGCATACCCACCCTCTTTCTGATAGCTGTGCCACGATTACTCACAAATGAGGAATATAATAAATTAAATGTTTTTTTTTTGTCAAATTCAACCCAATAAAGTCGCCTCGATGGACTGCCGAAACGAAATATGCATCGCACCACTTTATGACAAACAGTAAATTGCGATGCCTAAAGCATGAAAATGTCGCAACAGTTATGAGAGTGACACGTCCTCTTGGTCAGAGGACCAGTTACGCCACAAGCACGCCGATATTAATGAAGAAGAGAACGAGGCTTAAAGAATATTGAAAGAAAATGTAAATAAATACATAAACTTGAAATTTGTTATCCTCCGAATTCTTAGATTGTGACATAGTATTCATTTTCTACACACGTTTAGGATATTGCCAAACAGTAAACTGATACTTGTTTGAGCATAAATTATGAACAGTCTCATCGAAAATAGCATACACGCTGGTACTATTAAATAGCCAGGGAAAAATCCTTAAACTTTTGTATTGAACATTTTTCATGAAAATATCCTCTCGCTGAGTTAGTTCGCCGTTACGGGAACTTTTAAGTTTCATCTTGAAATCACTTTGACTATAATATCGGACGTAAAATTTTGTGCTCATTCCGAATTCACGAAAAAAGTAGGGGTTTCCATTTAAAAAAATAAACTTGACCTCGAAATAACCGTCAAGGTTATGTTCAACGTCAAATTCAATGGTACCATTAAATAGCCAGAGAAAGAACCTTCAACTCTTATCTGAAAATTTTCCCTGAAAATGCACTTCCGCTGTGTTAATTCGCAGTTCCGGGATTTTAAGTTTGACCTTGAAATGACCTTGCCGGAAAAATCGAGCATATCATATTCGGACGTACAATTTTTTACATTTAATTCGAAAAATACAAATCGATCGAAAATATGTTTCAAACAAAAGGAAAATTCTCTATAAAAAAATTTATATGCATTTAGTCGCATCTTCTATAATAAACGAGTAATAATCCCGAGATTCAGCAAGACTTGTTCCGTTGAAAAGGTAACACGGTACATGCATTCATCGATGCGGCCGGCGCGGCTGAATGCGGTATGGGTGATAATCTAGACATATGTCACATGGGTTCGACTGTCACTCATACCTGTACGGTTAGAGGTTAGGGTAGTATAAAAAGGAGGTTCTGGACGGGGCCTCCAGCACGCCAGCACTTCTGAGGTTCATGCAGTCCTTTTATAACGTATGATTCACTATTTCCTTAAGTTTCTAAGGCAACGAGAAACTTCGGAGGTACTTGGGTATTTCTGATATTTTGTTATGCTTTCTATCAGGCAATTAAGACAATAAGGAAATACTAAAAACCTGCACATCCTACACGGCCATTGCTTTTTGGATTGCAGAATACGAATGTGTAATCAGGTTTTAAAAATTCAAAATGGCGGATACCAAATGGCAGATAAAAACTGGAAACTTTGGCAAATCCTCATGAAAATTGCTACTGAGGTTTTTATGAATGAGAATGTAGTAACAGATTTTTTAAATTCAAAAAGGTGGATTAAATACTAGCAATATAAGCAAATTTAAAAAATTCCGAGTAAGGATAAAATACAGGAAATTACTGGTCTGAAAATACAAATACAAAAATTAAATTCTATATATGACTCTTTTCTTAAAATTTTGCTAAACAGGACTTTTATTTTAAACTTATCGTTTTTGGAGGGTATTGTTCGCAAAAATGTCTAGTTCTACCTCATACTTGAAAGAAATAAAAGCCCGGTTAACGCCCCCCCCCCCAAGAATTTTTGTGAGGATTTCTTAACGTATTCGGTTTTTATCTGCCATTTTAAATCCACCAAATTGAATTTTGAAAATCTGATACCAGATTCATATTCAACACTACAAAAAATCAAGGCCGTATAGGCTGTATCTTTTTTATACTTCCTAATTGTCTTAACCCATTAACGCCGAAATGCACAAGAATGTTACGTCAACTTCAATGCCCATTTTCTTATGAAATCGGGCTTGACAAAAATCTGCGACACTTGATTTTATGAATTTCAGGTCACTGTTTTTATTAACGATGAAAAACTTTGATATAAATATATAAAAAATGCGTTTTTTCAGGGTACTTTTTTTCTAAATATCGAGTTTTCGACCTGATAGACGGCTTGAAATCAGCTGATTTCATATAAATCATGCACTCAATCGTTGTGCAAGTAATCTAGGTACCGAAGGAATCCTTATGGGATTTTGGTCCCGGTCAAATTTAACCAAAATTTAGTATAACGTAGTTGTTACCACGCTGATCAAACGTGTCCAAGGACCCAATCTGTAAAATGGACCGTTTTCGAGATACGGAGCATCAAAAGTCGCAAGAATGAGCATGACGGCTAACCGTCCAGAGGCAAGCATAATTGCTCTACCGTTTTACTCAACTTATTTTCACGTATTTCGAACTGCATAATCCGAATCCGATGTTCGTTTTGTGATTTAGGTGGGAGATGTTATAGTTATAAACAATTTTTATAAACAAAATCTAAATTTTCACACTTTGCATTTATATTTTCTATGCGACAACAATATTCATAGGTTTTTAGGGCCTATGGTTACAAATCTGGTATCAGATTTTGAGAATTTAAAAACGCGAATCCAATATAGCGGACTATTTTTGAAAAAAAATATACGAAATACATTGAATCTCGTTACATGGTGGTTTTTGGGGTCGGTGATTACGAATCTGATTTAAGGTTTTGAAAATACTAAATAACGGATTCGATATGGCGGTCGGTTTTGAAAAAAAATAAACCCAATAAGAACTCGTTGGTTGAATAAATGAATATTATACGTAAAAATAGTATAAAAGTGGTATACGTATATAGTATGTATATTTACATGATATACGTCTATGAAATGGTCGTATAAAATACGTTTATTGGTAACGTTTTGAAAACGTATATATAATACGCTTCGTTTATTAAACGTATAAATATAGTTTATGAAGTACAGTATTATATTTAACGTATGTAAAATATATAAAGACATATATAAATTGTTGATTTAAAAATCGCTCGCCATATTGGATCCGCCATTTTGAATTTCCCAAATCTGATATCAGATTTATAATCAGCGACCCCAAAAAGCTGCAAGTACTACGTTTCAAGTGAATTCGATTATTTTTTTCAAAAATTGAATGCCATATTGTATCCGCCATTTTGAAATTTTCGGAATCCGATTTAAGGTTCATAATGAACGACGTCAAAAAAACCTCGACCAACGGTTTTCAAGCGATTCAGTTTATTTTTTTTTCAAAAATCTTCCGCCATATTGGATCGGCCATTTTTAATTTTCTAAATCTGTTTCTAAAAACCTATGAGTACGGTTGTCGCATAGAAAATATTAATTCAAAAGTGTAAAAATTGTGATTTTGTTTATAAAAATTGTTTAAGACTATAGCTTCAGCCAACTAATTATAATTCCCAAAACGAACATCGGATTCGGATTAAGCGAGTCGATATACGTGAAAATAAGTTGGGTAGAACCGTAGAGCAAGTATGATAGCCTCTGGACGATTAGCCGCCATGCTCGTTTTTGCGACTTTCGATGTCGTATCTCGAAAACGGTCCATTTTTCAGCTTTGGTCCTTGGGACACATTTGATCGGCGTGGTAAGAACTCCGTTATACTGAACTTTGGTTAAATTTGACCGGGATCAAAATCCCATAAGGACCGTTACGGGGTCATTTAAGACTGCCAAAATGGCAGTCCATTTAACAACATGTTTCTTAAATATTTTCATATTTGAACTTATCACCTCTGGAACAAATCATTGGAAGATTTATGCATTGCTTATTAAGTTTTCGAGGCCGTTGATCGCGAACCTGAATTCGGAATTATTATATACAAAATGGCGGATCTAATATGGCGGATGAAAATTCGAAAATGTCACGAATTCGAATGAAATTAGGTATTCGGAGGTTTTTGGGATAACTGATTACGAATCTGTCTATAAAATCTTGAAATTCTAAATGGCGGATCCAATATGGCCGATATAAATCTAAAAATTGACGAGGTTCATAAAAAACTTGAAATTCATGGGTTTATTTATAGCGGTCGCGAATTTTGAATATGAACAGGAAATATATAAATTTGAATTAGCTGATCAAATATTATGTATACACATAAGGAAAAAATTCTAATTGTTCGGTGAACATTCGGGGACTTTCCTCAAAACAGAAAAAAGAACAGAAAAAACAGAAAACGACACGATAAGATTGCCGAAATCGTTTTCGTGCCCACTACGAACACATTAACAGTTATGAATTGTGTTCATGTCAGACACAAACACATTATCAAGAATGAATCGTTTTCGTGTTAGACACGAAACAAGTCAAATACTGAAAACGTGTCGTGCTAAGAAAAGACCCGACACGACGACATGATACAACACATAGTCTCAAGTACAGATGTCGATCAAGACGAGTATTTCTCGACGATGACGAAGGCGAGAAACTTCCCTCCGGAGATTTTCTCCTCGTATCAGCCATGCCCCGGGTAATTGAGGTCGACGATACGAGGTATAAGAGTCGTGCTCAGTAGGGGTCGCCGATGACGGAGTCTATGAGTCCCTCTCCGTAGATTATTTCGGTGGCCTCTACCACCCAGTGCACGTATTTTGGCTGATGGGAGAAAAAACTACGGGGAGCCACTCCTAGACACCGTCCTCGGCGACCCCTACCATACAGTGCACGTATTTTAGCTGATATGCGAAAAAACTGCGGTGCGCGACAACCATTCACCGTCAACAGCGACCCCTACCATCTAGTGCACGTATTTTAGCTGAGAAAAAAAAGTACGGGGCGTGACCCTAAACTCCGTAAACAGCGAACCCTATCACCTAGAGCACGTATTTTGGATTTTATGAAAAATAAAAACATCGGGCCGCAGCTCCTAGACTCCGTAATCGGCGACCCCTACTACCTAGTATACGTGTGTGAGCTCATTTGGTAAAAAAACTACGAAGAGCGACTCCTAGAGTCCGTAATCAGCGACCCCTATCACCCAAAGCACGTATTGTACCTGATATGAAAAAAAAAATTGAAGGCGAGCGACTGTCAGACTGCGTCATCGGCGACCCCGACCACTTAGTGCACGTATATGAGCTCATATTATAAAAAACTACAAAGCACTACTCCTACATTCCGTAATCAGCGACCCCTACCACCTAGCCCACGTATGTTAGCTCATATATTGCTAAAAAACTATTATGTGAAGAAGAGTGAGAGAGAAGGAAAAATAGCGAAAGTGAGCGAGGGTGGGCAAGAGAGCAAAAGAGAGCGCAAGATGGCAAAAGTGAGCGTGATCATGCGAAGGAGACTGAGGGAGAGCGCGTAATGAATAATTATTTCGTCTTGAATATCGTATTGTAACGTGTTTTGTCCTTGTTCGATACGAAAACGATTAATCTTTGCTAACGTGTCCGTGATAGATACGAAAACATTTTATTTTTGTTAACATGTCGGTGGCTAACGCAAAAACGATTGGCTTTTGTTAACGGGACTGTCTCGAACACGAAAACTATTCGATTTTCCGATGGTGTCCGTGATCACCACGAAAACGATTCATAATTGCTAACGTGTCGTATCGCAACACGACACAATACGAACACGATTTATCGTGTCGTGTCGGGTCTGTGTCGGTCCCTGATTTCATCCGTAACTAATGCAACCGTTCCCCAAAATACTGTCAAAAAATGGTCAAATTACGGCTATTTTGATTACGCCATCTGACATTTTAAAGGCCTACATTAATTGTTTTCTTCATAGTATTGAACTGGGGCAGAGAAAATATTTATTTCACAATAATTAACTAACTGAAAGATGAATATCTCATAATAAATAATACTGAAACGTAATTTTTTTAAAGAAATTTTGCGCTAGTTAAATTCTGACTTCAAGAATTTATATGTTTGAATGTTTCAGATATAATGCATTGATTTTTTAAATTTATTAGTAGCAACTTACATCAGTTTTTATTTTTATATATTTACTTGAGGATTTAGATATACTGGCAGGGAGTAATATTCAAAATACATTTCATTCCGTATTTTTACAGTTTTGTTGACATTGATGGGTTAATGTTACCGAAAGATATTCATCATCTAGGGCCTATTTTCTGGGGGTATTTTTAATTATTTAAGGCGATATAGCGCCTATTTGTAAATATTTTCGTAAAAATGTGTCGATTAATCTTTAAAAAAATCGAAAAAATGCACACATTATTTTCTGTACAAATACAGCGAACATTATTTTATATTTTGTTTGTATTTCAAATATTATAAGGAAGGACAAGGGCAATGACAAGGTATTTCCACCGCTTTAATGTCTATTCGCGGGTCGGCTCTCAGTGGGAGAAGTACATGACAAAGGCAGGAACGGTATAAGGCAGAACTAGGCAGACACTCACAACACCAACCCAAGGCTAGTTTTGCCTTCCAGAATGTTGGTACCACCAGCAGATTTGACGGTCTGTAGCGTAGCGAGTACATCGCGGGAGATTATAGCATCTTTATCAGAGATAAGACCCACAACGGACGTATCGACTGCGGAAAAGACGCGGACGGTACCGATAACTGCCGACGGTGGTCCCAAATTCCTACATTCGACCAGCAAGGTTCCCTGGTTATTCCAAACACTAGACGTAAGCAGAGAAAATTGCACGGATAGGAATTCAAAATCGGAACTTTCACGACGTTCAGTTTATGCAAACTAACGCTGACGCCTTATTCCGCACGACCATCTCGCCGCTTGTATTTTAAATATTATATAATAAGAATACAAACATTCGTAAGCGTGTCAATTAATTACGATTTCGGCGGTTTTGATCATACGCCTGTCTGTAATACCAACTTTATCGATTTTGATTTGCATTTTTATAATAACATAAACATAATAATAGACCTAAATTTAAATGCAATTAGAATTTAATTAAATAAAAATGGAATGTCCTGTTAACCTTCAACGAACGTTAAATGTTTCGTGGATTTGCTCATATATACAGTGATGGAAAAAAGTTCCGGAACGGTGATATATATTTCAGCGGGTGTACATTCGCAGGGGAAATGTTTTAGACAAAAGTTTAAGGATTTTCCCCCTGCTATTCAATGGTGCCATTAAAATTGACCTTGAATATGACCTTGATGTTTATTTCAAAACCCCCCCCCCCCCCCGAAGTTGTTACTGCCTTGACGTGGCCGAGGGGCTTACGTTTCGATGATCTCTAGGCGACCGCTGAAAGGAGACTGACGGGGAGAACAAACTAAATGGAACTAGCAACAAACTATGAAACCAACATGGGAAGACACACTAAAGTAAAATGTTTACCCCAGGTGGACCTCGACTCGTCGAGTGGTTCCGCCATGAGTTCCTATCGAGGGAAAGCCCCGGTGTCTCGTGCCGCTCCTACAGGTTCGCTCTATCTCGAAGAAAGAGCGAAAAATAAAAGAAAGACCAAAGAAGTAAAAACGCAGACAGCAGAACTTTAGAAAAGAGGGACTTACGCCCAAGCGATAAACAACTCTCTTCAAAGTAAATAAAGCACATTGTGGTTATTAAACCCAATGCAGACCAATCCAGAAAGGATATGGAAAAGAAACTGAAAAAGATAACTCCCCAAAAGCTGGGGATAAATGTCATAGGTATCCACAAAACTGGAAATCAAGGCATTGCGGTTAAGCTCTCGAGCTGGCTGACATTGCTAAGATGACAGAAAACAAGAAACTAACGAAATCCGTTCTGGTTATCAAATGCATAACCGAACAAAGACCGAAAATGATTGTTTATGATGTCCCCAAAGACATCACCAAGACTGAAATCCAAGGAAAACTCCTCGAGAAGGTTGATGTTACCCAACCGGAAGATATGAAAATTCTCTTTGCGATACGTAACAGGAACGGAGAAGAATCCAACTAGATCATAGAAGTCTCTCCAGAAATAAGAATACAACTGAAAGCACATCAAAGACTGCTGGTGGGATGGAGTAACTCTAAAATTAGCGACTCCGTCCTAGTCACCCAATGCTTTAAATGCCAAAGATATGGACACATTTCGAAGATCTGCCGAAAACAAAGAAGCAGTCTGTGGGAAATGTGGAGAAACCGGAAACACGGCTAAAGAATGCCAAGAAAAAAAGGTGCATTAACTGCACTAAAGCAAAGCTACCAAACGGACACAAGTCCAGTAGCAAAACGTGCCAAGCCTGCGAAAGAATCAAAGAAAGAGCAAAGCGCAGAACTGACTACGAAGTCACGCAATAAAAGGCAAGAAGAAGAAACAATCCGAAATTTTTGTTTTAATTTTAAACTTTAATTGAGCAACATCAGTAACAGGAATAACAAGTGGTTAGGATTCCATTTTAAAAACTGTAGGTCCTTCAAACACAAATCTTTTAAAATCAAAATTTCCACTCATGTCGGCTTGGGAAAAAATAAAGAAGATTAGCAACATAACAATAATATGGCAATAACCTCTTCTGGTATGCCGAGAGGCTAGGAACGGAGGGGTACGTCTTCCTTCTGAAAACATACCTTGGAACTTTTTTTTTTTTTTTCAAGATGAAAATTATTTTAAAAATGGGAACCCCATTTTTTCATCGATTCGGAAAAAACTGGTCATTGTACGTCCTAATATGAAAGAAACGGCAAAGTGTCTCAAAAAGAGTGTACTTTCGGGGAAAATATTTCAGATAAAGTTTAAGGGTTTTTGCCTAGATCCATATAGTGGTGATATTAATTTGGATCTTTGCTGTTATTTTGAAGGTCATTTCAAGGTGAAATTTTTCAAATGGGAACCACTATTTCTTACCGTAAATTCGGAAAGAGGAGAAATTTTATGTTCAGGACATGACCTTCAATATGTCATACAACGACCTTTTATGTCATAGTCAAGGTCATATCAAGGTGAATATCTCATGCATTTCTGTATGACAATTATATCTGCAAGAGATTGCATTTTTTGCGAAATTTTATTCCCGGG